>CM055121.1:141006329-141606329 GCA_029206835.1 Rana muscosa | reverse complement strand
TTTCAATGGTTTTTCATCATTTGCCATCATTTTTGAGGTTTCTAATGTAAAAAAATAGGTCACCTTTAAAAACGCTTATAAACGAAAACGCGTCAAAATGCTGGTGCCGCGTTTAGCCGCGTTTCGCAGCGTTTTGCATCTGAAACGTGGAAAACTTTTGCGTCTGAACCCATTTTTTTGCTTCTGAAAAAACGAGGTTAAACGCAACTGCCTAAAAACGGCAATAAACGAGACTGTGTGCATGGACACATAGGATAACATTGAATGTGTTAAGGAGCAGTTGAAAAAAGTGTCTCTGAACACGCGTTTAACAGCGTCTCGTGTGCATGGGGCCTTAAGCCTCATACACACAATCGGATTTCCATCGGACAAAGCCGACAAATTTTGTCCAAATGGCCACAAACTTGTTCTGCATACAGACGGCAGAACTTTTTCAGCCAACATACACGAAACAACATGTTTTTTCTGCTCTTTAGCGCCACCCTTTGGGAAACTTCTGCTAATGTTGTCTTATGGTTAGCATTGGTTCGGAGCATGCGTGTTTGTACTTTGGATTTTTTTCCGACGGTCTTGTGTACACACGATTGGATAATCCGACAAGACACATTTGTTGCCGCTGCATGCTATAAAACATTTGTTGTCGGAAATTCCAACAACAATTGTCCGATGGAACGTACAAACGGTCGGATTTTCCGACAAAACCCTTCCATCACACATTTGTTGTCAGAAAATCCGATCGCGTGTACGAGGCTTTAAAGGCAATTTATACAACATGCATTTTTCAAGCAGAAACACATTTCCTTTACAATAGCTCTGTAGAACTTTCTTTCTCTCCATTGATTTGCAGGGAAATAATTGCATGATTGAATATTTCCTGTCACCTGACATTCCAAATAATTGCTTTATGATTGAAAATGTGAAAGATGGAAGGATAATAACTGCTGGAAAACTCGATCCAGGAGAGATTAATATAACAGTGTTTGTCAAAGACAAAGGTTCTCCTTCACTTAATAGTAGTGCCTCCGTCATTCTAAATGTCATACAAAAAGATGACCCTTATCCAACATTTAACCCAAATGAATTAAGGTAGGTTTTATTTCATTCATGAATAATGACTCCTTTTTCTTTACAGAGATATTTTGTGTGTTGCAATGTTCTGCTAAGGACACAATACCAAAGTCAAAACTGAAATTTTAAAAAGTCTGATAATGTTATTCACATTAGACAGCTAATGGTAGTTAGGAAAACGTTGGCTATATCTAAATAAATTTAAGAAAATACTTTATTGGAGGTACTTAAAGCTATGCCCACCTTGGAAAACTTGGTCTGCTTTAAAACAAATGGTGCTCAATACACAAAGCTTTAACAGAAAGATAAGGATCTTTATTATAGCTATGTGACTAGTACTTTTTTTTTTTTTTTTTTACAAAAGGAGGATCTTTTAGGTATCATCAATGTGATACAGTGGGGTTGATTTAGGCCCCTTTCACACCGGGGCGGTTTGCAGGCGCTATTTTGCTAAACATAGCGCCTGCAAACCGAGCCTATACAGCGGCTGCTGTGTTTCCAATGTGAAAGCCCCGACGGCTTTCACACTGGAGCGGTGCGCTAGCAGGACGTGAAAAAAAGTCCTGCTAGCCGCATCTTTGGAGTGGTGAGAGGAGCGGTGTGTTTACCGCTCCTACACCGCTCCTTCCCATTGAAATGCATGGGACACCGCGGTAATACCGCCCGCAAACCGCGTCTGTAGCCGCGGTTTGCGGGTGGTATTAACCCTTTTTCGGCCGCTAGCGGGGGTTAAAACCGCACCGCTAGCGGCCGAATATCTCAGCGATCTCGACGGTATAGCGCCGCTAAAAATAGCGGCGCTATACCGCCACCACACACACCGCCCCAGTGTGAAACCGGCCTTACTAAAACTGGAGAGTGCAAAATCTGGTGCAGATGTACATGGTAGCCAATCAGCTTCTAACTTCAGCTTGTTCAATTAAGCTTTGACAAATAAACCTGGAAGCTGATTGGTTTCTATGCACAGCTGCACCAGATTTTGCACTCTCCAGTTTTAGTAAATCAACCACACTGTTTAGTGCTGACCTCCATGTTCCTGTCACAACCATCTTATATTCAAATCTAGTAATGCAAAGAGAATGAATAAAGGGGTCACATTATGGGGCCACTTTCCTGAGATTGCGGCCTCCCTAGCACAAATTTAAAAGGTAAATTATTAAGTTAGGTTTAGCTGCATTAGTACAGTGGGGTTAGGGGCCCGCCCCTTTTGGGGCCGGTCCACAAGGAAGCAAGAAGAGCCAATCAGGTTTCAGGGAACTTTCTGGATTTTGGGATTGCTTATAAAAGGGCCAGCAGGCGCAGGGTTCTGCCTCTTTTCAGCTGAACAAGCAGGAAGATTTGAGCTCTTACCTCACACAGAACATCTTACATGATGGAAGCGCTGGTGATGCAGCTATTAGAGAAAGCTGGCAGCTCAGGAGGAGAGGCATGGCTTAGACGCTGCCTGGAGTCAGCCCCGGAGGAAGAAGGACGGCTGCTGGAGCAAGAGGGTGGAGACTTGGTAGCGAGCGGCGAGAGGAGGAATGACACTGACATGGTGCAGGGAGTTCCTGAACCAGCTCCGCCTGCAAAAGCGAGGAGACACGCACCGCCGGAGAGGGAAGGCGGGGCTTCCGCAGAAGCTACAGACACCCGTGCGCCGCTAGTGATGCTGAGGGAAGATGGCGGCGGTGTGACGTCACGAGGCCGCCGCGGAGGTCAGAAGAGGCGGACCTGTTCGCAATCGCCGGCTGGAAGAGGAGGACGGCGCGGCCAGCCACAGCAGGCCGCACAGGACAGTCGGGGGAGACAGCGCGCGCAGCGGTCTCCCGGGAACCAGCGCTTAGAGTGTCAGCAAGGCACTCAGAACACAGACATGCCACAGCATGCAACAGGTGAGCAGATGCTACAGGTGCAAGACCCCCCTTCAATGCTGGAGCAGGTGGCTCAGCAGCAGGTGTTGCAGGCTCCAGCTGGTGGTGAGTTAAACCAATTGCATGTACTATCTGGTTTGGTAGGCTCTTTGTCTTCCATAATACAATCACTGTCTAAAGGTTCAGCACCTGCTGTGTCTGCTGCTTCTATTTCTGTTAACCCTTCTGTGTCATCTCTTACTCCAGTACTGTCTAGTCTGCCTGTCAGCTTACTATCTCAGCTAGATAAAGTTTCTGCTATGCAGTCTGACAAATCAGCTCCTGAGCTCTTGCAGACGGCTGGGCAAAGGTTACTGGTCCCTGAGATATATATGAAAGATTCCATGCCATGTGAAATGTCCCCTTTAGGATACCATTTAAGTGTAAATGTTAAGGAAAAGATTTGGAAAGGGGAATATGTTGACATTCTTTCTCTCCTGCCTGCGCATAAAGAATTTGTTAGAACAGAAAGGAGGGGGGAGGAGAGAAGCGAAGAAGAAAGGCGCAGGGCAATCCCTAGGTCGTTTAACAATTGGCTTCAAGCCTTTTGTATTTATTCTGGCATTATGGCGGAGAAGCACCCGGAAAGGTGTGGGGGGCTTTTCCAGCATCTAGATCACATCTTGGAAGCCTATAAAAATTTTGGGGGCCTGGGGTGGTTTTTCTATGACGAATCCTTTCGTCAGAAACTGTCCATTCACCCGTCTCTAAGGTGGGGTATGAAAGATGTGGGCTTGTGGCTCAATTTGATTGTGCCACAAAGGCAGGTAGCGCCTAGACAACCCGCTGCGACAGGGTAGACAGCGGCCTTTAGGAAAGGCTGCTGTTTTGCATTTAATGACAGCCAGTGCCGCTGGAATAATTTGTGTAAATACAGACACGAATGTGCCATTTGTGCGGGGACGCACCCAGCGGCAAAATGTTTTAAGCGGAATGCAGTGACAGGAGCTAGCCCGGTCCAGCATATTTTTCCCAAAAGCCTGCACGCCAGTGAGGCTGGAAAAAATGTGCCCGTGGCTGGACATCTACCCAAACAGGGAGAAGGCTTGTTTACTCAGTAAAGGTTTTGATCAGGGTTTCCCGTTGCCTTCCTTTTCGGGGGAGGGGTGTAAATTGGTAGGTAATTTGAAATCTGTAGATCAATTTCCCCAGGTGGTAAGGGATAAGTTATGTAAAGAACTAAAGGAAGGTAGAATTGCTGGCCCTTTTGAGCACCCCCCCTTCTATAATTTTCGGATTTCCCCATTGGGGGTAGTGCCAAAACGGGAACCCAATGAATTTCGTATTATACACCATCTATCCTTTCGAAAAGGTGACTCCTTGAACGATGAGATTGACGGGAGCCTATGCTCAGTGTCGTATGCCACATTCGAAGAAGCGATTGGTAAGATCAGGAGGTTTGGCCCTGGGGCCTTGTTGGCGAAGGCTGACATAAAATCCGCATTTCGCCTCTTGCCCGTCTCCCCGGAGGCTTTCAACTCGTTGGGATTTTATTTTGAGGGTCAATACTTTTTTGACATGTGTCTCCCGATGGGGTGTTCGTTGTCATGTTCCTACTTTGAATCATTCTCTACATTTCTCCACTGGGTACTTGGCATCCGATCTGGGCTGGATGGTGCGGTGCACTATCTAGATGATTTTTTGTTTGTTGGCCCAGCAGACTCTAGTTTTTGTTCTGACTTGTTGCTGTCATTTCAGGCCATGGCTTTTGAATTTGGAGTACCGTTGGCTGAGGGAAAAACTTGCTTGCCAAGCACTTCATTGGAGTTTTTGGGCATAGAGATAGATACTTGCGGTATGGAATTTCGTTTGCCGGAAAAAAAATTGAGTAAATTAAAATGGTTAATCACGACGGTGTTGCGGAAAAAGAAGGTACGCTTGAAAGAAATACAGTCGCTGCTGGGGGTTCTGGCATTTGCGTGCAGAATCATGCCTGTTGGCAGAATATTTTCGCGTCGGCTTTACCTGGCGATTTCAGGCTTGAAATCTCCTTTGGATCATGTTAGAATAACGGCCCCCATTAAGGAAGATCTTTTGGTTTGGGCCAACTTTCTTGACGGATATAACGGTAGGTCCTTTTTTCAGGCGGAATTTGTTGTGGCAAAGGATTTTTGTTTATTTACGGATGCAGCTGGCTCCAAAGGCTTCGGTGCCATCTGGAGATCGCACTGGTGTTGCGCGGCTTGGCCGGAGCCTTGGGTGAGTTCGGGAGTGACCAGGAACGTGGTATTGCTAGAATTATTTCCAATATTAGTGGCATTGGAGTTGTGGGGCTCAGAGTTCGCTAATAGGCGCATCTTGGTGGAAACGGATAACAAGGGTGTATTATATGCAGTGAACTGCCTTTCATCCAGTTCTTTGCCGGTAATCAAAATCTTGCGTCAGGTGGTCTTCAGATGCCTCAAATTTAATATTTGGTTGAAGGCTAGGTATACCCCGGGGATATTGAATAATATAGCTGATTCTCTATCTCGTTTTCAGGAGGAGCGTTTTCGGAGTCTGCTGCCGGAGGCGGACGCAGTTGGCAACTCATGCCCGGCCTATCTGTGGGAGATGATCTGAGTACTGTGACGAATGCTATAAAAAGCTCTTTAGCTCCTAGAACCTGGTCGAGTTACTCGGCAGCCTGGAGCAGCTGGATATCCTTTGCAAGTGCTGAAGGTGGTCAGTTTGATAAGCCTTCGGAAGGTACCATTTTGGCTTTTATGTCAAGTTTAATGCGGCAGCAACTTTCACATAGTTATGTGACAAGAACGCTGGCCGGTATGTCCTTTTTCTTCCGTTTATTGGGTCTGAGACCTTGTTCTTCTTATTTTTCTGTAAAACAGGCACTGAAGGGATACAAGAGATTGACGTTTGTCATAGATGATAGGAGACCGATTTCTCTTGACATTCTCGGTGGCCTTTGCAGAATGACTTCAGTGGTTTGTTTTTCCTCCTACGAGGCCTTGTTATTCAGGACAGCTTTTGTGCTTGCATTTTTTGGGGCATTTCGCATCTCGGAATTAATTCCAGTGAGCAAACAAGGTGGTTCGGGTGTGCGATTTGACCAGGTGCTAGTTGATCAATCGGGTGTTCATGTGTGGCTGCAGTATTCCAAAACAGACCAATATGGTAAGGGTAGATGGGTTCATCTAAAAGAACAAAATGAGAGCTTATTGTGCCCGGTAGCCTTGGTTAAACAATTTATGGGGCTTAGGCCTCCCGGGGAGGAAATTTTTCTCATTCATGCTAATTTATTGCCCCTGACGAAATACCAATTCGATGCAGTTTTAAAAAAGAGTTTGGGTGCCATGGGTTTAAGTCATTTTAAGTTTTCCTCCCACTCCTTTCGGATTGGCGCAGCTTCGGAGGCGGCCCGATCGGGCGTCTCCGAATCAGATATCAAGGCATTGGGTGGGTGGAAGTCAAAATGTTTTAAGTTGTATGTTCGTCCTAATTTGTTTATTTAATTTTAGGTACCCAGCACACAGTGTGGATTTTGGGGCATTCATTTATTTATTGGGCACAAAAAAGAGCGGCTCAACGCAACTATTCATCAAATTTATCCTTGCACCCGGACTCATTTCGTTTGTTCTGGAAAGGTATAAGAGGCCTTCAATGGCCGCAACTGGATTTGCATGTGTCTAGGTTATGTCAGCTGTGGCCATTGCCATCCATACTGATAATTCATTTGGGAGGTAACGATTTGGGAAATGTTAACACTTTGGACTTATTATTTATGATTAAGCGTGACCTGCATCGCTTCAGTGCGACTTTCCCAGGTACAACCTTCGTTTTTTCAGAAGTGGTTCCTCGTCTTTCATGGCTCTCCTCTGCGCAGAGGAGGGTGATGGAAAAAATGAGGAAGAGAGTCAATAGGGCTCTCGAAAAGTTCATGCCCCAAGTTGGGGGACTGTCTTATAGGCACATGGACTTGGAAGGGGGATATCCAGGTCTGTACAGACTGGATGGGGTGCACTTATCAGAAGTAGGAAATTACATTTTTAATGTTGGTCTGCAGAACATGATCGAAAAGGCCGCGACGATTGGGGTGTGCCGGTCTTGATGCTCAAGACCGGCGTGTGGGGACTTTTATTTATCTTTGAAGTTGTGCTACTGCTCGAGTTCTAACAACTGAGCAGGTAGAAATATGTTATTGGATGATTTATGAAGTTTGGAATGATAATAAAGATTTATGGAAAATTATTTGTGAAAAACCAATAAAGGTGTCGCGGCCAAGTTTTTGCCATTTAAAAAATGTGTTCAGTTATTTATTTTAGTTAAGTTGTATCTGGGGAAGTTCTGGTTTGGGCGGGTGGGGCCTACAATCTCATGAATAAAGGGGTCACATTATGGGGCCACTTTCCTGAGATTGCGGCCTCCCTAGCACAAATTTAAAAGGTAAATTATTAAGTTAGGTTTAGCTGCATTAGTACAGTGGGGTTAGGGGCCCCGCCCCTTTTGGGGCCGGTCCACAAGGAAGCAAGAAGAGCCAATCAGGTTTCAGGGAACTTTCTGGATTTTGGGATTGCTTATAAAAGGGCCAGCAGGCGCAGGGTTCTGCCTCTTTTCAGCTGAACAAGCAGGAAGATTTGAGCTCCCTCCCTCCCGCCCCAGTCGCGTACACTTTTATGTGGTGGGTCACCCTGGATCCAGGGGGGACTTTTATTTATCTTTGAAGTTGTGCTACTGCTCGAGTTCTAACAACTGAGCAGGTAGAAATATGTTATTGGATGATTTATGAAGTTTGGAATGATAATAAAGATTTATGGAAAATTATTTGTGAAAAACCAATAAAGGTGTCGCGGCCAAGTTTTTGCCATTTAAAAAATGTGTTCAGTTATTTATTTTAGTTAAGTTGTATCTGGGGAAGTTCTGGTTTGGGCGGGTGGGGCCTGCAATCTCATGCTAACATCTCCCAGGAAAACTGGACATCAGAAACACCACATACAATATGCTCAGAGAATGCTACTACCATTGAGACCAATAACAAACTATTAACCCCCTTGGCGGTATTCCCGAGTCAGGCTTGGGGTGAGATTTTAATGCTAAGAGCGGTTACCCTGAGCCAGACTCGGGGTGCATCGCAGTATCCAGGGAGAGTTACTTACCTTGTCCCCTGGATCCTGCAATGTCTCCCCGCAGTGTGTGTGAGCCGTGTCTCGCTCGATTCACACTGCCGGGTGCCGAGCTCCGTTTCCTGCGACGTTGCGGCGCACAGGGGCAGAGTTCAGCGCCAAATTCAAAAAGTGAAAAACACAGTATAAATACAGTATACTGTAATCTTACTGATTACAGTACTGTATCAAATAATTACACATCCCCTTTGTCCCTAGTGGTCTGTCCAGTGTCCTGCATGCACTTTTATATTATAAAAATTGTTCTTTCTGCCAGGAAACTGGTGATTGTCCATAGCAACCAAAAAGTGTCCCTTTATGTCAAAAGTGGTTTTAGATAAATTAGAATCACTTGCAGAATTGAGCGATAGCGATTTGTGGGGAAATTCGTCATCAAACACTAAATCTAATGACAGCGACAATTCTGCAACTGAGCAAATTTCAGTGTTTTTGATTTGATTACATTATTGAATAATTTTTATTATAATTTCATTACTATTTGTTATAATTATTTATAGTTATTTATTATATTATAATTTATGATTTTGTGTTTCAAACTTTATCATACCCGGGATGTCTACTAGACTCTTGTTTGGTCAGGTTTAAGTAAGTAATTACTAAGAATTGCAGGCCTACAATACATAACACCAAATTTCCATGCAAAATAATTGTACCGCTTTTGGTACATAATTCCAGACAGAATCATACCACCAGGGAGGTTAATGAGGTGGTACCTAGTTCAAGTCCAAATTTCACAAATGTTGCCAGGTTATTCCCGTAATTGCTTTTGAGGTTGTAATGAACATGGCATATTCAGACATATTTGGTGGTAATGGTGCAAAGCAAAGAGATTCTGGACTTGTATGTATTAGGCCATTTTTTTACTCTTTTAGGTTGTTTGATTAGGAAAAAAATCCCTAGAGGCCTTTCCAGATAAAAAACTAAATAAAAAATGCAAAGCTGTTCCAAAAATGAACACAGACTGCTTAAAAGCTGCTTTAAGACAACTAAACACTTTGAAGTACTAACCCTTTGCATGTGTAAAAATGCTAACAATACTAAATGACAAAATCCCTATGATTCAAAAGGTCTGGGATCCCTGATTAACACACGATCTGCCACTGGATTTTGAACCCATACAACCATTTAAAGAGGAGGTCCACCCGATTTTTTTTTTAAAAGCCAGCAGCTACAAATACTGCAGCTGCTGACTTTTAAAAAATGGACACTTACCTGTCCAGCGCGCCTGCAATGTCGGCAGCCGAGGCTGAGCAATCGCTTGTCTCTCGGCTGCCCCCGCCGCCATCCTCGGTGAGGGAATCAGGAAGTGAAGCATTGCGGCTTCACTGCCCGGTTCCCTACTGCGCATGCGCGAGCGGCGCGTCCCGTCCTCACTGGTCCCCGCTCTCTCCATTTTTCAGGGGGAGGGGGGTGCAGATACCTGTCTTAGACAGGTATCTGCACCCTTCTCCCCCTGAAAGGTGCCAAATGTGACACCAGAGGGGGGGAGGGTTCCGCAAAGCAGAAGTTCCATTTTTGGGTGGAACTCCGCTTTAAAGGGGTTGTAAAGGTTTGTTTTGTTTTTTTCTAAATAGGTTCCTTTAAGCTAGTGCATTGTTGGTTCACTTACCTTTTCCTTAGATTTCCCTTCTAAATATTTTTTTTCTTTGTTTTCTTTGTCTGAATTTCTCACTTCCTGTTCCTCCTCAGTAAGTTGTTCAGTAAGCTGTTCTGGCTGATTCCACACCACTCGGATGATGGTGTGAAGTTTAGTGAGGAGAAACAGGAAGTGAGAAATTCAGACAAAGAAAAAAAACATTTAGAAGGTAAATCAAAGGAAAAGGTAAGTGAACCAACAATGCACTAGCTTAAAGGAACTTATTTAGAAAATAAAAAACGAACCTTTACAACCCCTTTAAGTGGTCACAGGGGCTGACCTACTAAGCCAACTCCTTAAACATCTCCAAATCCCCTACCCTCCACCCAAATATATTCTATAATTTCATTTATTCCTTTCCTTCCTTATTTCACCTCCCACCTCATCCCCTCTACCATTTTTTGCTACATTACATTACCATTCTTCACTTCAAAATCAAGTCTTAACTCCTCCTTAACCATACTTCCCAAATTTTTCTGATATACTATATAGACCAAAGCAAAGCTCCAACATGCCAGTTGCCTTGCACCCGTCTCTGCCTCTCCCCTCTCTTATGTAGCACACATACCCCCTTTTACCTGCCTTGTTCTTCCGCTCCTCGCAGGAAGAAGAGGCACACCATGCCACAAGCCCGTACCCTCCTGTATAAAGAGGTTGAGCGGTGTTGTTGGTGGGTCATTTCACAGTTGAGCCAGAGAATGATTTTTCTCACCTCTGTGGATAACAGATTTGAGTACTTGCTTCCCCCAGTGAATAGAATGTCCACACTTGCTAGAACTCCAACAGAGAGTTTATTTCTTCTTTCAGAAAATAACAATCTCTTGATAGAAACAAAGGTTGGAGCAAGAAAAGGATAGCACAAGATGTGGGGAAAGGTCCAAGCACAATCTCAGTCCCTTCACTGTTCAGCTTCTCGAACAGCCTCAGCCTCAAATGGATAGTCTAATTAGAGCAAGACTAGCAGCCAAATGACACTCACGTTTTACTCAAAGTCTCTGCCACAGACCTGTTGAACTTGACTTTGGCCTAGGGAGAAGATATTCCTCCGGAGAATTACCGGGACCCTTTCCTTCACCGTGACTACCGCATCAGTCCCTCGGAACGGTTCCTCACCCGGCCTCCTCTACTCAGATATGGGTCCCCTCGCAAGGCGGCACCCTGAGACTCCTCGACCACCGACGGGCCCCAGCCAAAGGTGCTGGGCCCAGGCCTTTGCTGCAACTTTCAAGTCCCTGCATCCAGGACGGACAGGAACAGCAGAGTAGCACCTCACCCTAGGACTAAAGGTGCCCAGGATGGAACCGGAACAGAAAACACCCGCCCTTGGGCCTAGGGTGCCCAGGACGGACTGGAAACAGGGGTAGGTCCCCACCGACTCACCCCGAACAGGCAGCGTCTGCCCCTTTTATCTCCTCTCCCAGCACGCACAGCAGGTTAACCCCGCCCCACCGTACGTTTGCCGAGAGGGGACACAAAAAGCACAGCCCTGTACTGGTGGTTCAACCCCAGCCTACCATGGCAGCGCCACCTGTAGGCCACAGGGAACTGTACACCAATACTCTCCCTGTGGATAAAACGATTGTAAACCTTAACAAATCTAGGTGTTTGGACATACTACCTCACAAAGCCCACGTTCACACCGGGGGTTTCCGGGAGTGAAGCCTGCGAGTTCAGCTGAACTCGCACGATTTCACTCCCACTGGCAGTCCCGATTTCAGCCACGATTTCAAAGACATCTGAAACAGATGTCAATGTAAATCGCGGCTGTAATCGCAAAAAGTAGTACAGAAACTACTTTTTGAAATCGGTGCAGTGCCACAGATGCGGCGTCGCACCGATTAGGATGGTGCCATTGCACGCAATTTGCGGCAAATTTCGCCGATTTGACATGTCAAATTGCATGTCAAATCGCACCAGTGTGAACCAGGGCTAACACTCCCCTTAAATTGAGGACCCCGCTACATACTCCCCCCTACCAATGGACACTGGTCCCCAGTGTCTGGAGCAAACCTATGCCTCTCAAGCCTGAGTCAGCATAAGCCCATTCCAGAAACCATCTAAAAAAAAACTATTTGGAGAGCAATAGAAAAAAAATAATTAGATTGTGCCGGAACCTGAAGATGGGGAAAAGGGGATTAAGTACAGAGGTGAAGGAAGAGCAAAGAAACACATGTGCACATCACATTCTCAATGTCACATAAACACATTTATGATTTACATTCCCCTCCGTCTACAATGGCTAAACCAACCCCATTCTCAGTGGTTTGTTCGGCTTCCGCCTGTAGAGGAGAGAAAAAAAAACACACACAACCAATAATTTACGTTCTAAACTATGTGCATTAGAATGAAGAGATTCTCCCTGAAAGAAAAACCTCTCCCTTCTAAAAGTAAGTTGCACTCAAACTGCAATGTGCTAAGTTATTTAACACTGCCACCTAGTGGAAGTGCCACCGTCAAGACACCTGTTAGGAAAACTCTTTCTTTCTTTCCCAAGGGTAAATTTTCCTGCTTCTTCTCCTTTGGCCCTTTCTCTAAGCTATTCTACCCCAAAAGTCTTTGTCTTTTGATACTGTGAGAGGGAGAAAAAAAAACTGCTCCCGCTCTTCCAGTAAGTAGAAAAAAAAAAAAAAAAAAACCACATGCAAGGGCTAGAGTTCTTGGCTCCAGGAGAGTGCACTCCGGAATAAAACAAAAAGGCAACACAAGAGTTCAGTCTCTAAAGATAGTACTGCGGGTCTGGCAATACCAATGGATTCCAGTTCTTGTCAAATGTATCTATGTGGTACACTGCATTGTCCTTGTCTTTCCTGCAAACAACCACCTTATCAGCATGTATGTGCCTTCCCAGCATCCAGGACTCCTTACAGTCTTTAAAACGTTTAGTAACTGCAGCAGAACACGAATAGTACCTCCGGACCTGGGGTACCTTCAAGTGAGTCCATACAAAATCCGCATACCACCGACATCTATGGACCTCTACCTCATAAAAGTTATTTTGGTAAGTATGGGTATTCCCATCCGTACTCACTTGCAACTCTTTGGTTGAACAACCTCTGTAACCGAGACAGCGGCGGCATGGTTGCTCGATCTCTCGTTCCTGGCAAAACTATGGTGTCTGGGTGTCGAGGCACTTTTACTGCCTACGGACCACTCATGGGGGCCCGTAGTGACACTCTGGACACCTTGGCAACAGGTGCAGGCATCTCCAATGGTGGAAGGGTAGACAGTGGGATTGACTCCTCCTCAGGCTCCGGGGCCTCCACCCGGGGTGTGGTATACCCAGTGAACATGGGTGAGTCTTTTTTCCTTCGGGACGAGGACAGGGGCATCTTATCCCAACCCTTCCGCTCAAACAACTCATCAATGGCCACATCATCCCCTGGATCGGAGACTGACTCCAGGTCAGAGGTATCACATTCCTCCGCCGGCAGATAACTCCAGATAGATGATGAATCACCGCCTCTAACATGTTGAAGGGCCCTGGGATCCCTGACCCAAGCATCCCCGACACTTCGGACCTTAGCAAAGGTCCCTTTCCCCGGCTTACCTCGGCCTGTAGCTGAAGCGGGACGTCTGGAACTTTTTCCCACGTAAGCATCCGATCCGGGCAAGCGCTGGGGTGTGACTCTACCACGGCCGCAGGAAGCTGTAACATAGCTGACCTTCCTCTTGGGCGGTGGGAGCGAGGACTCTGTAAATACTGAAACAGCATCCTCCGGTCTGTCGAACTCCGGTTCCTCAACAACTGGAACACTTTCACTCGCGACTTCCTCCGAAGTCTCAACAGTGCGCGCAGGGGTGACTGTAGAAGCTCTGGTTCCTTCTTCCAAAGTGGTGGCGCCTGTAAGGCAATTCAGGCGGAAGGCCCGAGGCTTTTCGGTAGGTTGCTCCACTTCACACAAGAACTCCTTACAGTGCTCACATCTCCCGAAGGGCTTAAGATGTACCCCCAGTCCCTGGCATCGGGGACAAACCACTCCAAGGGCCTCCACTTCTCTGCATATATAAAGCGCAAAGCGGCTCCGGGGCTTTAGTCAGATCCCCGTATCCGTAACGGAAGCAGCAAAGGAGGTAACGTTCATGGTAGTTGAACTCGGAATCCATGTGGTATTAGACGCCATGTCACTCACTTGCCGATTCATCGCACACTGTCTCTCTCGCACCAAAGTCACCACGTGCAACTCCTCACACGGCGAGGCTCCTCCCCTCTCCTGCAATGTTTGCGGGCTTCTCTTCTGTAGGCACGCCCACGAACTACACAGCATGGGTTCTCCTCGTGGCGCAGTCACTTTTAAGATGGCCAACCTCCACGGAACTTCACAGGGGAACAAGTTCAAACTCTGGGCCTCTTTTCCTGTGAAACAATCCCGGACAAGCCCCCACGTGTAGCACACAGACCCCCTTTTACCTGCCTTGTTCTTCGGCTCTTCGCAGGAAAAAGGGGCACACCATGCCACAAGCCCGTACCCTCCTGTATAAAGAGGTTGAGCGGTGTTGTTGGTAGGTCATTTCACAGTTGAGCCAGAGAATGATTTTTCTCACCTCTGTGGATAACAGATTTGAGTACTTGCTTCCCCCAGTGAATAGAGTGTCCACACTTGCTAGAACTCCAACAGAGAGTTTATTTCTTCTTTCAGCAAATAACAATCTCTTGATAGAAACAAAGGTTGGAGCAAGAAAAGAATAGCACAAGATGTGGGAAAAGGTCCAAGCACAATCTCAGTCCCTTCACTGTTCAGCTTCTCGAACAGCCTCAGCCTCAAATGGATAGTCTAATTAGAACAAGACTAGCAGCCAAATGACACTCACGTTTTACTCAAAGTCTCTGCCACAGACCTGTTGAACTTGACTTTGGCCTAGGGAGAAGATATCCCTCCGGAGAGTTAACGGGACCCTTTCCTTCACCGTGACTACCGCATCAGTCCCTTGGAACGGTTCCTCAATCGGCCTCCTCTACTCAGATATGGGTCCCCTCGCAAGGCAGCACCCTGAGACTCCTCGATCCCCGACGGGCCCCAGCCAAAGGTGCTGGTCCCAGGACTTTGCTGCAACTTCCAAGTCCCCGCATCCAGGACGGACAGGAACAGCAGAGCAGTACCTCACCCTGGGACTAAAGGTGCCCAGGATGGAACCGGAACAGAAAACACCCGCCCTTGGGCCTAGGGCGCCCAGGACAGACTGGAAACAGGGGTAGAACCCCACCGACTCACCCCGAACAGGCAGCGTCTGCCCCTTTTATCTCCTCTCCCAGCACGCACAGCAGGTTAACCCCACCCCACCGTACATTTGCCGAGAGGGGACACAAAAAGCACAGCCCTGTACTGGTGGTTCAAACCCAGCCTACCATGGCAGCGCCACCTGTAGGCCACAGGGAACTGTACACCAATACTCTCCCTGTGGATAAAATGGTTGTAAACCCTGACAAATCAAGGTGTTTGGACATACTACCTCCCAAACACTCCCCTTAAATTGAGGACCCCGCTACACTTAGATACTACATATGTTATTATTTGCAAGCCAATTTTCTTTAGTCTTGCGTTGGTATACTCCTTGTTCTTTGTATGAACCTGTGTAACTACACCGTCTACAGTATTTGACTTTGGTATCAACAGTAAAAAAAAAAAATGGTGCAAAAAGAGTTCTGGCAGAGCATAAATTCCAAATGTCAGTAAATGTCAATAAATGATGCAAGCACCAGCGGCAGATACCATAAGCAGAAGCAGGCTCTGTAAGACATGATAAGGAAAGGAAGGTGCGCCAAACTAAGTGCAGTATAAGAGCTTTAATGGCAAATTAGTAAAAGACAGCCAAATGGCTACTCACAAGATGTAGAAAAAAATAAGGCATGTATAAGGTAATGGTGGTCTGGTGTCATCTATGGCGGTCCTCGGGGGAGATGTAGGTCCCAGATGAGAAGGTAGCTGGAGGCAGGTCTGCGGTGTCAGCAGAGAACGTCTGGACATCAAAGCTGTGCGTGATGTAAACCTTCCTGTGATGCAGGAAAGACCAGGAAGATGCGCTTCAGCGTGGAGCGCAGCGTGCCGTCGGACCGAAAGTGACATAATGCAAGGAACGGACCAATGGGATGACACGTTTCACAGCATCCGCTGTTTCATCAGATCCATGGAGAGCATTGTAATGCCGCGTACACACGATCATGATTCACGGCAGTGAAAACACCGTAGTGAATCACGACAGGAAAAACGAGGGAACGGCTTGTTCCCCCACACACGGCCGTTTTTCCCGTCATTTTTTCTCTTGGCGAGAAAAACGACCGCGTGTAGGCTCCGCAGCAGTGTTTCCCTATGGGAAAACTGCCGTGGAAAAAAAATGACAGGAATCACGACGAGAAAAATTAGAGCATGTTCTAATTTTTCTCGTCGTGATTAATGCCGTTTTTCCCCGTCGGGAAAAACGGCAAAAAGCCCACAGACGATAGTTTTTCTCGTCCAAAGGAAAAAATAAAAATTTTCCCGACGGGAAAAATGATCGTGTGTTTGCGGCATAATAGGCGGATGTAATATAGCAGAGAGAAGTGTCGTGATTGGTTGATAACATACTGGCATTAATGGAGGGACACTGTGATAGGTTGAAGGAGAAATGCATGGCATATGATAGCACGGAGCTATATAAAAGATATATGAGAAAAATAATAATAAAAAAAGGGGAGGAATGTAGCTGACGTGGGATATATCTATAAAGTGATTATATGGAAGAACAAATAAAGACAAAATGATACTATAGAAGAGCGGCACTGTAATGATGGCAGGAAGAAGGGGAAGCAAAAAGAGCGCATATAGAGAAGGGAATAGGGCAATACTAATAAAGATTATTATGAACAGAATTAAGTGGGAATTGTAATCAGTATTGAATGAAAAGGGGAGGGGGGGGGGGTTTAATGACCAAAAACTCATAATGACTGATAGGAGGAAAAAATAAATTATATGAATAATGGAAAAAGGCTGGGTTAGACTGTAAAAGGAGCATGTTTGGACATACTGTTTGGGATGATTAACATAAAATTCCATAGACATTTCCAAATCTATAGCATTATAGATTACTGTATATTTCACACACATATTCACATTTTTCCAAATGCTACACTTAAAGTATAAATAAAATCGGAAGTGACTTGTGTTTCTGTTTTGGTTTTAGCACTGATCTGAAGAAAAATGAAATCAGTAGTTCCCCCATTTACACATTTTCTGCTAAGAATACATCAGGGCATAATATCACTTACAAAATTGTTGATGGTAATGAAGGTGGTGAGTATGGACTTATGACAATTTTCATAGTTATAGAAAAAAAAACATATATACAGTATATATGTACTGTATATTATAATAGATTGCTCACTTTGCCTGGTGAATGAGGTGAAGCTCTGCTGAATTCCATCATCCAATCACATGCAAGCAAAATTACTATTTAATTTGCCTTGGGTTGGGTAGTTTGCAAAGGGAATCTTTACCACATTCACTAAGCTAAGAGAAAATTTCCTTGCAACGTGAACAGCCTATTTACCTTTAGTAAATCAACCTCATAGTGTCCTTACTGGCTGTTGACATCAGAGGTGTACATCAAAATACGGTAAATCTTAATGTTCAACAACCACAGGCACCAATGCATTCTCTGTTTTTGAATTTTGTCAAGAAGGCAATTTAGAACCTAGTAATTCATCTGCATGCTGTATAAGTTAATGAAAAACAGTAACAATACTAAGTTCTAATGATGGCTTTTTTCCCACCAAACCCATGGGAAATCTAGACCCTTTATTGAGAACAATTAAATAACTTTGAGGGGCTTTTATCAAAACTGGAGCAGCCAGAATCTGAAGCAGCTGTGTATGGCAAACACAGGCGTGCGCACAGGGTGTGCCAGGTGTGCCCAGGCACACCCTAATCACCCTGTGCAGCACAGATTCCCCCCTACTGCCCTGGCTTCCCCCCTCCCCCCCACAGCGCTGCCGACTTCCCTCCTCTCCCGCCAGCTGTTGCTGAGGGGAGGTATTAGGATGAGTGGGGGAAGGGGGCGGTAAATGTGTAATTTATTGATCCCTTCCCTTTGTGAATGAACACCGTGAGTGATCGGTAGTGTATGTTTGAGCTTTGGGGTGCACACCCTAATGCAATAGGCTGCGCACACCTATGATGGCAAACAATCAGCTTCTATTTTCAGCTTGTTCAGTTAAGCTTAGAAAATGAAAGATTGAAGCTGATTGGTTGTCATGCACAACTGCTCCAGATTCCGGCTGCTGTAGTTTTAATAAATTCCTACTTTTGAGTACAAACAGGCAATACTGCCAATTCTGAAAGATCCCACAATGTGCGAAGGCATCTTTTTTGGACACTTGAGTAACTATGGCTTGCTTAACCTAAAAAAATCACAGTTTAAAAAAATTGAATTTGCTTATAAAAATAAATGTTCTTGATTTTTGGGGGGCAGGGAGAATGTCATGTTTCCCAGCACTCTGGAATTACTAAATCTTTCTACCAGAATCTGGATGCTTACTTTGTCTGCTATAAAACAAACCTGTTGGTTTGCAATGGCATTGTATTGGTTACTCTAAAGCCAAGCTCCAGCTTAACCAAAATTGTTTTATTCAAATCAATTCTGGAGTATTAACGTGTATACAAACACAGAGGTATTTTTTGTGTTATTATAAAAATGTGATTGTGCACTTAGTGTATACTAGTTTGCAGCACTCTAATGCCTCGTACACACGACCGGTTTTCCAGTCGGGAAAACTGCCATGACAGCTTTTGGCCAGGAAAACCGGCCGTGTGTATGCTCCATCGCGGTTTTCCCGACGAGAAAACTGCGGGGGGAAAAAAAGGGAAGTTGTTCTCTTTTTTCCCGCCGGGATTCCCAGCGGTCTTTTTCCTGTCATGAAAACCGTCATGTGTATGCTTTCCCAAAGGGGAAAAAAACGCACATGCTCGTAAACAAATCGACGCATGCGCGGAAGCATAGAACGTCATTTAGTCAGCTCGTCGTAGTCTTTGACGTCACCGCGTTCTTGGCAGTCAAAAGTTCAGCGGTATTTGGCCTGAACGTGTGTATGCAAGGCAGGCTTTAGAGGAATCCCGTCGGGAAAAGCGTTGTTTTTTTTCCTGCCGGGAAAACCGGTCGTGTGTAAAAGGCATAAGGGTTTGAATACAAAAAGCAATATAAACTATTGGATAAGTACAGTAGGTGCACTTCCAAATAAAATTCATAAATATTTCATCCTAAACCATGAAGTGCAAATGCAGTTACAAACCTGAAACAATAATTTCAGCAAATAAATGTGAAAAAATACATAAAATTTGTCTTATGCCGTGTACACACGGTCGGAATTTCCGACAACAAATGTTCGATGTGAGCTTGTTGTCGGAAAACTAGACCGTGTGTATGCTTCATCGGACATTTGCTGTCGAAATTTCCAACAGCAAATGTTTGATAGCTGGTTCTCAATTTTTAAGACAACAAAAGTTCTTGTCGGAAATTCCGATCGCCTGTAGCCAATTCCCACGCACAAAAATCCTACGCATGCTCGGAATCAATTCGATGCATGCTCGGAATCAATTCAACGCATGCTCGGAATCATTGAACTTCATTTTTCTCAGCTCGTCGTAGTGTTGTACGTGACAGCGTTCTTGACATTTGGAATTTCCGACAACATTTATGTGACCGTGTGTATGTATAAGACAAGTTTGAGCGAACAATCCGTCGGAAAAAAATCCACAGTTTTGATGTCGGAATGTCCGATCGTGTGTACGCCACATTTCAATCAATTGATTGTATAACACTACGCTGGCTCCCTCTGGTTTTATTTGGAGGATGAATATGTTATGCATACCGTGCTGTTAACCCTTTGAGTCTGGCCGGCTCGAGGTTGGGTGAACTGTACTGGCGCAAGCAGGCTGTCCACAGTCTGAGACTTATTCACACTTAGCGCATAATGATCTTTGGAAAACATTTGGTAAGTGTGATTCGTGGTGGAGGAGTCAGGTGGAGGAGTCAGGTGGAGAAACACTTACCTGCTGTTTGTCCTTTGCACTTGCTTGATGGAATCTGCATGGATTTTGCACATGATCATGCACATTATTTTTATTGCATTATGAGTTTGCATAATCACAATATTTATTTATTGATTTACATGATATAATGATTGTGAGAGTAATTTTTATGAATTTATTAATATTTATTTGTTGAGATTATCGTTTCATGTTTGTAACTGCATTTGCCTTTTATGGTTTAGGATTAAATATTTATGAATTTGTTTTGGAAGCGCACCTATTTATCCAATACTTTATATAATTTTTTGAGTGTTAGAATGTACTGCTAAGGAAGTAATACCAAAACCAAAACTGAAATGTATAAAAAAGGCTGTTAATGTTGTTTACACCATTTGTATCCATAATTTGGCACAAGTTTGCCATATCGGAGTGAATTTCAGGAAAAGACTATCAGTGATAATTAAAGCGGAGCTCCGCCGAAAAAAAATAAATTAAAAGCCAGCAGCTACAAATACTACAGCTGCTGACTTTTAATATTAGGACACTTACCTGTCCTGGAGTCCAGCGACGTTCGCAGCAGAGGATAAGCAATCGCTTGTCACTCTGCTGCCCCCACCGCCATCCTCGGTGAGGGAACCTTGCGGCTTCACTGCCCGGTTCCCTACGGCACATGCGCGAGTCGCGCTGCGCCGTTCTGACTGGTCCTCCTGTGTTCTGGGAGCCGAGTGGCTCCCAGAACACAATGGGTATTCTGTGGGAAGTGACATGCTTCTCGCAGATTTCCCGCAGAGAAGACTCCCGGAAGTGGGTGCAAATACCTGTCTTAGACAGGTATCTGCACCCCCCTCCCCCCTGAAATGTGTCAATTGTGACACGGGAGGGGGGGAGGGTTCCGATCAGCGGAAGTTCCACTTTAGGGTGGAGCTCCGCTCTAAAGCCATGCCCACACAAAGCTTTAACACAAAGATAAGGATCTTTAACAAAGTTGCGGCTGAGCTTGAATGAAGTTTATTCGCTACAACTGTAGGTTGGTATGCTGCATATGGCAGGGATACTTTCTGCTCAAATTCCATAACAAAGAAAGCTTTTCATTGAAAAGATACAAAGGGTTTACAATGTGATATACAGTACACAAACTCTGCAATTTTACTGTTATTTGCAGGTCAGTTTTACTTGGATGAGAATACTGGAGAGCTATGGGCAACAGAAAAATTCAACTATGATGACCAGCCATTCTATACAATTACTGTGGAGGCTGACGTGCCCCCTGGCTTGCAAGGTAAAACTTGCCTTTCCTATGCTAGCCTCCAGGTAACATGCATTTATGCAAAGTGATCTCATCCAGAAAAAACAAGTGTGGTTAATGGAAAGCTAAAATGGTTTTAAATCATTGTTTTTTTTAATTGTTTTTGTTTTTAAGTTTAGAAATTGCTGTTTTTATATATTTTTTAATTGTATTTAGAGACATTTATAAAGGATTTGCTCATGTTACTCTGTTTGCAGAGTTTGCTGAGCTTCTAATAAGAAAGACCAGCACTAGATCTACCATTGTTGACCGCTTAAGACTTAGGGAAGGCTTAAAAATGTATGTGGCATGTCCCCAGGGGGTATCTACCATGAGGCAAACAACCTTTCGGTGCTTGTACCGGGATGATGCCTGCAGCTGCAGGCATCACCCCAGTATTGTTTTTTAGAGCTGGCGGTTGACTCTCTTGTAATAACAATCAGAGCGGTATACTAGCTGCTCAATTGCTATTACAAGCAACGAGAGGGGACATTCCCCCTCCAGCCGCCTTCCGCGGCTCTCTCTGGCTCTCCAGTCCCACTGGGAGACCTGAGCAACCAGCTGGCTCGTCCACTGGCTGGCTGGACAACCAAGTACAGCCGGGATCGGCTTTGGTTGGATGCTCGCTATAGTAACCTGGAAGCGATGACATGGCGTTTACTCGGAAATCATCGAAGCCAGTTTTTAAAAATCAAAAGCATTCAAAAACACAGATCTTGCTTTACCGAAGTGCAGAGGAAGGATTTGGGTTCTTAAAGACCCCAGATCCCTCCATAAAGAGTACCTGTCACATGCCTATTGCTGTCACAAGGATGTTTACATTTCTTGTGACAGCAATAAAAGTGATCAAAAAAATAAAATAAAAAATAGTGTAAAAAAATAAATTAAAAAAATAATAATTTTAAAGTGCCCCTGTCCTCCCGTGCTCTTGCGTCAAGGCGAATACACATGTCGGTCCCGCACGCATGCAAACAGTGATTGTCCCACACATGTGAGGTATCACCGCGAACATCAGTAATTTCTATATACGCCACTTGGACTAATCATGTCTCAGGGTCCGATGAGGAAACTGCAGCTGTTCATTATGAACAGCTGCAGCTTCCCCATCAGACCCTGAGACAAGAATGGTATACCGTGGCTGGGGTGGGACAAATTTAGATGGGGGTGCCTGATTTTAGTCTTGCCTAGGGCAGCACAAGCTACAAAATACACCACTGCATGTCCCTCTTCTATTTGCATCATAGCAAGAAGCCATCTTTTTGAAAACAGCCTTGCACTTTCATCCTGATTATTGCAAGTGCTGATTTTTAAATATTCATATACAGTATTTCATATTATCCCGGGATAAGAAAGGACTTGAGGATGTTCAACATCATCTAGAGTTTTTTTTTTTCCTATCTTTACTGTCCTCTTGGATTTCAGTTATTTTAATCATGTAAATGCACCATACGAAGAAATGACCACTCCTTCAGACTGACATCCACCCATGAAGGCAATATGATATTTGCATAATAAGCCGGCCCACTTCTTGCATCAGGGCTAACTTTAGAGATGAGTACTGAGAAAAGGTGCTGTGATGTTTTCAGGGAACTATGTAGAGCATCCTGCCAGTACCTCACACCAGTCATGATCTTGATCTTCCTGCATTGCGGAGGGAAGCACAAAGACCCAGAGACCCAACGTCACTGGGTCAAAAAAAAAATGTAATGAAAAGGTTTGGCTCTACTCACAGATCCTTGCAATGAAAAGTCCATCAATACAATCTCCAGCAGAGTAGCCCAGCTTCCTGTCCAAGAAGGGGGGTCCATGAGCAAGCAGTCCCCCATCCTTTGAGCACTTAGATCCATCC
The DNA here is from genome assembly GCA_029206835.1 of Rana muscosa. NCBI lineage: Eukaryota > Metazoa > Chordata > Amphibia > Anura > Ranidae > Rana > Rana muscosa. Next base: position 141,583,481 of record CM055121.1, on the reverse strand, counting down.
CCATACGGAATTCCCTCAGGGTCTCAGCCTATTTACCAGTTACCCAGCCACCATCTGGGCACACCTCCCCAGGGATTGGCTAGGCCCTATTAACTATACCGGTTGGCGATTTGAATTCTTCTGCCTCAAACTCCAGAAGCTTCTTCTGGAGACAGGGAGAAGCAATAGAACTCCCAGTCTGTGAAAACCCTGGACACACTACACCAAACAATTACTGCTTGTGTGATTACAGCAGAAGATCAAAACAATAAATTTGCCCATTAGCCTAAACTAAGAGAGCACTACACAGATTGTGAAAAAATGGATGTAATTCTCACCTTGAAAGAAACATTCTTTGAGCTCCATGATCAAGCTTCTGGGGCTTAGGGATCATTTGCGCTAGCAGGGATTGCTCCCTCTTTGGCTGGATGTGTAGCAGCCAGGGGTCTACTTGTCTTACAAGCTCTCCTGACATTTCAAGGGTTGGTTATCAACTCCTAGGGGTACCGCTAACTGGCCTGACCCTCTGAAAGCTTTGTTTAGGTTTTCAACTTAGTGGGGGATCAGACCATGCATGGCAAACCAAGTCATCACGCTGTAAGCCAGCGGTTCTCAACTAACAGGTCAGGTTTGCAAGATAACTGAAATACATCACAGGTGATATAATTTGCTGCTCAGTGATTGCAGTATTCTAGTCTGCATCTCCCCAAGGTAATACTTAAAATCTTGCCTGTTGGTGGGTCCTGAGGACAGGAGTTGAGAACCACTGCTGTAAGCAATGCCGATGTATAAAGAACCGCTGCATAAAAAATTGTTGTGAAAATACTTATTTCTCTGTTTGCATATGTCTTGTCATAGATCCATTGCTGAAGAATATAGCCCATTTACAAATTAACCTGCCGGACATTCACAAGGGTCCAATATTTGAGAAGCAGAAATACAATGCAACAGTGCTCAACACTTTACCCCGTGGATTCCCCATCATCAAAGTCACAGTATGCAATTCTTTATATTTGATGCTTTGATGTAGAACTGGTAATTCTGTGATATAAAAAGGGTACTATACAGTGAGACATTTTATTGTTGTATACAAATCCCATTAAAATGTAGTGTCAGTAACAAAGACATTTTGTTGTTACAATAAAAGTGTAATTTTTATCACAAAAAAAATACAAATACAGTAATATAGTATATCTATATATGACATAGTAACAGTGAATGTGTAGTGCTAACAGCTGCAAAATGTCATTTTAAAGGCTAAAGAACCCAGTTTAGGACCAAATGAAATGCTTGTCTATAGTTTGGTGAATCAGTCAGTGGAAGAATTTGCTATTGATAACTACACAGGCCAAATCAAGAGTAACTCTGTGGCTGGAAAAAATGGAACATTTCACATTGAAGTCCAGGCTATGGACCCCAGTGGTCTCTTTAACCAAACCATTGTTCAGGTAATCCTTATTTCATTCTGCTGCCATGGTAATAATTCTAAATGCATCATAGGTTTTCATTAAAAACAAGTGCTAACACTTTGGTAAGTCAGTAAGTATGTTTATAACTGTCCTAACTAGATGGTTAATGATGCAACATCCTTGTGTTGATATCTCCTACTGTCTACACACCTTTAGCATTAGCACAAGTAACTGAATGTTCATTGAATTAAACCTGAAAAGTATTTTTTCCTGTTTTGTCTTTCAGATAAGAATAGAATCACCATACCTTTCCCGCGATGATGCAGATATTAAAATTAACCAGACATTACATGAGGTTGAACGTCATATTGAGAAGATTAAAAAGTACAACTTTAAATAAGCTGAATTGTGCTTTACAGTAGTAGTAGTAGCAACTAAACCAATTGTGATGATGAGAAGAGTATCACTCTTTATAGTAATCCAAATTATCAGGGCATAGGGCAGTGATGGCGAACCTTGGCACCCCAGATGTTTTGGAACTACATTTCCCATGATGCTCATCCACTCTGCAGTGTATTTGAGCATCATGGGAAATGTAGTTCCAAAACATCTGGGGTGCCAAGGTTCGCCATCACTGGCATAGGGCATGGGGTGACATCTGGGCTCCCCTGGGGTGCCGCTTGCATGTGACCCAGGTTCAATGGATCACAGACTGATGAGAGGTCTCTGTGAAGGGGGGACGGCACTGATGAGATGTGGGAGACTCTGTCATTGAGGTACTCTGATGTGATGAGGAGCCTCTGACTCTGTACTGGGGTGCCTTAAGATTTTGCATACTTTTAAAAGGTGCCACACCTGAAAATAGCTTGAGAAACGCTGGCAGGGTGTGCAAACTCCATGTCTCTAACAGCAATTAGCTCCAACAAGCTGCCAGCACAGGATATATCCCCCCTTGATGCAGCACAAAGTATTTTAGAAAAGCAAAAACAAGAGCATGCTTGCTACTGTATTTGGAACCTGACTGCATTACAGTCATGAATAAAGAAGGTTCTAGAAGAGGTCTAAAGTGGATCCAGCATCGGGTATGCTCTTTCATGTTAAGTGCATATTTGACATGTGCATGGATGTAAATACAGGCGTATGATGATTAGAGGGGCATACACATGGATGTATTTTCCCAAAAAAGCACAAGTCTTATGTTCAGGAAATTAGGCTCATGCGCATGGGCCTGTAATCGTGCACTGCTGTTTACATCGTATTTTACTATCATTGTATTATACAAGGCAGTTATATGGACAGAAATACACTGCAGCTAAGGCTTCGGGGCACTGTAAACACAGGCGTATTTTATGCTGTATGGCCATACACCTATGTTTACATTGGTGTACATGTACCCTTACTTAAAGGTATTTATTCCCTTTTTATTATTTATTATTATTTGTTATCTCTCTGCAACTCCTTCAATATTGGCCTAATTTAGGGGTGCCCAACCGCTGGCCCGCGGGCCATATGTGGCCCACCGAGCCCTCTGATGTGGCCCGCGACCTCCTGCTTTGGTATGGCATTTCGGCAAACCCAGATCGTGGGTTACTGACCCGCCATCCAAAATGATAATGGAGCCGGCGGTATAGGAAGCATGCAGCTACAGTAAAGAGCAGAGCCATTGCTTCCTGTATAGCACCGGCTCCTTTCACAGGTACAGTGATACAAAATGCAGTCCACCTGGAACAACAAAAGCCGGTGATACCTGCAGGGTGATTCCTGACGTGAAGATTGTGTTTAAAGGTCAGTTTTTTTATTTAAATCACATAGCATGGGCATATTTGTTCTAGTTCTGCACTGGTTACTCTTGGCTGCGTTCATTCCGATCCACAGGTGCAGCGCAGTGCACCTGCGCCTTACCTACACTGAGCCATAGACTTCTGTTATTACCTGCGGATTTGTTGTGCTTTTTGAAAGTGCACCAAACCTGCATGATATAATAGAATTCTATGGCAAAGTGTAGCTAACCCACATGAAAGCCACAGGTGCACTGCGCGGCAGGTAAACCGCAGTGCATCAGTGTTAAAACAGCCAATCAGATCAGCATATGCAGAGTGGACACGGAAATGTCATCTGCTCATTGTGGCCCCGTACCGGTTACCTAATCGCTTAAGTGGCCCTTGCACTTCAAAAGGTTGGGCACCCCTGGCCAATTTTACTTAGTATCCCACTTCAGTCTGTGAGGAATGCTGCTGCCAGACTCATCCACCTTTCCAACTATTCAGTGTCCACCACTCCTCTCTCTGCCAATCCCTCCACTGGCATTTGATAACCCAACAAAATAATTCTAAATACTTACAACATAAAAAAACATCCACAACTCTGCCCTAAGCTACTGTACATCACCAAACTAACAAAATATTACCCAAACCATCCATTTTGCTTCTCTCAGGACCTTCTGCTTTCTATTTCATTTGTCACCTATTCCCATACTCACCTCCAGGACTTCTCCAGAGCCTCCCATCTTCTAGAACTCCCTACTCCGATCTCTCGCCTTTGACTGTGAACCTGGAAAATAAATCTCTTCAGGGAAGTCTATTCTGCCTGTACCTAACAACTGAAATTTTACTTTTTCCATCATCTCCTCGCCCCACAGTTAATGCCTTTAGTATTACTTGTCCCTCTTTAGTAGTATTGTACCTGTTCTGTTTCAGTTTATAGTGTAAATTTATCTGAAAACTGTTGACGCTATATAAATTATGTCTAATAATAAATATCTTATAAAGAGATAACAGTATTACTCTTGACAAAGCCTTTGTCTGCTTTTTGATACAAATCAGCTCCTACTGCAGCCTTTTGCCTTGTGTCTTGCTACATGGTTGCAATGTTGCAGGTAAGACTTGGAAAAATCACTGGAAACAGTACATCTTTTTTTAAATCTGCCTTAGTTTATTCTGTTATGCCATGAATGTATTAGTGCACACTTCTAAAGTAGCTGAAATTCACAATTAATAGTTCTCACCCATTAATACACTGCACCTGTATGACATATAGAGACTGTGGATAGCATCCGATTTTTGTTTGCTGACATTGTATTTGCATGCAGCAAATGTAAGTTTATGTTATTTAATAATGGTGAAATGTGCATTTTTAGGTTTCTGGAAAAAATACTGAAACAGAAAGTTAAAATTGTGGATTTATCTTCAAAAGACAAAGAGACAACTATTCGCATTCAAACTGCTGAACAAACTCAGAAACTAGTCAGGTAAATATTAACTATTTCCATCTTTTTTTACAATTGATCAGTAATCTAGTATTTCTGTACCTGTTTTCCTGCTCTTTACAAAATATATATATATATATATATATATATATATATATATACATATATATATATATATATATATATATATATATATATATATATATATATCCCTATACGTGTAGAGTATATGCCTTGCCATTCTGTAGTGCACCGGCAGCAATATCCTACCCCAAAAGGGTCCATTCATATTAACCCTCTCTAACCTAAGCGCTAATTCTCACAAGAACCAAACTCCTTCACCAACCCAAATACAATCACTCCCAAATAAAAACCTAAAGAGAATCTGTCACATTGCTGATTAAGGTTAGCTATACACAGTTAGATTTCTCAAAGGGCAAAAAGTCAAATAGCAAAGTAAGCAAAAAATGATTTGTCCTCTGTTCATTGTTGTCACTTGAAACTGTGCACCATCTCCACCTACATTGTGAACCAGGGTAGCAGCCCTGATTGACTGTTGTTGACTTTGAGATTAATGGAACCCAGATCAAACAGAGCATGAACAAGTTCCCATGTATAAAAGCACTAATAGCAATGTAACTTTTATATTCTCTATGGACAGAAAGCTCGAAGAGGACATGTCCAACCTTCAGAAGAAGATGGATGAAATATTTCATAAACCTGTGGATGTTACTGTACAGTCACCTCAAACATTGGCCTTGAGTCCAGGAACCATAGCAGGCATTGTTGTCGTTGCCCTTGCACTATGTGGTCTCACTGCTTTTTTGATTTATATAAGGTAAAAAAATAAGTGTACATGACTACAGGTTTGCTTGATAAATGGGCTGCATTAAATGTGCAAGATGTCCAAGTCTGGAAACTGGAAATCTAAGGTCCAGGGCAAACAAACGTTTTTCCTTGTTGACATCTGTGGACAATTCTTGATTGTTCTCAGCTTTCAGCACAGAGAGTAGTATGATATCTGGCACACAGCCCATTTACAATTTAGGATGCAAACATGTGTTTATGTAATTTGGCTAAAGAAAAGTTTTTCATGTTTGCATCACGTAACTAACTTGAATAACAGCAGTGTGTCATAGTCTTATTGATCTTAAAGTAGGGTGACCAGACATCCCGGTTTTCAGGGCACAGTCCCCCGATTGAAGACACTGTCCCCGGACCAAGTCTGTCCCCAGTTTTGCCCCCGGATTGGATTTGAACAGGGGCTAGGGCAATTTCAAAGACAGTCAGTGCAGAATAAAAAATAGTTCTGAATTACACCCCCCCCCCCACACTCTGCCGCTCTTACTAGCTTATGGGGTGTATTTTTTTCCATTATCTGTGCCCCTTTCTGATGATCATGTGCTGGTCAGAGCGGAGGGAATATTTCTGCAGTTTCGCATGCCCATCCAGCTCCGCTCGCATGTTCTTCTGCCTTGGCTCAAGTCCCGGCCAGCCGCCTACTTGCTTATCTCCGTGCCTTCCCTGGCGGAGTGATCTTCCTCCGCTCCCCACCCAGTAGTAGCCAGGGCCCAGGGAGTAAGACTTGACAGGCTGTGAGGTGGGCAGCAGCGGCGACAGGCAGAGAGTCACTGGTTGCCGCCATTACTAGTAAAAAAAAAATATGTCCCCGGATTTCATTTTAAAAATCTGGTCACCCTATCTTAAAGTTAACCTGTGATCAGGCAAGGGACATTCAAGTATTTACAGATACTTAACGAACAATAAATGTGCTTTAGAATAAGCCCTAACTGACCTCTGTAGCTGCAGGCATTTAGGAGAAATGCACCTGTAGTTTCACAGCAGAAGCACTATAGACTCTCAATATTGCAGCTCACTCTGCTCTCCCCTCTCAGCAGTGACTCAGCAGCCTTCCAGCCTTTTTATTTCTAATACAAACACAGATCAATATCTGTAAGGCCCACTGCACACTGGGCATTTAGCTCCGATGCATGAGACTCCAGTGTTTAGGTATGGGAAGAAGCCACAGGCGCACTGTCCAGCCCCACTGCTGGCAGTATGTATAGTGTATAAGAGGCTGGAAGCTGCTGCAGCTGAACAGAGTTAGATGGTACACTGAGTAATACTAACGTTTACAGGAATGAATGCCTGGAACACAAGCAGTTTGCATTCTGGACATACCTCCTTGGGCACATACTGCTCAAAACCTTAGTACTGCTTGGTGCACAGTCCAGCCACAGCAGCTATTAGCCACTCATACACTTTTATAGGCTGGTGGTAGTGGAGTGTGCCTGTGCCTCCCACCGACACCTAAATTCTGTATAATTCATGCACTGGGACAAAGATGGTACCAGGGTGAGCAGAGCTGCTGAAGTAATGACTTAAGCCTCATACAGACGACCGGTTTTCCCGGCAAGAAAACTGCTGGGAGAGCTATTTGCTGTGAAATCTGGGCGTGTGTATGCTCCCTCGTCGGGAAAACTCCTGGGAATTCCGGCGAGGGGAAATTTGGGATTCCCAGCGTTTTTTTTTACCGCAAGATTTACTACACTTGCCAATGGAAAACACTGCGAGACAGTGCCGAGGGAGCATAAGCCCTGTACACACGGCCGGGATTCCCGGCCGAAGCTCTACCCGCAGTTTTCCCGTCAGGATTCCCAGCGGACTTTATACTGCCGGGAAAACCCGGCCATGTGTACAGGGCTTCAATGTACTTAATGACTTAATGACTTAATTCACAGTGCCTGCAGCTACAGAGATCAGTGCAGGCTTCTTTTAAAGCTCATTTACTGCTTGTAAAGAATATGTAAATACTTTAGTGTCCATAGCCTGGCCACAGGTTCATTTTAAGATGGCCATAGAGAATAATTGGAAGCACTTCCACAATCAGATTGTGCCATTTATTCTGCTGGGCCTGGTTCTTTCTCAAACAGGAGCCCTCAAGTCATCCCATAGGTGGGTGCTGGCTCACCAGTGGTTAGCTCTCCATTTAAAGGGGTTGTAAAGCCTTGTGTTTTTTCACCTTAATGCATCCTATGCATTAAGATGAAAAAACACCTTGCACTGTCTGGCCCCCCCGAGCCCCCGTTTTACTTACCTGAGCCCCGAACTTCCATGGGCGCGATCCAGCGTCGCTTTCCCCATGGCTTCTCGGCTCTTCATTGGATAGATTGATAGCAGCACAGCCATTGGCTCCCGCTGCTGTCAATTAAATCCAATGACACGGCCGCCGGGGGGCGGGGCCAAGTCATACACTCGGCGGCTATGTACGCCGAGTGTATGACACAGGCGCGCGCCCGCAAGGTCACCCCCTCAGGAGAGAGCTTCCCAGAGGGGGTTATCTATTGCAGGGAGGAGCCGCGAGAGCCGCTGAGGGACCCCAGAAGAGGATGTTTGGGGCCACTCTGCAAAACGAACTGCACAGTGGAGGTAAGTATGACATGTTTGTTATTTTTTTTTTTAAATAACTGAACCTTTAGTATCACTTTAAATTTCAGCAATAATAAAACAAAAGACAGCCACACTACAAAATTAAAAGCCATTATTGAAGATTAAATGAATGGTTCAATGCAAGACAGACCACCTGACTAAACTCCACACTCCCATGTGTTTTTCTTGTAAGGAGCTTATTCGTAGAGTAGACAAAGTAGTCTTGCACTGAACAATCCATTACATTTTCAATAATGGCTTTTAGTTTGGAATGTGTCTGCCTTTCTTTTTATCACCCAAGCTCTCCTATTTAGGGCAATGGAGAAGGAATGAGGAGCCACACACAGTCTCAGTGCCGGAGAAAACAATAACAAATGGGCAAGGATTTGTAACATGCCTAACCATTTTGTTCTACAAAAACACTCAATCCGAGTTATCATGCATTACATAGACACTAAATTATCCCTAATCCAACGCTGTATTCTGGCCTAGGCCAACAAGGCCCAGGCCTAGGGCAGCACTTTGCAGGGGGCAGCACAGGAAGAGTCCCCTGTCGGCTTGCGCTACACTGTTAGTGTAACACAAGCTGCTTCTAATTTTGACTGTCCTATCATCCTGGACCACAAACCTTCCTCACTGTGCTATATGTTTTCTGCTGCACCATTGGCATGGTTATATCTTCTTAGTCCTCTCCATAAAATTATCAGAAATTTCTGCTTAAAGTAGAACTATAGGCCAGTGTTTCTCAACTCCAGTCCTCAAGGCGCACCAACAGGTCATGTTTTTGGGATTTCCATTGATTTTCACAGGTGATTTGAGCAGTTTCACTGCCTTAGTAATTATCACAGCTGTTTTATCTGCAGGAAATCCCAAAAACATGACCTGTTGGTGCGCCTTGAGGACTGGAGTTGAGAAACACTGCTATAGGCAATGCTTTTTTTTTTCATTTTGGAGGGAGTAATGGAGAGTTATAGCCCCTGTCAGTTTATTTTTTACCATCCCTGTCCCATTGCAGAGATTTCCCTTCTATTCCTGCCCCATAGCCAAACAGGAAGTGAGAGGAAATCTATGCAAATTAAGGTAATCCAATGCCCCCCCCCCCCCCAGGCCTTAAGAACTAGTGTCCCCACATGAAAATTTCAGGGCGGGTCTTAAACAGAAAGGGGTGTGGCCTTGACAGGAAGGGGTGGGTCAAATTTAAATTAGGGGGTGCACGAGTTTAGTCAGGCCTAGGGCAGCACAAAACCTAAATACACTACTGCCCTAATCCAGACAAAAAAGGCCAGAGACTGCCATCTAATGTGTATGGGAATCTTTATTCTTAACCTGGCCCTTTCTGAATTATTTACAGGGTGTACTTTTGATAAGCAGGTGTGGCATATAAGAGGGCTAATGTATTAAACCTAGAGAAGTAGAGTGGTCATGTGTATTTTTGAACATATTTTTTGAAGCACATTATGTAGTCTGCCATTGCTGACCCTTCCTTTTGAGTGTATTAGTTCCCTGTTTCCTATGATTATATTTTGGTTTTAATGATTTATAGACATTGACTTAAAATACAGCTATGGATGAAAAGTTCAAATAGTTTTCTGGTGCTCATTTACAGTATGCCAATTCTAAGTCTGTGACTAAAAAGTATTGAAACCACGCACAGTCAAGAAGCATTTTCAGGAGTCCAGGAATGGCAGCCCACATTTTTCTGACAGGTTTAATTTAGAAAACCCTGGCTGTTCAAATGCTTAAGCAAAACGCTTTTTGTTATTATTCTACAGAAAACAGAGTTCAGATAATGCAACTGATGAAGAGACAGGATCAATCCACGATGAGGATAACCATGACAAAGGAACACCAAGCAATATGCCAACTGAAAGTGACAGGTAATCTTTGAAGTTCCTATTTTACTTGTCATATACTGTATACCCATTTCTGCATTTATTATATAAATTATAGCATTTATTTCGGAATATTTTGTATACCTCAATAAATTAGTTTTAATACAGTCTACCACAGTTCTAAGTGCACAAAATACTGATTTTATACCCCATGTTCATATTTTAAATGAAAGTGGAACTCCATTAAATTCAGTATTGAATCATTCCCTCTCTAGTGTTTTTTTTTTTTTTTTTAATAACTTCAGAAAACATAAACATAAACATAAGCTCAGCTGAAAAGCCAAACCCAGAATGCTACATATGGACTGATGGTGAGGAAGATCTCCCAGTATGTACCCATTGTGGGATCAATCCTCAGTCAACTCCATCCAGAAAGGAAGCTATCTCTAGTGGGTAGAATGCCACTCTAAATCTCGACATGTTTTCATGTTTACAGTGGTGTGCCCAAGATTATCCCAGTGACTGTCACTCCAGAGACTCAAGCAAAGGTCACGGTGACAAAGCCCGAAGAACATCAAGACACTACTGCCGAAAGGTGAACATCTCTGAGATATCTGAGACACACACATACAATATATTAGATAGGATTAGTTGCACAGGAGTTAGTTACATGGTTAGTCAAGTTGAAAAAATATACTAGTCAATCTAGTTCAACCAAAAAAAAAAAACATACACAAATAGAAAACCTCCATATATACTATCCTATACCCAGTTGAGCCAGAGAAAGGCAACCCCCCCCCCCCCCCCCCCAATAACGCATAGTCCATTTTGCTCCAGTGGGGAAAAAAACTCCTTCCAGATTCCCCAGGAGGCAATCGGATATTCTCTATATTAATTACCCCTGGCATTATTACCTCTAAAAATCAGTATCCAGTTATATTGTGTGCATTTAGGAATGCATCCAGCTCTTTTTTAGAACAATCTACTGAGCTGGCCAGAAATAGTTCTTGAGAGAGTCTATTCCACATTTTCACAGCCTTTCCATATGTGAAGGTTAAATCTCTTTTCTTCCAGATGTAAAGAGTGCCCCCTTGTCCTCTGTAATGACCTGAAAGTTAATAACTCTACACCAAGTTCACTATATGAATCACTTATGTATTTATACATGGTGATCATATCCCCTCTTACGGTTCTTTCACACAGGCTTGACCGTTATACGGATTCTGCTTGATCAGCGGGGGATCGATCTGTTGATCACCGCTGAGCAGGCGGATGACAGGTCCGTCTCCACTCACTGTGTGGAGACGGACCTGTCAGAGCCCCGCTCTCCTCTATGGGAGATCGGATAAAAAAACGGAACGCCTGTCCGTTTTCATCCAATCCCATCCTTAAAGTGGTTGTAAACCCTTATAATTTTTTTTTTTAAAACTACCTGTAAGAGAAAGGCATAATGAGCTAATATGACTAGCATAATAGCTCATTATGCATCACTTACCTTAGATCGGGGCCCCCAAAGCCGTCCTCGTCTCCCTCTTCAGCCGGGTATCGCCGCTCCAGCCAATCACAGCGCCGCTCCAGAGCGGCGAAGACGTGACGCCGCGCATGCGTGCATGAGCCGTCGAATTCGGCTACGTCGTCGAATGCTGCGACCTAGCCGAATTTGTGAATGGAGTGAACCCCATGCGAATGCGCGTGACATCAGTGTCGCCGCTTTTAAATGCAAATATCTCCTTAACCGTGTAGGTTAAGGAGATATTTCATGCACCTACAGGTAAGCCTTAATCTAGGCTTACCTGTAGGTGTTTGTTTACAAAGTGGGTTTACAACCACTTTAAGACGGATGGAAAATAGGGTTTCCATCCATCTGGATTTCACGGACAGGATCAGATCGAATAACGGGGGATTTCAGTGGACATGTCACAGCTGACATGCGCCTCTCCATAGAGGTGCATGGAGCGTCCGACCAGGACCACCTGAAAAACTGACAGGCGGACCTGTTCAGAGCACCCGTGTGAAAGGGGCCCAAATCTTCTCTTCTCAAGAGAAGATAAATTCAGTTCCTCTACTCCAGTGTTTCTCAACTCCTGCCCTCAAGGCGCCCCAACAAGTCATGTTTTTAGGCTCTCCATTATTTTGCTCAGGTATTTTGATCAGTTTTACTGCCTTAGCAATTACCACAGCCGTTTCATCTGAGGCAAATCCTGAAAACGTGACCTGTTGGCGCCTTGAGGACTGGAGTTGAAAAACACTGCTCTACTCTATCATCATAACTGAGCTCCTTCTTGCCTCTTATTAGTTTGGTTGCCCTTCTCTGTCCTTTATCCAGTTCCCCAATATCCGTTTTGTGAACTGGTGCCCAAAACTGAACTGCATATTCCAGATGAGGTCTTACTAATGATTTGTACAAGGGAAAAATGATGTATCTCTCTTGGAGTCTATAAGTCTTTTAATACAATAAAGTATTTTGCTAGCTTTATAAACTGCAGCTTGGCATTGCATGCCATTATAGAGGCTATGATCTACCAAAACACCCAGATTCATCTCCACCATTGACTCCCCCATCTGTTCTCCTCCTAGTATGTACAGTGCATCCAGAAAGTATTCACGGCACTTCACTATTTCCACATTTTGTTATGTTACAGCCTTATTCCAAAATTGATAAAATTCATTCTTTTCCTAAAAATTGTACAAACAATACCCCATAATGACAACGTAAAAGACGTTTTTTTGAAATATTTGCAAATTTATTAAAAATAACGGAAAAAAATCACACGTACATAAGTATTCACAGCCTTTGCCATGACACTCAAAATTGAGCTTAGGTGCATCCTGTTTCCACTGATCATCCTTGAGATGTTTCTACAACTTGATTGCAGTCCACCTGTGGTAAATTCAGTTGATTGGACATGATTTGGAAAGGCACACACCTGTCTATATAAGTTCCCACAGTTAAGAGTGCATGTCAGAGCACAAGCCAAGCCATGAAGTCCAAGGTATTGTCTGTAGACCTCCGAGACAGGATTGTCTCGAGGCACAGATCTGGTGAACGGTACAGAAAAATTTCTGCAGCAAAAAATTGAAAAAAAGATCGACTCATGTGATGAAACATGTGGTTGCCATCATCCCTTGTGTGTTTAAATTGAAAATAACCTCTATTTGATGGGATTTTATAGGCAACAAGTAGAAAACAAATAATAATATCAAAAAATATTTATTATAGAAAGATTGAATATGAAACAAATATTATACAGAAAATGTTAAAAACATGAATCATGATTGAACTAGACATAGAGATACTATCCATTATCAATGATATGTCACCAGATCAACTGGCGATGAACAGAGATGTGTATCCGACGCATTTCGAATGCTGAGCATCCTTCTTCAAGGGATATTGTAGTATCACAGTCTATAATAAATCAGAATACAAATTTCTATTAAACAACAAACAAGTGAAAAAAATCACCATCCCCCACCCAAAGGGGTGTAGCAAAAATGGAGACTCACTTGTGTTCAATCATGTGCACCAGAAAATATCCATGGATACACTTCCAAATCAAAGGCACAGGCAGTGGGAATTATTCCTCCCCCAGTTCTCCCAATTGGAAAAGACGTCGCTCCTTGTCTCCACTCTCCATAAGTGAACAGGAAAATAATTCCAATCCAAATGGCATTTGAAGGAAAAGGGGACAACATTAGATGCAATTGAAAATAAAAAGCAAAAAAATGCTCAGTTAGACGGGGGTGGCTCTCCGGAGTGTTCCGGGGTAGGAACCTATTAATGATAACTCACCCGAATATCCAAAGGATAGAAGCGCCTAGTCCCTCCAAAAAGGCCCAACAGAAAAGGAAAGAAACTGCTGGGTCAGGACAATACAGAAAGGGCTCCACGGTTCAGGGTCCTTCCTATATGTCCCATCCAAATTTGCAAAGATTCCCGAGTGCCTCCTGCCTCCAATAATGGCAGGAGGAAATGACACCACTGGTTCACTTTGGCGCTCTTTTATACTCACCTCTCACTGGCTCCAAGCGATGGCAGCGTGTCTCGCCATGTTCCCGCGTCCGCGTGATGAGGACGTGGCGCATGGTACCGCGTCATCGCAGGGCAACCGACCATACGAGCCATCACTCAGACGGCGCGTGATGACATCACTTCCGGCGACCACAAAAGCCGGAAGTTGGTCGGTAGCCATCTTAGATATGGGCTATTGCGGCTGAAAAAAAAGGGCAAAAACTCCAGAAAACCAAAGGGATACAAGAGATTCCGCCAGCCGAGATGGAACAGTAGGTCCATAATGGAATAACACAGACTGAGTCATGTGAGTCCACAAAAGATAAGGGAACTGGTGATTAAAGGAGAAAATACTCCAAAAACCTGTTTTTGAAGACCGCAGATGGTACTAGGATGGATCTAAAAACAACAAAAGAGACTAATACCACCGTTGCCAGGGGTTACCCCAAAGGGTGCAAAAAATGCACCCAGGGGCATTGATAGAGGAGAGAACCTCCAAAATCTCCCCCGGCAACGGATGGAAAGTAGAGATGGAGCAACAGAAAAAATACCAAGGGAAGCAAGGGGTGAGCAAAAATCCCAACCAAAATACCTGTATAAACATAGATGCCAATGCCAGAGGAAATGCAAATCCACAGAAAAACAGGGACACAAATCTTACATTAGAGACATGAATACCGCAGGTAATCATGAATCATTTTAACAAAAGTTGATAATGGTATTTGCAGACAAGTGCATAATTGTGTAAATACAAATGTCAACAAAAGACCTACAAATCAAATTAAACATATATAAACAAAAAAAAACCCTATCTATGTATCCTCACTCTGTCTAATGATTCCCAAGTGTCCAACCCAGGATAATGTTATATCCCAGGGAGGAAAGAGGAGCAACCGTGGTTGGGATTTTTGCTCTTCCCTTGCTTCCCTTGGTATTTTTTCTGTTGCTCCATCTCTACTTTCCATCCATTGCCGGGGGAGATTTTGGAGGTTCTCTCCTCTATCAATGCCCCTGGGTGCATTTTTGCCCCCTACGGGGTAACCCCTGGCAATGGTGGTATTAGTCTCTTTTGTTGTTTTTAGATCCATCCTAGTACCATCTGCGGTCTTCAAAAACAGGTTTATGGAGTATTTTCTCCTTTAATCACCGGTTCCCTTATCTTTTGTGGACTCACATGACTCAGTCTGTGTTATACCATTATGAACCTACTGTTCCATCTCGGCTGGTGGAATCTCTTGTATCCCTTTGGTTTTCTGGAGTTTTTGCCCTTTTTTTTCAGCCGTAATAGCCCATATCTAAGATGGCTACCGACCAACTTCCGGCTTTTGCGGTCGCCGGAAGTGATGTCATCACGCGCCGTCTGAGTGACGGCTCGTATGGTCGGTCGCCCTGCAATGACGCGGTACTATGCGCCACGTCCTCATCACGCGGACGCGGGAACATGGCGAGACACGCTGCGATCGCTTGGAGCCAGTGAGAGGTGAGTATAAAAGAGCGCCAAAGTGAACCAGTGGTGTCATTTCCCCCTGCCATTATTGGAGGCAGGAGGCACTCGGGACTCTGCAAATTTGGGTGGGACATAAAGGAAGGACCCTGAACCGTGGAGCCCTTTCTGTATTGTCCTGACCCAGCAGTTGCATTAAGGTGAAAAAACAGGAACCTTTACAACCACTTTAATGTCTGAACTGCTAGCAGCAAAAGTGAGTACACCCCTAAGTGAAAATGTCCAAATTGGGCCCAATTAGCCATTTTTCCTCCCCGGTGTCATGTGACTCGTTAGTATTACAAGGTCTCAGGTGTGAATGGGGAGCAGGTGTGTTAAATTTGGTGTCATCACTCTCAGTCTCTCATATACTGGTGTAGCGGGCATTTAAATTTGGGGGGGAGCATCTGGGTTATTCAACCCGGATGCACTAATTGTTAGGGAGTCTGAGAACCCCTTTTGTGATTCTTGGAGGACTCTGGTGGTGCAAGGTTCCCTGCGGCCTGCAGGTGGCGTTGTCGCCCTGGGCCAGAGTTGAACCCGCACCGCAAGACTGCTCCCTTTTTGTCCCTTCCTGGTATTGGTACAGCGGGGCGGGGAACCCGCTGTGACGCAGGGGGAGAGGGGATAAAAGGGGGGGACGCCCTTACCACGTGTTGTCCGGGGTGTGGTCCGGAGGTGTGGTTCAGAGTTGTGGTCCGAGGGTTCAGAGTTCGGAGATGGAGGACGCGGCCGCACCCAGGCACCTTCAGCCTGGGTGCTGACGTTCCGGAGTTCCGGGCCCAGGTGCCCTTGACCTGGCCGGAGCGAGAGATGGAGTCCATCCCGGGCACCTTAAGCCTGGGGTGAGGTACTATGGCCAAGGCCTAGGGCCCAGTAACTTCGACTGGGTTCCGCGAGGGTGGAGGAGTCCGAAGGGCCCTAAGGTGTTGGGACCCGTATCTGAGGTGAGGAGGCCGGGGAGTGTAACCCTTCCGAATAGCCTGATACAGCATTAATCCGGTGACGGCGGGGCCTCTGGTAACTCTCTTGGAGGGATGTCTTCCCCCTGACAGGGGCTGCAGCGTAGCGAAGGTAACTCCAGTTCTTGTTCATTAGAGTCGCTGGAAGAGACTCTGAAGCCAAAAACTATGTTTTACAGCCACTGTGCTTAGCAACCGTTGGTGAAACCTCAACGGTTTAGTTTCTTTGAGGATTGTGCCTTGACCTACTCCCCACCATTACTGAACTGTTCTATGGGTCTCAAACTGTCTGCTCGCAAAGGAGTATTTGTTTGCCGTTATGGAATAAATAAGTGTTGGACCTTTTCAGTGTGTGGTACTCCAATTACTGGGAGCAAAGGGGGTTATCAGCAGAACAGACTTGGCTCTGAGCGTATACACAGCCCGAAGGTAATCTGGTGCTGGCCTTCACCTCTACATGCTGTAATCTAGAGGACATGGGCCGTGGCGCACCTCGCTCTCCCCTTCAAGGTACCCCTAGACCGAGCCAGAGTAACCGCTAAAGAAGAAGAGAGAGGATGAGGCCGCTACACTGGTCACTGGAAGTTCAACATGACACCTCATGGCAAAGAACTCTCTAAGGATCTGAAAAAAATAATTGTTGCTCTACATAAAGAAGGCCTACGCTATAAGAAGATTGCCATGAAATGCATTATGTGAAGGTGTGTGTGTTTCATTCATTACATCATTTATATTTTGTGTGTGTGTGGATGTGGAGGTTTCCCTTCATGACGAGTGATTAATTTCACCTGTCTAATTTTGATTGGTTCCACCCACATGCACTGGTCTATAAATGAATATGCACACCTGGGACTAGTTAGCAATGATTAAGCACGTTTGTGTGTGTAGCGATACCTTCACTTAAGAAGGCCGCAAGTTTAGTTTGGGCCCTGAAAGCAGCTCCGCCAACCCCCGGCAATGTACTCGACCCCCTACTGGCACAGTTACTATTGGCAGCAGTATATCTATTCTTATACTGTATGAGTAAACCCAGACACCAAGACAATAATAGTAAAAGGTATAAGATTTACTTAAAGTGGAAGTAAACCCTCCTATCATTTTCAGGCAAGGAAGCTGCCATCTTGGCCTCTGTTTAATCTTCAACTGCCATGATGCTGCACATGTGATCAGTTATGACACCAGCCATTGGATGGTTTGACAGTTTGGTTGAGAGCACAACCAATGTGACAGTTGGCATTCCCGGCATGCCGGGAATGTAACTGCTTTTTGAAGCTGTTAAATCGATGGGTTTACTTCCGCTTTAAGCTTTTGATAAGAAAAGGGTTTAACAGTAGTAACAGTTCACAGGATAATAAATTCGCAGAGCCCTGCAGATTAACACACTATGCATATAGAATGAACAGTAAAAGGTGCGCCACCTGGGCGACCGTTAACTAGGCGTCCTATGACGCAGTAACCAAATAAACTAACTAACTGACCAGCCCTGGCTCAGATATCTACAACTAATGCCCCATACACACGATCGTTTTTCATGCCGTTAAAACTGCCATTTTTAAAAATAGCCCTGAAAAATGATCGTGTGTATGCTCCAGAGCATTTTTAACGACGTGAAAAACGGGCATTAAAAATTTCGGACATGCTCTCTTTTTTGAAAAACGATAGTGTGTATGCTTTCACGACGTGAAAAAAAACGCGCATGCTCAGAAGCAACTATGAGACGGGAGCGCTCGTTTTGGTAAAGCTAATGTTGGAAATGGAGATGGCACATTCGTCACGGTGGAATTAATAGCATCGTTTTAATGCTGCGCATTCCGTTCTTCTTTTGATAATGCTTAAAAATTACCTTCTTTTGATAATGACATTGAGAGTTATGACAAACTTGTTTCTAAAGTAATTCCAAATTGCTCTAATGATTGTAAAATATTATTTCTAAGCCGCACCTCCCTCCTAAATAATACTAATAATAATAAAATAATGTAAATATCCTTTTTTTTTTATTATTCTATTTTACTATTGTCTTTTTAATTTTTTTGGCCTTGTTTTTTATTTTTTGGCTTAAATTATTCTTGTGTAAAGTTACAACACCAACCTTCAAAATGTGTCTCATTTGGCCTCAGGGAGGTTTGTGTCCCTTGATAATAACAATAATATTATTTGAGATGTCCCTGCCTGCTCCCTAGCAAGCTCTCTTTTGAAATACAAATCACATAGTCAAGTTTTTTAAGGCCAAAAAAATAAACTTTATTTCGGAACATTAACAAATTAAAAGGGGAAGGCAGCACTGGAGAGCCTGCTTGCATTTGTGCATCCCTTTGACCCCACAACAACCATCCAAGATGTGAAAACCAAAATAGAGATTAGATCCCCCAAAAAAAGGAGCCCAATCTTGTCTTGAGCTCCCAGAGGTCAGGAGCCACAGCAGATAAGTCCTATATGTCCCCAGTCTGTGGTACTACAGCAGGCATTATTTTCTCCTCTTCCTTGTAGCCTTCTCTCCAGCCTTCTCTGCAGCCTTGGTTGGTTTCTTCCTTGGAGGCTGGGGATCAGGAGGAGAGGTTGTGGCAGGAGGAGTAGTAGGAGGAGGAGGTGGAGGAGTAGGGACAACCTCCGTTATATCGGTGTACATGGTGAGTTCACCCAGCACGCCCTTATTGATGACTTTTAAAAGCAGGGTCTCACTATATATCTTTTGCCGCAAGTCCATTTGCCCTAGTTTGTGGGCGAGGACTGCGGCAAATCCCTCATCAACAGAGGGTGCCTCTCTGAGGGCCGCTGTTGCCTCTCTGATGAAGGCCCTAGTTTCCTCCTCCACCTGCCTACCTCTCCTTGGCCCTCGTGGTTTAACTACCAGGGGAGGCATCTGGGCTCTTGTGCTGGGCCCAGCCTCCTCCTGGGTGCCACTGGGCCCAGCCTCCTCCTGGGTGCCACTGGGCCCTGCCTCCTCCTGATCCCCAACATCACCCTCTTCCTGGCTCTGCTCTGGCTGTAAAAAAAGAAAGGGACATTATTTATTTTGGCCCACCATCATTCACAGACATTGTTCACCTCTAGACATTGTTGAAATCAATGCCAAAAGTTATGTCATTTTCATTGATTCCGCATCCTGGTTTTGTTGCCTTGTCCACATAAAATTAGGCCACTACTGTATCTTGCTCTTAAAAAACTTTATTGGTAGAAGTTTACATACCTAACAATACTAACATCTATTTAAATTCTACAATTTTGTAAGATATAAATATAGATATCAATACTTTACCTGGCTCCATATATCCAAATATGCCTCCTCAAGGACCTGATCTTGATCCTCAGAGGAAGCCAGAGCAGGGTTGCCAGGAAGGCTGGAGGACTGGCTGCAGGGAAGGCTGGAGGGTTGGCTACAAGGAAGGCTGGAATGACCTCTGGGGGGAAGGGTGGAGAGAGATTCCCACACTTCCAACTGGTCATCCAGAAAAGAAAGCTTACTGTAGTACCACAGACTGGGTTTATAAACCTTATCTGCTGGAGCACCTGACCTCTGGGACCTCAGGACCATAGTCCTCTGGGTCCTGTATGTCCCTCTGATGGTCGCTATTTTGGTTTTCACATCTTGGAGAGTTGTTGTGGGTATCTTGGTTTGCACAAATGCAAGCAGGCTCTCCAGTGCTGCTTTCCTGGCGTCTTTATTTTTATTTGCGCCACTTTTGGTTTGCCATAGTATAGGTAGCTCTTGCCATTTGTCTATGAACTCCCCAATGAATTCCGGGTTTTTAAAAGTATTCATGATATCTGTAAAAGTGAGAAACAAAAAAATATATATATTTCAGGCAACATTCCTCAAATATGCATTTTCTACATATTTTTAGTGCACAAATCTCCTCGTCTGATGAACCTCAAATACTTTTTAAATTGTTAGGTACCTTCGTCAAGACGTTCGTTGCTAACTCCCTCTCCCGCCAAATGAACGTATTTTCGAGACATGGATCTTCACTTGATATACACTGCGCATGCGTGACACTCCGCACGCTTTCCCTGCCCCTGACGTTCGATATTGTACTTTCCCCGCCCCTTCTCGCTCGTAGTGCTTAACAAAACATGGTGGAGACACAGGTGGCTGAGATTACCTCTACAGAGGAGGAAATTCCAGAGGAGCCCAAATCCAGATCCAGGAGATATAAGGCATCCAACATGTCATTCGAGGAAATGGTGGAGATGGTCGCCATTTTAAAGAAGGAGGATTATGATGCCAAGCATGGGCCGTATAAAAGGCCTAATCTGGTCAGGTCAAAAATTATGGGCAAAGTGGTCAAAAGTCTTCACAAACAATTCGGGGTGTGCAGAACGAAGGAACAGCTCAGAAAACGATGGTCTGATCTTGTTGCGGGAGGCCGACCAATACAAAAGAATCAAGAAAGTTTTAGGAAAAAGTAAGTTATTTTTGAATATTTTCCATTGTACATATTATTTACTTGTATTCTGTCGTGTATTTTTTACTTTCATATAGTACAGTGAAAGATACCATCTTTCAGGTTCGTCCGCACAGTAAACGGACGTATTAAACCTCTTTCTCCGTACAGTTCCTCAAACGATGTTTTAGGATCATCCAGTGTGAACACCCATGTATTTTATTTTATTTGGGGGAGTAAATTTTGGCATCACTTATTTTTTCGGTGCTAATCCAAAGGACATTTGTTTGTTTGAAAAAAGGATATGCATGGTAATGTTAAGGGAGTGAATGCTCAGCAGCTGATGAAACATCTGAACGCAGTAGTACAAGTGTGGGCCTAAAGCCAAAAAGCTTGAGGGTGTCACACACAGGTGATCCTGTGTAGATACTTTGGGGTGTTACAATGTGTCAAATTTGTGTTTTAAAAGTATATCCTATGGTTTTGGCTATGTATCCAATCATTTGTCCCGGTTGGCACAGGGGGTACATTTTAAAATGGAGCAGGCTTCAAAAGAATGATTACAAAGTATTTTATCATGTTTAGTTTAATTGAAAAATTGAGTCGCTACTAATGAAACTATTCCTTTTATTTCAATCTCCCTAGGGATTCGAAAAGCTACCTCAGATGAGCCGATAATTGCAACACCTACAACAATACCCCCAGAACCCCAGGATGGAGAGGAACGTGATGTTGTGGAAGTGGAAAGTGGCACCACCACAGGTCAGAGAGAAACCAGACACATGCATGTTAAATAGATGTAGGCCTACATATTCTATCCTACATATTTCTTTTTACATTTAGGTGCAGTTCTGGCCGAAGACCCCAAAAAGTTGACACATCACAGGGCCCAGATCCTGATCCAATACCTCATGGTCTGCTGTCGTGACCTCGAAAAAATTAAGGGAGACTTGCTAGAGATCAGGGCAAATACCAAGCGGGTGGAGGAAAGGCTCCAAAATATCATGGCTGTGCTTGGGCGTGTCTAATGTTTTTACACCAAAGAACGTTTAAATTGCTGAGTTTTGGAAGGTTTTTTGTGGTTTTACCCTTTAATGACTAGCACATGTTTAGCTTTTTCACAATTTTTATGAATATAGTTTGTTTACGCATGGCTGGTCATGCGTTTTAATACCCCAAAAATTAAGGCAACATCCACATTTCAAAGGAAGTTTCCCACCTAAAAAAGAAATAAAGGTATTTTTACATTCAAAATAATTGTGGCTTCATTATGTAAATGTGGTGCAGAGTGAACTAATCAATGTTTTGTGTTTACACTGACAATGAAGGCTAATTAAGAATGTTAAATACACATGGCAATACAAGTGCACTAGGTAAACCTACATGAAACATAAAACATTATACAATTAAAACACCAAACCAATCTTTACTCCATAAAATAATTTATTTTTTTTAAACAAATTTTTAAAGATTTTCTGGCATTTCAATGGCCCCCCTACCCATAAAATATTCAACATATTGGTTACGGACCTCACGTCCGGTTGGGGGGGCCAAGCCAGGACGGCCAGGTTCCAGGGCCACTAAAGTTTCTGTATTGAGTAAAGAGGCCTCAGGCCCACTCAAAGCTATATAACTGTTGGAATGCACCCGTAGGAAATTATGAAGCACACAGCAAGTCATTACCACATGGTTCCATTTGTATGGGGCAAGGTGGATGGAGGTCAGGAAGAGGCGAAATCGGCTGGCCATGATGCCAAAGGCATTTTCCACCACCCTTCTGGCTCTGGCCAGCCGATAATTGAACACCCTCCTCTCAGGGGTGAGGGTGCGTTGCGGGAATGGCCTCATCAAATGGGGTCCCAGGCCAAGCGCCTCATCCGCCACAAAGACAAAAGGTAGTCCCTCCACATTCTGCTCCGCTGGTGGCAAGGCGAGCAGATCCAAAAGGAGCCGTTCCCCAAACTCCGTCTGGCCAAATACTCCTCTATCAGACATCCTGCCATTCTTGCCAACGTCCACATAGAGGAACTCGTAGGTGGCCGACACCACTGCCATCATCACGATGCTGTGGAACCCCTTATAGTTGTAATAAAAGGATCCTGAATGGGGTGGTGGGATGACCCGAACATGTTTGCCGTCGATGGCTCCTCCACAGTTCGGAAAGTTCCATCGCTGGGCAAACTCGGAAGCCACATTCTGCCATTCATGTGGCGAAGAAGGGAACTGTGGAATTAAAAGAAATAAAAAATTAATACTTTGAGCCAGAAACATTGAAAGCTGATTTCATACCAACATTCATGGCCAATAGGGTTGAGCTTCGTGTTCGAGTCGAACATACGTTCAACTCGAACATCGGCTGTTCGATCGTTCGACGAAGATCGAACGATTTGGGGCGTTCGCGCCAAATTCGAGTGACGCGAACGGCCCACAATGCACTACGCTATCGCAGTGTCATCCAGGCGCTGGGATTGGCCAAGCATGCACTGTGACCCCGCATGCTTGGCCAATCACAGCGCCGGCAGCGAGGAGAGCAATGATTGGCCACAGGCAGGATGCCTGTGGCCAATTATTGCTGAGGGGGTTTAGTACACGCCCCACACTATAAAAGGCCGCCAGCGCAGCGGCCTTGTGTAGTGTGTTCCGGAACAGGGAAAGAGAAGCATAGGCAGGGACAGTGTCATTTTTTTCCTTTACTAATCCTGGATTCCTTGTGTTTAGGGACAGAGAAGGATAGGTAGGGAGAGTGTCAGTGTGTTATTCTGTGCTAAACCTTGTTTGTAGGGACAGAGAAGGACAGTGAGGAAAAGTGTCAGTGTGCTATTCTGTGCTAAACCTTGTTTGTAGGGACAGAGAAGGACAGTGAGGGAAACTGTCAGTGTGCTATTCTGTACTAAACCTTGTTTGTAGGGACAGAGAAGGACAGTGAGGGAAAGTGTCAGTGTGCTATTCTGTGCTAAACCTTGTTTGTAGGGACAGAGAAGGACAGTGAGGGAAACTGTCAGTGTGCTATTCTGTGCTAAACCAATCTTGCTGAACCGTATTTGAAATCCTTGAGTTTAGGGACAGAGAAGGACACTCGGGGAAACTATCAGTGTGCTATTCTGTGCTAAACCTTGTTTGTAGGGACAGAGAAGGACAGTGAGGGAAAGTGTCAGTGTGCTATTCTGTGCTAAACCAATCTTGCTGAACCATATTTGAAATCCTTGAGTTTAGGGACAGAGAAGGACACTCGTGGAAACTATCAGTGTGCTATTCTGTGCTAAATCTTGTTTGTAGGGACAGAGAAGGACAGTGAGGGAAACTGTCAGTGTGCTATTCTGTGCTAAACCAATCTTGCTGAACCATATTTGAAATCCTTGAGTTTAGGGCCAGAGAAGGACACTCGGGGAAACTGTCAGTGTGCTATTCTGTGCTAAACCTTGTTTGTAGGGACAGAGAAGGACAGTGAGGGAAAGTGTCAGTGTGCTATTCTGTGCTAAACCAATCTTGCTGAACCATATTTGAAATCCTTGAGTTTAGGGACAGAGAAGGACACTTGGGGAAACTGTCAGTGTGCTATTCTGTGCTAAACCTTGTTTGTAGGGACAGAGAAGGACAGTGAGGGAAAGTGTCAGTGTGCTATTCTGTGCTAAGCCAATCTTGCTGAACCATATTTGAAATCCTTGAGTTTAGGGACAGAGAAGGACACTCTGGGAAACTGTCAGTGTGCTATTCTGTGCTAAACCTTGTTTGTAGGGACAGAAAAGGACAGTGAGGGAAAGTGTCAGTGTGCTATTCTGTGCTAAACCAATCTTGCTGAACCATATTTGAAATCCTTGAGTTTAGGGACAGAGAAGGACACTCAGAGAAACTGTCAGTGTGCTATTCTGTGCTAAACCAATCTTGCTGAACCGTATTTGAAATCCTTGAGTTTAGGGACAGAGAAGGACACTCGTGGAAACTATCAGTGTGCTATTCTGTGCTAAATCTTGTTTGTAGGGACAGAGAAGGACAGTGAGGGAAACTGTCAGTGTGCTATTCTGTTCTAAACCAATCTTGCTGAACCGTATTTGAAATCCTTGAGTTTAGGGACAGAGAAGGACACTCGGAGAAACTATCAGTGTGCTATTCTGTGCTAAACCTTGTTTGTAGGGACAGAGAAGGACAGTGAGGGAAACTGTCAGTGTGCTATTCTGTGCTAATCCTTGTTTGTAGGGACAGAGAAGGACAGTGAGGGAAATTGTCAGTGTGCTATTCTGTGCTAAACCAATCTTGCTGAACCATATTTGAAATCCTTGAGTTTAGGGACAGAGAAGGACACTCGTGGAAACTATCAGTGTGCTATTCTGTGCTAAATCTTGTTTGTAGGGACAGAGAAGGACAGTGAGGGAAACTGTCAGTGTGCTATTCTGTGCTAAACCAATCTTGCTGAACCATATTTGAAATCCCTGAGTTTAGGGACAGAGAAGGACACTCGGGGAAACTGTCAGTGTGCTATTCTGTGCTAAACCTTGTTTGTAGGGACAGAGAAGGACAGTGAGGGAAAGTGTCAGTGTGCTATTCTGTGCTAAACCAATCTTGCTGAACCATATTTGAAATCCTTGAGTTTAGGGCCAGAGAAGGACACTCGGGGAAACTGTCAGTGTGCTATTCTGTGCTAAACCTTGTTTGTAGGGACAGAGAAGGACAGTGAGGGAAAGTGTCAGTGTGCTATTCTGTGCTAAACCAATCTTGCTGAACCATATTTGAAATCCTTGAGTTTAGGGACAGAGAAGGACACTCGTGGAAACTATCAGTGTGCTATTCTGTGCTAAATCTTGTTTGTAGGGACAGAGAAGGACAGTGAGGGAAACTGTCAGTGTGCTATTCTGTGCTAAACCAATCTTGCTGAACCATATTTGAAATCCTTGAGTTTAGGGACAGAGAAGGACAGTCGGAGAAACTGTCAGTGTGCTATTCTGTGCTAAACCTTGTTTGTAGGGACAGAGAAGGACAGTGAGGGAAAGTGTCAGTGTGCTATTCTGTGCTAAACCAATCTTGCTGAACCATATTTAAAATCCTTGAGTTTAGGGACAGAGAAGGACACTAGGGGAAACTGTCAGTGTGCTATTCTGTGCTAAACCAATCTTGCTGAACCGTATTTGAAATCCTTGAGTTTAGGGACAGAGAAGGACACTCGTGGAAACTATCAGTGTGCTATTCTGTGCTAAATCTTGTTTTTAGGGACAGAGAAGGACAGTGAGGGAAACTGTCAGTGTGCTATTCTGTGCTAAACCAATCTTGCTGAACCATATTTGAAATCCTTGAGTTTAGGGCCAGAGAAGGACACTCTGGGAAACTGTCAGTGTGCTATTCTGTGCTAAACCTTGTTTGTAGGGACAGAGAAGGACAGTGAGGGAAAGTGTCAGTGTGCTATTCTGTGCTAAACCAATCTTGCTGAACCATATTTGAAATCCTTGAGTTTAGGGACAGAGAAGGACACTCGTGGAAACGATCAGTGTGCTATTCTGTGCTAAATCTTGTTTGTAGGGACAGAGAAGGACAGTGAGGGAAACTGTCAGTGTGCTATTCTGTGCTAAACCAATCTTGCTGAACCATATTTGAAATCCTTGAGTTTAGGGACAGAGAAGGACACTCGGGGAAACTGTCAGTGTGCTATTCTGTGCTAAACCAATCTTGCTGAACCGTATTTGAAATCCTTGAGTTTAGGGACAGAGAAGGACACTCGTTGAAACTATCAGTGTGCTATTCTGTGCTAAATCTTGTTTGTAGGGACAGAGAAGGACAGTGAGGGAAACTGTCAGTGTGCTATTCTGTGCTAAACCAATCTTGCTGAACCATATTTGAAATACTTGAGTTTAGGGGCAGAGAAGGACACTCGGGGAAACTGTCAGTGTGCTATTCTGTGCTAAACCTTGTTTGTAGGGACAGAGAAGGACAGTGAGGGAAACTGACAGTGTGCTATTCTGTGCTAAACCAATCTTGCTGAAGCATATTGCAAATCCTTGTGTTTAGGGACAGAGAAGGATAGGCAGGGGACAGTGTCAGTGTCATTGTTGCTAAGCCTCCTGCACAGTATACACCTGAAGGTAGCCCTTATTGCTGTTTTTCCCATCTCCCTGCAGGCCATCCATTAAAATGTCTGGAAGGCAAACAAGGAGAGGCAGACAGTCAGGAGGCAAAAAAAGAGGGCAAGCAGGCTCTGTGTCTGGGGGCAACAGTGCTGGTCGTGGACGCGGTGCATTGTCATCAGCACATGGCCATGGGGCACGCTTGTCCTTCTTTTCGGCAGCTGGACATGTTGAGCCACATCATGCCGAAGACTTGGTAGAGTGGATGACCAAGCCCACCTCATCCTCCTCATCCTCGCTCACCCAGGCTCAGGGTACTGGCAAAGCAGCTGCCAAAGCGTCCTCTTCTCTGGTATCAATGTCATCATTAGTCACTCCTTCCCTAGACCCACCATGTCCTCCTCCTGAGGAGTCCCCCGAACTGTTTGAGCACAGTGTTGGGTACATGCTCCAGGAGGATGCCCAACGTTTCGAAGGATCTGATGATGATACCCAGCTAGAGGAAGGCAGTAGCGTGAGAGCAGAGAGAGGGGATGCTCAAGAAGGACACCAATCTGGCAGTCATGCTCCAGCAGCTGCAGCATACTGCCAGATTGGCTCCAGTGATGAGGAGGGAGGGGATGATGAGGTTACTGACTCCACGTGGGTGCCTAATAGGAGAGAGGAGGAAAAGGAGGATGAGGAGGAGGCACATCTCCAACGAGGCAGGATGCCCTTGGGTGGCCAGCGTATGGGCAGCACACCGACGGAATCACACCGCAGAGCTCCGCCTGTGCAGGGCGCTGCCTCTGCCCGTCATTCAAAAAGTTCTTTGGTGTGGGCCTTTTTTGAGGCGAGTGCATCAGATCGCACAGCTGCTGTTTGCAACATATGTCTCAAGCGTATATCGCGTGGCCAAAACATCAGCCGCTTGGGCACCACATGCTTGATCAGACATATGTTGACCTGCCATGCAGCTCGTTGGCAAGCCTACCTTAAAGACCCACACCAAAGAACAAAGCGGACCTCTCCTTGCACCGCATCAGCTGGGATCTCCAACCCCACTATACCTTCAGTCCTCTCTGAAACCTGCACTGAGAGGAATGAAGGTGTAGAATTAGGTGTGTCACAGCCAAGTACTTGCGGCCACTCTGCTAGCAGTACACCGACGTCCGATTCTAGCAGGCAAATTTCCCTGCCCCAGCTGCTGGACCGTCGAAAGAAGTTCACTCCCAGCCATCCACATGCCCAGCGGTTGAATGCTAGCTTGGCTAAATTGCTAGCGCTTCAACTGCTGCCTTTTCAGTTGGTAGACTCGGCCCCCTTCCGTGAGTTTGTGCAATGTGCGGTTCCTCAGTGGCAGGTTCCCAAACGCCACTTTTTCTCACGGAAGGCGATTCTGGCTCTCTACAGGCATGTGGAAGGCAATGTCTTGGCCTCGCTGGACAGGGCGGTCAGCGGTAAGGTGCATATGACCGCTGACTCATGGTCCAGCAGGCATGGACAGGGACGTTACCTTTCTTTCACGGCCCATTGGGTCACTCTTTTGGCAGCTGGGAAGGATGCAGGACAAGGTGCAGTAGTGTTGGAGGTTGTTCCACCGCCACGCCTCCAAAATGCTACTACTGGTTGTGACACACCTCTCTCCTCCACCCCCTCCTCTTCTTCTTCCTCCATGGCCTCTTCCTGTGGTTTGTCCTCGGAACCAGCGGTGCTCCGTAGGCGTTCAAGGGGCTACGCAAGTACGCAGGCAAAAAGATGCCATGCCGTGCTTGCGCTGGTGTGTTTGGGGGACAGGAGCCACACTGGGGCAGAGGTCCTGTCTGCTCTGCAGGGGCAGGCCGAGAGGTGGTTGACGCCATGCCAGCTTAAGCCAGGAATGGTGGTTTGCGACAATGGCACCAACCTCCTCTCCGCCCTCCGACAGGGACAACTGACCCATGTGCCCTGTATGGCTCACGTCCTTAACCTGGTGGTGCAGCGGTTCTTGGGCAGGTACCCGGGCTTACAGGATGTCCTGAGGCAGGCCAGGAAAGTCTGTGTGCATTTCCGCAGATCTTATAATGCCAGTGCTCGCCTGGCTGAGCTACAAAAGGAGTTGAACCTGCCCAAGAACCGCCTTATATGTGACATGCCCACCAAGTGGAACTCAACGTTGGCCATGCTGCAGCGGCTGCACACGCAGCAGAGGGCCATCAATGAGTACCTGTGCGACTACGGCACCAGGACAGGGTCAGGGGAGCTCGGGTTTTTTTCACCACGCCAGTGGGGCATGATCAGGGATGCATGCACTGTCCTGGCACCATTTGAGGAGGCCACGAGGATGGTGAGCAGTGACAGTGCATGCATCAGTGACACTGTACCTCTTGTCCACCTGTTGGAGCACACGCTGCGTGGAATAATAGACAGGGCACTTGAGGCAGAACAGAGGCAGGAAGAGGAGGACTTCCTTGCCTCTCAAGGCCCCCTTTACCCAGACAGTGTTCCTTCTGTCCCACCCATTGCACAGGAAGAGGAGGAGGAGGAGGAGGAGGAGGATTGTGTCAGCATGGAGGTGGAGGCTGGCACTCAGCATCATCAGCAGCAGTCTTTTAGGGATGATTTACAGTCCCAAGAAACCAGTGGACTTGTACGTGGCTGGGAGGAGGTGGCTGCGGATCATGTCGTCCTTAGTGACCCAGAGGACTCCGGACTGAATGCCTCAGCTAACCTACGCTGCATGGCCTCCCTGATCCTGCAAAGTCTGCGGAAGGATCCTCGTATTCTTCGGATCAAGGAGAGGGACCATTACTGGCTGGCCACTCTCCTTGATCCACGGTACAAGGGTAAGGTTGCGGACCTTATGTTACCGTCGCAGAGGGAGCAGAGGATGAGACAACTCCGCGAGGCCTTGCAGAAAGGTCTGTGCAACGCGTTCCCAGAGACTGGGAGGTTACAAACTCCTGGTCCTGGACAACGAGTTGCTGAGGCTTCGGGCAGTCAAAGAAGGAGCGGTGGGGAAGGTGGCCGTCTGACCGATGCGTTCAGACAATTCTTTAGTCCACAGCCCCAAAGTATGATCGGTTCCAGCAACCATCGCCAGCGTCTGATATACATGGTGCAGGAATACCTAGGGGCAAGGTCAGACTTGGACCCCGTCCCAACCAAAAATCCTCTGGCTTACTGGGTCTTGAGGATGGATCACTGGCCAGAGCTTGCACAGTATGCAATTGAGCTACTGGCCTGTCCTGCATCCAGCGTTCTTTCAGAACGCACATTCAGTGCTGCTGGAGGATTTGTCACGGATCACAGGGTGCGCCTGTCCACCGACTCGGTTGATCGACTGACTTTCATCAAGATGAACC
This sequence comes from Rana muscosa, assembly GCA_029206835.1. Taxonomy (NCBI): domain Eukaryota; kingdom Metazoa; phylum Chordata; class Amphibia; order Anura; family Ranidae; genus Rana; species Rana muscosa. Next base: position 141,553,415 of record CM055121.1, on the reverse strand, counting down.
AGTCTTGGATCACCACCAGCTACCACACACCTGATGCTGATATAACAGACTAATTGATTTTAAAATGTCACATCCCTTCAAGACTGATGCTGATGCTGAGTGCCTGTGCTGTTATGTTGACTGGCTATCCTCCTCCTCCTCCTCAATGATCCGATTAATGATGATAGCTTGGAAGATCATTTTGGTTTATGGGTGCCGCCACCAGTGGCTAAGGCCCAATTTTTCAGCCCCTGTTTAACAGGGGTGTGTAATTACAATTTTTGATGCAATACTTTGCAACAGGGCTCATTGCTGTGCTCCAAGTACAGTATCTGTGAGGGGTTGCAGTGTTGTGCCACCAGTGGCTAAGGCCCAATTTTTCAGCCCCTGTTTAACAGGGGCGTGTAATTACAATTTTTGATGCAATACTTTGCAACAGGGCTCATTGCTGTGCTCCAAGTACAGTATCTGTGAGGGGTTGCAGTGTTGTGCCACCAGTGCCTAAGGTCCAATTTTTCAGCCCCTGTTCAACAGGGGCATGCAATTATAATTATTGATCTAATAATTCACAGCAGGGCCCATTGCTGCGCCCACCAAGAGTAACTGTCAGGCCTTACAGTGTTGTGTCAACACCACCACCACCACCACCACCACCAAAGGCCCAATTTTTCAGCCCCTGTTCAACAGGGGCATGCAATTATAATTATTGATCTAATAATTCACAGCAGGGCCCATTGCTGCGCCCACCAAGAGTAACTGTCAGGCCTTACAGTGTTGTGGCACCAGCACCACCATCAAAGGCCCAATTTTTACTACCACTGTTCAACAATTATATGTTATTATTACAATTCCTGATATAATAGTTGACAGCAGGGCGTTCCAGCACCCACCAAGAGTAACTGTGAGTGCTTACAGTGTTGTGCCAACACCAACACCTAAGGGGCCAATTTCTGCAGAGTATATACGGCAGGTCCCTACTTTCAAACATCCAACTTACAAACGACTCCTACTTGCAAACGGAAGAAGACAACAGGAAGTGAGAGGAAATCTACCCCTAGGAAGGAAAATTCTCTCCTGTAAGAATTAATATGGGAGAAAGGTGTCTCCTCTCTACTGATGCTTTATCACCAATCCTTGTTTTAATAAAAACACCACATTTCAAAAACAGTTGTCATTGGGACGCAAAGTGAGGTGAAATGTTCTGAACAGGGGCACAGACAGCAAAACAAATGTTACAGGGGTGATAACCCTTCCCTATGTTTTCCAAAAAGCTTAAAAATAGATTTTTGGGCTGGAGCTACACTTAAACAATGTACGTGTTCAAAATTACAAACAGATTCTACTTAAGAACAAACCTACAGTCCCTGTCTTGTTTACACCGGTCTTGTTTACACCGCCTGTATACTGCTGTTCAGAGTATATAGGGCCTTTTTTATTTTGTGTTGCGGGGTTCCCCTTAATATCCAAACAAGACCCAAAGGGGCTGGTAATGGGCTGGGGTAGGGGGGGGGGGGGGTGAAGAGGTAGCTATTGCATTTTTCTTAAAGATTTTCATCCATATTACCGGGACCAGACATTACATTATTTCCGCAAGCAGTTTTAAATGGCTTTTTTTTCCTTTAGAAATGTCATTTTGTGCAGGGACAGTTCTAAACACGGGAAACACGTGGCACTTCGCAGGCATACTTTAGACACCCCCCAGGTACGATATTTCACCACTTAAGCCCCGGACCATTTCGGGCCATTAGGACCAGGCCTGTTTTTGGGATTCGGCACTGCGCTGCTTTAACTGTAAATTGTGCGGACATGCAATGTTGTACCCAAATGAAATTTGCGTCCTTTTCTTCCCACAAATAGAGCTTTCTTTTAATGGTATTTGATTGCCTCTGCGATTTTTATTTTTTGCGATATAAACAGAAAAAGACCGAAAATTTTGAAAAAAAATGATATTTTCTACTTTTTGTTATAAGAAAAATCGAATAAACTCAATTTTAGTCATACATTTAGGCCAAAATGTATTCAGCCACATGTCTTTAGTAAAAAAAATGTCAATAAGCGTATATTTATTGGTTTGCGCAAAAGTTATAGCGTTTACAAACTAGGGTACATTTTCTGAAATGTACACAGCTTTAAATTTATGACTGCCTATCTCATTTCTTGAGGTGCTAAAATGGCAGGGCAGTACAAAACCCCCCCAAATGACCCCATTTTGGAAAGTAGACACCCCAAGGAAATTGCTGAGAGGCATGTTGAGCCCATTGAATATTTTTTTTTTTGTCCCAAGTGATTGAATAATGACAAAAAAAAAAAAAATTACAAAAAGTTGTCACTAAATGATATATTGCTCACACATGCCATGGTTATATGTGGAATTGCACCCCAAAATACATTCTGCTGCTTCTCCTGAGTACGGGGATACCACATGTGTGGGACTTTTTAGGAGCCTAGCCACGTACGGGACCCCGGAAACCAAGCACCGCCTTCAGGATTTCTAAGGGCGCAAATTTTTGATTTCACTCCTCACTACCTATCACAGTTTCGAAGGCCATAAAATGCCAAAATAGCACAAAACCCCCTCAAATGACCCCATTTTGGAAAGTAGACACCCCAAGCTATTTACTGAGAGGCATGTTCAGTCCATGGAATATTTAATATTTTGCCACAAGTTGCGGGAATATGACAAACTTTTTTTTTTTTGCACAAAGTTGTCACTAAATGATATATTGCTCACACATGCCATGGGCATATGTGAAATTACACCCCAAAATACATTCTGCTGCTTCTCCTGAGTACGGGGATACCACATGTGTGGGACTTTTTGGGAGCCTAGCCGCGTACGGGACCCCAAAAACCAAGCACCGCCTTCAAGGTTTCTAAGGGCATAAATTTTTGATTTCACTCCTCACTACCTATCACAGTTTTGAAGGCCATAAAATGCCAAGATGGCACAAAACCCCCCCAAATGACCCCATTTTGGAAAGTAGACACCCCAAGCTATTTGCTGAGAGGCATGTTGACCCCATTGAATATTTTTTTTTTTTGTCCCAAATGATTGAATAATGACAAAAAGAAAAAAAAAATGTACAAAAAGTTGTCACTAAATGATATATTGCTCACACATGCCATGGTTATATGTGGAATTGCACCCCAAAATACATTCTGCTGCTTTTCCTGAGTACGGGGATACCACATGTGTGGGACTTTTTGGGAGCCTAGCCGCGTACAGGGCCCCAAAAACCAAGCACTGCGAACGCTGCAGTTATGTGTGTTGTGTTTGGTAAGTGACAGTGATCGATCGATACTGCACTTGGGTGGGCTGGGCTGGGCTGGGCGGAGGGGCTAAACGCAGGCGCTAGCAGGTATCTGGGCTGATCCCGCTAACACTGCGTTTTTGGGAACCCTAAACCGCTGGGGATGCTAGTATAGATCTGATCAGATCTGATCAGATACTATACCACTAAGGGGGGTGTATGCTTTGCGCGTGGGTGTTAGCGTTACTGTCACTAACCTAACACTGCCTGGGGCGACGCAGACCCTCTCTGGCGCTAAAACCTAATTGATCTCACCCGCCGGGCGATCAGGGGGGTTAAACCTTTATTGGGTTATATACGGCGGGTGCCCTGATGCTATAAAAAGCAAACTAATCAACCAGCGTCACCCGTAACCTTTATATGGTGATCACTGGTGAAAGGGTTAACTAGGGGCAATCAGGGGGTTAAAACCTTTATTAGGTTAAATATGGGGGTACCTGACACTATATAAAAACCTGACAGGTAACCTAAATAACTAAATAACTTACTGGCTAATCAGTGACACCAGTGACACTTATACGGCGATCACTGGTGAAAGGGTTAACTCTAGGGGCAATCAGGGGGTTAAAATAATATATGGGGGTACCTGACACTAATAAAAACCTGCGGCGAACCTAAAAAAAAATAACTGCCTATCTAAAACACCAGCGACACGAATACAGCGATCGGAAAAACAATCGCTTAGTGACACTGAAGTTAGGGGGTGAAAGGGTTACCTGGGGGGTGATCAAGGGGTTAAACCTTTATTAGGGGGGGTTAGGGGGCTACCCTGGACCTAAAGGGGCCTAATCCTAACTGCCCTGCAACTTTTTACAATCACAGATGACACTAAATGCAGTGATCAGTAAAATAAATGATCACTGCAATCAGTGACACTGTGATTGGGGGCTTTGGGGTGACCTGGGGGGTGATCTGGGGGTGACTGGGGGGTGATTTGTGTGCCTATGTGTACCTACGTGTCAGTGGACTGTTGGTGCACTAACCTGCTTCTTCTCTGCTCGGCGCCGGGAACGAAAAGACCGCGGCGAGGGAGATGACATCACTTCCTCCTGCCTGTGTTTACATCACATGGCGGAGGAAGCATTTTCATTGGCCGGCAGCGATCGCGAGGGGGGGGCGGAATCGAGCGCCCCCCCCCCCTCATGCCTGATCGCTCCCGAACACTTAACGGCCGCTCACTGCAGTGAAGGGGGGTCCGGATGGACCCCCCAACTGCACAAAGGCGATCACGTAGATCTACGTGATTCTGCCTGTCGGTGCCATTCTGCCGACGTAAATCGGCGGTGGGCGGTCGTTAAGTGGTTAAAGGAATATTTGACTTTTTTTTCTTCACTTTATGCATCATTAAAATGACTGCTCCCGAAAAACGTCAGTTTTTAAAACTTCTTTTTGCATTGATACATGTCCCCTGGTGCAGAACCCGGGTTCCCAAACTCTGTTTAGGACAATAACATGGATAATAGTCGTTATAATTAGCACTTTAGAATTCGAACGTTCGCATCCATTGTATTTAATAGGGTTCTAATGTTCGTGCGAACTTTCGGTCGTTCGCGGGTTCTGGTGCGAACCGAACCCGGGGGTGTTCGGCTCATCACTAATGGCCAACATTGGTAGAAACTGTAATAAAAAAAAAGATTAGTAAGCAACAACAAACCTAAAAAATAAAATAAAAATTTGGGGGGGGGGGGTTGAAGATGAGTTGGGAATATCACAAATGAAGGCTGTAGCACTCTGTATGAAGTTAAAAAAAAATGAAACATTCCTAGGCAATCTTTAGGGTGCGTTTTGGGAAAAGCACTACGATGGGACATAGAATAAAATACATGGAAATGACTAGGCAAGGTAGGTATGGCCCCAGGATAGCATGCTGGAGAGGTTAGGTAAGCCAAATTTACAGGTAGGCCTCAAACCCAAAAATTTTAATATTAAAACATGGGGAGAAAGGGGACATTCCCTGCAGCTAAGAATCATGTGAATTAGGGACTGCTAATAAAGCAAAATAAAAAGTATCCAAAACAAAAATACATACAATGTGAAGTTATTTTAGAAGAACACTTACCTTAATATAGTCCTCCTGCAAAACTTGAAGGATGGCAGAACACGTCTCTGGTATAATGATCCCCAGAGCCTGGGGGGATATGCCTGTGGAGAACTTAAGGTCCTGCAGGCTTCTCCCAGTTGCCAGGTATCGCAACGTGGCGATGAGCCTCTGCTCAGCACTGATGGCTTCCCGCATAACGGTGTCCTGCCTGGTAATATAGGGGGACACCAAAGCCAACAGATGCTGAAATACGGGGTCAGACATCCTGCGAAAATTCCTGAAATCATCAGGATTATTCTCCCTGATCTCCCGCAACAAAGGCATGTGACAGAATTGGTGCCGCTGGAGCAACCAATTCTTGGTCCATGAACTCCTCCTGACCCTGCTCATGGCATGGAGTCGGGATACAGCATGAACCCCTGCACCAACTACAGCACGAACTCTACGACGAGTACGTAGCCGCAACATGGCTAGATAACGGTCGGCTGAACAGAACGAACTAGAAGAACGCACGGAAGAACAGCAAGGCCAATGAAGAACAAGCTGAAAAGTAGGATTTTTAAAACAGCTTACCTGTAAAATCCTTTTCTTGGAGTACATCACGGGACACAGAGCGGCATAGTCATTACTATGTGGGTTATATAGAATTACCTTCAGGTGCTGGCACTGGCAACTTCCAAAACAGGAAGTACCCTCCCCTATATAAGCCCCTCCCATCCGGGAGCACCTCAGTTTTGTAGCAAAGCAATACGTGTCCCCAAAAGAGGGGTGGGAGCTCTGTGTCCCGTGATGTACTCCAAGAAAAGGATTTTACAGGTAAGCTGTTTTAAAAATCCTACTTTCTTGTTCATACATCACGGGACACAGAGCGGCATAGTCATTACTATGTGGGACGTCCCAAAGCAATGCCAAATGAGGGGGGGGGATATACCATACATAAGCTGGGCGCCATCAGGCATGAGGATCTTTTGCGGCCTGCAACACACTGCGCCCAAAGGCGACATCCTCCTGACTTCTAACGTCCACCTGGTAGAACCTAGTAAACGTGTGTACTGAAGACCATGTTGCGGCCTTACAAATTTGAGCCAGGGAGGCCTGGTGATGCACTGCCCATGAAGTTCCAACTGCTCTCGTGGAGTGCGCCCTAACTTTGAACGGAGGCGGTCTACTTCTCAAGCCATAGGCTTGTATTATGACCTGTCGAATCCACTTGGCTAAAGTAGATTTTGATGCTGCCTGACCCTTTCTGGGGCCTTCCGGCAGAACAAACAAAGAATCCGTTCTACGAATCTGAGCAGTGGCTTTTAGATAAGCTTTAACTGCTCTTACTACCTTCAAAGAATGCAATAACTTTTCCTCTACCAAGCTCGGTTTGGGGAAAAGAAGGAAGAACCACATCCTGGTTCAAGTGAAACCTCGATACCACCTTAGGAAGAAAGGCTGGGTGAGGACGAAATACTACTCTGTCCTCATGAATAACCAGATATGGCTCTTTACAGGACATGGCGGCTACTTCCGACACTCTTCTAGCCGAGCATATGGCTACTAAAAATATCAATTTTCTGGTGAGTAGAACCAAGGAAATGTGCCTCAAAGGTTCAAATGGCTGCTTCTGCAGAACCGACAGAACCAAATTTAGATCCCATGGACATATGGGAGCTTTAATCGGTGGAATAATACGAGTCACCCCTTGCATAAAGGATTTGACAAGTGAATGCATAGCCAGGGGCCTTTGAAATAGTATTGATAAGGCCGAAACCTGACCCCTGATAGTACTTAAGGCAAACTTCCTGTCTACAGCCCACTGTAGGAAGTCCAGAATTCTGCCTATAACGTACTTACGTGGATGCCACTTTCTGGCCTCGCACCAAGTGATGTACGCCTTCCAAACTCTATAGTAGATCTGCCTGGATACAGGCTTCCTGGCATTGATTATAGTTGATACCACAGAGTTAGAGAGACCTCTCTTCTTTAGGATGTGGGATTCAATAGCCAGGCCGTTAAACTTAGAGTTAGTAAGGAAGGGTGGTATATCGGCCCTTGCGAAAGCAGGTCCGGATGACGTGGAAGGGTCCAAGGACTCCCCACAGACATTTTGATGATCTCCGCGTACCAGGCCCTTCGGGGCCACGCTGGAGCCACCAAGATCACCGGCTTCTTTTCCAACCTGACTCTGCGAAGGAGTCGAGGCAACAATTGTAGCGGAGGGAATGCATATATCAGTCTGAACTGATTCCAAGGGAACACCAGAGCATCCGAGCCGCAAGCGAGGGGATCCCTTGTCCGGGAGACAAATCTGTCCACCTTTGCGTTGAATCTGGATGCTAGCAGATCTACATCCGGTTTTCCCCACCGCTGACATATTGCTCGGAAAACCTCGGGATGAAGGGACCATTCCCCTGGGCATAACTGTTGGCGACTTAGAAAGTCCACCTTCCAATTCTCCACCCCTGGAATGAAGACAGCTGACATACATGGGACATGCTTTTCTGCCCATTCCAGGATGTGACTTACTTCCCTCTGGACTGCACGACTCCTGGTGCCTCCCTGATGATTGATATATGCCACTGCTGTGGCATTGTCTGATTGAATTCTGACAGGGGACCCTTGGAGTCTGGATGCCCAGGCTACTAGGGCATACCGGGCTGCTCTTATCTCTAAGAGATTGATGGGCAGGGTTTTTACTAGACTTGTGCACAACGGAAAAATTCGTTCCGTTTCGGTTCGTTTCTTTCCGGTCCTGTTGATTCGTAATCATTCGTAATTTTGCTAGACGGGATTTTTCGTGTTCGGACTCATTCGTATTTTTGCAAGCGACATTTTTCGTTGAATTTTTTGTTGCTTTATAATTCGTACTTTCGGTAGAGTACGTTGTTTTTCGTTGATTCTGGACACAACTCCTACTTTCGTAACTTTTTTTGGGTTCGTACTTTCGGTAGAGTACGTTGTTTTTCGTTGATTCTGGACACAACTCCTACTTTCGTAACTTTTTTTGGGTTCGTTGATTCGTAATTTTCCGTGTCTCTCTCACAACGGAGCTGCCTATTATGCCTAATGTGCTTCGAATGGATTTGTACTTTTCTAAATACATTGCGGTTATTTGTAACGATTCGAAATCTCGTATTTTACTTTCGTTTTTAACATGCGGCTATAGGCTCCGCCCCTGTACACCATTTTCAGAGGGTTCAGCACGGTGAGGGAGAAGCAGAGAGCAGAGCAGAGTGAGTGTTATTGTGCTTCGAATGGATTCGAAATCTCGTATTTTACTTTCGTTTTTTACATGCGGCTATAACCTCCGCCCCTGTACACCATTTTGAGAGGGAGTTCAGCACGGTGTGGGAGAAGCAGAGAGCAGAGCAGAGTGAGTGTTATTGTGCTTCGTATGGATTCGTACATTCGTAACTTTTTCATAACGAATTATGCCGAAGACATTCGGGCATTCGCTATTTGCGGTATAATTTATTTCGGATTCGGTCTTATTCGTAATTGCTTTGTTCGGAAATTCGAATGCTTCCGAATGTCCGAAAGTTGCTAAATTCGGACGAATTTCAATTCGTTACGAAACGAATTGCACAAGCCTAGTTTTTACTACATTTGACCATCTGCCCTGGAGAGACCATTGCTCCAGTACTGCCCCCCAGTCTATAAGGCTGGCATCTGTAGTGACCACCTTCCAGGATATCGGACTGAAGGGTTTTCCCTTCTGGAGATTCTGGGGGATCAACCACCAGCAGAGACTCTTCCGAACGGAAGGGGACAAAGCCATCGGGAAGTCTAGAGCCTGAATTTTTCCGTTCCAGGCTGACAATATGGCCCTCTGTAAATTCCTTGAGTGGAATTGGGCGTATGGCACAGCTTCGAATGATGCTACCATCTTTCCTAGCAGCCTCATGCACAGGCGTATGGACGGCTGTCTTTTTGCACAAAGCAGACGGACCAAGCCCCTCAAAGAGGATACCTTGTCTAGAGGTAAGAAAATCTTCCTCTGGTCTGAATCCAGCCGTAGCCCTAGATATACCAGGTTTTTCACTGGCTGTAGGGCTGACTTGTCCAGGTTGATGACCCAACCGTGAGATTCTAGATACTTGATTGTATCGACAATTACCACTTCTAGCTTGGCAACTGAGTGGTCCATCAACAACAGGTCGTGTAGGTATGCCATTATCGTTACACCTCGTGTTCTTAGATCGGCCAACAGTGGGACCAGAATTTTTGTGAACACTCGTGGTGCTGTGGCCAGACCGAATGGTAAGGCTCTGAACTGAAAATGGCGCCCTTCTACTGCAAAGCGTAGAAATTTTTGATGACCTGGAAAGATGGGAACATGCAAGTAAGCATCTTTGATGCCGATCGAGGCTAACCATTCCTCCCCCTGTAGGGCAGCGGTGACCGATCGGATCGACTCCATCCGGAAGGACCGGACGTTTAGAAATTTGTTTAGACTCTTTAGGTCCAATATGGGTCTTATGTCCCCGTTTGGTTTCGGGACTGTGAAAAGGTTTGAGTAGAAACTCAACCCCCACTCTTCCATAGGAACCTCCATAATTACTCCTTGGAGCAATAGTTGTTCTAACGCCACTAGGAGACACCTTCTTTTCAGAGGGTCTTTTGGCATGCCTGACCACATAAAATGGGAAGGAGGAGACTCTTTTAACTCCAACTTGTATCCCCGAGTTACTGCGGAGAGCACCCATCTGTCTTTGATCGTCTCCCGCCAGGTCTCTGTGAACAACTGAAGTCTTCCCCCCACCCGTTTGAGTGGGGGCAGCCCTTCATAGGCTTGACTTGGAGGCTGGTTTAGTACCTCTTCGGATCCAGGGCTTTTTATTACCCTGTGACTGTCCCTGATTTTTACCTCCTGAGTTTGACCGAGGAGGCCGTCGGAACTGCTTAGTAGCAGACGTCCCAGGGATAGGAGAGGTAGTCCTCTTAAAAGACGGACCCCTAGACCTCTTTTTAATTGGTAAGAGAGTACTTTTACCACTGGAAATCTTCTGGATATATTTATCCAGGTCTTCGCCAAAAAGGCGTTCTCCATGAAATGGGAAGCTAACTAAGAGCTTCTTACAGGGAGCCTCAGCAGACCAGTTCTTGAGCCACAGAAGCCTACGCATATGTACCAAAGACAGCGTGAGGCGGGAGGCCTGATGGATAGAATCCTTGATGGCGTCAACCGCAAAGCATAATGCTCTAGGCAGATCAGCCAGAGCCTGGGCCTGCTGGTCTGGCAAATCCCTCAGGACCATTTTCATTTGATCCTTTAAAGCTTGGCAGACCCCAATAGCTGCCACTGCTGGCTGTGTAACAGCCCCTGCTGTGGAAAAAGCAGATTTTAATAAAGATTCCAATTTTTTATCTACTGGATCTTTGAACATTTGAACATTATCTACTGGACATGTCAGTGATTTGTTCACAGAAGAAATGGCTGCGTCCACCGTAGGAACATTCCATCTCTGGGTGAATTTTTCCTCCATGGGATAGATCACCTGAAATTTCTTAGGTGGAACAAATAGTTTATCAGGATGTTCCCAGTCCTGGTATATAAGTCCTTCCAATAATGGATGAATTGGAAAGGAGCAATTAATCTGGGGAGCTTTTAGCGACCCCAACGAGGAGACAGCAGTAGTTGATGGTTCAACAAGAGGCATTTTAAATGCAGATCGAACCATGTCAGTTAGGGTCTGGACCCACAATCTTTCAGTCTGTGATGCTGAAAATGGTTCATCTACTGTCGATTCCTCAAAAACAGAGTTAACCTCCTCCTGATCCCCTTCAGGAAGGTCAGTCCCTTCCTGGGACTGTTGCTCTCAGAGTTGAGGCAAAAACCTCCTCTGTTATATATGCAGGAGCAGGTGGACTGAGGACAGCCGCAGTACCTGGCACTCCCGGGGGTTCCTTATGGGTATTAACCTCTGATTTCTCAGGGGAGGAAGGTGCAGATGACTGCTCCAGATCCTCAAAGCCCGATGGAGACCCCCTACACTTCCTGAGAGGTATATCTCGGAGTTTTTTAGGCGGCATATTCCTTAGTTCAAAGCTGAGGTATTCCAGCCGCAATACACCCCTTTACTGAAATAGTCTAATGCAATTTGCTGCTATGTACATCAGTGGGTGTCTACTAATGCGTCTTTCTGGGGATGCCTGTATCAACCGCCCGCTGTAAGCCCCTATACCATGCTACCAGCTCCTTTTCATGCTCTGTGTCCATAGCAAGCAGCGTGGACTGAGTCCTTTTATCTTGCTGGGACGGCCGCACATGCGCAGAAGCGCTGGGCGCACAGAGCGCGTCATCCGCCAGGCTCCGCCCCCTTTTTTGAAGCTAAATCTTATAAAAAGAAAGCGTGTGTGCGCGCGCGCGCGTGCACGTGTGCGCTCTTGGCGCCATGTAGGGAGAGGAGCCAGGGTCCCTGTTTCACCAGGACTCGGGGATGGAAGGAAACTACTTGGCAGCATGACAGAGGAATGCAGCTTCCCTGATAGAGAGCTCACTCATCTGCCTGGACTTTCACCATGGAAGGAATAGTCCCAAGAAAAAAAGACGTTCCACAGCGGCCTCTAGTGGACAAACACAGGTACCGCACTTTTGTCTTTTTTTTTTTTTTTTTAAACCTCCTTTATGAAAAACATTTCTAGGTTTACAGTTTTTAAAACTTCCTTTATGAAAAGACATTTCTAGGATTTCTTAGGCATATACAGCTATTAGCGGGAATACCTTTAGGTAACAGGCAGAAAGACATATTAGGCTTGGGGGTCCCCTCAATAGAACCAAGTTCCTGAGGGGCCCCCACTTACCTTTTCCCCGCCGCAGGACTTTGTTTGGTCCACAGAAGCCCAAACTTCACCTCTCACGGCAGGCATTGTACTAGACCTTCAGGGACCGGGTTCCCAAGGATTCCACTCCCCTGGACCTGTATAGCACCCTGCACAGATAGCCTCTTGGTTTTGGGTATGACCAGAGCTCTGGATCCCAGGGTCCAGCCCTCCTAAGAGAGGCATTACAGGCAAAACCCTGCTCTTCTCTGCAAGGCCCGGGTACCGACCGTTTAGCTATGAAGCTTTTTTGGTCGGATCCGGAATAGCTTGCTAAGGCCCAGAGAACCTGTACACAAGCCCAGATGAATACATGTTAACCTTGGCCAACACCTTAGACACTGGCAAAAAACTGAGGTGCTCCCGGATGGGAGGGGCTTATATAGGGGAGGGTACTTCCTGTTTTGGAAGTTGCCAGTGCCAGCACCTGAAGGTAATTCTATATAACCCACATAGTAATGACTATGCCGCTCTGTGTCCCGTGATGTATGAACAAGAAAACAGGAACGAGCAGACCGCACTGAATAAACAGAGACGAACTGACTACACGCACTGCCAAACAGATACGAACCCACAGGCACAAACTGAACTCCACAAAACGATCTTCAAAGCACGAAGACTGAAAAGCGCGAATCGTCTCTCACCAAACTTTTACTAACACGCGGTAACACGGAATTAGCAAAAGCGTCCCAAAGGGTGGCGTCATTAGAACGGAACTTCCCCTTTATAGTGCCGTCGTACGTGTTGTACGTCACTGCTCTTTGCTTCATCTTTTTTAAAATGATCGTGTGTACGCAAGACAGGCATGAGAGGAAACATGAAAAAAAACTACGTGAAAAACGGCAAGAAAAAAAATGGCAAGAAAATCGATCGTGTGTACGCGGCATTAGTCTATAGGGGATGATGGTTGTTTTTCTTCACCGGCAGGTCTTTAACAGTGGTGCACATTAACAGAGTATGATTTGTAATCCAGTGAGAAAGATAAAGATGGGGTAAACACTGTACTATATAAAGTGTTAGTTCCGCTCCTTTGAGGTCCTCTAATGAGAGTATCAAGAACAACTTGTGGGCCACGGCAGTCTATAGGCCTACTAGCAACGACAGTATATGGTTTAGGCATACGCCCTCTCACCCGCCCGGACAGGATCCCAGTCCGGGGAATTTCCACCGACTGTGTCACACACACACACAGTGTCTCCAACGATTGGGTCCTCGATCAGGTCCAGGCTGTAGACAAACGAGGTCCGGAGCCACCAAGGCTCGCAGTGAGGTGGAAGGCTCTTTGGTGCTGCGCAAGGTCTCAGGCTTCAGGCCTTGCACTCCGACACATCCGCACAGGAGGATCAGTCTCTGAAGTCTCGTGTCCCAAAGAGGCCGAGCGCAGCCGCGCCTTCTCCTTATATAACCCCTCCCATGAGTCTCTGCAGTGAACACTGCCGAATGGGTTTCTGGGTGATGTAGTCTCCAGGAAGTAAAAGGGGAACACCCCGCTACACACTCCCCCCACTTGAACTCTTTGGTCCCCAAAGATAAACCTTAACAAAGATTATGTACAACTTTAGACAATTCTGCGAACGATGTTGGCATAGGGAATTCCCACCAAAACTGAGGGGTAGAATTCCCTTGCCCACAGGTCACATTATCATGGGTGGCCTGCCTAACTGTGCCAGAGAGTGAGCTGGGGTTGCCCTCCACCAAATGGACAGTGGAGGGATCTGGATTCTCAGCATTTCTCCTAGCAGTAACAACAGAGTCCTCCGAGCTATTCCCCATTTGTGGGTAGGTCAGCCTCTTAGGAGGCCGGATGACTCTTCGAGCCCTTTGCTCTCTTGGGACTTCTGGCTCTGGCGCCACAGGCTCCTCTTCCTCTGAGTAACTATCACGGGCATCTTCCCAGTGATCTGATGAAGGACTAGATGGGATGAACTCTGTGGCCTCTGGGTTCAGTGTTCCATCTGGAGTGTCTTCAGTAATTGGAAGATCTATAGTGGAAGTTCCTGGAGTTGGGGAAGGCCACAACCAATCAAGTTCTCTTTCTTCATCTTCACTAAGTTGAGAGGCCTCTCCATCTTCAGCTCGGGAGGTCTGCGACCGAGTGTTTGGCCTGGGAGTATCCAGAATAGAGACCGGTTCAGGAGAATCTCTCACGGGAGGTATCCTGACTGCCTCAACAAGTGGGAGCAGGTGGTTTCGATGCCACGTCTTCAGTGGGCCTACCCTCCCTTCTGGCTTCAACTTGTAGACAGGTAGGCCCGGCAACTTCCTACAGATGACATAGGGTTCAGATCTCCATCTGTCCACAAGTTTGTGCTTCCCAGGGACCCCCAGATTGCATAACAGTACTCTATCCCCGGGCTGTAGGTCTTGTATCCGGACCTTCAAGTCGAAGTTTCTTTTGTTCCGAGCTCCTCTTTGATCTGAGGCCGCTTGAGCTTGTTCATAGGCCACTTTCAGGCTGTGTCTGAGCCTGTCCACATATCCTTTGTGGGATGTGGCTGAGGAATGGTCCAGAGAGGTGCCAAAGGCCAAGTCCACAGGCAGTCTCGCCTCTCTCCCAAACATGAGTCGATAGGGGGAGTAGCTTGTAGCATCACTAGTGGTGCAGTTGTAAGCATGTACTATTGCTGCTATGTGTTTGCTCCAATGTTGCTTCTTCTCACTTTCCAGAGTCCCCAACCTGTTGAGCAAGGTTCGGTTAAACCTCTCCAGCTGAGCATCTCCCTGTGGGTGGTAAGGGGTAGTTCAAGTCTTCTTGATTCCCAACGAATCCAGGAGTTTCCGGATCAGTCGACTCTCAAAGTCCCTTCCTTGATCTGAATGAAGTCATTGGGGCAGCCCATAATGGACAAAATACTTCTCCATGAGTATCTTGGCTACTGTGGAAGCCTTCTGGTCTTTGGTTGGGAAAGCTTGGGCATACCGGGTGAAATGATCGGTTATCACCAGAACATTTCCTAGTCCACTCAGATCGGGTTTGAGGCAGAGGAAATCAATGCATACCAGATCCATTGGGCCTTGATTTTGTTGATGGCCCATTGGGGCAGCTTGATGAGGTAAAGTCTTCCTCTGGATGCAACATGCACATGAGTGGCAGTACTCTTCTACCTCTGCCCTCATGCAGGGCCAATAGAACCGACTTCTAACAAGTTGAAAGGTCCTTTCCGCCCCTAGGTGACCATGATTGTCATGCAGGGCAATCAGAACAGTCTCTCGATGTTTCTCTGGGAGGAACAGTTGCCATATATCTTCTGAGTCATCAGAGGGGCCCCTTCGGTAGACCACTCCCTGATACACCTGCAACCTGTCCCACTCTTTCCTCAACAGGCGGGCTTCTTTTGAGGAGTGACTCAGGAGTTTGTTTGGATCCTGATTCTCCAGAGCTTCCAGAACCAATTTCCCCATTGGATCTTCTAACTGGTCACTTCTCAGTTCCTTCTTGGACAACTTTGGCAGATAGTCTTCTCCCAGCTGAGTTACTCCACAGTATTGTTTAGGGACTCCTACCATGGTAACTCCCCCCTTGAGCCCCCTCTGGCTTGCAATTCAGCCCCTTGACAAAGGGCCCGCACCCCATCAGGTGCTACTTGAGTCCAGTCTTCCATGTCACAGTTGGGACCATGGGATCTCCTGGACAGAGCGTCTGCATCTCGATTCCCAATCCCTGGCCTGTACTTTAGGCTGAAATTGAATCCAGACAATGCGGCCAGCCACCTGTGTCCAGTGGCGTCCAGTTTTGCTGTAGTGAATAAGTAGGTCAGGGGGTTGTTGTCGGTCTTCACAATGAACTCCGCCCCATACAGGTAGTCTTTGAGCTTGTCTACTACCGCCCACTTAAGGGCCAAGAACTCCAGTTTATGAGTGGGGTAGTTTTTCTCAGAGGGGGTCAGGCTCCTGCTCACGTAGGCAACGGGCCGCATTTGCCCTGCGTGTTCTTGATAAAGCACTCCCCTCAGACCGCCATGACTAGCATCTACGTGTAGTTCATAGGGTTTGGTTGGGTCTGCATAGGCCAAGACTGGAGCAGTGGTTAGGCTCTTCTTCAATGCCTGGAAGGCCTCTTCACATTTCCGGTTCCACTGATCTTGGACTGACTCTCCCGGCTTCCGGGGTCCTGAGTCGTCCTCTTCTCCCTCAGTCTTGAGCAGTTCATTCAATGGTCTAGCAATTTGGGCAAATCCTTCCACAAACCTCCTGTAATAGGAGCAGAACCCCAAGAAGGACCGGAGTTCTGTTACTGTGGTGGGTCGCGGCCAGGAGGTAACTGCCTCCAGTTTCTCAGGGTCTGTGGCCACCCCTTCTTCAGACACTATGTGTCCCAGATAATTCACAGAAGATTGGTAGAACCGACACTTCTCAGGCGAAAGCTTGAGTCCCTCCTCACTGAGTCTCCTCAAGACTTTTTCCAGCCTCTCCTCGTGTTCCTCCAGGGTTCTTCCAAAGACAATGACATCGTCCAGGTATACAAGGACTTCAATAAGGTTCATGTCCCCTACAGTCTTTTCCATGAGACGTTGGAAAGTAGCTGGGGCTCCAGACAGACCTTGGGGCATCCGGTCGAATTCAAAGAATCCCACTGGGGTTATGAATGCTGTCTTCTCCTTGTCTTCTGGGTGCATAGGGATCTGATAGTATCCACTCTTGAGATCCATAACGCTGAACCACTTGGCTCCAGATAAGCTCTGCAAGGCATCCTCTATTCTCGGAGTGGTGTACTGGTCGGGTATGGTTCTACGGTTAAGGGTCCTGTAATCGATACAGAGCCTCAACGATCCATTCTTCTTCCTGACCACCACTATCGTGAGGCATAAGGGCTTCTGGATTCCCGTATCACACCGGTCCTTTTCAATTCTGCAAGTTGTTCCCTTAGATCCTCCAGATCTGCTAGTGGGACCCGCCTGACCCTCTCCCTGAAGGGCTTATCTTCTTGGAGGCGGATCCGATGGGTGGCACTCCTTGCACACCCCACATCGAACTCATCCCTGGAGAAGATCTTCTCCCATCTGGTCAACTGGGCCTTGGCTCTCTCCTTCCAAGCCCTGGGCAGGTTCGGGTTTTTCATGGATAGCTTCTCCCAAGCGTCTCCTCCTTCGCCCGCCACCTTTACTTCCGACAAGTTGACCGGGGCAGCAGGGCTCACCTGGCCCAGCAGCATTCTGGCTGGGATTTCCATGGGTCCATCTGTATTGTTCCTAACACTCACTGGAACTCTACAATGGGCCTCCTTCAGGGCCTTCAGCGGAATCACTTCTGGTATCACTTCCAGGCCGGGAAACTCTTCCCTTGGGTCAGACTCCAACATGACAAAGGGTCCAGGTTGCTCCCAAGTAAGCTTCACAGTGGCTCTGAGACAGGTTACTTCACCGGGCTGCAACACCACCCCTTCTCTTCCAAGTCTCCACACCTTCCCTATCCCCTCTCCAGGGGTCTTCTGCTCTAGGACCAGCCGTTGATAAGCCGTCTTCAGCATGGGGTGAATCTTGGTGGCCGCTGACCCCTTCTCTTTCACTAGAGGGGTCAGAAGTCTTCGGACCAGGTCCGTGTTTGTTCCTATTATAAGGGAACTCTTGTTGGCTCCTGGCGGCCGAGGGCATACAACCGCCAGAGTATCAAACACTTCAGCTTTTCCAGCCACGGATGGGTCAAAGATCATCCTGACAGGCAAATAGCCACCGTAGTGGAAAATCTGGGTCCCAATCCCACATATCTCTAGTCCCTCTATCTTCTGGATGGGCAGGTGACTCAAGTGCTTCTCGTAGAAATCTCGGTATAACAGGGTCACTTGTGCCCCAGTATCCAAGATGGCTCTGGTGTAGACTCCCTCCACTTGAATGTGCACTATGGGAGATGGGCCTACTAGCCTCTCCGGATATGGCCCAGCAGGGGTCGCCTTCTTCTGGCCCTTTCCCTTCGGACTCTCTCCCATCCAGTTCCCTTTGGACTTTAATCTTTCTTGAGCCTGGTATGCATTAATTTCCCTCCTCTCAATGGGTGTACAGACCCGCTGAGGGATATTATTGATTTTCCTAGGTGTGCACCCCCTCTGGGGAGCACTGTGCCTCTTCTGAGGGGTCTTGCCCCCTTTCTCTGGAGTGTATCTTTGTTGAGGAATGATGTACTGTATTTCTTCTGAGGCGTTTTATCTCTTCTTTCTTTCTGCTTCGCTTTCAGCTTGGAGCTCACTGAAGGTGATGGGCACCCGGTTGACTCCTTCACCGGGGCCCTCTGGAGTTTCCCGCCGGCTTGCGGTTGTCCAGCTTCTTCTTCTTGGGACTAGAACAAGTAGCCGCAACATGGCCAATTCCTCCACAGTTAAAGCAGACTATATCTCCCCATTCTTGTAAAGATGCGGGTGCCGAAGCAATTGGGAATAGTTCCTTCCGTGGTACCTCTCTCTTGGGACCCTCTGTGTCTTTCGCCATCAGAGAGGTCAACATTTCTAACACCTTGGACATTTGTGCTTTTAAAGTGTCTACCTCTGAGTCTCTTTCAGTAGTCATCACTGGGTTGACTAGCACCTGTGCGGGGACACACATTTGCCTTAATCATTTGCTGGTCCTGTTGTAGCGCCTCCTCATCTCTGATGATTTTTATCAAATCAGCATAAGTCAGCAACGTTCCTCCTCCCGAGGTTTTTAGGTGCAACCAGACTGGATCCGAGCGTAATGCTCCCTTTAAGACTTGCTTCATTCTTGCCGCATCTGCATCTTGGGGCTTCATTCCCTTCTTCAACACAATCTTGCACAGCAACCTGTTTAGTCTCCTAACATATTCTGACAGTTTTTCCCTTGGTTGTTGGAAAGTATGTTCAAATTGGTAGACCATCTCTGTCACCTTTTCCAATTGACCAAACTCCTCCTGTAGCATAGCTAGACAGTCTTGAGCCGTGCAATCGGCATTCCCAAACCGAAAACTTTTCACTGCTTCTGCTGCTGCGCCTTTCAGGCTTTCTATCACTCGTTGCCTCTTCTGCGCTTCAGGCACCTCCCATGCCTCTACTGCCTGCAATGCCTGCTCCACCCAGGTATCAAAATCTTCTTCCCCTACAGGTACAGGGAGCTTCCCTGAGAATGTCTTCAATCTCCGGTAGCTAGTTTCTACATGCACTGTGTTTGTCTTCTGACATTTGATTAGCAGATCTCCTATCACCTTTATCAATTCTGGTGACATAGCAGTGGCAGGTGCGGGTGTCACCGGGGGCGTCACCCTGTCTCCCTTTACTGGTGAGGCGCGGGCCGCAGACTGCGGTGATCCCATCGGTGATGGTTCCTTCTTTATAGTTAAAGCAGGCGCCACCCTATAGGTTCTATTATCTGGCGTCTTTACACACTTGCGCCTGCACGCCTCTGGTATCCCGTCTCCGTATTCCACTAGTGCATACTGATATGAAGTATCCGGGTCTGCCTTTATATCTATCACCCATGGTGTGTGATCTGGGGACAATGACTTCATCAACTCCTCTACCGTCTCAGTCTTCCATTCCTCCCCTGGGAGGCTGATTACTATTGAATTGTTTGGCTCTGCCCTTACAGCTTTGCACCACTCTTCTATCGCTTGTGGATCCATGGGGTCCATGCCGGCACTTCTGGCGTTCACCTGCTGTATCAGGATCCCGGACCCGAGCCCCCACGTGTAGCGATACCTTTACTTAAGAAGGCCGCAAGTTTAGTTTGGGCCCTGAAAGCAGCTCCGCCAACCCCCGGCAATGTACTCGACCCCCTACTGGCACAGTTAGTATTGGCAGCAGTATATCTATTCTTATACTGTATGAGTAAACCCAGACACCAAGACAATAATAGTAAAAGGTATAAGATTTACTTAAGCTTTTGATAAGAAAAGGGTTTAACAGTAGTAACAGTTCACAGGATAATAAATTCGCAGAGCCCTGCAGATTAACACACTATGCATATAGAATGAACAGTAAAAGGTGCGCCACCTGGGCGACCGTTAACTAGGCGTCCTATGACGCAGTAACCAAATAAACTAACTAACTGACCAGGCCTGGCTCAGATATCTACAACTTAGTCTATAGGGGATGATGGTTGTTTTTCTTCACCGGCAGGTCTTTAACGGTGGTGCACATTAACAGAGTATGATTTGTAATCCAGTGAGAAAGATAAAGATGGGGTAAACACTGTACTATATAAAGTGTTAGTTCCGCTCCTTTGAGGTCCTCTAATGAGAGTATCAAGAACAACTTGTGGGCCACGGCAGTCTATAGGCCTACTAGCAATGACAGTATATGGTTTAGGCATACGCCCTCTCACCTGCCCGGACAGGGTCCCAGTCCGGGGAACTTCCACCGACTGTGTCACACACACACACAGTGTCTCCAACGATCGGGTCCTCGATCAGGTCCAGGCTGTAGACAAACGAGGTCCGGAGCCACCCAGGTTCGCAGTGGGGTGGAAGGCTCTTTGGTGCTGCGCAAGGTCTCAGGCTTCAGGCCTTGCACTCCGACACATCCGCACAGGAGGATCAGTCTCTGAAGTCTCGTGTCCCAAAGAGGCCGAGCGCAGCCGCGCCTCCTCCTTATATAACCCCTCCCATGAGTCTCTGCGGTGAACACTGCCGAATGGGTTTCTGGGTGATGTAGTCTCCGGGAAGTAAAAGGGGAACACCCCGCTACATGTGAAACGCGTCTAATTAGCAATTTGGATCATTCGTGTGTCATGTTTTAAACTTCATGTTTCTTCTATGGCTGAAACGATTATTCGATAAAATCTATAATAATCGATAATGAAAATCGTTGTCAATGATTTTCATTATCGATTTGTTGGTCTAACGATAACGCACCTTCTGCCCTGCAAGTCCCGCCTCCGTCTTAGTGTTAGTGAATCCTGTGTACAAGCCGGCGGCGGCGCCGTATTCTCATGAGAATACAGCGGCGCTCATGTGACCAGGCGCGTCCGCCTCTCTCCTCGCTGACGTCAGCTCCCCCCCTGATATTCTCAGCCCCGCCCGCTGCTGCCTCGAGGGAATAGAGAGAGAGACGAGAAGCAGCCGTGAGCGCCGGGCTGCACCTGTTAAGTGATATAAGGTAGCAGCTATATCCTCTGTAGTAATTTCTTTAATTTCTGTGATGCCCCATGATCATAAGTATTTTCTGGGGGGGGGATAGTGCCCTGTCATTGGTGTTCCGGGGGGTGGGTGGAATAGTGCCCCATGATTGGTTTTCCTGGGAGGGGGGAGGAATAGTGCCCCATCATTGGTGTTCCCAGGAGGAATAGTGCCCCATCATTGGTGTTCCCGGGAGGAATAGTAGTGTGCCCCATCATTGGTGTTCCCGGGAGGAATAGTAGTGTGCCCCATCATTGGTGTTCCCGGGAGGAATAGTAGTGCCCCATCATTGGTGTTTCCTGGAGGAATAGTGCCCCATCATTGGTGTTCCCGGGAGGAATAGTAGTGTGCCCCATCATTGGTGTTCCCGGGAGGAATAGTAGTACCCCATCATTGGTGTTCCCTGGAGGAATAGTGCCCCATCATTGGTGTTCCCGGGAGGAATAGTAGTGTACCCCATAATTGGTGTTCCCGGAAGGAAAAGTAGTGCCGCATCATTGGTGTTCCCTTGAGGAATAGTGCCCTATCATTGGTGTTCCCGAGAGGAATAGTGCCCCATCATTGGTGTTCCCGGGAGGAGTAGTGCCCCATCATTGGTGATCCCGGTAGAAGTAGTGCCCCATCATTGGTGTTCCCGGGAGGAATAGTGCCCCATCATTGGTGTTCCCGGGAGGAATAGTGCCCCATCATTGGTGTTCCCGGGAGGAATAGTAGTGTGCCCCATCATTGGTGTTCCCGGGAGAAATAGTAGTGCCCCATCATTGGTGTTCCCTGGAGGAATAGTGCCCCATCATTGGTGTTGCCGAGAGGAATAGTGCCCCATCATTGGTGTTCCCGGGAGGAGTAGTGCTCCATCGTTGTTGTGTCCTTGGAATAGTATTGCCCCGTCATTGGTGTTCCCGGGAGGAATAGTGCCCCATCATTGGTGTTCCCAAGTTTTTTATTGTGCAGTTTGAGTGTAATGCCGCGTACACATGACTGTTTTTAATGTCATTGAAAAAAACTGTGTTTTTCTCGACGTGATTCTTCTCAAGCCTGCCTTGCCTACACACTATCGTGGAAAAAAATGCTCAAGTAAAGCGCGGTGACGTACAACACGTACAACGGCACTATAAAGGGGAAGTTCCATTCGGATGGCGCCACCCTTTGGGCTGCTTTTTCTGATCCTCGTGTTAGTAAAGTTTGGTGAGAGCCGATTTGCGCTTTTAAGCCTCGTGCTTTTCAGTCCGTTACAGCGTGACGAATGTGCTATCTCCATTACGAACGCTAGTTTTACCAGAACGACCGCTCCCGTCTCATACTTGATTCTGAGCATGCGCATTTTTTTCACGTCGTTAAAGCCTACACACGCCCGTTTTTCGTGACGAGAAAAACGACGACGTGAAAAACGATGATAAAAATTGGAGCATGTTCCAATTTTTTCATGGCCATTTTTCACGTCGTGAAAAATGCTCTGAAGCCCACACACGATCATTTTTAATGACCATTTAAAAAAATTGCATTTTTCTCGTCATTAAAAACGGTCGTGTGTGTACACGGCATGACACTTTTTCATAATTTCTTTAAATAAACGAAAAAAATGGCATATTACATTTTTTTTAAATGATTTTATCCGATTAATGGATTAATCGAAACAATAATCGGCCAACTAATCGATTATGAAAATAATCGTTAGTTGCAGCCCTAGTTTCTTCAATAAACACCATATTATATATTTCTGGGTGTGCGGCCCTTTCTTCTTCGTTCGATATTGACTTCTTGGTCGCGGACCTTGGCAGGCACCCGGTTCTCTATAGCAGTATTTGAGATCTTGCAGACAGCTTGGGAGCGGTGTATACCCAGCTTATTTTCCAATGGTAGTGGGAGTGTAATGGTCTGGGGCTGCATGCATGCTGCCAACACTGAGAAGCTACAGTTCATTGAGGGAACCATGAATGCCAACATGTACTATGACATACTCAAGCAAGGCATGATCTTCTCCCTTCGGAGACTAGGCCGCAGGGCAGTATTCCAACATGATAATGACCCCAAACACACCTCCAAGAAGACCACTGCCTTGCTAAAGAAGCTGAGGTAAAGGTGATTGTGACAGGGGTCACTTGGGGCACAGGGGGAATGAGAACCCCACCATGATCTGTGATAGTCATATTCAATGCTGTATATACATGGTATATATTGGGTGTATATTGTGTGTGGGCTGTTGTGTAATATTTGCTGTGATGGGGTGTGATTGCATTCTATTGTCTATTGTGGCTTGTGGTAATTAAGTCTGCTACTGTGAAGATGTGGATTGGAGCTGGTAGACCGTCTGGCTGCCTATTATGGGATGTTTAAGTGTCTTTCTGTGAGGAGGGGGGGGGGAATCACCCCTCCTGCTAAGACTGTTTACTGAAAGAGAAGTTTGAACACACCTGACCTGTATGACCATTGTCATTGGACAGTTTAACCCGCCCTGTTCCCCAAGGATGGGAGGGAAGGGTTTTGAAGAGAAATGTGTTACCATGTGCTTGTAATAAATTCATTGCCTGTTTTTTGGAACTTCAACACAGAGCGCTTGTCTCGTATGTTTTGGAAGGATTAATCCTATGGGAAGCGGTCGCCTGACTGTGGAGGATTGGCAGTGGATGTGTGTCCAGAGAGGGAATATCTTAAACGGTGTTAACCCCTTTCATACTTGGGGTGCCGTTACATTGGTTGGCAGCAGTGGGATTTTCCCTCCAGTTACTGGGACACTCCAAACCACCACAGTGAATGACCAGCTATGCAGCCTGCAGGAAAGCCACGCTGAAAGACTTACTTGAGAGCCGTGGAGGGACCGGTGGGACAAAGAACAAGGCCACCTTGATCAGGGAGCTAGCCGAGATGGATCAGAGGGATGGTGATGCAGGACCCCGGTCAGTTGAAGACTTGTTTCAGCAACGAGTTCGACAGCGGTTGGCATTATATGGGGCTAACCCATCAGAGACCACCATACAGAAAGCCATTAGAGACATCCAGCTGCAGGATGAGCGACAAGAGAGAGAACTGGAGCGACAAGAGAGAGAACTAGAGCGGCAACATGAGCGGAGAATGGCGGAAATACGGCAATCGGAGACAACACCTAAAGATGCAGCGCCTTTCCGTAAGTTGCCCTTTCGGGCGTTCAAACTATTTAAGGAAGGAGAGGAGGAAATTGAAGCATTCCTGCAGGACTTTGAGAGACTATGCCAGATACATGAAGTACTGCCCCAAGATTGGGTCGCCTTATTGGCAAGTAATTTAACGGGCAGAGCGGCGGATGCGTATCGGGCCCTGGAGGATGAGGACGCTAAAGACTATGACCGGGTAAAAGAAGCTCTGCTAGCCCGATTTGCCATAACACCCGAAGCCAGCCGGATTAAGTTTCGAGAATCCCGGAAACAAACCCACATAATATACGTGGAGTGGGCACATCGTCTGCAGCAAAACCTTAAGGGCTGGTTCCAGGGAAGCCACGCTCATACCATAGAGGACATCACCCAGCTAGTACTCTTAGAACAGTTCTTTAACCACACCCCCCGGTACTACGGGATTGGGTGCGAGATAAGCAACCACGGACTGTACAGCAAGCGGCTACTTTGGCCGATGAATATCTGGACTCTCGAAGGTCAGGCGGAAGCGAGCGCTATCCACTATCCCACCCAGTTTATCAGCCGCTAACCCAACTTCAGCACCAACCCCAGCGGCCACTTATCCTCAGCCGCTCAGGTTCAACTCCCAGGACTCCGCACAACCCATCAGGTGTTTTGGGTGTAAACAGCTAGGGTGCAAAAAGCCAGACTGTCCATTGAATCCAGCCAGGCAGTCCCAGTCGTGGAGACAGCCAGCAAGGGGGAACCCCCACACATCCATGCCTGCGGCCCACTGCGTTGAGGAGGAAGAACATTGGGGCGTCTTGCACAAGGCTGATCCCATACAAGCAGCTAACCTGGACAACCGGCAGCAACACAGGCAGACTGTCTGGGTCAATGGAAAGGTAGCCAATGGCCTACGTGATTCTGGTGCCACCATGACCCTACTACAGAAGAGAGAATGTATATTTAAACTAAAGGTGGACTTTAAACGGCACACAGATAGATATTGTAAAAATTCTAAGGGTTTTATTGTTGGTAGAAAAATATAATTGAATTTAGGTAAAAAGTACATTAATACAAGACACTGACATTATGTAACAGTTATCAATAGTTGATATAGGGTCCCATTTACAAGACTCGACACATCTCCCAGGAATTACATTGACATGTAAAATACACAAAGTAGAATGGAATAATGTATAGCCAACAAACACAAATGAGGAGTTGGACGGTATGCACGAGAGATGGCTGGTCTTATTGATGGGTCCGGTAAATTCAAAGATAAAGATCTTGCTTTCGCTCGACTAGTTTCGCGTTCCAAAACGCTTCGTCGGGAGCATAATATTGAACAAGGCCGTGTTAAGTAGTGAAACCAGCCTAGGTATTTTTACCTGGCAATCCGTGTATCACAGGGTGCCAGTATTATATAAACACATTCGTGGTAAACAATCATGCGTGATTTAAGTAAAAAAGTAACTATGCACAGGCTACTGATAGGTAGGGAACGTAAATCCAGGTATAACAGGCCAGACAATACTGTAGAGGAGTGTGTCAGTCAGGAGCACTTGCTCGAGCCACACAATGGTAATCTGTTAGGGTGACCCCTAATGATAGACTGACCCAGCTTATAGCTTGACAGGGATTATATGCTGGTAGACCTGGATGGAACCTCTCCTGGTCCACAGGAGAGGTTCCATCCAGGTCTACCAGCATATAATCCCTGTCAAGCTATAAGCTGGGTCAGTCTATCATTAGGGGTCACCCTAACAGATTACCATTGTGTGGCTTGAGCAAGTGCTCCTGACTGACACACTCCTCTACAGTATTGTCTGGCCTGTTATACCTGGATTTACGTTCCCTACCTATCAGTAGCCTGTGCATAGTTACTTTTTTACTTAAATCACGCATGATTGTTTACCACGAATGTGTTTATATAATACTGGCACCCTGTGATACACGGATTGCCAGGTAAAAATACCTAGGCTGGTTTCACTACTTAACACGGCCTTGTTCAATATTATGCTCCCGACGAAGCGTTTTGGAACGCGAAACTAGTCGAGCGAAAGCAAGATCTTTATCTTTGAATTTACCGGACCCATCAATAAGACCAGCCATCTCTCGTGCATACCGTCCAACTCCTCATTTGTGTTTGTTGGCTATACATTATTCCATTCTACTTTGTGTATTTTACATGTCAATGTAATTCCTGGGAGATGTGTCGAGTCTTGTAAATGGGACCCTATATCAACTATTGATAACTGTTACATAATGTCAGTGTCTTGTATTAATGTACTTTTTACCTAAATTCAATTATATTTTTCTACCAACAATAAAACCCTTAGAATTTTTACAATATCTATCTGTGTGCCGTTTAAAGTCCACCTTTAGTTTAAATATACATTCTCCCATTGAATATCGGGACGTTGGCGCATTTATACTAGGTGCATCCACAGTGTCACCCTGTGGTGATGCACAATTTAGCAATTTCCTTCTAAACCTACTACAGAAGAACCTCATCCCAGAGAGCCAACATACCGGAGACACTGTAGCCGTAAGAGTAGCGGGAGGTACCATCTTCCGGCTGCCCGTGTTCACCTGGATTGGGGGGTTGGTTCGGGACACGTGAATGTGGGGGTGATGAAGGACTTGCCCGCGGATGTACTACTGGGGAATGATTTGGCCCCCCTCGTTTCTGCTTACGCCCCGATGGGCCCTGCTGAAGCCAACCCAGTGACTACCTGTGCCCAGACCCATGCTGCTGGAACCGGCCTGATTGCGGCTGAGAACGGGGTAAGATTACCTCACTTACCTCACTTTGTCATGTTCATTAGAATACGGTAGTATAATTCTGGTTGTATCATCATCTTTCTTAGTTGTTTTCTTCTTGAAGATTAAGTCGTGCCTATCCTTGTTTTTTACCCGATTGAAGGCTTTCTTTAAGCATGACTTGGTATAACCCCTAGTCAGTAACCTCTTACTCAATTCGTCAGCCTCTTGTTGAAATGCTTCTAAGGTTGTACAATTGCGTCTCAACTGGAGAAACTGACTAAAGGGTATAGATTTTTTAGAGGCTCAGGGTGGAAGCTGTCGGCGTGCAAAAGTGTATTGACGGCAGTCTCCTTTCTGTATAGCCTACTGGATAGTCTTCCCATCTGATCTTTAATAATACAGATGTCTAGAAAGTTGATCTTCTCATAATCGCATGACATTGTAAAGAAAAGATTGAATTCATTATGATTCATTTCTTTTAAACATTGTTTTAGGACTTCTTCAGGGCCATTCCACACCAGAAAGACATCGTCTATGTAACGTTGCCACAGCACGATGTATTGTGTGTACATAGTCAATTGGTCATTGGATAAAAAAGTATTTTCCCACTCCCCCAGGTACAAGTTGCCATATGAGGGTGCGCAGTATGTCCCCATAGCCACACCTTGTACCTGGAGGTAGTGGGAACCTTGGAACAAAAAGACATTATGTCTTAGTATAAAATCAAGCATCTGGAGTACCACTCATTGGTTGTCTTCTGTTGTAGGATACGCCCAATTGCAGCTACACCCAAATCATGAGGAATACTGTTATACGAAGATTCTACATTTATTGTTACCAATATAGCCGAGTCAGGAACTTCCATGTTTTCCAATATTTGTAACAGATGGGTTGTATCTTTGGTATAAGATGCCAGTTCTAAGACATGTGGTCTCAGATGATGGTCAATAACTTGACTAATCCCCTCGGAGGTACTCCCGTTTCCGGAGATAATGGGTCTCCCCAGGGGATTTTTCAGATCTTTGTGCACTTTAGGAAGTGCATACATGGTAGGAGTAGGAGGTGCCTGGTACGAATAAATTCCAGCATATCGATGGTAATGGCCCCCAACATGTGGGCTTCATCAACCAATTCATAAAATTCTTGATTGAACTTTTCTACCAAAGATGCTGAAATCTTTGAAATCTTTGCCTGGGAGAGACCTTGCTGATGCAGTATAACTACCTTGTGTCTTGTTGCTGTGCTCAGTCTTGCCATGATGTATGACATGTGACATGAAACTGTCTTCTACAACCTCACCTTAGTAGTAAAAGTTAGCTGTGCCTCAACCAAGTTTACGCCCCCTACACAACTGTTTTTGTAATCCTACAAAATCCCTGACTTTGTGCAAGTGTAAGAATTTACACTTTTTTGGGACCATTGACAGTTATACAGCGATCAGAGCTAAAAATAGCCACTGATTACTGTATAAATGTCACTAGCAGGGAAGGGGTTAACACTAGGGGGCGATCAAGGGGTCAAGTGTTCCCTAGGGAGGTGTTTCTAACTGTGGGGGGAGTGGACTGTCAGGGAAGTAGTGAGAGATTGCTGTTCCTGATCACTAGGAACAACAGATCTCTCTCTACTTCCCTGACAGAACGGGGATCTGTCTGTTTACATTGACAGATCCCCATTCTGGCTCTCTGAGGAGCGATCACAGGTCGCCTGCGGACATTGCGGCAGCCAGCCACACGCATCAGCTCCAGCGTCGCACCTCCGGAACTGCGCTCGCCCCCTATAGATCTTAAAACATCCGACGTACACCTATGAGGATTCGCGCAGCCGTGCCAACCTGCCCCAGTATAATGACGGCGGCTGGTCAGCAACAGTTACATTTGCTTTCCTAACACACACAGAAACACGCTGGCCTTTTAGCAAATGTACAGTGGTGCTGGGTTTCTCCAAGTATATGCCCATTGTTGTTGGATCAATGCTCAGTCAACTCAATCCAGAATGGAAGCTATCTCTTGTGGGTAGGATGGCACATTAAATCTCTGCATGCATTGTGTCTTGTTTATAGTGGTGTGCCCAAGATTATCCCAGAGAAGATCACTTCAGAGACTCAAGCAAAGGGCATGGTGACAGAGCCTGAGGAACATCAGGACACTGCTGCTGAAAGGTGAACATCTCTGAGATACACATACATATAGTATTATAAAGTAACGCATTTGCAGCACAAAGTCCAAAAGATAGACGTTGCACTCCAAAATACTGAATATCAACCTTTTTTGCAGACTTTAAGCACACACTTAGTGGTGCTGAGGGTGAGGGGGTTCTCCCAGTATATACACATTGTGGGATCAATGCTCAGCCAAAAGCATCGAGAATGGAAGCTATCTCTTGCGGGTAGAATGCCACTTTAAATCTCTGCATGCATTGTTTCATGTTTACAGTGGTGTGACCAAAATTATCCCAGAGAAGATCACTCCAGAGACCCAAGCAAAGGGTACAGTGACAGAGCCCGAGGAACATCAAGACACTGGGGCTGAAAGGTGAACTCCCCATTATACACACACACACATACAGTATTTATAAGGGGTAAGCTGCATGGGAGTCTTTTAATGATCATCAGTGGGTGCACTCCGTCAATAAGTTCCACTCTGATTTGAAGCATAAAGTCCCAAAGATAGACATTGCACTTTTCAATCAAAATTTTTTGAATCAACATTTTTTTTCCAGTCATGTAAACATGGTGAAGGGCGGGGATGCTCAAAACTGTCTTCCTGGTGTACATGTTATATGTAAATACATTGAATATATACTGTATATAGACACACACTTTACCCTGTATTATAAAATGTATTATTAAACTTGTGCACAACGGAAAAATTTGTTTAGTTTCGGTTCGTTTTTTGTGCACAACGGAAAAATTAGTTTAGTTTCGGTTTGTTTCTTTTCGGTCCTGTTGATTCGTAATCATTCGTAATTTTGCTAGACGGGATTTTTCGTGTTCGGACTAATTCGTATTTTCGCAAGCGTCATTTATCGTTGAATTTTTAGTTGATTTATAATTCGTACTTTCGGTAGGGTACGTTGTTTTTCTTTGATTCTGGACAACACTCCTACTTTCGTAACTTTTTTGGGGTTCGTTGATTCGTAATTTTCCGTGTCTCTCTCACAACGACGCTGCCTATTATGCCTAATGTGCTTTGAATGGATTTGTACTTTTCTAAATACATTGCGGTTATTTGTAACGATTCGAAATCTCGTATTTTACTTTCGTTTTTTACATGCGGCTATAGCCTCCGCCCCTGTACACAATTTTGAGAGGGTTCAGCACGGTGAGGGAGAAGCAGAGAGCAGAGTGTTATTGTGCTTCGAATGGATTCGAAATCTCGTATTTTACTTTCGTTTTTTCATGCGGCTATAGCCTCCGCCCCTGTACACCATTTTGAGAGGGAGTTCAGCATGGTGAGGGAGAAGCAGAGAGCAGAGTGAGTGTTATTGTGCTTCAAATGGATTCGTACATTCGTAACTTTTTTCATAACGAATTATGCTGAAGACATTCGGGCATTCGCTATTTTGCGGTATAATTTATTTTGGATTCGGTTTTATTCGTAATTGCTTTGTTCGGAAATTCGAATGCTTCCGAATGTCCGAAAGTTGCTAAATTCGGACGAATTTCGATTCGTTACTAAACGAATTGCACAAGCCTATGTATTATAGTCTTTAACAATTATTACATAATGTATTTGATATGTAGTACATATTACCTATGTTCATATTTGACATTAAAGTTAAGTTTACACTACTGTGTGTGATAACACATGTAGAATCGTGTGCTTTCCCGCAGGGCAGCCATCAGGAATTTTGGGGCCCCTTACACAGCTTCAGGCATGGGCCCCCTGGAGCCGAGGAGAACCGGGGAGGGGGTGCTGCCGCAGCGAATTGAGAAGCGGGGGGGCTGCCGCAAATTCAGAAGCGGGGGGGTGCCACGAATTGAGAAGCAGGGGGTTTGAGTGCTGACAAACACAAAATAAAAACAGAAGAACAAAAAACAAAAGAAAAGGGGGGTTGCCATCCAGGGCCCTGGGGACCTCTGGGCCCCTTACAAAAATTTTTTTTATAAAAAATTATAAAAAAAAGGGAGGTTTCCATCCGGGGCCCCTTACAAAAAAAATATATATATATTAAAATAAATTTAATAAAAAAAAAAAAATTATAAAAAAAAAATGTGAAAAATAAATTAAAAAAGGGAGGCTTCCATCCGGGGCCCTGGGGACCTCCAGGCCTCTGGGGACCTCTGGGCTCCTTACAAAATAAATAAATAAATTAAATTAAATAAATAAATAAAAAAAACAAATTAAATAAAAAAATGAATAATAAAAAAAATTATATTTTTTTTTTTAAAAAGGGGGGTTGACATTCGGGGCCCTAGGGAACTCCGGGCCCCTTACAAAAAAAAATGATAAAAAAAAAAGGAGGGGGCATCCGGGCCTCTTACAGGTGCACTGCCTGTACCCCCCTGATGGCGGCCCTGCTTTCCCGACACACACAGAAACACGCTGCTCTTTTAGCAAATGTGCAACGATGATGGGGTTCTCCAAGTACAGTGTATCCGGAAAATATTCACAGCACGTCACTTTTTCCCCATTTTGGTATGTTACAGCTTTATTCCAAATTGATTAAATTCATTATTTAGGTTTGTTTGAAATCTTTGCAAATTTATAAAAAAAAAATCCAATTAACAATAAAAGAGCTGGCAGGACAAAAATCCCTGGGGCCAGATGGCCTCCCGACAGAGACTTATCGGTATTTTGGGAAGGAGTTGCTCCCGGAACTTATGAGAGTTCTAAACTGGTCTGCGATGAAGGGAGTACTTCCCTCATCTATGGTGGAATCGACTATAATAGTAATTCATAAAGAGGGAAAAGACCCACTTAATACCTCCTCATACAGACCCATATCCTTATTAAATTCGGATATAAAAATATTGTCGAAAGTCCTGGCAGCTAGACTAAATAAAGTAATAGAGAAACTTGTCCATTCTGACCAATCAGGATTTATACCCGGTAGGGCCACTAGTATAAATATAAGACGAGTTTGCCTGAATCTTCAGATTCCAACAGACGAGGAAGGAGGGAGGGCAATTGTGTCATTAGACGCCGCCAAGGCTTTTGACACCCTTGAATGGCAATATTTGTGGATAGGGATGAGCCGGACACCCCCCCCCCCCGGTTCGGTTCGCACCAGAACCTGCGAACGGACCGAAAGTTCGCGCAAACTTTAGAACCCTATTAAATACAATGGCGCGAACATTCAAAATCAAAAGTGATACTAATATGCTAGTTATTGTGCTAAAAAGGGTTTGGGGACCCGGGTCCTGCCCCAGGGGACATGAATCAATGCAAAAAGATGTTTTAAAAATGGCCGTTTTTTCAGGAGCAGTGATTTTAATGATGTATAAAGTGAAAAAAAAGTAAAAAGTAAAATTTTCCTTTAAATATCGTACCTGGGGGGTGTCTAAAGTATGCTTGTGAAGTGGCACGTGTTTCCCGTGTTTAGAACTGTCCCTGCACAAAATGTCATTTCTAAAGGAAAAAAAGTAATTTAAAACTGCTTGCGGCTTTAATGTAATGTCTGGTCCCGGCAATATGGATGAAAATCATTGATAAAAATGGAATGGGTTGGATGTTTGAAAGTAGGGGCCTGCCGTATCTACTCTGCAGAAATTTGGCCCTTAGGTGTTGGTGTTGCCACAACACTGTAAGCCCTCACAGTTACTCTTGGTGGGTGCTGGAACGCCCTGCTGTGAACTATTATATCAAGAATTGTAATTACATGCCATTGTTGAACAGTGGTAGGAAAAATTGGGCCTTTGGTAGTGGTGGTGGTGCTGGTGCCACAACACTGTAAGTCCTCACATTTACTCTTGGTGGGCGCAGGAATGGGCCCAGCTGTGAAATATTAGATCAAGAATTGTAATTACATGCCCCTGTTGAACAGGGGCAGAAAAATTGGGCCGTAGGCACTGGTGCCACAACACTGCAACCCCTCACATATACTGTACTTGGAGCGCAGCAATGAGCCCTGTTGCAAAGTATTGCATCAAAAATTGTAATTACACGCCCCTGTTAAACAGAGGCAGAAAAAGTGGGCCTTAGGCACTGGTGCTGGTGCCACAACACTGCAACCCTTAACAGATACTGTAGTTGGAGTGCAGCAATGAGCCCTGCTGTAAAGCATTGCATCAAAAATTGTAAATACACGCCCCTGTTAAACAGGGGCTGAAAAATTGGGCCTTAGCCACTGGAGGCGGTGCCCAGAACCAAAAATGTTCTTTCAAGCTATCAGCATGATCATTGAGGACGAAGAGGATAGTCACTCAGCATAACAGGATAGTCACTCAGCATCAGCATAGGCAGTCTTGAAGGGATCTGACATTTAAAAAAAAAATATTCGGTTACATCAGCATCAGGTGCTTGGTAGCTGGTGGTAAAACAAGACTGATTAATTTTTATGAAGGTCAGTCGATCGACCGAGTCGGTGGACAGGCGCACCCTGTGATCGGTTACAAAGCCTCCAGCAGCACTGAATGTGCGTTCCGAAAGAACGCTGGATGCAGGACAGGCCAGTACCTCAATTGCATACTGTGCAAGCTCTGGCCAGTGATCCATCCTCAAGACCCAGTAACCCAGAGGATTTTCGGTGGGAAAGGTGTCCAAGTCTGATCTTGCCCCTAGGTATTCCTGCACCATGTAAACCAGACGCTGGTGATGGTTGCTGGAAGCGATCACACCTTGGGGCTGCGTAATAAAAAATTGTCTGAACGCATCGGTCAGATGGCCACCTTCTCCACCGCTCCTTCTTTGACTGACCGGAGCCTCAGTCCAGGACCAGGAATTTGTAACCTCCCAGTCTCTGGGAACGCGTTGCACAGACCTTTCTGCAAGGACTCCCGAAGATGCTTCATCCTCTGCTCCCTCTGCGACGGCAAGATAAGGTCCGCAACCTTACCCTTGTAACGTGGATCAAGGAGGGTTGCCAGCCAGTAATGATCCCTCTCCTTGATTGCACGAATACGAGGATCCTTCCGCAGGCTTTGCAGGATCAGGAAAGCCATGCAGCGTAGGTTTGCTGAGGCATTCGGTGCGGAGTCCTCTGGGTCACTGAGGACGACATGATCCGCAGCCACCTCGTCCCAGCCACGTACAAGTCCATGGGTGTCTTGGGACTGTAATTGATCCCTTGAAGACTGCTGCTGATGCTGAGTGCTAGGCTCCACCTCCATGCTGACAAAATAATCCTCCTCCTCCTCCTCCTCCTCCTCTTCCTGTGTGATAGCCGGGCCAGCAGGAACACTGTCTGGATAAAGGGGGCCTTGAGAGGTAAGGAAGTTCTCCTCTTCCTGCCTCTGTTCTGCCTTAAGTGCCCTGTCCATTATTCCATGCAGTGTGTGCTCCAACAGGTGGACAAGAGGGAAAGTGTCACTGATGCATGCACTGTCACTGCTCACCATCCTCGTGGCCTCCTCAAATGGTGCCAGGACAGTGGATGCATCCCTGATCATGGCCTACTGGCGTGGGGAAAAAAATCCAAGCTCCCCTGACACTGTCCTGGTGCCATATTGCAACAGATACTCATTGATGGCCCTCTACTGCGTGTACAGCCACTACAGTATGGCCAACGTAGAGTTCAACCTGGTGGGCATGTCACAGATTAGGCGGTTCTTGGGCAGGTTGTAATCCTTTTGCAGGTCAGCCAGCTGAGCACTGGCATTATATGACCGGCAGAAATGCCCACAGAGTTTCCTGGCCTGCTTTAGGACCTCCTGTAAGCCCAGGTACCTGCCCAAGAACCGCTGCACCACCAAGTT
The DNA here is from genome assembly GCA_029206835.1 of Rana muscosa. Lineage (NCBI taxonomy): Eukaryota > Metazoa > Chordata > Amphibia > Anura > Ranidae > Rana > Rana muscosa. The sequence continues at coordinate 141,518,501 of CM055121.1, read as the reverse complement.
AAGGACTTGAGCCAAACAGGGCACATGGGTCAGTTGTCCCTGTTGGAGGGCGGAGAGGAGGTTGGTGCCATTGTCGGAAACCACCTTTCCTGGCTTAAGCTGGTGTGGCGTCAACCACCTCTGAGCCTGCCCCTGCAGAGCTGACAGAATCTCTGCCCCAGTGTGGCTCCTGTCCCCCAAGCACACCAGCTCAAGCACCGCATGGCATCTTTTTGCCTGCGTACTTGCGTAGCCTCTTGAACGCCTACGGAGCACCGCTGGTTCCGAGGACAAAGCACAGGAAGAGGCCATGGAGGAAGAAGAAGAGGAGGGGGTGGAGGAAAGAGGTGTGTCAGAATCACCAGTAGTAACATTTTGGGGGTGTGGTGGTGGAACAACCTCCAACACTACTGCACCTTGTCCTGCATCCTTCCCAGCTGCCAGCAGAGTCACCCAATGTGCCGTGAAAGATAGGTAACGTCCCTGTCCATGCCTGCTGGACCATAAGTCAGCGGTAATATGCACCTTACCGCTGACCGCCCTGTCCAGCGAGGCCAAGACATTGCCTTCCACATGCCGGTAGAGAGCCGGAATCGCCTTCCGTGTGAAAAAGTGGCATTTGGGAACCTGCCACTGAGAAACCGCACATTCCACAAACTCACAGAAGGGGGCAGAGTCTACCAACTGAAAAGGCAGCAGTTGAAGTGCTAGCAATTTAGCCAAGCTAGCATTCAACCGCTGGGCAGGTGGATGGCTGGGAGCGAACTTCTTTTGGCGGTGTAACAGCTGGGGCAGGGAAATTTGCCTGGTACAATCGGACATCGGTGTACCGATAGCAGATTGTCCGCAAGTACTTGGCTGTGACACACCTAGTTCTACACCTTCATTCCTCTCAGTGCAGGTTTCTGAGAGGACTGAAGGTATAGTGGGGTTGGAGATCCCAGCTGATGAGGAGCAAGGAGAGGTGCGCTTTGTTCTTTGGTGTGGGTCTTTTAGGTAAGCTTGCCAACGGACTGCATGGTAGGTCGACATATGTCTGGTCAAGCACGTGGTGCCCAAGCGGCTGATGTTTTGGCCGCGCGAGATACGCTTTAGACATATGTTGCAAACGGCAAGCTTCCATGTGAAAAAGTGGCGTTTGGGAACCTGCCACTGATGAACCGCACATTCCACAAACTCACGGAAGGGGGCAGAGTCTACCAACTGAAAAAGCATCAGTTGAAGTGCTAGCAATTTAGCCAAGCTAGCATTCAACCGCTGGGCATGTGGATGGCTGGGAGCAAACTTCTTTTGGCGGTGTAGCAGATGGGGCAGGGAAATTTGCCTGGTACAATCGGACGTCGGTGTACCGATAGCAGATTGTCCGCAAGTACTTGGCTGTGACACACCTAATTCTACACCTTCATTCCTCTCAGTGCAGGTTTCAGAGAGGACTGAAGGTATAGTGGGGTTGGAGATCCTAGCTGATGAGGAGCAAGGAGAGGTGCGCTTTGTTCTTTGGTGTGGGTCTTTTAGGTAAGCTTGCCAGCGGACTGCATGGTAGGTCGACATATGTCTGGTCAAGCACGTGGTGCCCAAGCGGCTGATGTTTTGGCCACACGAGATACGCTTTAGACATATGTTGCAAATGGCAACGGTGCGATCTGCTGCACACGTCTGAAAAAAGGCCCACACCAAAGAACTTTTGGAATAACACGCAGAGACAGCAGCGCCCTGCACATGCGGAGCTCTGCGGTGTGATGCAGTCGGTGTGCTGCCCTTAAGCTGGCCCCTGGAGGGCATCCTGCCTCGTTGGATATGTGCCTCCTCCTCCTCTCTCCTATCAGGCACCCACATGGAGTCAGTGACCTCATCATCCCCTCCCTCCTCATCACTGGAGCAAATCTGGCAGTATGCTGCAGCTGGGGGAACATGACTGCCAGATAGCTGTCCTTGTTGGGCACCCCCTCTCTCTGGGCTCACGTTACTACCCCCTCTCTCTGTGCTCACGTTACTGCCTTCCTCCAGCTGGATTCCATCATCGGAGCCTTCAAAACACTGGGCATCCTCCAGGAGCATGTACCCAACACTGTGCTTAAACAGTTCGGGGGACTCCTCAAGAGGACATGGTGGGGCTAGGGAAGGAGTGACTGATGCCATTGACCTGAGGGAAGAGGCCGCTTTGGCAGCTGCTTTGCCAGACAAAGTACCCTGAGCCTGGGTGAGAGAGGAAGAGGAGGATGAGGACGGCTTGGTCATCCACTCTACCAAGTCTTGGGCATGTTGCGGCTCAACATGGCCAGCTGCCGAAAAGAAGGACAAGCGTGTCCCACGGCCACGTGCTGATGAGGATGCACCGTGTCCACGACCAGCAGCACTGTTGCCTCTAGACACAGAGGCTGCTTGCCCTCTTTTATTGCCTTGTGACTGTCTGCCTCTCCTTGTTTGCCTCCCAGACATACTTATGGCCTGCAGTGAGATGTAGATGCACAAAGGTGGGATATATATATTGTAAGATTGGGGGTTGTTAGCTCTTGTAGTAGATGCGTTTTTCTTTTACAAAAAAGGTTTATTGTCATACAAATCGACAGAACAGGTTTACAATGGCGTGTTATAGCATACAAAATACAAAGCAGATCTGGGCTTGGAGGCCCTTATCAACATTAAGGAAGCATGAGCCGCGATCCTATGCTATACACAAATAAAGGAACAAATTAAAATAAACCATAAGACCAAATGGTCCAAAACCCGAGCCATGCCCGGCTGTCTATAAACCTGTTGAGTGAACATATAATGCACAACAAGAAAACCTGAAGGTTAGTATCCTTTAGAGAGGTTAGAAAGGGTTATCAGCAAAATAAGTGACTATATGAAAGAGGGAAAAAAAAAAAAAAAGCAAAAGAGAAATGGAGAAAGAGGGAGAGAAATGAAATAAAAATAAAAATAAAAAAATGGAGCGGAACAAGAAGGGGAGTAGAAGCTGAAGAGGGAGGAAAAGAAGAGGAAAGCAGGAGGTCCACGGGGTGCGCGCAAGAGGAGTCCTATAGTGATAGTAAAGCAACGTCAAACCTAGAAGGGTGGTGGTATGTGATCCATGGTTGCCAGACCTTAAGAAACTTGTCATGCGTATCAGAAAGAATAGCCGTTAGTTTCTCGTTAAACATGACATCGTTCAGGCGGTTTTTGACTGCTTCAAAGCTAAGTGCGGGGGTCTTCCAAGCTCTCGCAACTGTCAACCTAGCTGCAGTAAAAAGATGTTGGGCCAATTGCCTTTCTGGACGCAATAGTTCCTCGTTGGGCTTACCAAGGAGAGCTACATAAGGGTCCCTTTTAATGTTGATCTGAAATAGATTACGGAGGAGAGTGAAAACCCTAATCCACAGTCTGCACGCCCACGGGCATGACCACCAGATATGTGCCATGGAGCCCTCCTGGGAGCACCCCTGAAAACAAAGTGGAGAATAATTTGGTATAAAGCGAGCCAATCTCGCCGGTGTGTAATACCACCTATACAATACTTTATAGGCATTTTCCAGAATTAACACATTTCGGGAACACTTGGAGATAGTTAGTGTCATTGTCTGCCAGTCCTCAGGGTCCAGCTGCTTCCCCAGCTCTCTCTCCCATTGTAGGTAGTAAGGCCTCAATGGGGTCTCTTTGTAGATATCACAGCCGAATAAATCAGTGATATTAGGCCTGTTGAATGGGGTCTGGCTCTACAAAGACCCTCGAAGGGGGTCAAAGTATAAGGGGTAGATTGAGACCGAATAAGACTCTGAACAAAGTGGCGAAGTTGTAAATAACGATAGTGCTCTCGCAAGGGAATGTTGTGAGAGGAGCGTAAAGCTTCAAATGCCAAAATCCCAGTAGGCCTCAATAGTGAGTGAACATCTGTGAACCCGTTCATGGACCACCATGAAAATTGGGAGGGATTATCACGACCTGGAGGAAATAGCGGACAGTGGAAGAGTCGTAAGAGAGGGAGATGAGGAGAGATCAACCCTGCAGAGTACTTTACCGAATCCCATATTCGCAAAGAGTGGGCTAAACAGGGCCCCAGAGCTGTCGGACGATGCACAGGAGGGAGCCAGGGTAATGAGGAGATAGGAACAGGGTCGGTGTCAACCAGGTCAAGCATAGCCCAGAGTGGGAGCTGATAGGTTTCATGAAGGCACGAAAGGGGGGCTATGTTGGCGGCTATATAATAGGCTCGTAAGTTAGGAACCAAAAGACCACAACATGGCCTGGGGAATGCCCAGGGAAAAACCAAGCCTACTTACCGACCAGCTCGCTGACAACCAATTAACCTGTCTAACAGTATGCGTTAAAAACAGGGGTTTGTCCGCACGCATTTGCAAACGCATGCGTGAGCCACAGAGCCACGCCAAGGCCCCCTGGAGTCTGTGGTCCTACACTAACATGGAGTGTCCCCACAATGGAGGCACATGCTCTCGCAAGGGAATGTTGTGAGAGGAGCGTAAAGCTTCAAATGCCAAAATCCCAGTAGGCCTCAATAGTGAGTGAACATCTGTGAACCCGTTCATGGACCACCATGAAAATTGGGAGGGATTATCACGACCTGGAGGAAATAGCGGGCAGTGGAAGAGTCGTAAGAGAGGGAGATGAGGAGAGATCAACCCTGCAGAGTACTTTACCGAATCCCATATTCGCAAAGAGTGGGCTAAACAGGGCCCCAGAGCTGTCGGACGATGCACAGGAGGGAGCCAGGGTAATGAGGAGATAGGAACAGGGTCGGTGTCAACCAGGTCAAGCATAGCCCAGAGTGGGAGCTGATAGGTTTCATGAAGGCACGAAAGGGGGGCTATGTTGGCTCGTAAGTTAGGAACCAAAAGACCGCCATTAATTCGCCTGGCAAACAAGACCTGTCTGCCAATTCGAGGGCGGGTCGAACCCCATATAAATTGCATAATTCTGTTTTGATGTATGCGGAGGATATGCGGGGGAACCTGAACAGGCAGGACACGAAAAATATACAGTCATTTCGGGAGATAGGACATACGAACAGCAGTTATTCTGCCGAACCAAGACAGAGGCAAATGAGACCAAGACAACAGCATATCCGTTAGTCTCTTGAACAAGGGTGGAAAGTTAGCCTGGTACAATCCAGAGTACGTAGGGGTAAGGTGGATTCCCAGGTAGGGTAGTGAGGAGACCCATTGGAAGGAGAACGCTGACTGTAAATCCCCCAACAAGCCAGGGGAGAGGTTAACCGATAATGCTTTCGATTTGGAGGGATTAACCCGGAGCCCCGAGAGGGAAGCAAAGGCATCCAAAAGGGATTGTAAGTTTGGTAGAGAAATTCTGGGGGAGGTTAGAGTAAGAAGGATATCATCGGCGAATAGGGAAATTTTATGGGGACAACCCGCTACTTCGATACCTCGTATGTCTGGGTGCGAACAAATCGCCTCCGCCAGGGGTTCCAGAGCCAATACAAAAAGAAGAGGCGATAGGGGGCATCCCTGACGTGTGCCCCTCCTAATATTAAAGAGAGGAGACTCGAATCCAAAATACCTAATTTTTGCCCGGGGGGAGTCATATAGGACAGACATCCAATGCATAAATGAAGACCCGAAGCCATAACGCCGAAGAACAGACATGAGATAAGGCCACGACAAAGTGTCAAAGGCCTTGCTTACGTCCAGAGACAAGAGCATGGTTTCCAGCGAGCGGGTATGAGCTATGTGTTGGAGTTGTAATATACGCCGAATAGCATCACCAGCCTGTCTCCGAGGTATAAAACCAACTTGGTCCTTCCCGATCAACCGAGGGAGAAAAGAGTTTAGGCGATTAGCCAAAATTTTGGTCAAAATTTTCATATCAATGTTAATTAAGGAGATAGGCCTGAAATTGGCCCAGGAGGAGTGATCGCTATCCGGTTTAGGGATCATCACAATGTTTGCCGTTAAGAGGTCTGGGGTAAGGGAGCGACCGTTTTTAACAGAATTATACATGGCCGTTAAATGCGGAGCTATCACAACGGCCAGTTTCCTGTAGTAAAGTGCCGTAAAGCCATCCGGTCCCGGACGCTTTCCCACCTTAAGGTCTTTTATACCCTGGAGGACCTCCGAAGGTTGTATGTCCTGGTCCATAAGGGTGACATGCGCCTCCGACAGGTCGGGAGTGGGAGGCGGTTAAGGAAATCGGCAGTGTCCTGAGCGTTAAACTGCTCCGGGTCCGAGTAAAGTTTGGTAAGACGGAATCGAAACTCCTCTAAGATGTGCAATGGGTTACCCGTCAGGACATTGTGGCGGTTGCGCAAAGTGATGGGAGTGAATTTAGGAGCGAAAGTCCGAAGTCTGTTAGCCAACATTCGGTTTGGTTTGTTCGCTCTGGTATACCACCTCTGGCGGGACCAACGTAAGATGCGCTCAGCCCCCTCGGTGAGACAAAGATCTAACTCCGAACGGGCCTGCTCCAAGAGTTTACGGTTGCTAGAGGTGGGGGATTGTTTAAAAACTTCCGATAACGCCTCCAGACGGGTCTCCAGGGCCCTTTGCTTCAGACCCCGTTCCCGCTTACGGATCGACGCCAGCCGAATAATGTGGCCTCGGAGTACCGCCTTATAGGCCTCCCAAAGCGTTACAGGCGACTCAACCGACCCTCGGTTATCGCTGAAATATTCCTCTGAGGCCTTGAAAATATCTTCCCGGACCTCTTTAAGCGATAGGAGCGAATCGTTCATCACCCAGGGCGAGAGTTGGGGCCTGTCCAAGACAGAGTGGCAGACCACCAGCACAGGGTCGTGATCGGACCATGGAGCTGCCAGGATAGAGGCCCTGACCACCATAGGAAGGTGGCGTCTCAGCATAAACATATGATCGATTCTGGAGTGAGAGTGGTGAGGGTGGGAGTAATGTGTATAGTCCTTACCCTGAGGATGGCATTCCCTCCAAAGATCGACCAGATCATGTGATTGTAAAGAGCGAGCAAATTTTTTAGCCCCGGACGAGGGAGCAATCCGCTCCGAGGGGTATTTATCCAGCGCCGGATTCAAAACTAAATTCGAATCTCCTGCAAGGAAAAGAGTACCCTTATGGTGGGATATTAACAGAGCGCATACGTGAGTCAAGAAGGGTCCTGGGTTAGAATTTGGTGCATAATAAGTCATAATGGTGACCTCTTTACCTTGGATAGTGCCTTGTAGCAATAAATATCTACCATCAGGATCTGCAATCTGTCTAGTGCAACTAAATGAGACCGACTTGCGGAAAGCTATGAGCACCCCTTTTTGTTTGGTTGGAGCAGTTGCCAAAAACACCTGAGGAAATTTAGCATCAAAGTATCTAGGGCAGGAAGTCGCCGAAAAATGGGTTTCCTGTAAGCAGGCGATGTCAATCCGCTGCCTCCCAAGATACTTGAAGACCATCACCCTTTTCTGAGGAGAGTTCATACCCTGAACATTCAGGGACAGCCAATTAAGCGTCATAGTAGATCTAACAATAGGCAAAAGATCATTCCCCAAAGCACACACCCCACGGACCTAGTGGAGGAAAAGAGAGGATAAAAGACCAGAATGTCAAGTAGGAGGAAAGTCAAAGGAATCAGATCAAGAAAGACAAAAAAACTGAGCAAAACTCGAAATAAAAACATTCCAGACATCAAGGTTGCGATTAGTAGTGGGACTGAAAGCCCACTGGAAGGTCGGAAGTTGGCCAAAACTTTAGTTCGGACCAAGTTCCGGGCCTAGGGGGAGCAGTGGTCCGTCGGAAACCACTCGGCATGGTGTTAAAGTAGACTGAGTAATGAGTTCAAAACAACAACGGCACAAAGTAAGCAAAAAAAAACAACAAAAACAAACATGCTTGGTAGACACCACCTAGATAAGCAGTCTTAATCGAAATTATGTAACATAACATTTTAAACTGTAAACGGTGGACTGTTAGCCGAGGCCGACCCCGTGTCCCGGAGCCCCCAGACAAAGTCCGGGGAGTCCGGAGCACGAAGCCGACCCGCAGCAAGTACAATGACAACAACACACACGGACCATGGTCGAAACCGTAAAGGGCACAAACCGTGGTCCATGATAGGCAGCGCACACCCATGACTCCGGTGAGTAGGTGCAGCGCGGCACAGAGATAGTCCTCTTGAGCTGCATGTCAAAAAGTCTGCACCCCAAAAAAAAACAAAAAAAAAAACGGGAGGGCGGGGGGCGGGGGGGGGGGGGAATGCCAAGGGATATAAACCCAGATGGGCCAAATGACCATGCAAACGTAACCGCATCACAGAGGCCCAATGTTGCCATCCCGCAATTGGGGCAACACCGGGCAAGGGGTCAACCGCATGGTAAGGCCTCCAGGAACAAGGGGGGGACAGGGAGGGGCTACTGAGCCCAGAAAAAAAAAAGAGGGAGGGAAAAAAAAAAAACCAGCAAAAAATAAATAAATAAATAAAAACGGGAGGGCGGGGGGGGTATGCCAAGGGATATAAACACAGATGGGCCAAATGACCATGCGAACGTAACCGCATCACAGAGGCCCAATGTTGCCATCCCGCAATTGGGGCAACACCGGGCAAGGGGTCAACCATATGGAAAGGCCTCCAGGAACAAGGGGGGGACAGGGGGGGCTACTGAGCCCAGAAAAAAAAGAGGGAAAGGAAAAAAAATTTAAAAAAGGGGGGGCAGTCCAGATGTCTTATTGATCTAGAAGCAGAGATACTCATGTATTGCAACTGGGTCCACATAATGAGAAAGGCAAGGGTGAAATTTAGAGTCATAACCATAGTCCAAGATGTGGTTCAGCTGCCAGTTAACAGTAACAGGATCCAGGTAGGCAAGCCCCACAGGGCTCTCTGGGTATCAAATGAGGATCAATGCTGTCATCCCGTAGGAACATCCTGGAATCGCTGTGCTTGCAGTGAACGAAGAGCCTGGGACCCTTGCTGAGACATTTGCGAGGATCCGTGGGGCGACCGGGATGATTTTGGTCGGGCTGAGGGAGCGTCTGGTTGGGAGGGAGGGAGATCAAACTGTAGATCCTGAAAGTGTCGCCGTAAGTCAGGCAAGGAAGAGGCGTGAAACTGATGGCCAAGGTGATAGAAGGAGAGCTTAAAGGGGAACCCCCATCTGTAACGTATGCCCCGAGCTTGTAGGATCTGTAAATAAGGCTTCAGACTTCGCCTCTTGGCTATGGTGACCGGGGAGAGGTCTGCAAATAGCTGGAGGGGGTTACCCTGATGGGTTAGGTTCGGGAGATCTCGTGCAGCCTGCAGGAGCCGTTCCTTGGTCCTGTAAACGTGAAATTTAATGATAACGTCTCTGGGGGGACCCTCGGTGGGTTTGGGAGCAAGGGACCTGTGTATGCTGTCAAATTCCAAGCGCTCCGGGGGGAGATCAGGTGCCAGCTCCTGAAAGAAAGCCGTGGCTGTCCCCTGCAAGTCAGTGACGGTCTCAGGGAGCCCGCGGATGCGGAGGTTATCCCTATGAGCTCTGTTCTCAGAGTCCTCTAATTTATCCTGTAGGTTCAAAAGTTCAGCATTCAGCCTCTCGACCTCGTCCTCATGACCCTCCAGCACTGTTGTGGTCAAGTCCATCCGCTGCTCCAGTTGGTTGGTGCGGTGGCCTATCTCTTTGAGACCCCTCACCAGTTCTGCTGAGAGCTTACGGGAGGCAGCATTTATTTCATCCCGTACTATACCGCGGAACTTCTGGAGTAGGGCATCAGATCCAGCGTCAGTGGGGCTTGCCAAGTTGGAGGGGAATTGAAGTAAGCTGTCCTCGGAATGCTGAGTGGTGTCATCCGGCTCCGGAGGCTCGGGTGCCATTTTGCCCTTCCCCTTCCCCACGGCCGGAGAGGTTTTATTCTGGGAGCGGTAGCGCTGCCGGTTCCGGGGTGTATTGTACATACCCGCCGGGTGTCTGGTAGTGTCCGTTGCTCAGAGAGCTTGTATGGTGGCGTCAGGGAGCAAGATGTGCCTTTATTTGCCGAGGTTGGGAGGTCCAACGGCGCAGAGCAGGGAGATTAAGCTGTCATCCTCCCCGACCCTGCGTATGCGCTCCCCAGGGCTATGAGTTCAGAACATATCAGAAGCTAGCATATACAGCTACCTAGTTCAGGGGCCATAGCCTGACCAGCCAAAGCACCTAGGCTTCCAGGGGCAACTGGTAGATAAAGGAGAATCCAAATGATGGGCCCTAGGGTGCAGCAAGATGGCCGCCAAGCACCGGGCTGTATCTGACTCTCAGACAGCTGACAAGCAGGGAGTGCCGCTAAATATTGTGGGCAGTGGGTAGCGTAAGGGCATGCATCAGTGGCCGTTAGGCTTGTGCAATTCGTTTCGTAACGAATCAAAATTCGTCCGAATTTAGCAACTTTCGGACATTCGGAAGCATTCGAATTTCCGAACAGAGCAATTACGAATAAAACCGAATCCGAAATAAATTATACCGCAAAATAGCGAATGCCCGAAGGTCTTCGGCATAATTCGTTATGAAAAAAGTTACGAATGTACGAATCCATTCGAAGCACAATAACACTCACTCTGCTCTCTGCTTCTCCCTCACCATGCTGAACTCCCTCTCAAAATGGTGTACAGGGGCGGAGGCTATAGCCGCATGAAAAAACGAAAGTAAAATACGAGATTTCAAATCCATTCGAAGCACAATAACACTCGCTCTGCTCTCTGCTTCTCCCTCACCGTGCTGAACCCTCTCAAAATGGTGTACAGGGGCGGAGCCTATAGCCGCATGTAAAAAACGAAAGTAAAATACGAGATTTCGAATCGTTACAAATAACCGCTATGTATTTAGAAAAGTACAAATCCATTCGAAGCACATTAGGCATAATAGGCAGCGTCGTTGTGAGAGAGACACGGAAAATTACGAATCAACGAACCCAAAAAAAGTTACGAAAGTAGGAGTTGTGCCCAGAATCAACGAAAAACAACGTACTCTACCGAAAGAACGAACCCAAAAAAAGTTACGAAAGTAGGAGTTGTGTCCAGAATCAACGAAAAACAACGTACTCTACCGAAAGTACGAATTATAAAGCAACAAAAAATTCAACGAAAAATGTCGCTTGCAAAAATACGAATGAGTCCGAACACGAAAAATCCCGTCTAGCAAAATTACGAATGATTATGAATCAACAGGACCGGAAAGAAACGAACCGAAACGGAACGAATTTTTCTGTTGTGCACAAGTCTAGTGGCCGTACCTTAAATGAAGTAGGTGCTTGGTGAGTCCTGAGAAGCAGAAATGGGCCGTGAAGCTTCAGCTAGGTGGAGCAAGATGGCCGCCGTGCAGCAGGACGAGGTTACCAGCCCTCTTGCAGGCCGCCGTGGGTTGTCACCGGGATCCAAAGGTGGCGGTTAGCCCGAGGTTAAGCTCCTGTGTCGGTGTCAAGGGAGGGCTGAGCACAGGGAGGCCGGGAACTGACGTGGATTCCTTGGTCGGGTGGAGCAAGATGGCCTCCGTGCAGCAGGCCGAGATCACCAGACCCCTTGCAGGCCTCTGTGGGTGAGTGTCCCCGGGTTCCAGAGGAGGCGGTTAGCCCGTGGCACGGCTCCGGTGCCGGTATCGAGGGAGGGCTGAGCAGAGGGAGGTCTGTAAGGCGAGGAGCAGATGTGGGTGCCTCGATCAGGTGGAGAAAGATGGCCGCCGGACCCAGGACTAGGCCGGAACCGCGATGCGTCTCCCGGGAGATTACAGGTGCCCAAAACGCCACAATTTCGGGCACAAGCAATGCGCTTTTTGCCTGGCGAGCTCCAGGTGCTGTATAGGAGGTAGAATGGGTCTCCTGTAGGTTGGATGCAGCGGATTGCAGCCCGGGTAGCAGGAGCTTAGCAGCAGCACGTCCTATCCCGCTCCTCGTCAGGCCACGCCCCCCAGATGCGTTTTTCAGTGATGCAAGCCAGTCAGCAACTCTGTTTAAGGGCATGGTAGCCCATTTTTATTTAAAAGCACAAAAGTTCACAAACACGTCTGTAGTATTCACAGGGGGGTTCCACCATTCCTGTATCTTTCATACTAACAGTATCCTCGTAGCTTTACCTTCTAGCGATCCAGGCCTTTAGCCTAGGCCTGACGGTCTGTCCCTCAGACCCAAACAGTGTCCAAGAGTTTCAGCTTTCTCCTAGCTTCTCCTGGTTAGCACCTTTGTTGCTGTATCACTAATGGTGTCTGCCTCCTGCAGACATGCACCGCCTTTGACTCCACTTCAGAGGATGAGAGCCCACTTGACTCCCATGCACACAGACTTCCTCTCTACTGGGTGGAGCCCTGTTCCATAATCACCTCTGACTCCACTTCAGAGGATGAGAGCCCACTTGACTCTCATGCACACAGACTTCCTCTCTGTTGGGTGGAGCCCTGATCCATAATCACCTCTGAACTAAATAGCCCAAGACACAGCTGTTCCATCAGCGTGTCTTTCTTTACCAAATCTGGCATAAACCAACCCTCTCGAAGGTCGCACAAAGTCGCACCCTCACATACCCTCCCCCCTTGTTTCGAACCGGAGGGAGGAACACATGATCCCGTCACCATAAACGGGACACCTCTGTGCCAGCCATTGGCTGCGTAGGCCCATTTCTTTTTTGGGGTATGTGTCCACCAGCACTTCACCTTGGCGCCTCTGTGCCAACTATCCATAGCAGTAGTCCTAATCTGCCCAACCTTTTCTCTAAAGGGGCACTCCACCCACATCTTCTTCCGGGTGTACTTCCACCAGCCCTTCTTCCTGAAGCATGGGCTCCCACTAATCTCTCTATCCCTTCTACCTTTTGGCCTCAGGACCCTTCTTTTTCCTCCAACAGACCCACTCTCCCGGGACTGTTGGGGACCCACTTTCATGACATCTGTCAGGGACTGGCCACTCTCACTACCTGACGCAACATTAACCATCAACATTTGTTTCTCAGGTTCACCAACCCCTGTGTGGTCACTCTTGGCCACCAAACCATCTGTGATTAATACCATATCCTCAACAGCAATGTTCCACAAAGGGTTATTCAACACAATATGGTCATTCGGACCTCTTGTCCTGTTTGCTAGGACAGTGTCTATGGAGGGACCATCTACAGGCAAGCAGTTACTCCCTATGGGACAGTCCCGTAGTTTCACATCGCCCCCTGTTGTCCAATACTCCAATAACAATTGTCCTACCAACGCACATGTTCCACCACATTTTCCCACACCAATCTCTTTAACCATTTCTGTGTCCACTGGTACCTCAACCAATAGCTCAGAGTTGTCTGACAGAGCTCCACAGTGCTTCTCATACATATTTCCGTTACAGTTACCATTACTGTTAATTCCTGTCAAAGTGTCTCCGGGTACCTCAAACTGCACCTCTCTGCGTGTGATGGACTGAATTCTGACTACCGCCACGTCCGTTCCGGGCCCTTCCTTTACATCAGGTGTAGCGGGTGAGACAGTACGCGCGCCCCGTACCAACCACTGCTCAGCCGCACCTCGAACCGCACCAGCAGGAATACACCCCATCACACCCGCATACGGAGAGACTTCCACTATGTCTAACATCTCTAATTTCTCAAAAAATTCCCCTGAGCGCCTTCCGCACATAACCGCCGCTGGAAGCACTCTCGCGGAGAATTGCGAGACAACTTTCCACAAAAGCAACCAACAGTGTAGCAACCAATTCTCATCAACATTGCTTAACAACGCATGTATCACCTGCGTCCACCGATTAGTATTATGCAGTACCATGTCACCCTTCTGCTGTGGATACACACAGGTGTATATTGGAAAGATTCTCACCAATTCCCACAACATCTCAGAAATTTCTAGACATGCCGTATTTAAACACAGAACTCTAGGAACTTGACCTTTACCAACGATGTGGAGGGACTCATTTGCTAAGGCGTGAGAGGCCGGGACACTTAAAAGGACCTTTACCTCAGAGACAACTAACAAAATTTGCGGCTCCCTTTGAGCACTGCCAATCGCATGTGTCACACTCATCCTCTCACCTTCAGCAACACTGAGCCCCTCCAAATCGCTATCCACTACCTCATCAATCTGACATTCAACATTACTCATCTCTTTTGCTGTGGACAAAACCTCTGCTTTGTATGCGCCCTTTCCAGATCCTTCCAACTGGAGAGGGTTAATTTCTGCAAAAGCCAACGCACCTGTGTCTACCGGCCCTGCAGCCTCTCTATTTAGCATAGCAGAAATTGTGTCCACTCCACTGTTACCCACTAAGCCTTCCTTGTTTAAATGCACTTGTGGCAAAACATTTTCAAACACAACAGGCTGCAATAACATAACTTCACCACTTTGCTCGGGTGGCGCTTCACTAAACCCATGAGGACTGTCAGCAGTGACAGACCGTAACAACTCATTACCAGTACAAGAAATTTTAAACATTTGCATTTTACCATTTTTCTCATCACCAAGGTCAAGTACCCTCTTATCTATCAGAGCGGCACCACAGTTGTCCCAGGCAACCTCTGGCTCCAACACACAGAGCTCCCTGGAGGTTTCTAAGGACACCTCTGCAGCCTTAGATACTGTTGCCAAGGGGAATCGCATATCCTGCTTAGCGATCACCCCTACCTCATTAAGCATCACATTACCATCAGCACATGTGTCATCAGCATTCATAAACATAGCAGTTTAATAAACGCTATCAAATTGTCCTTTGTCAAAACGCATGGCACCCTGCGTGCCACTCAGCACACCACCCTTCCTCTCCAAAGGAATTATTTTGCCCACTAGGGCGTCTTCACAGTTGTCCTGGGAAATCACTTGCCTCACCACTGCAGGCTCCTCTGTGGTTTCCCTTGGCAACTGCACAGCACCTGTCACTAGGGAACATGGCATACCAACGGCTTTGTTCACCCCTAGCACATCCTTTCCAGCACTCCGCTGGATTACCTTAGCTGTACCCAGAGTCCATATGTCCCTTTCAATTTTTGACCTCGCTGCAAGCAGGGTTTTAACCTGTGTCTCCCCACTGATCTGGGTAGCACACTGCAGCAAGTTCATTTTTTCACCTTCAGTGGACCTCTGCTCTGGGGTCACTTCCACTTCATTGTGAGCAACCACACAGTCAGCCTTTCCCATGATTTTAACAGGAACAGTCTTACCATTCTCTTTAGCATGGGTTGAAGACTTCAATTGAGGGCATTGTCCCTTCTTTGCCATGCTCTCACAAGATGACGCCCCCTCCTGGAAACAGGGTAACATTACATCCCTCTTGGATTTTCCATCATCGCCTGCAGGCAAAGCATTAAGCCCAACAACTCGATCAGCAGCTGTATTCCACAAGCTTGGACAAGAAAAGATCCCGTGGCCCAGCTGACCACATTCCAGGCATGGCACTTGGCGACTTTCTCCTGTTGCTATGGGAGACCACCTTCTCCCCGCTGATCTCTTGCAGCGCTCTCTAGACTGGACTGCTCCTAGAAAAGTATTGTGGTCATCTCGGTTACTATACATCCCACGGTACACCTCCTGGTATTCCTCGATCAGAAAAGGTTGCACCAACTCAACCCAGCAATTTCTGGGCCATCTTCTGTAGGAAGCAATCATCGCAAACTCATCCAAAAAGTCCTCAACACATTCAGAAGGCAACATAGGCCGTATGAAGTCAGCTGTACGGATTTCTGCTTTGTTGCCATGGGCAACCACACCCATCTGCTCACTCTTTACACTCAGAGCAGGCTTCTCATACCTTTGCTTTGGTGAAGCCTGGGACAAAGGGCATTTAGAAACTTCATGCCCCCACTCACTGCACCGCAAACAGTGCACTTGGTTCTTAACTCTTTGCACATTGATAGCTGGCCATCTTGCACCAGCGTTGCCAGGGGCAACATGTCCTTCCCCTTTAACTTGGTTCAGTGCGGCCAAGTGTCGCCTGCACCAATCCACTGCAGACTCAGACTTTGGTGAACTCTCCATACTTGCAGTCACCTGTGCACTCCTTCCACCAGTGTTGCTAGGGACAACACCAGCTCTGTCTCTCATCTCAGCAAACCTGGCTTCCTTTTTTTTTTTTAACACAGTTCCATTTAAGACAGGAAAATTTTGAAGTACTGTCTCCAAGACTTGCAAACAGCACACTTTCACATGCAGACTTCACTCTCTGCTTGAGCTCACTTCCACAGGCACATCACCTGTATACAACACAGTCCATTCATTGAACTCCTGTGCAATGCAGTTCGCCTGGCTGTCCCACACAGCTAACAGCAGTTCACCGCAAAAACTTTAACTTTTCGTTCAGATTGGCTGTTCATCACAGTATTACTGCAAAACACACAGTTTCTTTTTACTCACTGTTTTGGTATGCAAGGATCTGGAATTCTTCCAAAACTGCCCACATTCTCCACCACTTGTAAGATTGGGGGTTGTTAGCTCTCGTAGTAGATGCGTTTTCCAGTGATGCAAGCCAGTCAGCAATTCTGTTTAAGGGCATGGTAGACCATTTTTATTTAAAAGCACAAAAGTTCACAAACACGTCTGTAGTATTCACAGGGGGGCTCCACCATTCCCATATCTTTCATACTAACAGTAGCCTCGTAGCTTTACCTTCTAGCGATCCAGGCCTTTAGCCTAGGCCTGACGGTCTGTTCCTCAGACCCAAACAGTGTCCAAGAGTTTCAGCTTTCTCCTAGCTTCTCCTGGTCAGCACCTTTGTTGCTGTATCACTAATGGTGTCTGCCTCCAGCAGACATGCACCGCCTTTGACTCCACTTCAGAGGATGAGAGCCCACTTGACTCCCATGCACACAGACTTCCTCTCTACTGGGTGGAGCCCTGATCCATAATCACCTCTGAACTAAATAGCCCAAGACACAGCTGTTCCATCAGCGTGTCTTTCTTTACCAAATCTGGCATAAACCAACCCTCTCGAAGGTCGCACAAAGTCGCACCCTCACAATATATATATATATATATATATATATATATATGTACTGATAATCTGATAATGCAGCTATCAGAATCAACTGCCTGCTGTGGTATTAGTATGGGGAAAGCAGCAATTGCCTTCAGTTAGTTTTAGGTGAAAACTGCAGAGAGGGACACAGTACACTAACTGAAAATACTTGCAGCTCTCTGCCTGTGGTTTAATTATGAGAATCCCACTATTAGTCACTAACTGTATTCAGGTAAGCTTTAGGTAAACGCTATGCAAAGCACATAGTACACTAAGTGAAACACTGACTGTCTGCAGCTAGCACAATCACCTATGTAAAACGAAAATTAAGGTGCAGCGCTAGCTATGATGAAAAAATATATATATTGGAGTCCAATAGAACCAAGTGCTGTGTGTGACGGATATATAGCAGCAGCTCATTGGTGAATTAAAGTCCAAGCAAAACAATGTGTAGTAGAAATATTCAGTGAAATAAATGGATGGGCAGCCAATATTCAATGAGTCCAAACAGCAAACAAACAAGCTTTTCCTTGTAGAAACCCCACTCACCAATTGATGCTAATCCTCCGCTTCTCGATCGGGGATGGTGGGATGGAAGGTTGAAGCAGGCTGCTTGAACTTGCTGGGTGCTCAGTAAACAAAAGCATGTCTTTTGATGACGCCCTGTGGGAGGGGCAAAACGCGTTGACACACTTCCGGTTTACGGCAAAACCACTGACGTATTTTCCTGTTTCCGTATAGCGCACGCTGTTTGAGCGGCGCTCGTGGAAGTCCACTTTCTGAATGCCTGCTTCTGCCTATCCATCTGCTATTAGCGCCTAGTCAACACTCTTTTAGATTTGTTCAACAATTCCTTTTTTCACCCATGCTTTTGTTTACTGAGCACCCAGCAAGTTCAAGCAGCCTGCTTCAACCTTCCATCCCACCATCCCCTATCGAGAAGCAGAAATTATTTCGGTATTGGAGAGAGGTAGTGGGAATCATTGACCAGCTTTTTGAAGTTAATATGGAATTGGAACCAATGCAATTTGTTCTGGGTTGGGTAGAGGGAGAGGAAAAAATTGGTAATAACCAGCTTGCAATTTTGAGATGCCTATTCCAGGCAAGGAGGCTGATCGCACAGAGATGGCAAACAGCTCTCCCACCAACCAGTAAAGAATGGAAACAAAGTATGAATACAACAATACTGAAGGAAAGAGTTGGGTATATCAGACAAGGTGCTCTTAAAAAATGTGAAAAAATCTGGAGACAGTGGTGGGAAAAAAGTAATATCCAAATATAAAGAATAGTGGGGGAAGAGATGAAGAGAAGAGTTAAGGAAACAAAGGTTAAGTGGGGACGATAGAGGAATGAAAGTAGATGGATGTGAATGTGGGATAAATGTGCTTGACAGGGGAGGGAAGCATAGCTGAAGGGAAGACAAGGGAACAATTGATGGAAGGAATAGTCCAATTATAAGGAATGGGGAACTACAATGGTTTTAATGATATATTATGATTATTGTTTCTGTATGCTCCAGAGGAGGGTGGGAAGGGGTATGTGAATGTATAGATGTATATTGAAAAATGGATTACCGTAATAAAGATATGAAGTATAAAAAAAAGAATCGTGTGCTTTCCCGACACACACAGAAACACGCTGCTCTTTTAGCAAATGTGCAACGGTGATGGGGTTCTCCAAGTACAGTGCATCCGGAGAGTATTCACAGCACGTCACTTTTTCCCCATTTTGGTATGTTACAGCTTTATTCCAAATTGATTAAATTCATTATTTAGGTTTGTTTGAAATCTTTGCAAATTTATAAAAAAAAAAAAAATCACATGTACATAAGTATTCACAGCCTTTGCCACAACACTCAAAATTTAGCTCAAGTGCATCTTATTTTCACTGATCATCATTGAGATTTTTCTACAACTTGATTGGGGTCCAGATGTGGTAAATTCAGTTGATTGGACATGATTTGGAAAGGCACACACTTGTCTATATAAAGTCCTACAGTTACCAATGCATGTCAGAGCACATACCAAGCCATGAAGTCCAAGACAGGATTGTATTGAGGCACAAATCTGGGGAAGGATACAGAAAAATGTCTGCAGCATTGAAGGTCCCAATGAGCACAGTGACCTTCATCATCCATGAATGGAAGAAGTTTGGAACCACCCGCACTCTTTCTAGAGCGGGCCGCCCGGCCAAACTGAGCGATCAGGGGAGAAGGGCCTTAGTCAGGGAGGTGACCAAGAACCCAATGGTCACTCTGACAGAGCTCCAGTGTTTCTCTGTGGTGAGAGGAGAACCTTTCAGAAGAACAACCATCTCTGCAGCACTCCACCAATCCGGCCTGTATGGTAGAGGGGCCAGATGAAAGCTACTCCTCAGTACAAGGCACATGACAGCCCACCCGGAGTTTGTCTAAAGGCACCTGAAGGACTCTCAGACCATGAGAAACAAAATTCTCTGGTCTGATGGAACAAAGATTGAACTCTTTGGCCTGAATGGCAAGCGTCATATCTGGAGGAAACCAGGTACCGCTCATCACTTGGCCAAACCATCCCTACAGTGAAGCATGATGGTGGCAGCATCATGCTGTGGTGATGTTTTCATTGGCAGGAACTGGGAGACTAGTCAAGATCAAGGGAAAGATGAATGCAGCAATGTACAGAGACCGCCTTGATGAAAACCTGCTCCAGAGCGCTCTGGACCTCAGACTGGAGCGAAGGTTCATTTTGCAACAGGACCCTAAGCACACAGCCAAGATACCAAAGGAGTGGCTACGGGACAACTCTGTGAATGTCCTTGAGTGGCCCAGCCAGAGCCCAGACTTGAACTTGATTGAACATCTCTGGAGAGATCTGAAAATGGCTGTGCACCGACGCTCCCCATCCAACCTGATGGTGCTTGGGAGGTCCTGCAAAGAAGAATGGGAGAAACTGCCCAAAAATAGGTGTGACAAGCTTGTAGCATCATACTCAAAATGACTTGAGGCTGTTATTGGTGCCAAAGGTGCTTCAACAAAGTTTTGAGCAAAGGCTGTGAATACTTATGTACATGTGATCTTTTTCATTTTTTTTTTTTTATAAATTTGCAAAGATTTCAAACAAACTTTTTTCACATTGTCATTATGGGGTATTGTTTGTAGAATTTTGAGGAAAATAATGAATTCATTATTTTCCTCAAAATTCTACAATTTTGGAATAAGGCTGTAACATAAAAAAATGTGGAAAAAGTGAGGCGCTGTGAATACTTTCCAGATGCACTGTATATGCCCATTGTTGTGCAATCAATGCTCAGTCAACTCCATGCAGAATGGAAGCTATCTCATGTGGATAGAATGCCACTTTAAATCTATGCATGCATTGTTTCATGTTTACAGTGATGTGCCCAAGATTATCCCAGCAGCGGTCACTCCAGAGACTCAAGCAAGGGGCACGGTGACAGAGCCAGAGGAACATCAAGACACTGCTGCCGAAAGGTGAACATCTCTGAGATATCTGAGACACACACACATATACAGTATATATTAGATGGGGTACGCTGCACAAGAGTCTTTTAATGATCATCAGTGGGTGCACTCTGCCAGTAGGTTCTACTCTCTTTGTATATTTTATATATATTTATACTGTAGATACATTATATACATATACACTACTGTGCAAAAGTTTTAGGCAGGTGTGAAATAATGCTGTAGATTAAGGATATTTTCAGAAATAAAAATGTTAATACTTTAGCTTTATCAATTAACAACATGGAAAGTAAATGAACAGAAGAATACAAATCAAATCAATATTTGGTGTAGGCTGATGTAGGCTGCCTCAAATCCTTCTGTCTCTTCGTGTAATCCCAGACAGATGCGATGATGTTGAGATCAGGGCTCTGTGGAGGCCAAACCATCACATATAGGATTCCTTGTTCTTCGTTACACTGAAGAGAGTTCTTTATCACATTAGTTGAATGTCTGGGGATGTTGTCCTCCTGCAGAATAAATTTTGGGCCAGTCACACGCCTCCCTGATGGTATGGCATGATGGATAAGTATCTATTTATATTTCTCAGCAGCCAATGTCGTTAAAAATTATCTTCAGCGTAAAGAAGGACAAGGAGTTCTGGAAGTGATGGTTTGGCCCCCACAGAGCCCTGAGCTCAACATCATCGAGTCTGTATTTCTCAGCATTGAGGACACCATTGATCCTGAGCAAATCTCCAACTCCGTTTGCAGAAATGCAGCCCCAAACTTGTAAAGAACCTCCACCATGCTGTCCTATGTGCAGACACTCATTATTGTACTGGTCTCCAGCCCTTTGGTGAACAAACTGCCTCCTGCTGCAGCCAATGTTTTTTTCCACATCAGAGGTATGTCTTTTTGGTCGCAATTCTTCCATGAAGACCACTTATGGACAGACTTCTCCGGACAGTAGATGGGTGTGCCTGGGTCCCACTGGTTTCTGGCAGTTCTGTGCTGATGGCACTGCTGGACATCTTCCGATGTGGAAGGGAAGGAAGCATGATTTGTCTTTCATCTGCTGCATTAAGTTTCCTTGGCCAACCACTGCGTCAACGTTCCTCAATGCTGCCCATTTCTTTGTGCTTCTTCAAAAGAGCTCGAACAGCTGATCTTAAAACCCCAGTGGGATTCCTCGATCCTTGATGGGCCCCAGCTGAAGGTGCTGGGCCCCAGGCCTTTGCTGCAGCCCCAGGGCTAAAGGTGCCTGGGACTGATTCACCGACCTCCGCCCCTAGGCCAAAGGTGCCCAGGGCGGACAGGAACACACTCCCTGGGGTAGGACCCCCGACCACGACAGAACAGAAAGAACCCCGAACAGGCAGCGTCTGCCCCTTTTATATCCTCTCCCAGCATGCACAGCAGGCCCACCACACCCACTGTACGGCTGCCGAGAGGGGACACACAAGACACAGCACTGTATCAGCGGTTCAACCCTGGCCCACCATGGCAGCGCCACCTGCAGGCCACAGGGAACTACACACCGATACTCTCTTGCGGACAAAAATGGTTGATAGAGTCCTGACAATTGGGGTGTTTGAGCATAACTACCACTCAACCACTTCCCCTAAATTTAGGACCCGCTACATATACAATGCAATATAGTCTCTCACAATTATTACATAAGCAATAAACACAAAAATATTCATCTTTATACCCTATGTTCATATTTGACATTAAAGCTAAGTTCACACTACTGCGTTTCAGACGTGCAGAATTGTATGCTTTCCCAACACACACATACATGTATTGCCCTTTTAGCAGAAGTACAGAAGCACTGAAGGTCAGGAAGATCTCCCAGTATGAACCCATTGTGGGATCAATCCTCAGCCAACTCCATTCAGAATGGAAGCTATCTCTTGTGGGTAGAATGTCACTTTTAAATTTCTACATTGTTTCATGTTTATAGTGGTGTGCCCAAGATTATTCCAGAGAAGATCACTCCAGAGACTCATTATAAAGTAACACATTTGCAGTTTAACCACCTGAGACCTGGGCCATGTTCAAATGACGGCCACAAGGTGGCTCTATAAATCCGGGAGGCCGTCAATAGACGGCCTCGGCTATTCCGGCCACTGGGGGGCGCGCGAGCGCCGCCGGCGCATCACTGAGATGCCGATGAGCGTGCCTAGCGGCCGCAATGTCCGCCAGGTACCCGCGATCGGCGTGTACACAGACAAGGATGTGGATCTCTGTGTGTAAACACAGAGATCTACGTCCTGTCAGGGAGAGGGGACCGATGCTGTGTCCCTTGTACATAGGGACACAGATCGGTCACCTCCCCCAGTCAGTCCCCTCCCCCACACAGTAGTAATCACTCCCAGGTTACACATTTAACCTCTTCCTTGCCCCCTAGTGTTAACCCCTTCACTGCCAGTGTCATTTTTACAGTAACCAGTGCATTTTTATAGCACTGGTCGCTGTAAAAATGACAATGGTCCCAAAATGGTGTCAAAAGTGTCCGATGTGTCCGCCATAATGTCGCAGTCACAATAAAAATCACTGATCGCCGCCATTACTAGTAAAAAAAAAAAATTAATAATAAAAATGCTATAAAACTATGCCCTATTTTGTAAACGCTATAACTTTTGTGCAACCCAATCAATAAACGCTTATTGCGATTTTTTTTTACCAAAAATATGTATGTAGCGGCCTCACACCATCTCCTTTGTCTAGGGGTATGTCATACGACAGGGTGAGATGCGCTACGGCCCATGTCCCCCCCATAGCTGTGGGTGAGGTGAAGGCCAGTACCAGATATTTCCTCGGGCCTATGTGCTTTTGTCTAGAATCAAGTCCCGCTGTGCCAACACTTCCCTCTGCTCCCATTAACCAGAGTTCCACACACCGATCACAGTCCAACTCTTGTTTTATTGTATATCTCACAATAAACAGTGCTTCAGTAGCCAACTGGTTGCGACTTGATAACATTTTGATACGGGGAATGAGCAGGTCGAGGCACTGTCCTGGTTGTCAGCTAAACCACTGCGATCTCGCCAGCGGTTACTAAGCCTTAGCTAGAAAGGACTTAGAATTTGAGAGTCTCTACCAGCGACTCAAGAGAACATAGATAGGAGTACCTTTGCTGCGTTGCGGCCCCTGTCAGGGGAAGATGTCCCTCCAAGGGAGTTACCAGAGGCCCATCCGTCACTGGGTTGATGCTGCTCCAGACTCTCCGAATGGGTAACCTCCCCGGCCTCCTCACCTCAGACATGGGCCCCATCCACTTCAGGGACCCTCGGACTTCTTCACCCTCGCGGGACCCAGTCGAAGTCACTGGGCCCCAGGCCTCCTGGTTTAGTACCTCACCCCAGGCTGAAGGTGCCTGGGATGGACTCCAACTCCATTCCGGTCAGGCCTAGGGCGCCTGGGCCGGAATCCGGAACCGCCCGCACCCAGGCCTAAGGTGCCTGGGCGCGTGAAGGAGATCCTCCTGAAGACCTCGTGGTTAGGGCATCTCCCCCCTTTTTATCCTCCCATCGACACCACGGCAGGTTCCCCGCCCTCGCCGTACCATCTCCGGAAAGGGACAAAAAGGGTAGCACTGTGACGGCCAATCTACCTTGAGCCTACAGGTACCCCGCCACCCAGAGGCCAAGGAGATTATTACACCGTCCAATCCTCCACGAACACAAATGGTCCATTATTCCCATACTTACACACCTGAGTGTCCTACCTAAATTTAGAGACCCCGCTACATGTAGAAGAATACGTATCGGACTAAACTGAGGAAAAAAATATATAAAAAAAAAATTGGGATATTTATTATAGCAAAAAGTTAAAAATATTGTGTTTTTTTCAAAATCGCCGCTCTATTTTTGTTTATAGCGCAAAAAATAAAAACCGCAGAGATGATTAAATACCACCAATAGAGAGCTCTATTTGTGGGAAAAAAAGGACGTAAATTTTGTTTGGGAGCCACGTCGCACGACCGCGCAATTGTCATTCCAAGCGTGACAGCGCTGAAAGCTGAAAATTGGCCTGGGCAGGAAGGGGGTTTAAGTGCCCAGTAAGCAAGTAGATAAAGTAAAAAAGATAGACATTGCACTCCAAAATACTGAATATCAAAAATTTTTGCAGACTTTTAGCACATGTTCTGTGACGCTGAGGGTGAGGGGGTTCTCCCAGTATATACCCATTTTGGGAGCAATGCTCAGCCAACTGCATCCAGAATGGAAGCTATCTCTTGCGGGTAGAATGCCACTTTAAATCTCTGCATGTATTGTTTCATGTTTACAGTGGTGTGCCAAAGATTATCCCAGAGAAGATCACTCCAGAGACCCAAGCAAAGGGTACGGTGACAGAGCCAGAGGAACATCAAGACACTGCTGCTGAAAGGTGAACATCCCCGAGATACACACACATACTGTACAGTTTTTTTTAGATGGGGTAAGCTGCATGGGAGTCTTTTAATGATCATCAGTGGGTGCACTCCGCCAATAAGTTCCACTCTGATTTGTAGCATAACGTCCCAAAGATAGACATTGCACTTTTAAACAAAAATTTTTTTTCCAGTCACGTGAACATGGTGAGGGGCGGGGACGCTCAAAACTGTCTTCCTGGTGTACATGTTATATGTAAATACATTTATATACTGTATATATAGACACACCCTTTCCCTGTATTATAAAATGTATTATAGTCTTTAACAATTATTACATAATGTATTAGATATGTAGTACATATTGCTGTAGCGATACCCCCAGTTAAGAGGGCTGCCTTGTTTGTTTTTTTGGGCCTTGTAGTGCACCGCTGTCAACCCCAGGCAATTGACCATAACCTCTCGTGACTGGTACCTCTCTGGTATTCTATATGACACAATCCCCTTTGTAATATAGCACAGTAATTGACACCGACAACCAATATACTTAACTATAGATTCTTTACTATTAGTAAAAGGGTAAAAAGGTAAAACAGTATGTAATGCCACATGCAGATCCCTGCAATATAAGTATACTTATCAAAGGTAAAACATTCAGCAATGAAATTACAGTTTTACAGACCCCGCTGCAGCTATCCTTCCTCGTGAGCAAAATGGCGCCCAGCAATGTCCTATACTACCCAGTCAGGCCTGACTATAACTTGGGGTAAAGTTTGATGAAGGAATCTTCGCTAGCAAAACACGGTGGTGCACTTAAAGAACAAATTGTAATCCAATAGGGTAGCGATGATCGCTAACTTTGTAAAGCTGGAGAGACTAATAATACTCAGTTCAGCAAGCAGTCTCCCCAGAGTGTAGCTGTAACCACTGATGGGCCTGGATAAAGTTAAATAGGCACAAAGTTAATAGTATGTGGTTCTGAGCAGGCGCTCTCTCACCCGACCGGACCAGTCCTTGTCCGGTACCTCCGCTACTGTGACTCGCTTCACAGTGTCCACGATGCCCAGGTCTTCGGTCCTCCTGATGACAACTTCACAGCAGGGGCAGGCGCTCCGCAGGCTCCTTGATCAAGCGGAAGGCTCTTTGGAAGAAAAGTACAAGGCCCAGGCTTCAGGCCTTGCACGCACAGCAGGTCAGCAGGGATCCTCTCGCTGGGAGGACGGTGTCCAAAGAGACAGAGCGAGCTCCGCCTCTCCCTTTTAAAGTCCACCCCAGCAGTCCTTGCGTGGGGCAACGCACCATGGGTGCCTCAAAGCGTGCTGGGAACTGTAGTCTTTGGGTGAATAATGATACCCCGCTACACACTCCCCCCACTTAGAATCTTTGGTCCCCAAAGACAGCATTAACAATAAGAGAACACAAACTCATTGAGAGCTGCAAGGGAAGTTGGCAAGGGAAACTCCCACCAAAACGGGGAAGGGAGCTTGTCCTGCCCACAGGTCACATCAGTGGGGGTGACCTGCCTAACTGTGTCAGATAGCGAGCTGGGGTTGCCCTCCACCAAATGCACAGTGGAGGGACCAGGTGTTGGCATTGTCCTTCTAGCAGTATTGACTGTATCCTCAGAACTTTCCCCCATTTGGGCATAGGTTAACTTCAGAGGAGGACGAATGGTTCTCTTAGCTCTCTGTTCTCTTAGGGTGACTGCATTGGGTTCCACTAATTGTGGGACGTCCAGATCAGGTGCAACAAGATATTGAGGGTCCGTTTGATCTTCAGCAGAAGGCGTCCCTATGGCATCTTCCCACTCCTCAGACAGAGGGCTGGACGGAACAAACTCAGTGGCTTCCACATTCAATGTACTATCCGGGGTTCCTTCAGAGGGTGGAAGATCTATGGACAGGGGCTCAGGGGCCGGGGACGGCCACAACCATCCAAGCTCTTCTTCTTCGCTTTGATCAGAGACATCCATTTCTCCAGACTGAGATACCTGAGACCGAGTGTTGGGCCTAGGTGTATCCAGGCTTGAGGATGGTCCAGGGGAATCCTCTTCAGGAGGTATCCGTACTGCTTCTGAAAGTGGAAGTAAGTGGTTTCTGTGCCAGGTCTTCAGTGGCCCTATCTTCCCTTCTGGCTTCAGCTGATACACCGGCAAGCCCGGTAACTTTTTGCAGACCACATAAGGTTCGGGTCTCCATCTGTCTGCCAATTTGTGCTTCCCAGGGACTCCCAAGTTCCGCAACAGCACTCTGTCTCCAGGTTGCAAGTCTTGTATTCAAACTTTGAGATCAAAGTTCCTCTTATTCCGAGCTCCTCTTTGCTCTGATTGATTGAGCCTGTTCAAAGGCCAGCTTCAAGCTCTTCCTCAGTCTAGCCACATATCCCTTATGTGAGGTGTCCGAATTGTGATCCATTGATATGCCGAAGGCCAGATCCACAGGCAGTCTTGCTTCCCTGCCAAACATTAGTCTGTATGGAGAGTACCCTGTAGCATCACTAGTTGTACTGTTATAAGCATGCACTATTGCTGCTATGTGCTTGCTCCAATGCTGCTTCTGCTCGCTGCTCAGAGTCCCCAACATATTTAACAGAGTCCTGTTGAATCTCTCCGGTTGAGCATCACCCTGAGGGTGATAAGGGGTAGTACGGGTTTTCTTGATACCCAAAGAGTCCAGCAATTTCTTGATCAATCGACTCTCAAAGTCTCTCCCATGGTCTGAGTGTAGGCGCTGTGGTAGCCCATAATGCACAAAGTATTTCTCCACCAAGATTTTGGCTACAGTGGAGGCCCTCTGGTCTTTATCTGGAAAATCCTGGGCATAACAGGTGAAATGGTCGGTTATCACCAGAACATTTCCATGTCCACTTAAGTCAGGTTCTAGACAGAGGAAGTCAATGCATACCAAGTCCAAGGGTCCTTGACTCTGCAGATGACCCATTGGGGCAGCTTGACGTGGTAATGTCTTCCTTTGAATGCAGCGAGCACATGAGCGACAGTACTCCTCCACTTCAGCCCGCATGCAGGGCCGATAGAACCTATCCCTTACAAGCTGAAATGTTCGTTAAGCCCCCAAATGGCCATGGTTATTGTGTAGAGCAGCCAAAACAGTTCTTCTGTGTTTCTCCGGCAAGAACATTTGCCACTTTTCTTCTAGGTCATCAGAGGGGCCCCTTCGGGAGACCACCCCTTGATGCATCTGCAACTTGTCCCATTCTTTGTGGACCAGTCTAGCCACCTTTGAGGAATCCTTGAGAAGCCTGCTTGGATCCTGATCTTCCAGTGCTTTCAAAGCCAATCTTCCCCAGGGATCTTCCAACTGGTCTTTCCTTATGTCCTTTTTGGACAGTTTTGGCAGGTCGTCCTCTCCAATCTGGGTCACGTCACAATAACACTTGGGCACCCCTACCACCGAAACTCCGATCTCTTCAGCCCTTGACCCACCACTAGCTTGAAGTTGCGCTCCTTGACACAGGGCCCGCACTCCATCCGGGGTTATCTGGGTCCAGTCTTCTGTTTGGTGGGTGGGTGCATGAGCCCTTCTGGACAATGCATCTGCATCACGATTCCCAGCTCCAGGTCTATACTTGAGACTGAAGTTGAATCCGGCCAGGGCTGCCAACCAACGGTGGCCAGTGGCATCCAGCTTGGCTGTGGTGAAGAGGTAGGTGAGTGGATTATTGTCAGTCTTTACTGTAAAGTCGGCTCCATACAAGTAATCTCTGAGCTTATCCACGACTGCCCACTTTAGGGCCAGGAATTCCAACTTGTGAGAGGGGTAGTTCTTTTCGGCTGGTGTCAGACTTCTACTAACGTAGGCAACTGGGCGCAACTGTCCTTCATACTCTTGGTACAGCTTCCCTCCTAGACCATCATGGCTGGCATCTACATGCAGTTCATATGGTTTCCTGGGATCAGCATAGGCCAAGACTGGAGCAGTGGTCAGACTCTTCTTCAACATTTGGAAGGCTTCCCCACACTCCTCTGTCCACTGGCCTTCCACAGACTCTCCAGGTTTCCTGGGCCCAGTATCATCCTCCTCTCCTTCTGTCTTCAGCAGCTCATTCAAGGGTTTTGCAATCTTCGCAAACCCTTCCACAAATCTACGGTAGTAAGAGCAGAACCCCAGGAAGGATCTGAGCTCAGTCACTGTAGTTGGCCTGGGACAGGAGGTAACGGCGTCCAGTTTGTCGGGATCTGTAGACACTCCTTCTGCAGATACTATGTGTCTCAAATAGTGGACCGAAGACTGGTAAAACTGGCATTTTTCTCTGGAGAGTTTTAGTCCCTCTTCACTGAGTCTCTTCAGAACTTTCTCCAATCTCGCTTCATGCTCCTCCAGAGTCTTCTCGAAGACAATTACGTCATCTAGGAACACCAAGACTTCGATGAGATTCATGTCCCCCACTGTCTTCTCCATCAACCTCTGGAAAGTGGCGGGGGCCCCCGACAGGCCTTGAGGCATCCTATTAAACTCATAGAATACCACCGGGGTGATGAAGGCCGTCTTCTCTCTGTCTTCAGAGTGCATGGGGATTTGATAATACCCACTCTTCAGGTCCATGACACTGAACCACTTGGCCCCAGACAGACTCTGTAAAGCATCTTCTATCCTGGGGGTAGTGTACTGGTCGGGTATGGTCCTCCTGTTGAGAGTCCTGTAGTCTATGCAGAGCTTCAGCGACCCGTTCTTCTTCCTTACCGCCACGATGGGGGAAGCATATGGACTCCTTGACTCTCGAATGACCCCTGTCCTCTTGAGCTCAGTTAACTGCTCACGCAGATCTTCCAAGTCAGCAAGTCAGCCACGGGGACTCGTCGGACCCTCTCCCGGAAGGGTTTGTCTTCCTGCAGACGGATTTTATGGGTGGCACTCCTCGCACACCCCACGTCAAACTCATCTTCTGAGAATATCTTCCTCCATCTGGTCAGCTGGGCCTTGGCTCTCTCCTTCCACTTCAATGGCAAGGAGGTATCTTCTAAACAGAGTCCCTCCAGAGTGACTTCTTCTCCCTCCGTCCCCTTCAACTCAGATAGGGTCACTGGGGTGGCAGGATTTATTTTGCCCAGTAGTACCCGAGCTGGGATCTTCACAGGAGAACTAGAGACATTTCTGATGCTCACTGGAATCTGGCCTTTCGCCTTCTTCAATGCCCTCAACGGGACCACGTCAGGGATCACTTCCAATCCTGGGTGAGTGTTGAAGGGGTCTGGCTCCAGGACCACAAAGGGGCCAGGCTGCTCCCAGGAGAGTTTTACCATAGCCTGAAGACAGGTCACCTCACCAGGCTGCAGTGTCTTCTCGACAGTCTCCAGACTCTTCCCACCCCCTCTTCCGGGGCCTTTCCTCCAGGATCAACTTCTGATAGACCTGTTGCAGCATGGGGTGAATCTTCTGTTTGGTTGGACTCTGCTCTTGCACTAAAGGGGTCAGCAGTCTCCTGACCAAGTTAGTGTTGGTCCCTATCAACATGGAGCTGGTGTTGGCCCCTGACGGGCGAGGACAAACTACCCCCAGGGTGTCAAAGACTTCTGCCTTTCCTGTCACTGATGGATCAAAGGCCAGCCTGATTGAGACATAACCGTCGTAGGGAAAGCTACGAGTGCCAATTCCCCCTATTTGTAGGTCTTCCAGCTTCTGTAGAGGCACATGACTCAAATACTTCCGATAAAAGTCTCTGTATAAAAGAGTCACTTGGGCTCCTGTATCTAGGAGGGCCTTGGTGTAAACTCCCTCCACTTGAACGGAGAGTAGAGGAGATGGTCCTATTAACTTGTCTGGGGACTTCTTCTGAGTAGTGATGAGCCGAACACCCCCGGGTTCGGTTCGCACCAGAACCCGCGAACGGACCGAAAGTTCGAACGAACATTAGAACCCTATTAAATACAATGGATGCGAACGTTCGAATTCTAAAGTGCTAATTATAACAACTATTATGCATGTTATTGTCCTAAAAAGGGTTTGGGAACCCGGGTTCTGCACCAGGGGACATGTATCAATGCAAAAATAAGTTTTAAAAACGGTCGTTTTCCGGGAGCAGTCATTTTAATGATGCATAAAGTGAAAAAAAAAAAGTCAAATATTCCTTTAAATATCGTACCTGGGGGGTGTCTAAAGTATGCCTGTGAAGTGCCACGTGTTTCCCGTGTTTAGAACTGTCCCTGCACAAAATGACACTTCTAAAGGAAAAAAAAGCCATTTAAAACTGCTTGCGGCTTTAATGTAATGTCTGGTCCCGGTAATATGGATGAAAATCTTTAAGAAAAATGGCATAGCTACCCCATGACCCCCCCCCCTACCCCAGCCCATTACCAGCCCCTTTGGGTCTTGTATGGATATTAAGGGGAACCCCGCACATAAAATAAAAAAGGCCCTATATACTCTGAACAGCCGTATACAGGCGGTGCATACAAGACAGGGACTGTAGGTTTGTTCTTATGTAGAATCTGTTTGTAATTTTGAACAGGTACATTGTTGAAGTGTAGCTCCAGACCAAAAATCTATTTTTAAACTTTTTGGAAAACATAGGTAAGGGTTATCACCCCTGTAACATTTGTTTTGCTGTCTGTGCCCCTGTTCAGAACATTTCACCTCACTTTCCGTCCTAATGACAACTGTTTTTGAAATGTGGTGTTTTTCTTGAAACAAGGATTGCTGATAAAGCATCAGTACAGAGGAGACACCTTTCTCCCATATTTATTCTTACAGGAGAGAATTTTCCTTCCTAGTGGTAGATTTCCTCTCACTTCCTGTTGTCTTCTTGCGTTTGCAAGTAGGAGTCGTTTGTAAGTTGGATGTTTGAAAGTAGGGACCTGCCGTATATACTCTGCAGAAATAGGCCCCTTAGTTGTTGGTGTTGGCACAACACTGTAAGCACTCACAGTTACTCTTGGTTGGTGCTGGAACGCCCTGCTGTCAACTATTATATCAGGAATTTTAATTACATATAATTGTTGAACAGTGGTAGTAAAAATTGGGCCTTTGATGGTGGTGCTGGTGCCACAACACTGTAAGCCCTGACAGTTACTCTTGGTGGGTGCAGCAATGGGCCCTGCTGTGAATTATTAGATCAAGAATTGTAATTACATGCCCCTGTTGAACAGGGGCTGAAAAATTGGGCCTTAGGCACTGGTGGCACAACACTGCAACCCTTCACAGATACTGTACTTGGAGCACAGCAATGAGCCCTGTTGCAAAGTATTGCTTCAAAAATTGTAATGACACGCCCCTGTTAAACAGGGGCTGAAAAATTGGGCCTTAGGCACTGGTGGCACAACACTGCAACTCCTCACAGATACTGTACTTGGAGCACAGCAATGAGCCCTGTTGCAAAGTATTGCTTCAAAAATTGTAATTACACGCCCCTGTTAAACAGGGGCTGAAAAATTGGGCGTTAGGCACTGGTGGCGGCACCCATAAACAAAAATGATCTTCCAAGCTATCATCATCAATCGTATCATTGAGGACTCGGAGGAGGAGGATAGCCAGTCAACATAACAGCACAGGCACTCAGCATCAGCATCAGTCTTGAAGGGATGTGACATTTTAAAATCAATTAGTCTGTTATATCAGCATCAGGTGTGTGGTAGCTGGTGGTGATCCAAGACTGGTTCATCTTGATGAAAGTCAGTCGATCAACCGAGTCGGTGGACAGGCGCACCCTGTGATCCGTGACAAATCCTCCAGCAGCACTGAATGTGCGTTCCGAAAGAACGCTGGATGCAGGACAGGCCAGTAGCTCAATTGCATACTGTGCAAGCTCTGGCCAGTGATCCATCCTCAAGACCCAGTAAGCCAGAGGATTTTCGGTGGGGAAGGTGTCCAAGTCTGACCTTGCCCCTAGATATTCCTGCACCATGTTTATCAGACGCTGGCGATGGTTGCTGGAACCGATCATACTTTGGGGCTGCGGACTAAAGAATTGTCTGAACGCATCGGTCAGACGGCCACCTTCCCCACCGCTCCTTCTTTGACTGGCCGAAGCCTCAGCAACTCGTTGTCCAGGACCAGGAGTTTGCAACCTCCCAGTCTCTGGGAACGCGTTGCACAGACCTTTCTGCAAGGCCTCCCGGAGTTGTCTCATCCTCTGCTCCCTCTGCGACGGTAACATAAGGTCCGCAACCTTACCCTTGTACCGTGGATCAAGGAGAGTGGCCAGCCAGTAATGGTCCCTCTCCTTGCTCCGAAGAATACGAGGATCCTTCCGCAGACTTTGCAGGATCAGGGAGGCCATGCAGCGTAGGTTTGCTGAGGCATTCGCTCCGGAGTCCTCTGGGTCACTAAGGACGACATGATCCGCAGCCACCTCCTCCCAGCCACGTACAAGTCCACTGGTTTCTTGGGACTGTAAATCATCCCTAAAAGACTGCTGCTGATGATGCTGAGTGCCAGCCTCCACCTCCATGCTGACACAATCCTCCTCCTCCTCCTCCTCCTCCTCCTCCTCCTCCTCCTCTTCCTGTGCGATGGGTGGGACAGAAGGAACACTGTCTGGGTAAAGGGGGCCTTGAGAGGCAAGGAAGTCCTCCTCTTCCTGCCTCTGTTCTGCCTCAAGTGCCCTGTCCATTATTCCACGCAGCGTGTGCTCCAACAGGTGGACAAGAGGTACAGTGTCACTGATGCATGCACTGTCACTGCTCACCATCCTCGTGGCCTCCTCAAATGGTGCCAGGACAGTGCATGCATCCCTGATCATGCCCCACTGGCGTGGAGAAAAAAAACCAAGCTCCCCTGACCCTGTCCTGGTGCCGTAGTCGCACAGGTACTCATTGATGGCCCTCTGCTGCGTGTGCAGCCGCTGCAGCATGGCCAACGTTGAGTTCCACCTGGTGGGCATGTCACATATAAGGCGGTTCTTGGGCAGGTTCAACTCCTTTTGCAGCTCAGCCAGGCGAGCACTGGCATTATAAGATCTGCGGAAATGCACACAGACTTTCCTGGCCTGCCTCAGGACATCCTGTAAG
Source organism: Rana muscosa (assembly GCA_029206835.1). Lineage (NCBI taxonomy): Eukaryota > Metazoa > Chordata > Amphibia > Anura > Ranidae > Rana > Rana muscosa. The sequence goes on along the minus strand of CM055121.1, from coordinate 141,484,903 downwards.
CCCGGGTACCTGCCCAAGAAGCGCTGCACCACCAGGTTAAGGACGTGAGCCACACAGGGCACATGGGTCAGTTGTCCCTGTCGGAGGGCGGAGAGGAGGTTGGTGCCATTGTCGCAAACCACCATTCCTGGCTTAAGCTGGCGTGGCGTCAACCACCTCTCGGCCTGGCCCTGCAGAGCAGACAGGACCTCTGCCCCAGTGTGGCTTCTGTCCCCCAAACACACCAGCGCAAGCACGGCATGGCATCTTTTTGCCTGCGTACTTGCGTAGCCCCGTGAACGGCTACGGAGCACCGCTGGTTCATAGGACAAACCACAGGAAGAGGCCATGGAGGAAGAAGAAGAGGAGGGGGTGGAGGAGAGAGGTGTGTCACAACCAGTAGTAGCATTTTGGAGGCGTGGCGGTGGGACAACCTCCAACACTACTGCACCTTGTCCTGAATCCTTCCCAGCTGCCAAAAGAGTGACCCAATGGGCCGTGAAAGAAAGGTAACGTCCCTGTCCATGCCTGCTGGACCATGAGTCAGCGGTAATATGCACCTTACCGCTGACCGCCCTCTCCAGCGAGGCCAAGACATTGCCTTCCACATGCCGGTAGAGAGCCGGAATAGCCTTCCGTGAGAAAAAGTGGCGTTTGGGAACCTGCCACTGAGGAACCGCACATTGCACAAACTCACGGAAGGGGGCCGAGTCTACCAACTGAAAAGGCAGCAGTTGAAGCGCTAGCAATTTAGCCAAGCTAGCATTCAACCGCTGGGCATGTGGATGGCTGGGAGTGAACTTCTTTCGACGGTCCAGCAGCTGGGGCAGGGAAATTTGCCTGCTAGAATCGGACGTCGGTGTACTGCTAGCAGAGTGGGCGCAAGTACTTGGCTGTGACACACCTAATTCTACACCTTCATTCCTCTCAGTGCATGTTTCAGAGAGGACTGAAGTTATAGTGGGGTTGGAGATCCCAGCTGATGCGGTGCAAGGAGAGGTCCGCTTTGTTCTTTGGTGTGGGTCTTTGAGGTAGGCTTGCCAACGAGCTGCATGGCAGGTCAACATATGTCTGGTCAGGCATGTGGTACCCAAGCGGCTGATGTTTTGGCCACGCGATATACGCTTGAGACATATGTTGCAAACAGCAGCTGTGCGATCTGATGCACTAGCCTCAAAAAAGGCCCACACCAAAGAACTTTTTGAATGACGGGCAGAGGCAGCGCCCTGCACAGGCGGAGCTCTGCGGTGTGATTCCGTCGGTGTACTGCCCTTACGCTGGCCACCAAAGGGCATCCTGCCTCGTTGGAGATGTGCCTCCTCCTCATCCTCCTCCTCCTCCTCTCTCCTATTAGGCACCCACGTGGAGTCATTGACCTCATCATCCCCTCCCTCCTCATCACTGGAGCCAATCTGGCAGTATGCTGCAGCTGCTGGAACATGACTGCCAGATTGGTGTCCTTCTTGAGCATCCCCTCTGTCTGCTCTCACGCTACTGCCTTCCTCTAGCTGGGTTTCATCATCAGACCCTTCGAAACGCTGGGCATCCTCCTGGAGCATGTACCCAACACTGTGCTGAAACAGTTCGGGGGACTCCTCAGGAGGAGGACATGGTGGGTCTAGGGAAGGAGTGACTGATGATTTGTCTGACATTGATACCAGGGAAGACGACGCTTTGGCAGCTGCTTTTCCAGTACCCTGAGCCTGGGTGAGAGAGGATGAGGAGGAGGAGGAGGGCTTGGTCATCCACTCTACCAAGTCTTCGGCATGATGTGGCTCAACATGTCCAGCTGCCGAAAAGAAGGACAAGCGTGTCCCATGGCCATGTGCTGATGACAATGCACCGCGTCCACGACCAGCACTGTTGCCCCCAGACACAGAGCCTGCTTGCCCTCTTTTATTGCCTCCTGACTGTCTGCCTCTCCTTGTTTGCCTTCCAGACATTCTAATAGATGGCCTGCAGGGAGATGGGAAAAAAGCAATAAGGGCTACCTTCAGGTGTCCTTCTCTGTCCCTTGAAACAAGGACTTTCACAGTGAAAGAAACTGACACTGTCCCTACCTAGAGTTTTCTGTCCCTAGAATAAATGTTTTTTTTAATCACAATATAGCACAAGGACAATTCACTCAATGTCTCTCCAGGTCCCTGGAAACAAGGACTTGCAGAGTGAAAGAAACTGACACTGTCCCTACCTAGAGTTTTCTGTCCCTAGAATAAATGTTTTTTTTAAGCACAATATAGCACAAGGAAAATTAACTCACTGTCCTTACAGGTCCCTGGAAACAAGGACTTGCAGAGTGAAAGAAACTGACACTGTCCCTACCTAGAGTTTTCTGTCCCTAGAATAAATGTTTTTTTTAAGCACAATATAGCACAAGGACAATTAACTCACTGTCCTTACAGGTCCCTGGAAACAAGGACTTGCAGAGTGAAAAAAAAAAAACACTCTCCCTACCTAGAGTTTTCTGTCCCTAGAAAAAATGTTTTTTTTAAGCACAATATAGCACAAGGACAATTAACTCACTGTCCTTACAGGTCCCTGGAAACAAGGACTTGCAGAGTGAAAGAAAAAAAACACTCTCCCTACCTACAGTTTTCTGTCCCTAGAAAAAATGTTTTTTTTAATCACAATATAGCACAAGGAAAATTAACTCACTGTCCTTACAGGTCCCTGGAAACAAGGACTTGCAGAGTGAAAGAAAAAAAACACTCTCCCTACCTACAGTTTTCTGTCCCTAGAAAAAATGTTTTTTTTAATCACAATATAGCACAAGGAAAATTAACTCACTGTCCTTACAGGTCCCTGGAAACAAGGACTTGCAGAGTGAAAGAAACTGACACTGTCCCTACCTAGAGTTTTCTGTCCCTAGAATAAATGTTTTTTTTAAGCACAATATAGCACAAGGAAAATTAACTCACTGTCCTTACAGGTCCCTGGAAACAAGGACTTGCAGAGTGAAAGAAACTGACACTGTCCCTACCTAGAGTTTTCTGTCCCTAGAATAAATGTTTTTTTTAAGCACAATATAGCACAAGGACAATTAACTCACTGTCCTTACAGGTCCCTGGAAACAAGGACTTGCAGAGTGAAAAAAAAAAAACACTCTCCCTACCTACAGTTTTCTGTCCCTAGAAAAAATGTTTTTTTTAAGCACAATATAGCACAAGGACAATTAACTCACTGTCCTTACAGGTCCCTGGAAACAAGGACTTGCAGAGTGAAAGAAAAAAAACACTCTCCCTACCTACAGTTTTCTGTCCCTAGAAAAAATGTTTTTTTTAATCACAATATAGCACAAGGAAAATTAACTCACTGTCCTTACAGGTCCCTGGAAACAAGGACTTGCAGAGTGAAAGAAAAAAAACACTCTCCCTACCTACAGTTTTCTGTCCCTAGAAAAAATGTTTTTTTTAATCACAATATAGCACAAGGAAAATTAACTCACTGTCCTTACAGGTCCCTGGAAACAAGGACTTGCAGAGTGAAAGAAAAAAAACACTCTCCCTACCTACAGTTTTCTGTCCCTAGAAAAAATGTTTTTTTTAATCACAATATAGCACAAGGAAAATTAACTCACTGTCCTTACAGGTCCCTGGAAACAAGGACTTGCAGAGTGAAAGAAACTGACACTGTCCCTACCTAGAGTTTTCTGTCCCTAGAATAAATGTTTTTTTTAATCACAATATAGCACAAGGAAAATTAACTCACTGTCCTTACAGGTCCCTGGAAACAAGGACTTGCAGAGTGAAAGAAACTGACACTGTCCCTACCTAGAGTTTTCTGTCCCTAGAATAAATGTTTTTTTTAATCACAATATAGCACAAGGAAAATTAACTCACTGTCCTTACAGGTCCCTGGAAACAAGGACTTGCAGAGTGAAAGAAACTGACACTGTCCCTACCTAGAGTTTTCTGTCCCTAGAATAAATGTTTTTTTTAATCACAATATAGCACAAGGAAAATTAACTCACTGTCCTTACAGGTCCCTGGAAACAAGGACTTGCAGAGTGAAAGAAACTGACACTGTCCCTACCTAGAGTTTTCTGTCCCTAGAATAAATGTTTTTTTTAATCACAATATAGCACAAGGAAAATTAACTCACTGTCCTTACAGGTCCCTGGAAACAAGGACTTGCAGAGTGAAAGAAACTGACACTGTCCCTACCTAGAGTTTTCTGTCCCTAGAATAAATGTTTTTTTTAAGCACAATATAGCACAAGGACAATTAACTCACTGTCCTTACAGGTCCCTGGAAACAAGGACTTGCAGAGTGAAAGAAACTGACACTGTCCCTACCTAGAGTTTTCTGTCCCTAGAATAAATGTTTTTTTTAAGCACACTATAGCAGAAGCACAAAACACACTGACACTCTCCCTACCTATCCTTCTCTTTCCCTAAACTAAAGGAATCCAGGTTAAGCAAGAAAGAAATAACAGTCACTGTCCCTGCCTATGCTACTCTATCCCTGCTCCGGAACACACTACACTAGGCCGCCGTGCTGGCGGCCTTTTATAGTGTGGGGCGTGTACTAAACACCCTCAGCAATAATTGGCCACAGGCATCCTGCCTGTGGCCAATCATTGCTCTCCTCGCTGCCGGCGCTGTGATTGGCCAAGCATGCGGGGTCACAGTGCATGCTTGGCCAATCACAGCGCCTGGATGACACTGCGATGGCGTAGTGCATTGTGGGCCGTTCGCGTCACTCGAATTTGGCGCGAACGGCCCAAATCGTTCGATCTTCGTCGAACGATCGAACAGCCAATGTTCGAGTCGAACGTATGTTCGACTCGAACACGAAGCTCATCCCTACTTCTGAGGTGTTTCTTCCTTTTGACTCCTTGATTTTCCTAATGGTGTTTTCTTCTTCTTCCATTTTTCTCTGGACCTCAGCCCTTTTTGGACCTGGTATGCATTGATTTTTCTCCGGTTGTCAAATTTCATATCCTGACAGGCGGTTGGGGGGGTTTTAAGAGGGGTATTGTTTCCCTTCTCTTTTTGCTCTGCTTGTTTTTGTATCTTTTTGGAGCTTTCTGTAAGTAGCGAGCGCCCGGCTGACTCCTTCACCGGGGCCCTCTGAAGTTTTCCGCCTGCTGGTATTGAGTGCCTCGGTTCTTCCTTGGACAGGGGCACACTTTCCCAGTGTGGCCGGCTCCTCCACAGTTGAAGCAAACAATTTCCTTCCTTATTTTTGGGGAAGTTGGAATGGGGACATTCCGGTCCGGTACACTCTTGATCTCTCTTTTTTCCTTTGTTCCTGAGTCCTTGGCCAAAAGAGGTCAATAGATCCAGTACTTGGGCCATCTGAGTCTTCAAGGTTTCTACTTCCGAGTCACGTTCGGTAGCTACTGCTATTCTGACTCCCACGGAAGCGGGTGGGGTGATCTTCTCAACCCCCTGTTGATCCTTCAGCAAGGCCTCTTTTTCCCTTATGATCCGCACAAGGTCTGGGTAACTCAAAGCCAAGACTCCGTCAGAGGTCTTCAAGTGAAGCCAAACTGGATCCGAACGTAAGGCTCCCCTAAGGATCTGCTTCATCCTGGTAGTGTCTATGACTTGTGGCAGCATACCCTTTCTCAGTACAATTTGGCACAGCATCCTGTTCAGTCTCCGGACATATTCAGACAACTTCTCCCCCGGCTGTTGGAGGGTATGTTCAAATTGATACACCAACTCTGATACCTTTTACAGCTGGCCAAATTCCTCCTGCAACATAGACAGTTAATCCATTGCTGTACACACAGTATTGCTGCACCTAAGATTCTTCACAGCCTCAGCAGCACTACCCTTCAAGCTTTCGTTGATGCACTGCTTTTTCTGCGCTTCTGGGACTTCCCAACCTTCTACTGCCTGCATTGCCTGCTCAATCCAGGTGTCAAAGTCTTCTTCCCCGGGTGGCACAGGTTGTGTTCCTGAAAACACCCTGAGTTTCCAGTACCCGGCTTCCACATGTACCGTGCTGGTTTTCTTGCACTTAGTAACAAAGTCTCCCAAAGCAGTCAGCAGTTCCGGCCCTATGGCGGTCAGCGGTGATTCCGGAGCTCTCGTCTCGCTACTGCCTTCCATGTTGGAGAAGAGTAGCGGAGATAACAATGGGGGAGTTCGTGGAGACTCTCTCTTCACAGCCCCAGTATGCACTAAGCGATACGTTTTGTCATCTATGTCCTTTACACTCTGCCCTTTGAACTCTTCTGGGATTCCTCTTGTCCATTCTACTAGTGCATATGCCCCCGAGGTATCTGACTTTACATCCACCGCCCATGCTTTCCATCTTGGAGATATTGACATTATTAGCTGCTTTACCTCTTCTTTTTCCTGAATCCCTTCCGGGAGTTCGACAGCTACCGCCCGGATTGGGTCAACTGCCCACTCTGCGCACCATTGTGTCACTGCCTGCGGGTCCATGCTGGTACTTCCGACCGGCTTGAGTGCAGCGTGCAACTCACAAGGATCCCGGAACCAAGCCCCCACGAGTAGCGATACCCCCAGTTAAGAGGGCTGCCTTGTTTGTTTTTTTGGGCCTTGTAGTGCACCGCTGTCAACCCCAGGCAATTGGCCCTAACCTCTCGTGACACAGTTAGGAAAGGGGATGATAGAATTATACTCTCTCTGGTATTCTATATGACACAATCCCCTTTGTAATATAGCACAGTAATTGAAACCGACAACCAATATATTTAACTATAGATTCTTTACTATTAGTAAAAGGGTAAAAAGGTAAAACAGTTTGTAATGCCATATATCTATATGACACAATCCCCTTTGTAATATAGCACAGTAATTGAAACCGACAACCAATATACTTAACTATAGATTCTTTACTATTAGTAAAAGGGTAAAAAGGTAAAACAGTTTGTAATGCCACATGCAGATCCCTGCAATATAAGTATACTTATCAAAGGTAAAACATTCAGCAATGAAATGACAGTTTAACAGACCCCGCTGCAGCTATCCTCCCTCGTGAGCAAAATGGCGCCCAGCAATGTCCTATACTACCCAGTCAGGCCTGACTATAACTTGGGGTAAAGTTTGATGAAGGAATCTTCGCTAGCAAAACACGGTGGTGCACTTAAAGAACAAATTGTAATCCAATAGGGTAGCGATGATTGCTATCTTTGTAAAGCTGGAGAGACTAATAAACTCAGTTCAGCAAGCAGTCTCCCCAGAGTGTAACTGTAACCACTGATGGGCCTGGATAAAGTTAAATAGGCGCAAAGTTAATAGTATGTGGTTCTGAGCAGGCGCTCTCTCACCCGACCGGACCAGTCCTTGTCCGGTACCTCCGCTACTGTGACTCGCTTCACAGTGTCCCCGATGCCCGGGTCTTCGGTCCTCCTGATGACAACTTCACAGCAGGGGCAGACGCTCCGCAGGCTCCTCGATCAAGCGGAAGGCTCTTTGGAAGAAAAGTACAAGGCCCAGGCTTCAGGCCTTGCACACACAGCAGGTCAGCAGGGATCCTCTTGCGGTGTCCAAAGAGACAGAGCGAGCTCTGCCTCTCCCTTTTAAAGTCCACCCCAGCAGTCCTTGCGCGGGGCAATGCACCATGGGTGCCTCAAAGCTTGCTGGGAACTGTAGTCTTTGGGTGAATAACAATACCCCGCTACATTACCTATGTTCATATTTGACATTACAGCTAAGTTTTCACTACTGTGTGTGGTAACACATGTAGAATCGTGTGCTTTCCTAACACACACAGAAACACGCTGCCATTTTAGCAAATGTGCAGTGATTATGGGGTTCCCCAAGTATAGTGAACCTGGAAACTATTCACAGCACTTCACTTTTTGCACATTTTGTTATGTTACAGCCTTATTCCAAAATGGATTAAATTTATTATTTAAGTTTGTTTGAAATCTTTGCAAATGTATTAAAAATAAAAAATGAAAAAAAAATCACATGTACATAAGTATTCACAGCCTTTGCCACGACACTCAAAATTTAGCTCAGGTGCATCTGGTTTCCACTCATCATCCTTGAGATGTTTCTACAACTTAATTGGGGTCCACCTATGGTCAATTCAGTTGATTTGACATGATTTGGAAAGGCACACACCTGTCTATATAAAGTCCCACAGTTAACAGTGCATGTCAGAGCACAAACTAAGCCATGAATTCCAAGGAATTGTCTGTAGAACTCATAGACAGGACATGTTCAACAGCTCTCATGATTGGCTGGGAACAATTCAGGGGCATTCCCTTTATCGCAGGGATAGAGAGGATAAAAAAGGGGGAGGGGTGTGCCTGTATATGAAGAATAATGTACAAGTGAATGTGAGAGATGACATCACTAAGGGAGCTAGGGAGGAGGTGGAATCCTTATGGGTATAGCTCCAAAGGGATGAAACTAAGGGGAAAAAACTACTGGGAGTATGCTATAGGCCCCCTAACCTGAGGGAGGAGAGGGAGACGGACCTCCTATCATAATTTGGATTAGCAGCAAGGATGGGAAATGTCACCATAATGGGGGATTTTAATTATCCACACATAAACTGGGCAGAAGGAACTGCGCATTCGTCTAGCGCTCGCCAGTTCCTAAATGTCTTGCAGGACAATTTCATGGGTTAGATGGTAGAGTCACCAACTAGAAACAAAGCGTTACTAGACCTACTGATTACCAACAATACAGACCTGATAACGAATGTAGAAATAAGGGGCAATTTAGGAAACAGCAATCACATGTCAATTAGCTTTAGTATAAATCACACAAATAGGAAACATAAGGGGAATACAAAGACACTGAATTTCAAAAGAGCCAACTTCCCTAAACTATGAACCTTGCTAGAAGATATAAATCGGGATAAAATCTTAGGAACAAAGAACACAGAGGAGAGATGAGTTTGCTTTAAGAGCATATTAAATAAGGACATGAGCCAGTGCATCTCATTGGGAAATAAATTGAAAAGAGCAAACAAAAATCCTGGATGGCTTAACTCCAATGTAAAAATGAATATAAAAGCAAAGGAGAAGGCCTTGAAAAAATAGAAGGCTGAGAAATCATCATCAGCATTCAGACTTTACAAAGAATGCAGCAAGAAATGTAAGGGTGCAATTAGGACGGCTAAGATAGAACATGAAAGACACATAGCAGAGGAGAGAAAAAAAATCCCATGAAATTCTTTAAGTATATAAACAGTAAAAAAAGGGAGCACAGACCATATTGGCCTCATAAAGAATGAGGAAGGAAATCTGGTTACAAATGATGGGGAGATGGTGAAGGTATCAAATTTATAAACTTCACAAAGGAATCGGCGGGGCTTCAGTAACCAAAACTGCAGTATTTATCCTCATGACACATCACAGGAAGCACCCTCATGGCTACCACTAACTGGAATGGTACCAGCCGATTGGAGAAAAGCCAATGTAGCACCAATATTTAAAAAAAGGCCAAAATACATCCCTGGGAATCACAGACCAGTTAGCTTAACATCAATAGTATGCAAGCTCCTGGAGGGGATGATAAGGGATTATGTACAAGATTTTAGTAAAGAAAACAGTATCATTTGCAGTAATCAGCATGGATTCATGAAGAATCGTTCTTGCCAAACCAATCTATTAACCTTCTACGGGGAGGTGAGCTTCCTTCTAGATAAAGGAAGGCCCGTAGACGTGGTGTATCTGGATTTTGCAAAAGAATTTGACCAGGGAATAAAAACAAGCCCTGTAAATAATTTCATACCAGCCCCATAGCATTATTATACCAACCCAACAGCATAACATCATTATTTTCTTGTTCATAAAAGGATAAACTATGCATTTTAAAGCACATTTGAAAAATGTATTATATATAGATAAGACAGATATGAAAGCACATATATATATATATATATATATATATATATATATGTATATATATATATATATATATATATATATATATATATATATATATATATCTAACAGCAAATGTCATTTAAAAGTAGTAAAAATGCAGCAATCATTAATTTTTTGAGGAAAATAATGATTATATTCCGGATGCACTGTATATGCCTATTGTTGTAAGATCAATGCTCAGCCAACTCCATCCAGAATGGAAGCTATCTCATGTGGATAGAATGCCACTTTAAATCTCTGCATGCATTGTTTCATGTTTACAGTGGTGTGCCCAAGATTAACCCAGCAACGATCACTCCAGAGACTCAAGCAAAGGGCACAGTGACAGAGCCAGAGGAACATCAAGACACTGATGCCGAAAGGTGAACATCTCTGAGATATCTGAGACACACACACATACAGTATATATTAGATGGGGTAAGCTGCACAGAAGTATTTTAATGATCATCAGTGGGTGCACTCTGTCAGTAGGTTCTACTCGCTTTGTAGTATAAAGTCCCAAAGATAGATGTTGCACTACAAAATGCTGAATATCAAAAAAAAATCCCAGTCATGTGAACATGATGAAGGTTGAGGATGCTCGAAACTGTCTTCATGGTGTACATTTTATAAATACCGTAGATACATTATATACATATACACTACTGTGCAAAAATTTTGGGCAGGTGTGAAATAATGCTGTAAATTAAGGATGTTTTCGGGGCATGGCCAGGACTGGCATGTGAGAGGACACATCTCCCACAGCTCCCGCTGTTGATCCGGGAGTGATCCTCCCCCAGCCTACTTACCGATTCCTCCTCACTATATGCAGCTGGATACTGACTCTGGGATCCCTTTGAAACCCACGCCGGCCCTCTGCACTAGAGGAATGACCCGTAAAGTGCAGTCTGACGCCACGGGTCCTGACTTCAAAGATGGCGCTGCAGAGTTCACACTGAAGGGGACTCCACGAGGCACTGACAGGATTGAAGGACCTGGGACCTAAATTGCTCAAGCCTCCGAAAACCCAGGGTAATGATGCTTCAGGAGATAAACTATACTATCCCCAGAAGATATCAGGCCTACCAGGGATACAACAGACATCCCGCTCTGAGGGGACTGTACATCAGCAGTCGGGGTGCAGACACAGGCGGCCATTTTGGCTGCTCACTATGGGAATGAAGAGGCAGATCAGGCAGATCTCTTGGCCCCGGCCCTGCACAGCTCGGAAACAACTGACATGGAACAGCCCACCTTAGCAGACATGCCAGATGGCAAGAAAAGCTAATGATAGAGAGGAAGATATGGAAAACCGGCTCAGACAAAATAACATACGTATTGTGGGCCTCCCTGAATGGGTGGAGGGTAGAGACCCCACAACATTTGTGGAGAACTTGCTACTTGAAATATTTGGCAAAAATTCTTTCTCGCCCTTCTTTGCGGTGGAACCCGCTCATAGCGTGCCACCTCGCCCACCCCAACCGGGGGGGTCTGCCGAGATCAATCCATTATTGTGATAGAGAAGCCATGCTGCGCGAGCATGCTAACATTTATTATAATGGCCCCAGGGAGTCCTTCTACCCTGACTTCTCGGCAGAGGTACAGAGACGCAGGCCCAAATTTACAGATGTTAAACGCGGCTCCTACAGTTGTCCTATGCTATGCCATATCCCACAAAACTCCAGGTTACTGCAAGACGTCAAGCTCAATTCTTTGAGTTGGTCAAGGAAGCTTCAGCATGGCTTGATTGAAATGAGCAGGCCTTAAAGCAACAAAAGCATGATGTGAAGGAAGACTGACAATTGATTCCTGGTTACGCTACCTGGTCCTAAGTTTAAAACCCGTCTTTCCTGCTTACTGTATTTGCTTGTGGGAAAATTATTCCGTGGCTGATGTTCTCTGGCTGGAGAACATAATACTGAAGCAGACCAAGATGAGAGCTACCCGACTCAAAATATGAATTTACAAAGTTTGACAACAAACAAGTTCTGGAGATTGATTGTCGCTATAATGACTAACTTTGCACTGTTGGCGGTTTGCGATGAACAATGGTTTGTTTGGTTGGCATGATTGGTTAACTTTTCTTTCATCAGCTGGGGTTTCTTCTGCGACATCTACAGAGGAGAAGATCTGGTTCAGCAGTACAAAATTCTTAACTTACATGCAGTACATTGCCTACTCGTGTGGCGCTTTTTGTCTAATATTACTTGCCGGGGGGTGGGGAGACAAGTGGCCAAAAGTACTCGGCGGCCTGAGGGCTCCTCGGCCCAGGGCTCCTCTTTCATGTTGGTTCTATTACTGACTTACCTTTCTCCATGGCAAGGATCCCTATAGTGTCTGGAAAGTCAGGGGAATTCACTCTCCTCTTAAACGTACTATGATTTTTATGTGTCTTAACAAATTTACCCCCGGGGTGTTTTGCTTTTTCAGGAATCTCATTTGACAGCAGAGACAGTGTGCTGTTTACGGTACTCCTGGGTGGAAAGAGCACACCACTCTACACATACCTCCTACTCTAGGGAGGTTAGTGTTTTGATCCATGGTGCCATCGACTACCACAAGTATGACAGTAAAGTAGACACGGAGGGCCGCTTTGTTTTCATTCATTGTCGTTTTGGTTTATTGACGTGGTGTTTATATACCTCCACCCTTTACAGCAGCGGTACTCAGGCTCCTAATTTCCTATTTGGATGGCAGGCCGGATGAACTTTTGCTCATGATTGGGGACTTTAACTGCTGTTTGAATCCAGCCATGGATGGACATCTGGCCCCTAGGTCCTTTGCCCTCTCCAGGGGTACTTCCTTGGTGAGGTTGTTGCAAGAGGTGGCCTGGGTGGATATCTGGCGACACCGTAACCCTAACGTCAAACAGTTTACATGTTTTTCTAAAACACATGGTAGTTTGTCTAGAATTGACCTTGGGGTGGGCAACTCGAGCAAGCAGAGCTTTGTTATCACTGGATGCCACAAAGGCGTTTGATAGCATTGAATGGAAATATCTATGGGAAGTGTTAGAGAAGTTCGGATTTGGTCCTAACTACATATCTTGGGTGCGCCTTCTCTATAGTCAACCACAGACTGCTATTCGGGCTTTTGGCACCTTGTCCCATAATTTTGCATTAAGGAGGGGGACTAGACAGGGATGCCCGTTATCCCCTCTCCTTTTTGCATTGGCTATTGAACCATTGGCAATTGAGGTTAGAGCCAATTCACGTATTGTGGGCTTCTGGTATGGCGCTCTGAAAGAAAAGGTGATGTTATACGCTAACGATATCCTGCTTATGTTGGGTGATACTGATATTTCCTTGCAGGAAGCTGACAACCATTACCAAATTCGGTGGATTTTCCAGACTGCACATAAATTGGACAAAATCTGCCTTACTATTGCTGGATTGAGGCGCCACACAGTCTATTGCCTCTACATGCCCTACCTCTTTTAAATATTTGGGGATTTAAGTTACTTCTGGCCCGCGGGATTTTAGTCATTTAAATATCTCCCCTCTCCTCCAAAGGTTTAGGGAAAAGGTCAAAACATGGAACGCCCTCCGCTTATCAGTGGCAGGGAAGGTAAATCTGATTAAGATGATACTCATGCCACAACTTCTTTACTTTCTTCCTAATGCCCCAGTGGTTATTCCCTTAAAGATCTTCAGAATAGTAATACCATCTTCCGTACCCTAATCTGGAAAGATCGACCCCCAGAATCGCCAAACTGCAATCCGGAGCTAAGTGGAAAGCATATGGGGTTACACACCTTAAGCAAATATTTCATAATGGGGTGCTCCAGACCTTCAATGCCTTACAGGACGCGTATAACTTGCCATCCTCTATTACCTACAACTCCAGCATGCGGTTACAGCACAGAGTAAGTCCTTGGAGTGGAATCTATCCCCGACACCAGTGTTTAGTCTCATGAGGGATGCTGACTCATCTAAGGGTTTTATTTCACAATGCTATGCCATACTTTTACAATCTTATTTAAAGCAGCATCCCCTGAGAGTGCAAGAAAAGTGGGAGTGTGATGTTGGGCAGTTGGATGGGGGGCAATGGGAGGAGGTATTCCAGACGGTAGGTACCTGCTCGCTGAACGTATCACAAAGACTTACTCAGTTATACATATTGTTGCGGATATACTATACGCCTCACAAACTCCAGTTGATGAACTTGCAATCTGAGTCCATATGCACACGTTGTGAACGTGATCGTGGGCACCTTATCCATCTCTTATGGCAATGCCCCAAACTGCCCACATACTGGGCTGGAGTGGTGACTACAGTTAACTCAGTATTTAAAGTTTCTCTACCTCTGGACCCGAGAGCTTGTCTGTTGGGTGTATTGGAAGAATATGATTGGGAGGTACACACTAGAGAGGCCATTCATAGAGTTTTATTCCAGGCCCGGAAATTGATTATGATTAATTGAAAATCTGAGGATCCCCCGACATTGCGTGAATGGATTAATAATATTGGAGAGGTGTTAAGAATAGAGAAGCTTATCTATCCACATAGGGGAAGTGCACTTAAATACGAGAGACTATGGGCACCATGGTTGGATGTTCCGGGGCTAGCCCGGGTGGATCTGATCCCGGATAGATTACTCAGGCTTAATGCTGGTTGAAAGCTAGTCTACAAGGGCTAATGTGAATGCTTGGTGGTGATATCTGGTGTTTCTAATCACTGAAATTGTTTGTATACCAATCTTTTAAAATAAAAACCTTTTTGTTGGATTAAAAAAAAAAGAGGCTGTTTTTAGAAATAGAAATCTTTATACTTTATCTTTATCAATTAACAACATAGAAAGTAAATGAACAGAAGAATACAAATCAAATCAATATTTGGTGTAGGCTGAATGTAGTAGGCTCCCTCAAATCCTTCTGTCTCTTCATGTAATCCCAAGCAGATGCGATGATGCCAAACAATCACATCTAGGATTCCTTGCTCTTCGTTACACTGAAGAGAGTTCTTTCACATCAATGTAATGTTTGGGGATGTTTTTTCCTGCTGCATAATAAATTTGGGGCCAGTCAAACACCTCCCTGATGGTATAGCATGATGGATAAGTATCTATCTATATTTCTCAGCAGCCAATGTCATTAAGAATTATCTTCAGCATAAAGAAGGACAAGGAGTTCTGGAAGTGATGGTTTCGCCCCCACAGAGCCCTGAGCTCAACATCATCAAGTCTGTATTTCTCAGCATTGAGGACACCATTGATCCTGAGCAAATCTCCAACTCCATTTGCAGAAATGCAGCCTCAAACTTGCAAAGAACCTCCACCATGCCAGGGGCGGATCCAGAGTCTTTTCTCGGGAGGGGCACTGCCAAAAAAAGATTTTTTGGTGGGAAATTTATCGGGGAAATGGTTGGTGTCGGCGCTTCAATCATCCCGGCACCATGGTTGTTATGGTGTCAGGATGATTGAAGCGCATTATTTCTATTATTACATTGTAATATGAAATTAAATAGTTCAATGCAGAATCAGTGGGAGCCCCGAGTGTGTCACTTGCCACCGTCGCCTGCAATTAGTGGGAGCCCTGAGCGTGTCACTTGCCACACGTTGTGGATTGTCACTTGCCACGTCACCTGCCACATCTTGTGGATTGTCACTTGCCACACCTTGTGGATTGTCACTTCCCACATCACCTGCCACACCTTGCGGATTGTCACTTGCCACGTCACCTGCCACACCTTGCTGATTGTCACTTGCCTGCCACCAGATGCAGATTGTCATTTGCCACGTCACCTGACACAATTTGCGGATCGTCACTTGCCACGTCGCCTGCCACACCTTGCGGATTGTCACTAACTTGCCTGCTAAGGTGTAGTTTTGGTTGTCTCTTGCTGTGTCCCAGAGTCAGGCAGCAGAGAGATAATGTAATCTCTCTGCTGTCTGCACAGTGAGGGCGGAAGTCACTGCAGGAATGCAGGGCAGGCACGGGCGGTGAGAGATGATCTCATCTCTCTGCTCCCCCGCTCCCGGCTAGCTGATTGGCCAGCTGCCACACTGAGCCTGCTCTCTCACTCTCACCTGCGCTGCCAACACACTGAGCAGCACGGTCTGCCCACGAACCGCGCCGCCCCCCGACAACAAACCGCGCCGCAAGCGGAGCCGCCCGCTTTCTTACCCGTCTGTGGAGCCGCACGCTATTGCACCTGCCCACAGAGCGGCCTGACGTGACTCACTGACGTCACTCGTTGCTAGACGCCAAGCGGCCCAGGCGTTAGCAGCGAGTGCAGGGAAGAGGCTCCACCCACCTCCTCCTCCGCTCCTGGTATCGTGTCAGTGCGCCACGTAACTACATTAGACAAGGCTCTCTCTCAGCGCCGCTGATCGGCTGATGTAAGAAACAGAGAGAGACTCAAAGAGGCAGCGGCAGCCGCAGAACAAGTACTGTATATACTCGAGTATAAGCCGACCCGAATATAAGCCGAGGCACCTAATTTTACCCCAAAACACTAGGAAAACTTATTGACTCAAGTATAAGCCTAGGGTGTCCTAGGCTTATACTTGCCTCACTTTGCCTCACTGTGCCCATGCCTCACTGTGCCCATGACTAGACTGATGTTTAACATGGAAGTCTATGGAAGGAGTGCCCGGCTTTGAAAAATCAGTGCTCCACCAAACTTTTCAAACTTATAGAGGAGACATGGGGCTACATGTGTGCCAAGTTTGGGGTCCAGAGGACCTACGACCGGCCGGTACCGGGTCCGCAAAATCACTGGAGAAATGACCGTTTAACATTGGAGTCTATGGAAGGGGTGCCCGAATTTAAAAAATCAGTGCTCCCCGGCCGTAGGTCCCCCAGACACCAACCTTTGCACACTTGTAGAGAAGACATGGGGCTACATGTGTGCCAAGTTTGGGGTCCAGAGGTCCTACGGCCGGCCAGTACCGGGTCCCCAAAGTTCGGGAGATCAGGCGCAAAAAAAAGAGCAAGCAAGTGAGTGTGACAGATGGTCTCGGGGGGGGCAATTGCCCTGTTGCCCCCCCCCTGGATCCGCCACTGCACCATGCTTTGCTACGTGCAGACTCTCATTATTGTACCGCTCTCCAGGCCTTCGGTGAACAAACTGCCTCCTGCTACAGCCAATATATTTTTCCACATCAGAGGTATGTCTTTTTGGTCGCAATTCTTCCATGAAGACCACTTACGGACAGACTTTTCCCGACAGTAGACGGGTGTACCTGAGTCCCTCTGGTTTCTGGAAGTTCTGTGCTGATAGCACTGCTAGAGATCTTCTGATGTGGAAGGGAAGGAAGCATGATTTGGCTTTCATCTGCTGCATTGTTTCCCTGGCCAACCACTGCGTCTCCGGTCCTCAATGTTGCCCATTTCTTTGTGCTTCTTCAAAAGAGCTTGAACAGCACACCTTGAAACCGCAGTCTGCTTTGAAATCTTTGCCCGGGAGAGACCTTGCTGATGCAGTATACCTTGTGTCTTGTTGCTGTACTTAGTCTTGCCATGATGTATGACATGTGACACGAAACTGTCTTCTACAACCTCACCTTAGTAGCAGAGGTTAGCTGTTCCTCACCCAGTTTTACGCCTCCTACACAGCTGTTTCTGTTTTACTTACTGACTGTGTTTCGACCTACATATGAAATTGATGATTATTAGTACCTTATTGATATAATTGGTTAATCATAAACCTGACTCTAATCCTACAAAATCCCTGACTTTGTGCAAGTGTAAGAATTGATCCCGGTTTGAAGCCAAAGAGTAGTCACATCAAATATTGATTTGATTTAGATTTTTCTTCTGTCTGCTTACTTTGCATTTTGTAAATTGCTAAAAATAAACAATTAAAATATACATTTTGAAAGCATTCCTACTTTACAGAATTTTTTCACACCTGCCTAAAACTTTTGCACAGTACTGTATATAGACACCTTAGGGTTGATTTGCTAAAGGCAAATATACTGTGTACTGCAAGAGCACCTACTCCAGAGCTTAGTAAATGAGGTAAAACTGCACTTTGCAGATTATACCCAATCACATGCAAGGAAAATAAAAAACAGCATTTTCTCTTTCGTCCATGGATGGACACAGCTCTTTATAATTCTTGACTTGTGGGTTATGTTCCGTCTATTAGGAGAGGACTAGGCAGATATGTTAGACATTTAAAACATGTAACTTTAGCAAAGATGAACAGCCCCGCCCAGGGGGCCATCCCTCTGGTCATAACCCCTCACACTGCACTGAGCAGCTCAGTTTTTTTCTGCCTAGTAGAGGAGAAGGACCTGGCTCCCTTTGGGCCCAGGGTCCTGAGGAAATTTTTTACTTTTTATTATTTTATTTTTTGCGAATCTACTATCAACTGCCGGCTGGGTGACAGGCTGGATAATATAGATCCTTGTAGTCCCCACAGTCCGGCCATCGAGCGTGAGCAGACCTTAGCTATGTGCGGGGTCGGCCACGACATTCCCCATGGCTCCAGGGGTGGCCGGTGAGCTATATGCTCTGGGGTTCACATATGACTGGGCTGCTTGCTGTCTCAGTCACAGTGAACCGGGCTTACAGCTACTCCCTACTGCTCGGAAGTAGGTCTGTCAGGAACGCACCAGCAAGTCCTCGCACAAACGGATATGTAAGGTTCCTCCTGTTTTGGCAGGATGGAACAGCTGGGCATTCCTGGGGAGGTCGACTAGGGGATCTCTCACCCTTTCTTTCTTCTCTCCCTGTCTTTTCCCTCCTCACCATGTGCTGTGGTGCCTGGGCCTTGCTGTGGACTGGCCGGGGGTCCGCCAGGGGGGGCGCTCCCCGTTCTGACCGAGGGCTGCATGGTGAGGGTCCGCTCTCTGTGTGGGGTGTGCTGCCATGTGTGGGGGGCCTCTGTTGGGAGCCCTGGGTGTTCGCTGCCATTTCTGTGTATTTTTTACCTCAGACTTTGCCCGGCGGGCATTTTGGCGGTGACTGGAGCCATTTCTCTGGGTATACAGCGGAGGCCATTTTCTTGTAGTCCGCAAGTTTTTTCTTCACAGACACGTATGGCGGCCATTTTCTTGTAGCCGGGCTTACAGCGCCGGCTGGCAGCCATTTTCTCGGGTGTCAGGCAAGTGGGGTCAGCATGGCATCAGAAGCTGGCGTTTTCTTCCCCAGACATACCTGTATTGACAACCGGTGCCCTGCACCTGCTATGCCTATGGATGCTTGGTTGGCGGTCCTGGCATCCTTTTGTTGCCCGGGTGGGAGGCTCTGATCCAGACTCGGGCCTGGCTGTGACTCACGCCCCCTGTTCTGACGTGTCAGAGGATGCGGACCAGGACCTTTTGGACAGAAGGATGATTCCGTGTCCGGGTCAGCGCAGGATAGGCGCTTGTTGGAGCACTTATCACCACGTGCGGGATCCCCAATAATATGGAGGTTACGTTGAGTGCATCTAGTAAGGTGTCGGTCCCTTTTGGGTCCCACAAGCCGGCCCGCACCGCTAGGATATTTCCCTACCTAGCTTATTTGATAAGTTTACATACTAAGAGTGGGAACGGCCGCAGCGTTCTAAAAAACCGCACGGCTATCTGTTATCCCTTTAAGGAGTGTTTCCTGAAAAAGGGACATCTCCCTCGATGGGGCCCCCCAGTATCCTGGGAATTACCATGATCATGACCATGAAGGGACCCCTGTTTTTAAGGATCCTGCAGACAGGAGGACCGAGGCAGTCCTTGTTCATGGTATTGGGGTCAGCATTGTGGCCATGACCCTGGTGTCACTGACACTTCCTTATTGGGCAAAGACTTGCTGCACCATGATTCAAATAGCAACAGGCTTCCCCGGTCTGCATGTTACCGGACCAATTGGTGCATGGCCTTAAGTATGTCTGCAATGCGGCCTTAGATACAGCTCCCTGGCTGTCCAAAACCTTCAGTATCTGTGGTAGGGCTACGCCGCATGACTTGACTAACATGCAGGTCTGCGGACCATACGTAAACCTCTGGCGGATTTGCTCTTCCAGGGTTAGAGGCTTTGGAGCCTCGCTGGATGACATTCTTAAAAATGTCGTTTGGGGTGAGAGCACGGTGTTTCCACAATTCAGAAAGGGTAAGGAGCCACGCCGTAGGCCAGTGCCCTCCTTTTTTTCCGCTCACAAGTGTTTTTTTTCCTTCCGCCGGGCCCGCAGGTAAGCGTTCCCAGGCCGACAAGGGGCCAGCTGAGGGACAAAAGCGTCCCTGGGTTCACAAGCCAATCAGGCCTGCAAACGAGTCTGCGACTACATAGAGTGTTGCCCCCACCCGACTCTCGGGTGGGGGATCAACTTCACAAGTCTGCAGCTCGGTGGACTTCCCTGCTTTCCGACCAGTGGGTTTGCGCGGTGGTTTCATCTAGGTACAAGATGGAATTTATTTTTTGTCCACAAAACAGATTTTTTTTTTCTCGCGGGGTAATAGCTCATGTGCCGCTGCCGGAAAGGCTTCAGGGATTCTATTCCAATCTGTTTGTAGTCCCAAAAGAAGGACAGGGTTCGTCCAATCCTGGACCTCAAGGCCCTCAACTCCTTGGTAAAAGTACGAAGTTTCAGGATGGAATCAGTTCGCTCTGTGGTCGCTGCACTCCATCCGGGGGATTTTCTGGCATCCTTGGACATCAAGGACGCATATTTGCATGTCCCCATATACTGTATGTCGGGCATTAGAGATTTCTGCGTTTTGCAGCCAGGGACGATCACTACCAATTTGTGGCTATCTCTTTTGGCCTGGCATCGGCACCAAGGGTTTTCACCAAGGTGCTCGCCACGATCCTTATCGTGGGCTACTTGGTCGACCTCCTTCTGAGGGCTACTTCAGACTCAGACTTAGAGGAGGATGTGGCGATGCCAGTCAGACCCTTCAAGAGTTCGATAGGGTACTGAACCTCCAGAAGTCGGTGTTGGTGTCGACACAGTGCCTGGAGTATCTGGGCTTGATTCTGGACTCCTCAGGGGTGGGTGTTTTTCTCCCTTTGGAAAAATTGCAGACTCTTCAGGTGGCGGTGAAGCTTTTAACATCCCGCAGGTGGTCGTTGCTGCGCTTCTGCATGCGAGTCCTGGGTCTCATGGTAGCCTCCTTCGAGGCGGTACCGTATGTTCAATTCCACGCTCGAGTCTTGCAGAAGGAGATCCTGTCCAAATGGGACAAGTCTCTGTTGTCCCTGGATTGTCAGATCCAGGTAAGCCAACTAGTCAAGACCTCCCTGGTCTGGTGGCTGAAATCTCCGGCCCTTCAGTCCGGAAAGTCATTCCTTCCCTTTCACTAGATGGTGTTCAGTTGACACAAGGTCGCTGGCCACAGGAAGAATCCCACCTGATAATCAATGTACTGGAACTTCGGGCGATCAGGCAGTGCCTCTCCACATGGTCACAGAGGCTACGGGGACGTCCAGTCTGGATCCAGTCGGACAACGCTAAGGTGGTGGCGTATGTCAACCATCAGGGGGGAACAATAAGCTCTGCTGCAGCATCGGAGGTCACTCACATCCTGCGGTGGGCAGAAAGGAGCGTGCCGGCTCTATCGGCCGTATACACTCCAGGCGTAGAAAACTGGCAAGCGGACTACCTAAGTCACCAGATGCCGGACCAAGGAAAATGGTCGCTACACCCAGATGTGTTTCAACTCCTTGCCTGAGTTGGGGCATGCCAGACGTGGATTTCCTGGTTTCTCGACTCAATCGCAGGTATTGAGGTTTGTGGCCAGGTCCAGAGATCCCTGGGCAGACGCGACAGACGCGTTAGTGGCTCCGTGAGGTCAGTATCGGCTAATTTTACGCCTTTCCCCCAATAAAACTTCTTCCTCCTCTGCTCCGCAGAGTAGAGGCCGAGGGGATTCCAGTGATTCTGTTTGCCCCAGACTGGCCTCGGCATCTCTGGTACGCCGACCTAGTGCGCCTGGTGGCGGATGTCCCTTGGCGACTGCTGATGCGGGAGGACCTTGTAAGGTCCCATACTTCATCCTGCTTTACAGTCGCTGGCTTTAACGGCATGGCTATTGAAAGCCAGGAACTAAGGGACCAAGGCCTGTCGTTTTTGGTAATTTCCACCATGCTAAGAGCACGGATGTCATCTTCTTGGAGGGTTTGCCATCGCGCGTGGAAGGCCTGCATCTCTATGTGAGGAGATGGAGTGGTGTCCACGGGCATATTCAGTTTCCAGGATCCTGCTGTTTTTTACAGCATGAAGTGGATAAAGAACTTGCCTTAAGTAACATTAAGGGGCAGATTTCAGCCTTAGCTGTTTTCTTTCAATGACCCTTGGTGGCTCTTTTTACTGGTGTGTACATTTGTGCAGGGGGTCCGACATGTGGTCCCCCCGGTTCGACCACTACTTCTTCCGTGGGATTTTAACCTGGTGCTCTCGGTGCTTCAGAAAACCTCCCTTTGGGAACATCAGAGAGATTCCTCTTTTGACATTCTCTCAGAAAGTTGCCTTCTGGTGGCCATTACATATGTCAGAAGGGTTTCTAAGTGGCGACCTTGTCTTGTAAGTCCCCATGCTTGATCCTTCGTAAGGATACTGCGGTGCTAAGACCACAACCTTCGTTTCTTCCAAAGGTGGTTTCGGCCTTTCATCTGAATGAGGACATTGTGCTTCCATCCTTGTGTCCTCGGCTGTCGCATCTCTGAGGTTGCGTTACATCCCTTAGACGTGGTACGTGCTCTGCGGGTGTATCTGTCTGCTACGGCTCAGTTTCGGAGGTCAGACTCACTGTTTCTGTCGATGACTGCACCTAAGAAGGGCCTGGCGGTCTCTTCAGCCACTATTTCTCGGTGGACCTGCCAAACGATAATTCTATGCCCTTAGAGGGCCGGCGCCTCCCTTTCCTGTTTCGGCACATTCGACCAGGGCAATTGGTGTCTCCTGGGTTCTCTGACTTCAAGCGTATGTTTCACAGAAGTGTAAGGCGGCGACCTGGTCGCCCGTTCATCCCTGCACTAAGTTTTACAGGGTTGATGTGTATGCATCTTCGGATGCTTGCTTCACCCTGCAAGGTTTTGCAAGTGATTGTTTGAGGCTACATCTCCTCCGTTGAGAAGCTGTTTTTTGGGGGTGAAGTTGTTTAATTGCTGTTCCCACCCCTCGTTTTTTGACACTGCTTGGGGATGTCCCACAAGTCAAGAATTATAAGGAGCTGTGTCCGTCCATGGACGAAAGAGAAAATAGGATTTTTGTACTCACTGTAAAATCCTTTTCTCTGAAGTCCATGGACGGACACAGCACCCACCCTTCCTTTTTAAGTTTGTAATGCTTTTTGACGAACTGAGCTGCTCAGTGCAGTGTGAGGGGTTATGACCAGAGGGACCGCCCCTTGGGCGGGGGCTGTTCAGCTTTGCTAAAGTTACATGTTTTAAATGTCTAACATGTCTGCCTAGTCCTCTCATAATAGACGGAACATAACCCACAAGTCAAGAATTATAAGGAGCTGTGTCCGTCCATGGACTTCAGAGAAAAGGATTTTATGGTGAGTACAAAAATCCTATTTTTGTTTGTACATGATTGGATGATAGAAACCAGCACAGCTTCCCCTTTAGATCTAGAGAAAATGCACTTAAATTGCATTTGCAGTGCACTGTATATTTGCCTTTACTAAATCAACAATGTACCCTGTTTTATACAATGCATTATAGGCTTTCACAATTATCACATAAACAATAAACACAAAAATATTCATATTTATACCCTATGTACATGTAGCGGCCTCCTCTCTCCCCTCTCTTCTATCAGCTCGTCTGTCTCTTGTGTAGGGGTACTTTAGAGGAGAGAGAGTGGGGTCACCACGCCAAGCCCTCACCGCAGATGTTTGTGTGGTGGAAGCAAAGTTCTTGTTTTACCTTCGGGTCAGTGTTCTGCACCTGGACCCTCCAAAGAGAGTTACCTTGAACAATGTCTGCCAGAAAATGAGCCCCACACCATTAAAGTCCAACACTCCTTTATTCTTCTTCATGCAAAGTGAACACAGTCATTTGGACTCCCTTAGAGAACAGAACAGACAAGGAGGTGTGGAATGCGAATAGGCCCAGACACAATGAACTCTCCACTTTCCTTCCTGAAAGTGGGTTGCGGTCTCCGAGCGAGGGGAAATTTCCTTCCAGGCGGTCTCCGATGGGAGGCTCACCTGTCACTGGCAATATGCTGCACCGGGTCTTCAAGCAAGTATCTCCCACCGGTCCATTACGCCATCCGGATTCGGGTACCCACTCCCGGGGTTCCCTAGGACCTCCTTCCCTCGCGGAACTCAGTGGTGGGCACTGAGCTCCAGACCTCCTCTCGAGTACCTTACCCCAGGCTAAAGGTGCCTGGGATGGAACACAACCTAGGGGACCGACACAAACCACCGCCCTCAGGCTGAAGGTGCCCGGGACTCGACTCCCGCCACCGAAAATGGCCGCCCCCTTTATACCCCCTCCCAGCAAGCATGGCGGGTTCCCGCCCCACTAAACAACCGCTGAGAGAGACCAAAAGAGGTACGCCACCGCAACGATGGCTCAACCCCAGGCCCAAAGCGACAGCGCCACCTGGTGGGCCCCAGGGTACCATACATCACAGTTTCCCCACCAGATTCAAAAATAGAAAGCATATACCCGCTACACTCTCCCCCTGGTGATTTGACACTGGTCCCCAGTGTCTGGAGCAAACTATGCCTTCAACGGCTGACATAGTCCAGTCCAGAAACCAACTATAAATTGTACAAAAAATACTTTTGAAAGACTTGGTCAACTAAAGCAATTGTGTCTGAGCCTTACATAAAAGGGAAGGGAAACAACAACATTTTAACCATAACTGTTAGAATCACATTATACTTTTCCCCCACCCATCCTGACTAAGACCCACCCCATACTCAGTGGTCTTGATGGGATGCTCTCCTGCAGAGGGAAAAAAGAAAATTATCGCACATAAACCCTGACACATATATTCGTGTAAGAGGAAAGAAACTTCTTAGTAAAGAAATCCCTTTTCTCTATAGAGTGAGTGTGTGAAAAGTGTTAACGATGCGCAACACTGCTACCTGGTGACAGCGTCGCGGTAACTGCACTCGTGTAACTTTTCTTCTTTTCCTGAGCCCTATCTACCCCAGAATCCATGATCTCTTGCTGGAAAAGTGAAGAACAAACAGGAACAGTCCTTCATTCCTCTGGGTAACAAGGACAACAGGCCCCAGAAAGTTCAGCAGCATACAAAACAAGAACGGAGTCTTTTCTCTCCTACAAATAGAAGCGGGGATGCGGCAGAACAAGTGGTTTCAAGTGCTGATCCATGGTCTCCAGATGATACTCAACATCTTCCCCTTCCTTGCGCCGGATCAGCACCTTGTCCGCATGGATGTGCCGTCCCAACATCCACTCTGCCTTGCAGTCTTTAAAACGCTGAGAGGCCTTGGGAAAACACGCCAGGTACCTGCGGGCGTGTGGAATCTGAAGGTGAGTCCACACAAAGTCATTGTACCAGCGCTCCCGGCAAACTTCCACCTCGTACAACAACTCCTTGGACAAGTATGGGTACTCCCATCCATACTCTGCAGCAACCTTCTGGCCAAATAGGCGTTGTAGTCTCGCCAGAGGAGGCATAGTGGCTCTGTCCCCTTCACCAGGCAAAACTATCGAGTCCGGGTGGCGAGGGACCTTGATCACATCTGATCTGGGCATAGGTGCCCGCAACAACAGTCTCTTTTCCCCGGTCCTGGGTGTAGGTGACACCGGGGATGTAAGGGCAGGTTGGGAACGAGACCCCTCCTCAGGCGCTGGTGCTTCCACCCGGGGTGTACTATCCCCTGTAGACATAGGTGGGTCCCTGGTTCTGCGGGATGAGGCGAGAGGTACTTTGTCCCAGCCCTTTTCTGCAAACAGTTC
Organism: Rana muscosa; assembly: GCA_029206835.1. Classification (NCBI taxonomy): domain Eukaryota; kingdom Metazoa; phylum Chordata; class Amphibia; order Anura; family Ranidae; genus Rana; species Rana muscosa. The sequence continues at coordinate 141,459,306 of CM055121.1, read as the reverse complement.
ATCAATAGCAACATCGTCTCCCATATCCGAGAGCGACTCCAGGTCAGAGGCGTCACACTCCTCCGCGGGCAGGTAGCCTGTAGTGGAGACTGAATTTTCACCTCTTCCCACACACCAAATCTCTCCGCCTGGCTTACCTCGGCCTTTACTTGCAGCGGGATGTCCGAAACTCTTGTCGACGGATCCATCCGGGCCGGGCGTAAGCGGGCGAGATGGTCCACCACAACCGCTGGTCGGGGCTATCATACCGGTCTTTCTCTTCGGTGGTGGACGCTGCGAGACAGTGGTGACCGAGTCAGCATCCTCGGATTTCTCCCGTTGAGTACTCACTACCTCCTCCGCGGTCGTTGCAGTGTGCGCAGGGATGGCTGTCAAAGCAGTGATTCCTCCTCTCTGAGTGGTGTTGCCTGCAGCTCGGCCAGGGTAAATGGTTCTCGGCTTCTCAACCGCTGGATCCACTTCAAAAAGGAACTCCCCACAGGCCTTGCATCGCCCGAACGGCTTCAGTTGGCACACCAGTCCCGAACAACCGGGACAAATCACACCCAGGGCCTCAACGTCCATGCACGAATACAGGGCGAATCGACCCCTTGGCTTTAGCCGGATTCCCGTATCTGTAACCGGAGCAGCAGCAGTCAGTGTCGTGGTAGAAGGGTGAACCGGAATCCACGATGTATGTCCGAACATGGTGACCTGTTGCTGATCCATCGCACACTGCCAGGTTTTTACGCCAACGTACCACGTGTAGTCCTTCACACGTATTGGACTCCTCCCCTTTGCTCCAGTTCGCGGGCTTTTCTTCTTTTCTCTTTCTGAGTCACGGCCACGAACTAAGCGGTGGGGGTGTGCCTGGTGGCGCAGTGCAATAGAAGCCCCCACGTGTACTACTTCACACGGCTGAGCCTCTCCCTTTTTCCACTCTTCTGCGTGGGCCTTTCCCTTCATTGGGTCATGTCCACGACTTCGAACAGGGATGCACTTCCGCCAATGAAGGCCTGCCTACTTGTAACTCCTCCGGGCAGACACGTTCAATTCTGTAGTAACACAAACACTATCCCAGACGAGCCCCCACGTGTAGCGGCCTCCTCTCTCCCCTCTCTTCTATCAGCTCGTCTGTCTCTTGTCTAGGGGTACTTTAGAGGAGAGAGAGCGGGGTCACCACGCCAAGCCCTCACCGCAGATGTTTGTGTGGTGGAAGCAAAGTTCTTGTTTTACCTTCGGGTCAGTGTTCTGCACCTGGAACCTCCAACGAGAGTTACCTTGAACAATGTCTGCCAGAAAATGAGCCCCACACCATTAAAGTCCAACACTCCTTTATTCTTCTTCATGCAAAGTGAACACAGTCATTTGGACTCCCTTAGAGAACAGAACAGACAAGGAGGTGTGGATACGAGTAGGCCCAGACACAATGAACTCTCCACTTTCCTTCCTGAAAGTGGGTTGCGGTCTCCGAGCGAGGGGAAATTTCCTTCCAGGCGGTCTCCGATGGGAGGCTCACCTGTCACTGGCAATATGCTGCACCGGGTCTTCAAGCAAGTATCTCCCACCGGTCCATTACACCTTCCGGATTCGGGTACCCACTCCCGGGGTTCCCTAGGACCTCCTTCCCTCGCGGAACTCAGTGGTGGGCACTGAGCTCCAGACCTCCTCTCGAGTACCTCACCCCAGGCTAAAGGTGCCTGGGATGGAACACGACCTCCGCCTAGGGGACCGACACGAACCACCGCCCTCAGGCTGAAGGTGCCCGGGACTCGACTCCCGCCACCGAAAATGGCCGCCCCTTTTATACCCCCTCCCAGCAAGCACGGCGGGTTCCCCGCCCCACCATACAACTGCTGAGAGAGACCAAAAGAGGTACGCCACCGCAACAATGGCTCAACCCCAGGCCCTAAGCCACAGCGCCACCTGGTGGGCCCCAGGGAACCATACATCACAGTTTCCCCACCAGATTCAAAAATAGAAAGCATATACCCGCTACATACATATTTGACATTAAAGCTAAGTTCACACTACTGCATTTCAGAAATATGCGCAGAATTCTATGCTTTCCCAACACACGCATAAATGTACTTCCCTTTTAGCAGAAGTACAACAGCACTGAAGGTCAGGAAGATCTCCTAGTATGAACCCATTGTGGGATCAATCCTCAGCCAACTCCATTCAGAATGGAAGCTATCTCTTGTGGGTAGAATGTCACTTTAAATCTCTACATTGTTTCATGTTTATAGTGGTGTGCCCAAGGTTATCCCAGAGAAGATCACTCCAGAAACTCAAGCAAAAGGTGCGGTGACAGAGCCCGAGGAACATCAAGACACTGCTGCCAAAAGGTGAACATCTGAGATACACACACATATAGTATTATAATGTCACATGTTTGTAGTATAAAGTCCAAAAAGTAGACATTGCACTCCAAAATACTGAATGTCAAATTTTTTAGAAGACTTTTAGCACTCTCTCTGTGACACTGAGGGTGACGGGGTTCCCCCAGAATATACCCATTGTGGGATCAATGCTCAGCCAACTGCATCCAGAATGGAAGCTATCTCTTGCGGGTAGAATGCCACTTTAAATTTCTGCATGCATTGTTTCATGTTTACAGTGGTGTGCCAAAGATTATTCCAGAGAAGATCACTCCAGAGACCCAAGCAAAGGATACGGTGACAGAGCCAGAGGAACATCAAGACACTGCTGCTGAAAGGTGAACATCACCGAGATACACACACACATACAGTATTTATTAGATGGGGTAAGCTGCATGGAAGTCTTTTAATGATCATCAGTGGGTGCACTCCGCCAATAAGTTCCACTCTGATTTGTAGCATAACGTCCCAAAGATAGACATTGCACTTTTACAGGTGATACTCGAAAAATTTGAATATCGTGCAAAAGTTAATTTATTTCACTAATGCATTTTAAAAGGTGAAACTAATATATGAGATAGACTGCAAAGCAAGAGAGTTCAAGCCGTGATTTGTCATAATTGTGATTATTATGGCTTACAGCTCATGAAAACTCCAAATCCACAATCTCAGAAAATAGTATATTACATGCAATCAATAAAACAAGGATTGTACATAGAACAATATCGGACCTCTGAAGAGTATAAGCATGCATATGTACTCAGTACTTGGTTTTGGCCCCTTTTGCAGCAATTACTGCCTCAGTGCGGCGTGGCATGGAAGCTATCAGCCTGTGGCACTGCTGAGGTGTTATCAGTGCCGATTCTGACCTCCCTGGGGCCCTAAGCAAAATTCTGCTAAGGGGCCCTTTACGGTGGCAAAAAATGGGTGTGGTTTACGCGGAATGGTGGGCGTGGCTTGCGTGGGCATGGCTCGGAGGGGTGTGGTTAGAGTCGGAGATGAATGAGGGATGGAGGAAGAAAGAGAGAAAGAAAGAGGGAGAGATAGAAAGAAAGAGGGGTGGAGGGACAGCAGGCCCAGATCCTACACCACAATAGAAATATGTGTATTCCAGAAAGTTTAACAAATCAGCAGATAAACATACTCCAAACACCTGGTGTTAGCGCTTCAATCATCCCGGTACCATGGTTGTTATGGTGTCAGGATGACTGAAGCGCATTATTTCTATTATTACATTGTAATATAGAATGAAATTATTCAACTCACCATAACGCAGAATCAGTGGAAGCCCCGAGTCCCTCCTTACACCAGGCATTCCCAGCGGAGTCCCCCTTACACCAGGCATTCCCAGTAGAGTTCCTCCTTATATCAGGCATTCCCAGTAGAGTCCCTCCTTACACCAGGCATTCCCAGTAGAGTCCCTCCTTACACCAGGCATTCCCAGCGGAGTCCCCCTTACACCAGGCATTCCCAGCGGAGGCCCCCCTTACACCAGGCATTCCCAGCGAAGGCCCCCCTTACACCAGGCATTCCCAGCGGAGTCCCGCCTTACACCAGGCCTCCCCAGCGGAGGCCCCCCTTACACCAGGCATTCCCAGCGGAGTCCCCCTTACACCAGGCCTCCCCAGCGGAGGCCCCCCTTACACCAGGCATTCCCAGCGGAGGCCCCCCTTACACCAGGCATTCCCAGCGGAGTCCCCCCTTACACCAGGCCTCCCCAGCGGAGGCCCCCCTTACACCAGGCATTCCCAGCGGAGTCCCCCTTACACCAGGCATTCCCAGCGGAGTCCCCCCCTTACACCAGGCCTCCCCAGCGGAGGCCCCCTTACACCAGGCATTCCCAGCGGAGGCCCCCTTACACCAGGCATTTCCAGCGGAGGCCCCCCTTACACCAGGCCTCCCCAGCGGAGGCCCCCCTTACACCAGGCATTCCCTGCGGAGGCCCCCCTTACACCAGGCCTCCCCAGCGGAGGCCCCCCTTACACCAGGCATTCCCAGCGGAGGCCCCCCTTACACCAGGCCTCCCCAGCGGAGGCCCCCCTTACACCAGGCATTCCCAGCGGAGGCCCCCCTTACACCAGGCCTCCCAGGCGGAGGCCCCCCTTACACCAGGCATTCCCAGCGGAGGCCCCCCTTACACCAGGCCTCCCCAGCGAAGGCCCCCCTTACACCAGGCCTCCCCAGCGGAGGCCCCCTTTACACCAGGCATTCCCAGTGGAGGCCCCCTATACACCAGGCCTCCCCAGCGGAGGCCCCCCTTACACCAGGCATTCCCAGTGGAGGCCCCCCTTACACCAGGCATTCCCAGCGGAGGCCTTACACCAGGGTAGGCCCCCCTTACACCAGGCATTCCCAGCGGAGGCCCCCCTTACACCAGGCATTCCCAGCAGAGGCCCCCCTTACACCAGGTGTGATGCCCCAGCAGCAGAGACTCTCTCCGCCGCCATTACGCAGAGGGGACAGTGGAGGAGCCGGCCGGGTGGCTGGCAATAGGAATTAAGCTGCGGCACCGCCGCCCACCCCCGCCCCTTCCCACATTTCACTCACACACAGACAGACATTAGCGGGGCGGGAGGTGGGCGGTGCCGCAGCTCAATTCCTATTGGCAGCCACCCTGACCCTCCTCTTGGTCTACAAGAAAATGAAAATTGCCTCCGCCCGGCCTGCGGACCTCTAGTGGCGGCGGCGGTTGCGGCGGCGGCGAAGATTCGGGGGCCCCTAGTAATTACTCGGGGCCCTATGCAGCTTGCCTAGCAAGCCTATAGGGCAGATCAGCCCTGGGTGTTATGGAAAACCAAGATGCTTCAATAGCGGCCTTCAGCTCTTCTGCATTGTTCAGTCTCATGTCTCTCATCTTTCTCTTGGCAATGCCCCATAGATTCTCTATGGGGTTCAGATCAGGCAAGTTTGATGGCCAATCAAGCACAGTAATCCCACGGTCATTGAACCAGGTTTTGGTGGTTTTGGCAGTGTGGGCAGGTGCCAAGTCCTGCTGGAAAATGAAGTCAGCATCCCCATAGAGCTCGTCTGCGGAAGGAAGCATAAAGTGCTCCAAAATCTCCTGGTAGACGGCTGCGTTGACCCTGGACTTAATGAAGCACAGTGGATCAACTCCAGCAGATGACATGGCTCCCCAAATCAACACAGACTGTGGAAACTTCACACTGGAGTTCAAGCATCTTGCAGTGTGTGCCTCTCCATTCTTCCTCCATACTCTGGGTCCTTGGTTTCCAAATGAGATGCAAAATTTGCTCTCATCAGAAAAGAGGACTTTGGACCACTGAGAAACAGACCAGGTCTGTTTTTCTTTAGCCCAGGTAAGACGCTTCTGAAGTTGTTTGTTGTTCAGGAGTGGCTTGACAAGAGGAATACGACATTTGAAGCCCATTTCCAGGATCCGTCTGTGTGTGGTGGTGGCTCTTGATGCGCTGACTCCAGCCTCAGTCCACTCCTAGTGAAAGTCCCCAACACTTTTGAATGGCCTTTTCCAGACAGACAATCCTCTCCAGGCTGCGGTCATCCCTGCTGCTTGTGCACCTTTTTCTTCCACATTTTTACCTTCCTTTTTTTTTTTTCTTTATTTTCACTTTTTCAATTATACAGGGAACCAAATCACATTGACATATACAAAATAGAGTAGACAAATCAGCCTCATACAAACTAAACATACCCTCCTACACTTGATATTACTGAAAATAAATTGATACATTAAATTTTCACCCTTCCCACCAACTCCCACCCCCCAAGATAATATCTACTCAGGGCCAGATGGGGCTAGTGCGACTCCTAGTCTGGGTCACAGTAATCAACGAGGAGGGTGTGAGAGGGAAAGCATTAAAAAAATATATATTATTTTTTTTACAGCTTTCTCCGCTACTCCCCTCCTCTCGTATCATCCCCTATAATTAGGCCTGGGGCAACGCTATCCCGTGGCTCTTGCTACGCGGCTACTGTCCCAGACTGTTCAATCTCCTCCTTCCTATTTACAATCCCCTTCCACTCTCCTTCCTATAACCCCCCCTCCCAAAAAAAAAAATCCCCAGAAAAGAGATTATGGCATACTCGTAATGTTGGCGCTATTGTTGGGTGCATCTTAGTATTGGTTGTAACATTTCTATAACACCAGGGGGCTCTGCTTAATAATTCCCTACATTGCGCTTGCTCTAAATTTGCCCAGATTTTCATATCCATGTGTTGACACCAGTCCAATACTCGTCCTAGGTGCACTGCTTGGTAGTACTTATATACATTGGGGACAGCCAGCCCTCCATACTGTTTTGGTAAAAATAGTAATACCCTCTTAATCCTTGGTTGTTTGCCTGCCCAAATAAATTTCATAAATAGCGTTTGGATATGTCTTAAAAAAAATCTTGGTATTGCAATTGGAACTGCCTGGAGGAAGTACAGGATCTTTGGTAAGATATTCATCTTAATTATATTGCTTCTTCCAAACCATAAGAACATTCCCCTATGCCATCTCTCCAGTAGTCCACGTACTTTACTTAGTATTGGTAAAAAAATGGAATTCATACATTTTAGACGTATCTACTGCGATTATAGTCCCTAAATACTTCAGCCCTTGAGGTCTGACCATTTGAATTTATAACTTAGTCTTATTGATTCCATCATCTTCTTTGGGATTGTTACCATCAAGTCTTCCGACTTTGTACAATTTATTTTGAAATACGAGAGTCGACCGTATAACTCAATTTCCTTAAACAGATTTGGAAGTGAAACAATTGGATTTGTCATTGAAAAAAGCAAATCATCTGCATATGCTGCAACTTTATGCTGTAATCCCCCTATTTCAATTCCCCTGATATCCTTATTTGACCGTATTCTGCACAGAAAAGGCTCCAAAGTTAATGCAAATATCAAAGGGGACAGGGGGCAACCTTGTCTTGTCCCATTTGTTATCTCAAAGGGTGGGGAGACTACTCCGTTTACTTTCACTTGAGCTGTAGGTCCTTTATACATACTAGCAATCCAATTAATCATTTTCTCTCCAACTTTTATATGTCGTAGGACCGCAAACATAAACCCCCATCCCACCCGATCAAAGGCCTTCTCTGCGTCTGTTCCAAGAAAGATGCAGGAGGTCTTAGTCGAGTTAGCTATATGCATAAAATTCACAGCCTTGATGGTATTATCCCTTGCTTATCTTGTTGGTATAAATCCAACTTGGTCTTGATGGATCAAAAAGGGAAGTTGCTGTTGTAACCTTAGGGCTATTATCTTACTAAATACTTTCAAATCAGCATTCAGTAGAGATATTGGCCTATAACTACTACATTGCTTTTGATCCTTGCCCTCTTTTGGTATCACCGATATCATAGCTTTCACTGTCTCCGGATGAAAAATGGCTGTATCCCCCAGTTCATTAAACATTCTAACCATAAAAGGTCCCAACTCAGAAATAAGTGTCTTGTAATACTGTGCCGTGAATCCGTCTGGTCCTGGTGCTTTTCCTGCTTTTGCTAATCTTACTGCGTTTTGGATTTCTTCCAATGTTATTGGCGACTGCAACTCCTCACCAACCTCTGTCGTCAAACTCGGCATACCACTTGATAATAAATATTCCTCCATCCCTTCTTGATCTGGCTCTCTCAGTCTTAGGTTGTACAGTGAGGAGTAGTAGTTGCCAAATTCCTCCGCAATTTGTCCAGGTAGTTGAACCTCTATTCCATCTTTTTTTTTAACCTAGGGTATGTATGTCCTTGCCTGTATTTCCCGTAGAGCTCTTGCTAATTGTCTTCCGCATTTATTGCCTGATTCATAGCTACATTTACGTCTTATTTGTAATGCCATTTTTGCTCTATATTGTAGTAACTCGGTCACTTGTCTATGGGTTTTTAATAATTCCCGTTCTACTTCTGTAGTCTGGGCGTGTTTATGTCATGCCTCTAAGTTTTGAATTTTTCCTAATAATCCTGTTAGTTTAGCTTCTCTCTCTTTCTTGATCCTTGCTCCATGTTTAATCAGTACACCACGTATTACAGCTTTATGTGTTTCCCAAACTACTCCCAATGTACTTTCTGATTTATCATTCGTCTGAAAGAACCATTTCACCTCTTTCCGAATATCCTCCATTACCATTGGGTCCTGTAGTAGACTTTCATTAAGTTTCCACATCATCGGGGCTGAATAGTTTCTCTGTGCCAAATCATACCTCAGGAAGATCGGTGCATGATCTGACCAAGTGATGATACCAATGGTAGTTTCCCTGACTGAGTATAATTGTTTGGGGAGAATAAAAAAAACATCTATTTGTGAATATACTTTATGGGAATTCGAAAAACAAGAAAAATCTCTTTCCTTCGGATGTAACAATCGCCATATGTCCACCATTTTTGTCTCTATCATTGCTTTTGTAATCCCCTTCCTTATTTTTGGTAGTACTGATGATGTCCCTGATGAGGTATCCTCGTTAGGGATTAACAGAACATTAAGATCTCCTCCAAGGATTAACTGTCCCTCTGTGAACTCCGTTAGTCTTCTCATCATTTTTTTAACAAATACCTCTTGTTGTATATTGGGGGAATAATAGGACGCCAACGGCACTCCAATTCCTCCAATTGTTCCTTTTATAAACAGATATATTCCCTCCATGTCTATCAAGGAATCTCTATGGACCCAGGCCACCCTACTAGATATCAAAATCGATATGCCCTTTGTTTTAAAGTCCGGGTTAATTGCATGGTACACTACTGAATAATTTCTGTTCCTCAATATAGAAAGATTATTTTCTCTAAAATTGGTTTCTTGAATAAAAGCAATGTCAATATGCTGTCTCCTAAGATCCTGTAATAACATCTGACGTTTTTCGGTGATATTCAATCCCCTTACATTAAATGACATAATTAACAGGGATTCCATTACTCCTAATCTCTGTTACCCAGAGAAAACAAATACAATAGAGAGGCCAGATGGACGGGAACACACAGGAGAGGAAAAAAGAGAGAGGAGAAGAAGAAAAAAAAAAAAAGGAACAACCCCCCCCTTCCCCTAACTCCCAACCCTCCCCCTCCCTACCTATGTAAGAGCTCCACGGAAGGCCGTTAATTTATGGCCTCCTAGGAGCTTCTAAAGCTATTCTGTTTTATTCACTCAATCCCTATTCAAGCCAATTCCTTTAGTGTTAACCTATTGAGGGGCCAAGGTTAAGCATAGCTGCCCCAGGCCTGAGCATTCCAAGCAAATTCCACCTATTATACACATCATATCTTACGAGTAGCATATATCTCAGTAAAACTAAATAAGGCTCTTAGAAGGAGAAAAAAAAAGGAGAGGAAATCTCTATTCCATGTAATCTTCCCAAATATCCCTCATTCTTATCTCGTCCCCCTCTTGCCCTCTCCCCCCCTTCCCCCTCCCATTTCCCCCTCCCTACTATTTCCTCTTCTTTATTCCTCTCACCAGAGTCTCAGTACATATACATATCTCTTTATATATACACCAATATATTATACATCGTACATCATAAATTTTAATATTACTAATTTTATTACCCTTTTATATTTCCTGTCTGTCCTCCCCTCATTCTAATATTATAACATAATACCGTATGTCAGAAAAAAAAAGGAGGAACCCCTTTCCCTTCCCCCCATATATATTTCTCCTTCCCTTTTAAAAAGAGAACCCAGTCTTGTTATTCATCTTTTACCCTAATGGGGGTGAGGAAAAAAATTATCCCTTTTATATATGTACCTTCCCCCCTCCAAAAAATACAAAAATATAAAAACAATAAAAAAATTAAAAATTCCCCACCTGCTTTGTGTTATATTACCTCTTAATTCCTTCCCCTGCCCCCCCCTCCCTCCCCTCTGTGCTCTCACCCTCTCTGTGTTACCGTTTACGTGTTGTTACCTCCCTCCCCCCTCCCCCATCCCTTCCCCCTTCCAACTCTTCCCCCGTGTTAAAAGGTAAAGCCTAACCACATCGCTTTCCATACAGCAACAAAACAATACTACAAAAAAAAAAAAAAAAATCACACTTTTACCTTCCACATAACTTTCTATTAATGTGCTTTGATACAGCACTTTGGGAGCATCCAACTTATTTTGCAATTACCTTTTGAGGCTTTCCCTCCTTATGGAGGGTGTCAATTATGGTTTTCTGCACAACTGTCAGGTCAGCAGTCTTTCCCATGATTGTGATTCCTATTGACCATTTAAAGGCTCAGGAACCCTTTGCAGGTGTCATGGCTTAATGAGCTGATTAGAGTGGGACACTTTGAGCCTAGAACATTGCACCTTTTCACAATATTCAAATTTTCGGAGATTGTGGACTTAGGGTTTTCATGGGCTGTATGCCATAATCATCACAATAATGACAAATCACGGCTTGAACTATCTTGCTTTGCATGTAATGAGTCTATCTCATATATATATATATATATATATATATATATATATATATATAGTTTCACCTTTTATATATATATATATAGTTTCACCTTTTATGCCTTATTAAAATAAATGAACTTTTGCACGATATTCTAATTTTATATCACCTGTAAATCAACATTTTATTTCCAGTTATGTGAACATAATGAAGAAATAACCGTCTCCAAGCCTCTGAACCTTTGCAATGCTCCCACCCTACTTTAAACAAACAGGTGCTGGCTCTGCACAAGTCTATGAAGGAAGAGAGAGAACATCCTGGACTGCCGCACTCTGTAGAAGACGTGTTTATTGTAGAATAAAATCCAATCCAAAGCAATACAGTCAAATCAAATGGAAACAGGGACAGAAGGCTAACGCGTTTCACATCGTTAGATGCTTACTCATAGCTAAATGAACAAAAACCAAAAACGTGTATAAGAGGAGGGTGGAAAGAACCACCCACCAATCAAAATTTGAGAATTTAAGTGAAAACACCTTACCACATAATTGGATCTGATAGTCCCAGAAATTTGAGTGCACCTGCGGGGCGAGGACCCAGCAACTGAAACAATAATATTGAAAGCTGAAAGCATTTAATAGTCCTCAAATGCCCTAGCATGGCGCACTCAAAAAGATGGGATCAAAATAGGAATACAACAGACAGATGACCCCGTATGTGTATAATAAGTGAACATAAAATATGTAAATAAGTGCAATGGTCATTGTGTGACGAGCATATAGTGATTATGTGATACATTAATCAAAAACATATGCTAAACATATAATAGAAAAACATATATAGACACAGAATAAGGTCATCATTATAAAACTACAATGTTATATTAAAAAAGTTTATGACTTTTGATAAGTATGGTTGTAATATCCCAAAGATATCAAAAAAGCCACTCATTACCAATGCTCTGAATACGAATTGGGTATTATGACATATTATCTCCTCTACGAATACGGGCTGGATGCTGTTTTGCATGTGTGTAAATTCATGATATAAATATGCTATTAGATAAGAAACAAACAAAAGCAAAACAAAAACAAAACCAGACAAACAGTATTCAGAGATGAAGTGTGTCCGGGTAATGAGTGTAGAAAAAGGAAAAAGCCGAAGCCTTGGCCACTCTTATGCCGCGTACACACGATCATTATTCACGGCGGGTAAAAAAACGCAGTGAATAATGACATTAAAAACGAGGGAACGGCTTGTTCCCCACACACGGTCGTTTTTCACGTCATTTTTTCTCTTGTCGAGAAAAACGACCGTCTGTGGGCTCCGCGGCCGTGTTTCCCTATGGGAAAACTGCCGCGGAAAAAATGTCTGAAAAAACAACGAGAAAAATTAGAACATGTTCTAATTTTTCTCGTCGTTTTTAATGCCATTTTTCTCGTCGAGAAAAACGACAAAATGCCCACAGACGATCGTTTTTCTCGTCAAATGGAAAAAATTGCGTTTTTCTCGACAAGAAAAATGGTCGTGTGTACACAGCATTAGAGAATATGTCAGGTGAAGTTCTAAAGGAAAAAATCCTTTGAACATAAACCAGACAAAATTGGAAACTGGAAATTGATGATAAAAGAATTCTAATGGCAGAAAATTGGAGAAGGCGCTTGAGGACCATGGTAAGGCGCCAACAAGGGGACACTTGTTTCTATGACATAGCGCAAATCGTGAGCAGGTGTATGGTGCAGACACAGAGTCTCACCTCACCCGCTGCAAAAAACGATGTTGCAGACAGATAATAGAAGGTATGAAAGTGGAGACATTAGAGAGTTAACATAATGAGTTTTTATGGTTTGAGGCACTATAGTAGAAGGTGTGGACATGCACATCATATTTGTAAAGAAAATGTTGTGGGATCAATGCTCAGTGAACTCCATCCAGAATGGAAGCTATCTCTTGTGGGTAGAATGGCACTTTAAATCTCTGTATGCATTGTGTCATGTTTACAGTGGTGTGCCCAAGATTATTCCAGTGACAATCACTCCAGAGACTCAAGCAAAGGGTACGATGACAAAGCCAGAGGAACATCAAGACACTGCTGCCGAAAGGTGAACATCTCTGAGATATTTGAGACACACACATACATACAGTATATATTAGATGGGGTAAGCTGCACAGAGTCTTTTATTGATCGTGAGTAGGGATGAGCTCGGTGTTCGAGTCGAACATACGTTCGACTCGAACATCGGCTGTTCGATCGTTCGCCGAACAACGAACGATTTGGGCCGTTCGCGCCTAATTCGCGGCCCACAATGCACTACGCCATCGCAGTGTCATCCAGGCGCTGTGATTGGCCAAGCATGCACTGTGACCCCGCATGCTTGGCCAATCACAGCGCCGGCAGCGAGGAGAGCAATGATTGGCCACAGGCAGGATGCCTGTGGCCAATTATTGCTGAGGGTGTTTAGTACACGCCCCACACTATAAAAGGCCGCCAGCACGGCGGCCTAGTGTAGTGTGTTCCGGAGCAGGGAAAGAGAAGCATAGGCAGGGACAGTGACATTTTTTTTTTCTTGCTTAACCTGGATTCCTTTAGTTTAGGGAAAGAGAAGGATAGGTAGGGAGAGTGTCAGTCTGTTTTACTGTGCTAAACCTTGTTTGTAGGGACAGGGAAGGACAGTGAGGGAAATTCTCATTGTGCTATACTGTGCTAAAGCATTCCTCATCAACCATCTTTAAAAAAAAAAATTTTTATAGGGACAGAAAACTATAGGTAGGGAGAGTGTCAGTGTGTTTTACTGTGCTAAACCTTGTTTGTAGGGACAGGGAAGGACAGTGAGGGAAATTCTCATTGTGCTATACTTTGCTAAAGCATTCCTCATCAACCATCTTTAAAAAAAAAAAAATTATAGGGACAGAAAACTATAGGTAGGGAGAGTGTCAGTGTGTTTTACTGTGCTAAACCTTGTTTGTAGGGACAGGGAAGGACAGTGAGGGAAATTCTCATTGTGCTATACTGTGCTAAAGCATTCCTCATCAACCATCTTTAAAAAAAAAAAATTTATAGGGACAGAAAACTATAGGTAGGGAGAGTGTCAGTGTGTTTTACTGTGCTAAACCTTGTTTGTAGGGACATGGAAGGACAGTGAGGGAAATTCTCATTGTGCTATACTGTGCTAAAGCATTCCTCATCAACCATCTTTAAAAAAAAATTTTTTTATAGGGACAGAAAACTATAGGTAGGGAGAGTGTCAGTGTGTTTTACTGTGCTAAACCTTGTTTGTAGGGACAGGGAAGGACAGTGAGGGAAATTCTCATTGTGCTATACTGTGCTAAAGCATTCCTCATCAACCATCTTTAAAAAAAAAAATTTTTATAGGGACAGAAAACTATAGGTAGGGAGAGTGTCAGTGTGTTTTACTGTGCTAAACCTTGTTTGTAGGGACAGGGAAGGACAGTGAGGGAAATTCTCATTGTGCTATACTGTGCTAAAGCATTCCTCATCAACCATCTTTAAAAAAAAAAAAATTATAGGGACAGAAAACTATAGGTAGGGAGAGTGTCAGTGTGTTTTAATGTGCTAAACCTTGTTTGTAGGGACAGGGAAGGACAGTGAGGGAAATTCTCATTGTGCTATACTGTGCTAAAGCATTCCTCATCAACCATCTTTAAAAAAAAAAAATTTATAGGGACAGAAACTATAGGTAGGGAGAGTGTCAGTGTGTTTTACTGTGCTAAACCTTGTTTGTAAGGACAGGGAAGGACAGTGAGGGAAATTCTCATTGTGCTATACTGTGCTAAAGCATTCCTCATCAACCATCTTTAAAAAAAAAAATTTTTATAGGGACAGAAAACTATAGGTAGGGAGAGTGTCAGTGTGTTTTACTGTGCTAAACCTTGTTTGTAGGGACAGGGAAGGACAGTGAGGGAAATTCTCATTGTGCTATACTGTGCTAAAGCATTCCTCATCAACCATCTTTAAAAAAAAATTTTTTATAGGGACAGAAAACTATAGGTAGGGAGAGTGTCAGTGTGTTTTACTGTGCTAAACCTTGTTTGTAGGGACAGGGAAGGACAGTGAGGGAAATTCTCATTGTGCTATACTGTGCTAAAGCATTCCTTATCAACCATCTTTAAAAAAACATTTTTTATAGGGACAGAAAACTATAGGTAGGGAGAGTGTCAGTGTGTTTTACTGTGCTAAACCTTGTTTGTAGGGACAGGGAAGGACAGTGAGGGAAATTCTCATTGTGCTATACTGTGCTAAAGCATTCCTCATCAACCATCTTTAAAAAAAAAAAAATTATAGGGACAGAAAACTATAGGTAGGGAGAGTGTCAGTGTGTTTTAATGTGCTAAACCTTGTTTGTAGGGACAGGGAAGGACAGTGAGGGAAATTCTCATTGTGCTATACTGTGCTAAAGCATTCCTCATCAACCATCTTTAAAAAAACATTTTTTATAGGGACAGAAAACTATAGGTAGGGAGAGTGTCAGTGTGTTTTACTGTGCTAAACCTTGTTTGTAGGGACAGGGAAGGACAGTGAGGGAAATTCTCATTGTGCTATACTGTGCTAAAGCATTCCTCATCAACCATCTTTAAAAAAACATTTTTTATAGGGACAGAAAACTATAGGTAGGGAGAGTGTCAGTGTGTTTTACTGTGCTAAACCTTGTTTGTAGGGACAGGGAAGGACAGTGAGGGAAATTCTCATTGTGCTATACTGTGCTAAAGCATTCCTCATCAACCATCTTTAAAAAAAAAAATGTTTATAGGGACAGAAAACTATAGGTAGGGTGAGTGTCAGTGTGTTTTACTGTGCTAAACCTTGTTTGTAGGGACAGGGAAGGACAGTGAGGGAAATTCTCATTGTGCTATACTGTGCTAAAGCATTCCTCATCAACCATCTTTAAAAAAAATTTTTTTATAGGGACAGAAAACTATAGGTAGGGAGAGTGTCAGTGTGTTTTACTGTGCTAAACCTTGTTTGTAGGGACAGGGAAGGACAGTGAGGGAAATTCTCATTGTGCTATACTGTGCTAAAGCATTCCTCATCAACCATCTTTAAAAAAACATTTTTTATAGGGACAGAAAACTATAGGTAGGGAGAGTGTCAGTGTGTTTTACTGTGCTAAACCTTGTTTGTAGGGACAGGGAAGGACAGTGAGGGAAATTCTCATTGTGCTATACTGTGCTAAAGCATTCCTCATCAACCATCTTTAAAAAAAAAAATTTTATAGGGACAGAAAACTATAGGTAGGGAGAGTGTCAGTGTGTTTTACTGTGCTAAACCTTGTTTGTAGGGACAGGGAAGGACAGTGAGGGAAATTCTCATTGTGCTATACTGTGCTAAAGCATTCCTCATCAACCATCTTTAAAAAAACATTTTTTATAGGGACAGAAAACTATAGGTAGGGAGAGTGTCAGTGTGTTTTACTGTGCTAAACCTTGTTTGTAGGGACAGGGAAGGACAGTGAGGGAAATTCTCATTGTGCTATACTGTGCTAAAGCATTCCTCATCAACCATCTTTAAAAAAACATTTTTTATAGGGACAGAAAACTATAGGTAGGGAGAGTGTCAGTGTGTTTTACTGTGCTAAACCTTGTTTGTAGGGACAGGGAAGGACAGTGAGGGAAATTCTCATTGTGCTATACTGTGCTAAAGCATTCCTCATCAACCATCTTTAAAAAAACATTTTTTATAGGGACAGAAAACTATAGGTAGGGAGAGTGTCAGTGTGTTTTACTGTGCTAAACCTTGTTTGTAGGGACAGGGAAGGACAGTGAGGGAAATTCTCATTGTGCTATACTGTGCTAAAGCATTCCTCATCAACCATCTTTAAAAAAAAAAAAATTATAGGGACAGAAAACTTTGGTAGGGAGAGTGTCAGTGTGTTTTACTGTGCTAAACCTTGTTTGTAGGGACAGGGAAGGACAGTGAGGGAAATTCTCATTGTGCTATACTGTGCTAAAGCATTCCTCATCAACCATCTTTAAAAAAACATTTTTTATAGGGACAGAAAACTATAGGTAGGGAGAGTGTCAGTGTGTTTTACTGTGCTAAACCTTGTTTGTAGGGACAGGAAAGGACAGTGAGGGAAATTCTCATTGTGCTATACTGTGCTAAAGCATTCCTCATCAACCATCTTTAAAAAAAAAATTTTTTATAGGGACAGAAAACTATAGGTAGGGAGAGTGTCAGTGTGTTTTACTGTGCTAAACCTTGTTTGTAGGGACAGGGAAGGACAGTGAGGGAAATTCTCATTGTGCTATACTGTGCTAAAGCATTCCTCATCAACCATCTTTAAAAAAACATTTTTTATAGGGACAGAAAACTATAGGTAGGGAGAGTGTCAGTGTGTTTTACTGTGCTAAACCTTGTTTGTAGGGACAGGGAAGGACAGTGAGGGAAATTCTCATTGTGCTATACTGTGCTAAAGCATTCCTCATCAACCATCTTTGAAATCCTTGTTTTTTGGACAGTCAGTGAAATTGTCATTGTGCTATTCTGTGCGAAAGCAATCATCCTCAACCATATTTAGAAATCCTTAAGTAAAGGGACAGAGAAGGACACCTGAAGGTAGCCCTTATTGCTTTTTTTCCCATCTCCCTGCAGGCCATCCATTAGAATGTCTGGAAGGCAAACAAGGAGAGGCAGACAGTCAGGAGGCAATAAAAGAGGGCAAGCAGGCTCTGTGTCTGGGGGCAACAGTGCTGGTCGTGGACGCGGTGCATTGTCATCAGCACATGGCCATGGGACACGCTTGTCCTTCTTTTCGGCAGCTGGACATGTTGAGCCACATCATGCCGAAGACTTGGTAGAGTGGATGACCAAGCCCTCCTCCTCCTCCTCATCCTCTCTCACCCAGGCTCAGGGTACTGGCAAAGCAGCTGCCAAAGCGTCCTCTTCCCTGGTATCAATGTCAGACTCATCATCAGTCACTCCTTCCCTAGACCCACCATGTCCTCCTCCTGAGGAGTCCCCCGAACTGTTTGAGCACAGTGTTGGGTACATGCTCCAGGAGGATGCCCAGCGTTTCGAAGGGTCTGATGATGAAACCCAGCTAGAGGAAGGCAGTAGCGTGAGAGCAGACAGAGGGGATGCTCAAGAAGGACACCAATCTGGCAGTCATGTTCCAGCAGCTGCAGCATACTGCCAGATTGGCTCCAGTGATGAGGAGGGAGGGGATGATGAGGTCACTGACTCCACGTGGGTGCCTAATAGGAGAGAGGAGGAGGAGGA
The DNA here is from genome assembly GCA_029206835.1 of Rana muscosa. NCBI lineage: Eukaryota > Metazoa > Chordata > Amphibia > Anura > Ranidae > Rana > Rana muscosa. Next base: position 141,441,366 of record CM055121.1, on the reverse strand, counting down.
GGATGAGGAGGAGGCACATCTCCAACGAGGCAGGATGCCCTTTGGTGGCCAGCGTAAGGGCAGTACACCGACGGAATCACACCGCAGAGCTCCGCCTGTGCAGGGCGCTGCCTCTGCCCGTCATTCAAAAAGTTCTTTGGTGTGGGCCTTTTTTGAGGCTAGTGCATCAGATCGCACAGCTGCTGTTTGCAACATATGTCTCAAGCGTATATCGCGTGGCCAAAACATCAGCCGCTTGGGTACCACATGCCTGACCAGACATATGTTGACCTGCCATGCAGCTCGTTGGCAAGCCTACCTCAAAGACCCACACCAAAGAACAAAGCGGACCTCTCCTTGCACCGCATCAGCTGGGATCTCCAACCCCACTATAACTTCAGTCCTCTCTGAAACATGCACTGAGAGGAATGAAGGTGTAGAATTAGGTGTGTCACAGCCAAGTACTTGCGGCCACTCTGCTAGCAGTACACCGACGTCCGATTCTAGCAGGCAAATTTCCCTGCCCCAGCTGCTGGACCGTCGAAAAAAGTTCACTCCCAGCCATCCACATGCCCAGCGGTTGAATGCTAGCTTGGCTAAATTGCTAGCGCTTCAACTGCTGCCTTTTCAGTTGGTAGACTCGGCCCCCTTCCGTGAGTTTGTGCAATGTGCGGTTCCTCAGTGGCAGGTTCCCAAACGCCACTTTTTCTCACGGAAGGCTATTCCGGCTCTCTACCGGCATGTGGAAGGCAATGTCTTGGCCTCGCTGGACAGGGCGGTCAGCGGTAAGGTGCATATTACCGCTGACTCATGGTCCAGCAGGCATGGACAGGGACGTTACCTTTCTTTCACGGCCCATTGGGTCACTCTTTTGGCAGCTGGGAAGGATGCAGGACAAGGTGCAGTAGTGTTGGAGGTTGTTCCACCGCCACGCCTCCAAAATGCTACTACTGGTTGTGACACACCTCTCTCCTCCACCCCCTCCTCTTCTTCTTCCTCCATGGCCTCTTCCTGTGCTTTGTCCTCTGAACCAGCGGTGCTCCGTAGGCGTTCAAGGGGTTACGCAAGTACGCAGGCAAAAAGATGCCATGCCGTGCTTGCGCTGGTGTGTTTGGGGGACAGAAGCCACACTGGGGCAGAGGTCCTGTCTGCTCTGCAGGGCCAGGCCGAGAGGTGGTTGACGCCACGCCAGCTTAAGCCAGGAATGGTGGTTTGCGACAATGGCACCAACCTCCTCTCCGCCCTCCGACAGGGACAACTGACCCATGTGCCCTGTGTGGCTCACGTCCTTAACCTGGTGGTGCAGCGGTTCTTGGGCAGGTACCCGGGCTTACAGGATGTCCTGAGGCAGGCCAGGAAAGTCTGTGTGCATTTCCGCAGATCTTATAATGCCAGTGCTCGCCTGGCTGAGCTGCAAAAGGAGTTGAACCTGCCCAAGAACCGCCTTATATGTGACATGCCCACCAGGTGGAACTCAACGTTGGCCATGCTGCAGCGGCTGCACACGCAGCAGAGGGCCATCAATGAGTACCTGTGCGACTACGGCACCAGGACAGGGTCAGGGGAGCTTGGTTTTTTTTCTCCACGCCAGTGGGGCATGATCAGGGATGCATGCACTGTCCTGGCACCATTTGAGGAGGCCACGAGGATGGTGAGCAGTGACAGTGCATGCATCAGTGACACTGTACCTCTTGTCCACCTGTTGGAGCACACGCTGCGTGGAATAATGGACAGGGCACTTGAGGCAGAACAGAGGCAGGAAGAGGAGGACTTCCTTGCCTCTCAAGGCCCCCTTTACCCAGACAGTGTTCCTTCTGTCCCACCCATCGCACAGGAAGAGGACGAGGAGGAGGAGGAGGAGGAGGAGGATTGTGTCAGCATGGAGATGGAGCCTGGCACTCAGCAGCATCAACAGCAGCAGTCTTTTAGGGATGATTTACAGTCCCAAGAAACCCGTGGACTTGTACGTGGCTGGGAGGAGGTGGCTGCGGATCATGTCGTCCTTAGTGACCCAGAGGACTCCGGACCGAATGCCTCAGCTAACCTACGCTGCATGGCCTCCCTGATCCTGCAAAGTCTGCGGAAGGATCCTCGTATTCTTCGGATCAAGGAGAGGGACCATTACTGGCTGGCCACTCTCCTTGATCCACGGTACAAGGGTAAGGTTGCGGACCTTATGTTACCGTCGCAGAGGGAGCAGAGGATGAAACAACTCCGGGAGGCCTTGCAGAAAGGTCTGTGCAACGCGTTTCCAGAGACTGGGAGGTTACAAACTCCTGGTCCTGGACAACGAGTTGCTGAGGCTTCGGCCAGTCAAAGAAGGAGGGGTGGGGAAGGTGGCCATCTGACCGATGCGTTCAGACAATTCTTTAGTCCGCAGCCCCAAAGTATGATCGGTTCCAGCAACCATCGTCAGCGTCTGATAAACATGGTGCAGGAATATCTAGGGGCAAGGTCAGACTTGGACACCTTCCCCACCGAAAATCCTCTGGCTTACTGGGTCTTGAGGATGGATCACTGGCCAGAGCTTGCACAGTATGCAATTGAGCTACTGGCCTGTCCTGCATCCAGCGTTCTTTCGGAACGCACATTCAGTGCTGCTGGAGGATTTGTCACGGATCACAGGGTGCGCCTGTCCACCGACTCGGTTGATCGACCGACTTTCATCAAGATGAACCAGTCTTGGATCACCACCAGCTACCACACACCTGATGCTGATATAACAGACTAATTGATTTTAACATGTCACATCCCTTCAAGACTGATGCTGATGCTGAGTGCCTGTGCTGTTATGTTGACTGGCTATCCTCCTCCTCCGAGTCCTCAATGATACGATTGATGATGATAGCTTGGAAGATCATTTTTGTTTATGGGTGCCGCCACCAGTGCCTAACGCCCAATTTTTCAGCCCCTGTTTAACAGGGGCGTGTAATTACAATTTTTGAAGCAATACTTTGCAACAGGGCTCATTGCTGTGCTCCAAGTACAGTATCTGTGAGGGGTTGCAGTGTTGTGCCACCAGTGCCTAAGGCCCAATTTTTCAGCCCCTGTTTAACAGGGGCGTGTAATTACAATTTTTGAAGCAATACTTTGCAACAGGGCTCATTGCTGTGCTCCAAGTACAGTATCTGTGAGGGGTTGCAGTGTTGTGCCACCAGTGCCTAAGGCCCAATTTTTCAGCCCCTGTTCAACAGGGGCATGTAATTACAATTCTTGATCTAATAATTCACAGCAGGGCCCATTGCTGCACCCACCAAGAGTAACTCTGAGGGCTTACAGTTTTGTGGCAACGCCACCACCACCACCACCACGAAAGGCCCAATTTTTCAGCCCCTGTTCAACAGGGGCATGCAATTACAATTCTTGATCTAATAATTCACAGCAGGGCCCATTGCTGCACCCACCAAGAGTAACTGTCAGGGCTTACAGTGTTGTGGCACCAGCACCACCATCAAAGGCCCAATTTTTACTACCACTGTTCAACGATTATATGTAATTACAATTCCTGATATAATAGTTGACAGCAGGGCGTTCCAGCACCAACCAAGAGTAACTGTGAGTGCTTACAGTGTTGTGCCAACACCAACAACTAAGGGGCCTATTTCTGCAGAGTATATACGGCAGGTCCCTACTTTCAAACATCCAACTTACAAACGACTCCTACTTGCAAACGCAAGAAGACAACAGGAAGTGAGAGGAAATCTACCCCTAGGAAGGAAAATTCTCTCCTGTAAGAATTAATATGGGAGAAAGGTGTCTCCTCTGTACTGATGCTTTATCACCAATCCTTGTTTCAAGAAAAACACCACATTTCAAAAACAGTTGTCATTGGGACGGAAAGTGAGGTGAAATGTTCTGAACAGGGGCACAGACAGCAAAACAAATGTTACAGGGGTGATAACCCTTACCTATGTTTTCCAAAAAGTTTAAAAATAGATTTTTGGGCTGGAGCTACACTTAAACAATGTACCTGTTCAAAATTACAAACAGATTCTACATAAGAACAAACCTACAGTCCCTGTCTTGTATGCACCGCCTGTATACGGCTGTTCAGAGTATATAGGGCCTTTTTTATTTTATGTGCGGGGTTCCCCTTAATATCCATACAAGACCCAAAGGGGCTGGTAATGGGCTGGGGTAGGGGGGGGGGTCATGGGGTAGCTATGCCATTTTTCTTAAAGATTTTCATCCATATTACCGGGACCAGACATTACATTAAAGCCGCAAGCAGTTTTAAATGGCTTTTTTTTCCTTTAGAAGTGTCATTTTGTGCAGGGTCAGTTCTAAACACAGGAAACACGTGGCACTTCACAGGCATACTTTAGACACCCCCCAGGTACGATATTTAAAGGAATATTTACTTTTTTTTTTCACTTTATGCATCATTAAAATGACTGCTCCCGAAAAACGACCGTTTTTAAAACTTATTTTTGCATTGATACATGTCCCCTGGTGCAGAACCCGGGTTCCCAAACCCTTTTTAGGACAATAACATGCATAATAGTCGTTATAATTAGCACTTTAGAATTTGAACGTTCGCATCCATTGTATTTAATAGGGTTCTAATGTTCGTACGAACTTTCGGTCCGTTCGCGGGTTCTGGTGCGAACCGAACCCGGGGGTGTTCGGCTCATCACTAATCGTGAGTGGGTGCACTCCACAATAGGTTCCTCTCTGCTTTGTAGTATAACTTCCCAAAGAGAGATGTTGCACTACAAAATTCTGTATATCAAAAACATTTCAGTCATGTAAAAATTAGGAAGGTTGAGGATGCTCGAAAGTGTCTTCGTGGTGTACATTTTATACATACTGTAGATACATTATATATATATACTGTACACTACTGTGCAAAAGTTTTAGGCAGGTGTGAAAAAATGCTGTAAATTAAAGTGGTTGTAAACCCTTACAGACCACTTTTACCTACAGGTAAGCCTAGATTAAGGCTTACCTGTAGGTAAAAGAAATATCTCCTAAACCTACATGGTTTAGGAGATATTTGCAGAAAAGACGGCACCGATGTCTATGGCGCATGCACGCCGTAGACAATGGCGCAGGCACACTGAGCGTTCCATTGGTGAATGCGATCGTGCCATCACTGGCGGCTCCCGCGTGCATGCGCGGGAGTGACGTCATCGCTGCTCCGGCCAGTCACAGCGCCGGAGCCGCGATACCTAGAAGTCACTCCGGGAGAGATGGCGGCAACGGAGGAGGCGAACGAGGGTCGCTGCGGGGGCTTCGATCTCAGGTAAATAATTCATAATAAGCTAGTATGCTATGCATGCTAGCTCATTATGCCTTTGTCTTGCAGGGTGTATTTATTTTTATTTTTTTCCGGAGGCTTTACTTCCTCTTTAAGGTAGTTTTCAGAGTAGAAATGTTAATACTTTATTTTTATCAATTAACAAAATGAAAAGTAAATTAACAGAAGACAAATACAAATCAAATCAATATTTGGTGTGACCACGCTTTGCCTTCAAAACAGAATCAATTCTTTTAGGTACACTTGCACACAGTTTTTGAAGGAACTCGGCAGGTAGGTTGTTCCAAATGTAGCACACAAACCCTTTTTCCTACCTTTGGCTCACTTGCAGGAAAAGGGCACACCGTACTATATGCCCGTACCCTCCTGTTTGAAGAGGTTGAGCAGTGTCATGTATTTGGGTCCCACAGCTAGGTTCTCCATCGGTTGGTTCTCATCTCATAGGATATAGGGACAAGTCTCTGTTTTCCCCCCAAGTAATTCCAATGTCCACACCACTCTAAACTCCAACGTTGAGTTTATTTTTCCTCAATATTCAGCAGATAGGAAAGGGTGGATAAGAGACAGGACAGCAAGGTTTTGGGAGGTAGGTCCAGGCACAAGTAAATGTTACAATCACCACTCAATCCCTGAGTTGGTTCAGCTCACCTGGATAGTCTTCTGTAAAAGTGGATCTTAGCAGCCGCAGTGATGCTCGGACGCTTAATTAGGTTCTTTTCTTAGATAGATCCTCTGCCACAGAATCGATCATGTCCCGAACCTCTCAGCTTTTGCAATACAAGGACAGGTGCCAGCAACAGCACATTATTAGGCCCTTGGTGGATAGATGAATCCCTCCAGAAAGTTACCAGGCCCCTTCTTTCACTGTGAACTCTCACCGGTCCCTCAAAAAGGTCCTCCCCCGGCCTCCTCTTCTTAGAGCGGGTCCCCTGGGATTCCTCCTCCCAGAAGTGGGCTCCAGCTAAAGGTGCTGGGCCCAGTGTTGAAGTTGCAGCCCCAGGGCTAAAGTTGCCTGGGACTGATACGCACGCGGCTCCATGGCCTGGAGGCCCGGAACTCTGGAACAACAACCCTCTCCAGGCGGCGTTTGCCCCTTATGAATCCTCTCCCAGCATGTACAGCAGGCCAACCACGCCCACCGTACCGCTGCCGAGAGAGGACACCCTAAGGCACAGCACTATTACTAGTGGTTCAACCCTGACCTGTCATGGCAGTGCCATCTACAGGCCTACAGTCCAAAGGGAACTGCACACCAGTATACCACCTGCAGAAACAAAGTAGCACAACCTATTAATGACAACGGTCTGAGAATAACTACTAACTCAGACCAGCCCACTAAATGTGGGTATATAGCACCCCTAAAAGGGGATGGGCACTACACAAACAACTTTGAGAACTAAGCACAGATCTTCTGTGGATGTAGGCTGCCTCAAATCCTTCTGTCTCTTCCTGTAATCACAGACAGACTCGATGATGTAGAGATCAGGGCTCTATGGGGGCCAAACCATCACATCCAGGACTCCTTGTTCTTCTTTACGCTGAAGAGAGTTCTTAATAACATTAGTTAAATGTTTGGGGATGTTGTCCTACTGCAGAATATATTTGGGGCCAATCACATGCCTCCCTGATGGTATTGCATGATGGATAAGTATCTACCTATACAATGGAACCTTGGATTGCGAGTAACGCGGTTAACGAGCGTTTCGCAATACGAGCACTGTATTTGAGAAATCTTGACTCGGTTTGCGAGTGTTGTCTCGCAAAACGAGCACGATTGAGGCCAAAGCGTTGTGCAATACCGCTTTTGGCGTGAGGTGGGGAGACGCCGAAGTCAAGCAGAGCCGAACGTCGCCGATCACAGCCGTTCGGCGCAGTTCGGAAATGCACGGAAAGGCCCGAGGACAGCACGGCTGACCTCGGCAAATCTCGGGTAGGAAGTCTTTCCGAGGTTTGCCGAGGTCAGCCGAAGTGTCCTCTGGCCTTTTCGGCTGTTTCCGAGGCTCTCCGGCGCCCCCGCCTCTGGCTGCATGCGGTATTGCATCCCATTGAAGTCTATGAGAAACTAATTATTTTCGTTTCCATTGACTTCAGTGAAACTCGCTTTGATATGCGAGTACTTTGGATTACGAGCATTCTCCTGGAATGGATTATGCTCGTAATCTGAGGTTCCACTGTATTTCTAAGCAGTCAATGTCATTAAGAACTATCTTCAGCGTAAAGAAGGACAAGGAGCTCTGGAAGTGATGGTTTGGCCCCCACAGAGCCCTGAGCTCAAAATCATTTCTCAGCATTGAGGACACCATTGATCCTGAGTAGGGATGAGCTTCGTGTTCGAGTCGAACCCATGTTCGACTCGAACATCGTCTGTTCGGCTTTTCGCCGAAGTGCGAAAATTATGGGCCGTTCGCGCCAAATTCGAGTGGCGCGTCACGGCCCATCATTCACTGGGGCATTGCAGTGCATTGCTGGCTGATGATTGGCCAAGCATGCACTATGACCCGCATGCTTGGCCAATCACAGTGCGCAAAAAACAATTATGGCTCAGGGGGTTTAGTACACGCCCACACTATATAAGGCTGCCGGCTTGGCGGCCTTGTGTAGTGTGTTGGAGTTGTTTAAAGAGAGAGAGAGGCAGTGTCATTTATATTGAGTTAGATAGAGCAGGCAGGTGAGTCAGTTAGCTGCAGTTACAGTGTGTAGAGGATATATATGCATCCTAGGTGTTGTATATATATTTATACACTGTATTCAGTTTAGCTAGATCCGTTCCTGTTATTCTCTATACTGTGACAGGCAGGCATGTGATTGTGCTAGCTGCAGTCAGTGTTTCACTTAGTGTACTGTGTGCTTTGCATAGCGTTCACCTAAAGCTTACCTGAATACAGTTAGTGACTAATAGTGGTGTTCTCATAATAAAACCACAGGCAGAGAGCTGCAAGTATTTTCAGTTAGTGTAATGTGTCCTCTGCACAGTTTTCACCTTAAACTAACTGAAGACAATTGCTGCTTTTCCCATACTAATACCACAACAGGCAGTTGATTCTGATAGCTGCATTATAATCAGTACAGATACATATATATATATATATATATATATATATATATATACATCTCACCTTTGTGCAGCTACACGGTGCATCCTCATCAGCACGTGGCCGCTTGACCTTCTTTTCGTCAGCTGGCCATGTTGAGCTGCAACATGCCCAAGACTTGGTAGAGTGGATGATCAAGCTGTCCTCATCCTCCTCATTCTCTCTCACTCAGGCTCAGGGTACTTTGTCTGGCAAAGCAGCTGCCAAAGCGGCCTCTTCCCTCGGCTCAATGGCATCAGTCACTCCTTCCCTAGCCCCACCATGTCCTCCTGAGGAGTCCCCTGAACTGTTTGACCACAGTGTTGGGTACATGCTCCAGGAGGATGCCCATCATTTTGAAGGCTCCGATGATGGAACCCAGCTGGAGGAAGGCAGTAACGTGAGCCCAGAGAGAGGGGGTAGTAACGTGAGCCCAGAGAGAGGGGGTGCCCAACAAGGACAGCTATCTGGCAGTCATGTTCCCCCAGCTGCAGCATACTACCAGATTTGCTCCAGTGATAAGGAGGGAGGGGATGATGAGGTCACTGACTCCACGTGGGTGCCTGATAGAGAGGAGAGAGGAGGAGGAGGAGGCACATCTCCAACGAGGCAGGATGCCCTCCAGGGGCCAGCTTAAGGGCAGCACACCGACTGCATCACACCGCAGAGCTCCGCATGTAAAGGGCGCTGCTGTCTCTGCGCGTTATTCCAAAAGTCCTTTGGTGTGGGTCTTTTTTCAGACGTGTGCAGCAGATCGCACCGTTGCCATTTGCAACGGTGCCATTCTAAAGCCATATGTCGACCTGCCATGCAGTTCATTGGCAAGCCTACCTAAAAGACCCACACCAAGAACAAAGCGGACCTCTCCTTGCTTCTCATCAGCTGGGATCTCCAACCCCACTATACCTTCAGTCCTCTCTGAAACCTGCACTGAGAGGAATGAAGGTGTAGAATTAGGTGTGTCACAGCCAAGTACTTGCGGGCAATCTGCTATCCGTACACCGACATCCGATTGTACCTGGCAAATTTCCCTGCCCCAGCTGCTGCACCGCCATAAGAAGTTCGCTCCCAGCCATCCACATGCCCAGCGGTTGAATGCTAGCTTGGCTTAATTGCTAGCACTTCAACTGCTGCCTTTTCAGTTGGTAGACTCTGCCCCCTCCCGTGAGTTTGTGGAATGTGCGGTTCCTCAGTGGCAGGTTCCCAAACACCACTTTTTCTCACAGAGGGCGATTAAGGCTCTCTACCGGCATGTGGAAGGCAATGTCTTGGCATCGCTGGACAGGGCGGTCAGTGGTAAGGTGCATATTACCGCTGACTCATGGTCAAGCAGGCATGGACAGGGACGTTACCTATCTTTCACGGCGCACTGGGTGACTCTGCTGGCAGCTGGGAAGGATGCAGGACAAGGTGCAGTAGTGTTGGAGGCTGTTCTGCCACCACGCCTCCAAAATGTTACTACTGGTGATTCTGACACACCTCTCTCCTCCACCCCCTCCTCTTCTTCTTCCTCCATGGCCTCTACCTGTGCTTTGTCCTTGGAACCAGCGGTGCTCCGTAGGCGTTCAAGGGGCTACGCAAGTACGCAGGCAAAAATATGCCATGTGGTGCTTGAGCTGGTGTGCTTGGGGGACAGGAGCCACACTGGGGCAGATATTCTGTCAGCTCTGCAGGGGCAGGCTCAGAGGTGGTTGACACCATGCCAGCTTAAGCCAGGAAAGGTGGTTTGCGACAATGGCACCAACCTCCTCTCCGGCCTCCGACAGGGACAACTGACCCATGTGCCCTGTTTGGCTCACGTCCTTAACTTGGTGGTGCAGCGGTTCTTGGGCAGGTACCTAGGCTTACAGGAGGTCCTAAAGCAGGCCAGGAAACTCTGTGGGCATTTCTGCCGGTCATATAATGCCAGTGCTCACCTACGTTGACCATGCTGCAGCGGCTGCACACGCAGCAGAGGGCCATCAATGAGTATCTGTTGCAATATGGCACCAGGACAAGGTCAGGGGAACTTGGATTCCCCCCCCCCACGTCAGTGGGCCATGATCAGGGATGCATGCACTGTTTTGGCACCATTTGAGGAGGCCACGAGGATGGTGAGCAGTGACAGTGCATGCATCAGTGACACTGTCCCTCTTGTCCACCTGTTGGAGCACACGCTGCGTGGAATAATAGGATTTTTATAACAGCTTACCTGTAAAATACTTTTCTTGGAGTACATCACGGGACACAGAGCAAGTAATCACCTAGTAATTACTAAGTGGGTTATATTCCACCTTCAGGTGCTGGACACTGGTGTAATCAATTAGACAGGAAGTTTCCTCCCTATATAACCCCTCCAATACTGGGAGCACCTCAGTTTTCGTAGCAAAGCAATAAATGTCCAAATATGCCCAAACAAGAGGGGTGGGAGCTCTGTGTCCCGTGATGTACTCCAAGAAAAGGATTTTACAGGTAAGCTGTTATAAAAATCCTATTTTCTTTATCGTACATCACAGGACACAGAGCCTAGTAATTACTAAGTGGGACGTCCCAAAGCAATGTCTACTGAGGGGAGGGAGACACAAATAACGCAGACCGCCATCAGACGTGAGGACCTATACTGCTGCCTGCAGCATACTGCGCCAAAAAGCGGCATCCTCTTGCCGTCTTACATTCACCTGATAGAAATTAGTGAACGTTTGCACCGGCGACCAAGTTGCGGCCTTGCAAATCTGAGTCATAAAGGCTTGGTAATGCACCACGTATGAAGCGCTTACTATCCTGGTAGGGTGCACTCTAAAAGAAACAGGGGGAAAACCCTCTCTTTAAACCACAAGCCTGAATAATAACCTGACGCTGCCTGCCCTTTCCTGGGGCCTCCTGGTAGTGCAACAAACATCAGTTTTCCGTATCTGAGCAGCCGCTTCAGATAGGCTTTGACTGCTCTCACTCCAACGAGAGAGTGTAACCTTTTTAATAGCTGATTTGAACGCTGCCTGCCCATTTCTAGGGTCTTCTGGCAGCACAACAAAACGTCAGTTTCCTATATCTGAAACCTTCAGATAGATTTTTAACTGCTCTCATCTATATTGAGAGAAAAGTAATAACTTTTCCTTCCGTAGAACAAGGTTCTGGAAAAAAGGAAGGCAAGAAACATCTTGATTCAAATGAAAACTAGATCTTCTAGGAAATAAGGCTGGGTGAGGATTTAACATCACCCTATCCTTAAGAATAATTAATTATGGCTCAATACAAAGAAAGCTGCCAATACTGAAACTCTCTTGCGGAGGCTACCGCAACCAAGAACACCAATTCCCTTGTTAGACGGATGAAGGGAAATATGGTGCATCGGCCCAAGGTGCTGACCTTGTAGGTCGACAAAACTAGGCTCAATCCCCCGAGCACAAGGATGACCTAACTGGCGGACTTATACGCGTTACCCCTTGTATAAAGGCCCGGATCAAAGAGTGCGAAGCAAGCGGCCTTTGAAAATACTGACAAGGCCGAGATCGGATCCTTGATGGAACTTAAGGCTAGCTCTATCTCCTTTCCTAATGTAGGAAAGCAAGAATTTTACCTATGACATACTTACAAGGATGCCACCCCTTGGTTTCACACCAGGAACATGGGCCTTCCAGATCCTATGATACATGGTCCTGGAGGCCAGCTCTCCTGTACGAATCAAGGTAATTTTCCGCTGATTCTGAAAGCCCCGATCCTCAAGAATGCGGGCTAAAACAGCCAGACCATTAATTCCCATGTTTGCAAGACAGGATGGAATACCCCTTGCGAAGTAGGTCTGGACAAGATGTAAGGGACCCTGGGTCCTTTACTACCACCCTTACGATCCCTGCACAGTAAGGTCGCCTGGGTCATGCCGGAGCTATTAGGCCGGCTTCCGTTCCCCTCAGATGTTGCATAGAAGCCACGGTAGTTGCAACACTTGGGGGAGAGAACGCATAAACCAGTGACAACTGGTCCCACGAGATCACTAACGCATCTGTCCCACATGCGAGTGGATCCTTTGCCCTTTACACAAAGCTGTCCAACTTCTTGTTAAACCTTGACGCAAGTAAATTTTATGTCCGGGGTACCCTTTTTCTGGCATTTGGCCAGAAAAAAGTCGGGGTGTAGAGGTCATTCTCCCGGGAACAATTGTTCATGGCTCCAGAGAACCGCCTGCCAATTCTCCATTTCATGTAATGAAGATTGTCAATAGGCAAGGCACAAGCTCTTCCGCCCAAGCCAGAACATGGCTCACTTCCCTCTGGCTGCGTGACTTCTAGTGCCTCCTTGGTAAACAAAGTAAATCACTGGTGTGGCATTGTCGGATTATATTCTGACAGAACAATCCTGCAACCTTAACGCCCAGGCCCTTAAGCCAGACGTGCCATCCGTAGCTCTAGAATGTTGATGGATAAGGCTCACTTGGAGCTTGACCACGTCCCCTGGGCACTGGTCTCTTCCAAGCCTGGCCTCCATCCCTAGAGGCCAGCCTTCGTAGCCGCAACCTCCCAGGTAACCGGCATGAAGGATCTTCCTTTCTGCCAATCTTTTGGTTAAGAACCACCAACTAAGAATCCAGCGTATCCCTGGGACCAGACCCTTTGTATAATGCTAGGTCAGGATCTACTTGTTCCAGGCTGACAGAATAATGTTTATAGCAGCCTTGAAAGAAACTGAGCATAGGGAACCACTTTGAATGAAGCCACCATCTTCCCTAGCACCTTAAGCAAAAGGCAAATGTAAGGAACTCTTCCTTGCCTTGACCACATAGACCAGATTATTTATAGCGCTGCCTTTGTCTGAGGCAAAAAACTCTCCATTTTGGGCTGTGTCCCAAACATTCCAAGCTTCTTACCGAACGTAAGAATGTACTTTTAGACTGGGATCCTAACCCAGGAGTTCCAGATACTTGACCATGCTGGACACACTTAGGTCGAGCCATGCTACTAACTGATATATCAGCAGCAGACTGCCTCGGTATGACATTACTGCTATACTAAGGCCTTTAGACCTTCTAGAGGCGGGCCCTAGCACCCTGTAAACCCAGGCACGATGGCTAACCCAAAGGGCAAGACCACCAACTGGAAGAAGTGCTGTTCTCATGCGAAACGCAGACAACCTCTGCCGTCCCATGTAAATAAACACATATGCAAATGGCTCCCAATATGTGTATGTGGCAAGTGTTAAAGCCATATGCCTCTATGGAAGCGTGCGTTCATTGAAGCATGAATTCATACAAATATGTTTTAGGCACAACATAAAAAAAGTGTGCGCTGTATACACGCATACATATAGCACGTGTGCTATGGAACGGGCATCTTGCAAGCAAGCATGCGTTTGAGAACGTGTTATGCAACATTGCGCAACATGTACCCATGCAGACACGTATTCCTATGTGAACACAAGGAATCCTGTATAATTAAGGAAACTTAAATTATCATGCCTCATTATGCAACCATGCAAAATCTAGGCGAACATGCAGCTTTTAGGTGAACATGCAACTTTAGGCGATCATGCATCCTTATGCAATTCAGCATCTTTTATGCGATCAAACATCTTATGCATTTTAAGCACTACCGTGTGGACATGTACCCTTGTGTGACCAAGGACCCTTGTGTGATCAAGCACTCCTGTGCGTTCCAGCATCTTTATGCAATCAAGCATTTTTATGCGATTTTAGGCATTTCTGTGAAAACAAGCCTCTCTGTGTGACCAAGTATCCTTGGGAAATCAAGGACTCGTGAGATCAGGCAACCTTGTGTGATCCAGCATCTTTATGCAATAAAGCATTTTTATGCGACTTTAGGCATTTCTGTGAAAACAAGCCTGTCTGTGTGACCTTGGGTAATCCTTGGGTAATCAAGGACTCGTGTGATCAGGCAACCTTGTGTGATCCAGCATCTTTATGCAATCAAGCATTCTTATGCGATTTTAGGCATTTCTGTGCAAACAAGCCTCTCCGTGCGACTTAAGCACTTTAATGTGACTAAGCATCCTCTTGCAACTATGTAAAAAACATGTAAATCCATACAAACAGAAACATATATCTTTATGTGATCAACAATAAACATGCTCTGTTACTTGTTTTTATACCCACATGCATTTTGTACATTCCAAACTCATGTATTTTATGCAAACATGTGGACTGGTAAAGAGGAAGTTATCCTCTGTAGACGTGCGGATCCTACGCAGGTTTTTCTAGCAACCTATACTCCTCGACTAGAGTTTTTAGGAGGAGAAAAAAACAGCTTATGCGGGTGCCCAACCAGCAGAAATAAACTGTTGCAGTAATGGATGGAGTGGGAAGGTACAAGCAACCTATGGGCTTTTTTTTTTAAAACCCAAGGAGGAGACAGAGGCTTTGGCCATCTAGGCTGAGGGTAAGTTATATCAGTGGTGTATTTAGGTTTTGTGCTGCCCTAGGCCTGACTAAACTTGCGCACCCCCTAATTTAAATATGACCCACCCCTTCCTGTCAAAGCCACACCCCTTCCCTTTTAAGACCCGTCCTATCATCTTCATGGGAGGAAGACAGAGGGACGCCATGGGAAGAGGACAGAGGGACGCCGCATGAGAAGGACAGAGGGACGCCATGAGAAGAGGACAGAGGGACACCGCATGAGAAGGACAGAGGGACGCCATGAGAAGAGGACAGAGGGACGCCGTGGGAAGAGGACAGAGGGACGCTGCATGAGAAGGACAGAGGGACACCGTGGGAAGAGGACAGAGGGACGCCGTGAGAAGAGGACAGAGGGACGCCGTGGGAGAAGGACACCATGGGAAGAGGACAGAGAGGAATGTTGTGGCGGTCGATAAGGCCTAGAGAATAGCAGGCTAGGCACTTCCTAATGGCTCAGTCCCTGGGAATAGTAATGGATAATGGCCAACAGGACCACTTACCAGACCCAGCAAAATCGCAACAGTGATCGCTCTGGCTGGACGTTCGCTCACTCTGGGTTGCACGGGGTGACTCTAGTCAGTAGTGTAGCATATCTGTATCCTGGCAGTGGCTCAGTCTTTCTCCCTCTCTGGTGGTGAGGGTACAGCGTGGCTCTCTGGTGGTGCGGGTACAGCGTGGCTCTCTGGTGGTGTGGGTACAGCGTGGCTCTCGGGTGGTGCGGGTACAGCGTGGCTCTCGGGTGGTGCAGGTACAGCGTGGCTCTCTGGTGGTGCAGGTACAGCGTGGCTCTCTGGTGGTGCAGGTACAGTGTGGCTCTCTGGTGGTGCAGGTACAGCGTGGCTCTCTGGTGGTGCAGGTACAGTGTGGCTCTCTGGTGGTGCAGGTACAGCGTGGCTCTCTGGTGGTGCAGGTACAGTGTGGCTCTCTGGTGGTGCGGGGTACAGCGTGGCTCTCTGGTGGTGCGGGGTACAGCGTGGCTCCCTGGTGGTGCGGGGTACAGCTTGGCTCTCTTGTGGTGTGGGGTACAGCGTGGCTCTCTGGTGGTGCGGGGTACAGCGTGGCTCTCTGGTGGTGCGGGGTACAGCGTGGCTCTCTGGTGGTGCGGGGTACAGCGTGGCTCCCTGGTGGTGTGGGGTACAGCGTGGCTCTCTGGTGGTGCGGGGTACAGCGTGGCTCTCTGGTGGTGTGGGGTACAGCGTGGCTCTCTGGTGGTGCGGGGTACAGCGTGGCTCTCTGGTGGTGCGGGTACAGTGTGGCTCCCTCTCTGATTTCCCCCAGCACAGTATTCTCTTTTGCTCCTCTTCTGCTGGGGGCTGTAGCTTGGTGTCTATGGACACACTGGGGCCGGAACTCTGCAGTGACTAAATTTCCCATGATGCCCCAGAGTCTTCTGATTGGCCCTCTGCTGTGGCCAATCATGGGGAGGGCGCGGCGAATCCAATTAGAGCCGCTCTCTCTCTCTCTCTTCGGGTTACAGAAAGGGAAGGGGGCGGCGGGTTGAGATATACAGACAGCCCGGAGCTCTCCTCTCCCTGTCACAGTGCCGCTACTCTATTTGCCAGAGAACTCGGCAGCGGCGCTGACAGGGAGAGGAGAGCTGCGGGCTGTCTGTATCTCCCCCGCCACCCCCTTCCCTTTCTGTAACCCGAAAAGAGAAGAGAGAGCGGCTCTGATTGGATTTGCTGTGCCGCCGAACAGCTTCCTGCCCGCTGTTTCCCTCCCCGGCTGGCCGCCCCCCGCAAAGTGCCACCCTAGGCCTGGGCCTTGTCGGCCTAGGCCAGAGCACAGCACTGAGTTATATGCATAAAGGAAGTTACCGCTCTGAAGCTTCTGAGTCCATGGAACACTCCCGCCCCACTTTGAACACACACAGGTGCTGGCTCTGCACAATGTAGGCAAATAAAAGGAAGATCCTGGACTACCGCACTCTATGGAAAATGCTTCTTTATTCAAATAAAATCCATCACAGCACAGCAAATACACCCAAAAAAATGAAAACAGGAACAAGCTAACGCGTTTCACATCATAAGATGCTTACTCATAGCTAAATGTTCAAAGAAATCAATCATGTATAAGAGCAAGAGTGGACTAGGCCACCCGCCAATAGGAAGCATAATAATCAGGTGCAACTTTTTAACACATAATGAAACCATGATTGAATCCAGTGAGGTCAAAAACACTCACAGATAGGGAACACACACCTGTGAATGAAAAAAAGCAGTAGTCAAACTAATTAAAATAATATATTTATTTGTGAATATGATATATATAATATATAATGCATTGAATATATTAAAAATACTTTATAGTGAAACTACCAAAATTAACAAAGAAGGAAAAACTGTGTATGTATGAGTGTGAAGAAGACCTAAAGAAAAAGAAAAAGAGAGAACAAAAAGAACAAAGCAAAAGGAGTGTAATGAATAAGTGGATGTAAGTGTAAAAGTAGATCAATGATAATGTGCATATATACAACTAAAATAAAATAATATAAATTATGTGTAAATGTTCTAAAATGCATGCCTAAAAGTGTATGGATGAACACATGTGTATATACACGTGTTACATCGCACTATGAATGAAATAATATTATGATGTATATAATGCGTGATATGTGTTGCATGCAAATATGGTGACTATATTGTTCAAAAGTGTATGTAAGTAAGCCTGTTATGTTGAGCATATTATTTCTATATGTAGCCACCCAGATACTATAAAAATCTATATTAATGTATTGAAAGAGATGAAGAGAAAAAATGTTTTTATACATATGTGACAAATTTATATATGTATAAAACATCAAATGTTTAGTTTCTAAAATAATAATTCATATGTTTATCTATTATAATTTTATATATCAAGATGAAATAAAATAAAATAAAATAACAATTCTAAGATAATGTTGGTAGCCCTAAAATAGAGAGTATCCTACCTGTGCATATTTTGTATGAAACCACTACTAAACATTATACTGACCGTCAAAAGGGTACGGGTTTGACTACTAAAAATATATATATATATTATAGTATAATTCATTGTGTCTATGTAAAGGACCAAAAAAACATGTTACTCAAAGATGGGGCCCTACGAGATACAGTACGAATGCCCTTCTGAACCCTTTGAGTAACATGTTGTCACCCAGTCTTTTTTCTAGTTCAATCAACTCTAGTAATTGGTTGTCATTTAAAGGCACATATAAATGTGGCGGTCGAAATTGTGTTTACTGTCCTTTTATAAAAAAGGCGATTTGGTCACCTCCACATCCACAGGTAAATCACATAAGATACCTTCATTTATAAATTGTAATACACGCTATATAATCTATGTGATTACCTGTACAGCATGCTCAGTTCAATATGTGGGTAGGACGACACAGAGACATAAGGACCGTCTTTATGACCATTTGTACGACATTGACAAAAATCATACAACCAATGTCGCCCGACACTGGAACATAGTCCATCAAAAGGACACGTCCAGCCTGGTTATACAAGGTATCGAAAAAATAGCACGACCCCTCAGGGCAGGCGATAAGTTTAATTTACTTTGCAAACTAGAAGTTCGGTGGATTTTCCTTTTAAATACCAGATGTCCTCGGGGACTTAACTTTGAATGGGACGTGTCCTATTTTTATTAAATATACGATGCAATATATGATAATATACGATGTAATGTATGATAACACTGACTATTGCTAGCCATTCATGGCCATAGTTTTCAGGGAGTCCACTTACATCATGTTGTATTATTTGATTTCAATTGGTATACATATATATTTTTTCATGAAGGCTAGTTGACCACTTGTTGGAATTCAACATATATTCCAAACCTTCTTTTACATCAGGCTAGGAGGCCATATCATATCATTACAACCATACCTTCCATGTAATTCTGGAGGAATCGCATCTTTCTAATTTCCCCGGTCTTCTTAGATCTGTTTTTCCTTTCTGTCCAGTTTTGTCCTTTCGGAGGTACAGGGAATAAGAAACATAAGTATTGTGAACATTATTTGTATATCTATCACTATGGATAGATACAATTTTGAGAAAAAAGTGTATATATACATATATATGTGTTTTTGATTCCTGTCCTCCTATTTTTTTCTATACTCACCTTCTCCCAATTTTGTTCCGTTTTGTTTTTCCATGCACCGTCCGTTTCCCTTTTCTCCTCTCCCCCCCCCCTTTTCACCCCTCTTTCCCTCCCTTTTCCCTCCCCCTCCCTTTTCACCCCTCTTTCCCTCCCTTTTCCCTCCCCCTCCCTTTATTTTTCCTTTTCTTTTTCTTTCCTTTCCCCTCCCCCTTCCTTCCTCCCCCCTTTCCTTATTCCCCTTCTATCACCACTTGTTGCTCTTGTTCTGTTCTGTCTATTTTTTGGACATATTTATTTAGTGGAATGATGGCATTTCGGCTAGTACTTTCCTCTTTCATTCTTTTCCCTTCTTTTCTTTTTTGCTTTTTGCTTTTTTCCTGTTTGTTCTCTCTCTTCTTTTTTCGTTCTTTACGCCGCCCTTAAAGGTTTTTTTGGTCCTTTACATTGACACAATGAATTATACTATAATATATATATATATTTTTAGTAGTCAAACCCGTACCCTTTCGACGGCCAGTATAATGTTTAGTAGTGTTTTCATACAAAATAAGCACAGGTAGGATACTATCTATTTTAGGGCTACCAACATTATCTTAGAATTTTTTTTTTTTTTTATTTCATCTTGATATATAAAATTATAATAGATAAATATATGAATTATTATTTTACAAACTAAACGTTTGATGTTTTATACATATATAAATTTGTCACATATGTTCTCATATAAGAACATTTTTCTCTTCATCTCTTTCAATACATTAATATAGATTTTTATAGTATCTGGGTGGCTACACGTAGAAATAATATGCTCAACATAACAGGCTTACTTACATACACTTTTGAACAAAATAAAATAATATAAATTATGTGTAAATGTTCTAAAATGCATGCCTAAAAGTGTATGGATGAACACATGTGTATATACACGTGTTACATCGCACTATCCATACACTTTTAGGCATGCATTTTAGAACATTTACACATAATTTATATTATTTTATTTTAGTTGTATATATGCACATTATCATTGATCTACTTTTACACTAGTTCCCTTCACTTACATCCACTTATTCATTACACTCCTTTTGCTTTGTTCTTTTTGTTCTCTCTTTTTCTTTAGGTCTTCTTCACACTCATACATACACAGTTTTTCCTTCTTTGTTAATTTTGGTAGTTTCACTATAAAGTATTTTTAATATATTCAATGCATTATATATTATATATATCATATTCACAAATAAATATATTATTTTAATTAGTTTGACTACTGCTTTTTTTCATTCACAGGTGTGTGTTCCCTATCTGTGTGTGTTTTTGACCTCATTGGATTCAATCATGGTTTCATTATGTGTTAAAAAGTTGCACCTGATTAATATGCTTCCTATTGGCGGGTGGCCTAGTCCACTCTTGCTCTTATACATGATTGATTTCTTTGAACATTTAGCTATAAGTAAGCATCTTATGATGTGAAACGCGTTAGCTTGTTCCTGTTTTCATTTTTTTGGGTGTATTTGCTGTGCTGTGATGGATTTTATTTGAATAAAGAAGCATTTTCCATAGAGTGCGGCAGTCCAGGATCTTCCTTTTATTTGCCTGCTGAGTTATATGCAGTATGAATCTCTGAAAAAAGACTGCAGCTGCAACTCCAGAACTTGTGAGGCTTCTGATACCTCTGCCTCGTTAGCCTGCACCTGTTCCCTGTCCTCTGACGGTGAACCTTCATCCACAGGACTTTTAATCCTCTTGTTTGAGGATTTAGAGCAGGGAAAGGGGCACACCCCAGTTTCTGCTTCTTGTGAGGATGCTACGAATATAGCAATTAACCTCTTATAGACCAACAAATGCAAATGCAAAAAATGTCCAAACTGACATATGCAGGGTGGCTTAAATGTTGGGGGAGGCCGAAATGCCTGACAAGGCCAATGGCTCAACCTGCGGGCTGCCTCAAGTCTCTACAGCGGAGGATGGTATCATGTAAGCATGATTAGGGCCAGCAGATTCAGATGGCAATACCCTAGTGTCCTTTTATATTCCTGCCCCTGAACCTTTTATACAGGAAGACAAAGTCCTAAGCTAAAAGTAGAGGAACTTAACACAGGTGCATCAACAGCTGAACTTAGTCTAGCAAAAAAAGCAATGCCTGCTAATCTGCACAGCTAGATCCTGAGTAGGCATCTTAGGTATGTCTGTATCCAACACACACAAGGTGCTTACGTGTCCCAAGCTGCCGTGTCCCTCTGGCTTTACAGAGCTCTGACGTCTGGGGTTTTTTGAAGGGCCCGCCCTGCGCCTGCACCATGAGCCGGCGTGCACACGCGTGCCAGCGGCAACCACATCGACCCCCCCGCCTACAAAAGTGCGCCCCCCTCACGCACGCGCGCATAGGGAAATGTTAGAGGCGGGGGGAGAGAGAGATCCCCCAAGGAGCGCCGTAGACCCGGACTACGAGGGACTCCCCCACACAACTGTGGCCGCTCAACAGACCGGCTGACACTGAGCTTTTGTTCCTGGAGAGCATGGTAAGCGAAACACCAGGTATGTCTCTTTACTGCCTCTAGTGGCGGAAAACAGATAAGACATGCAGCTACTCATGGAAGATAATCCTTAAGGTATTTACCTAGGATTGTCTTCACTTACCTTATCCCCGCTGCAGGATACTGCTGAGCACAGACAGACCCAATCTTCACCCATCACGGTGGGTTAAGTCAACAGAGCTTCAGGGACCGGGATCCTAGACAGGGTTTCCACTCCCCTGGACCTGTACCGCATCCTGCCAGAAAATCTTTTGTATGTGGATATAACCAAAGTACTGGAACCCAGGATCCAGCCCTCCGAATTACAGGTAAAAACCTTGTGCTTCGGATACGAGGCCCCAGGTACCATCCACTTTGGCCCAAGGCACTTTGGATGGATCTGGTCTTTATGGAGGCTATTTAAATCCAGAATGGATCCCTCCAGTGGAGCTCCTCAGAGCACATCTTCACTTGTGACCAATACCTTAGACACTGATGAAAAAACTGAGGTGCTCCCAGTATGGGAGGGGTTATATAGGGAGGAAACTTCCTGTCTAATTGATTACACCAGTGTCCAGCACCTGAAGGTGAAATATAACCCACTTAGTAATTACTAGGCTCTGTGTCCCGTGATGTACGATAAAGAAAATGGACAGGGCACTTGAGGCAGAACAGAGGCAGGAAGAGGAGGACTTCATTACCTCTCAAGGCCCCCTTTATCCAGACAGTGTTCCTGCTGGCCCGGCTATCACACAGGAAGAGGACGAGGAGGAGGATTGTGACAGCTTGGAGGTGGAGACTAGCACTCAGCATCAGCAGCAGTCTTCAAGGGATCAATTACAGTCCCAAGACACCCGTGGACTTGTACTTGGCTGGGAGGAGGTGGCTGCGGATCATGTCGTCCTCAGTGACCCAGAGGCCTCCACACCAAATGACTCAGCAAACCTACGCTGTCTGGCCTGCCTTATCCTGCAAAGCCTGCGGAAGGATCCTCGTATTCGTGCGATCAAGGAGAGGGATCATTACTGGCTGGCAACCCTCCTTGATCCATGTTACAAGGGTAAGGTTGCGGACCGTATCTTGCCGTTGCAGAGGGAGCAGAGGATGAAGCATCTTCGGGAGGCCTTGCAGAAAGGTCTGTGCAATGTGTTCCCAGAGACTGGTAGGTTACAAATTCCTGGTCCTGGACAACGTGTTGCTGAGGCTTCGGACAGTCAAAGAAGGAGCGGTGGAGAAGGTGGCCGTCTGACCGATGCGTTCAGACAATTTTTTAGTACGCAGCCCCAAGGTATGATCGGTTCCAGCAACCATCGCCAGCGTCTGGTTTACATGGTGCAGGCATACCTAGGGGTAAAATCAGACTTGGACACCTTTATCACTGAAAATCCTCTGGGTTACTGGGTCTTGAGGATGGATCACTGGCCAGAGCTTGCACAGTATGCAATTGAGCTACTGGCCTGTCCTGCTCTTTCGGAACGCACATTCAGTGCTGCTGGAGGCTTTGTAACTGATCACAGGGTGCGCCTGTCCACTGACTCGGTCGATCGACTGACCTTCATAAAAATGAATCAGTCTTGGATCACTACCAGCTACCAAGCACCTGATGCTGATGTAACCGAATATTTTTTTTTGAAATGTCAGATCCCTTCAAGACTGCCTATGCTGATGCTGAGTGACTATCCTGTTATGCTGAGTGACTATCCTCTTCCTCCTCAATGATCATGCTGATAGCTTGTAAGAACATTTTTGGTTCTGGGCACCGCCCACCAGTGGCTAAGGCCCAAGTTTTCAGCCCCTGTTTAACAGGGGCGTGTATTTTCAATTTTTGATGCAATGCTTTGCAGCAGGGCTCATTGCTGCGCTCCAACTACAGTATCTGTGAGGGGTTGCAGTGTTGTGGCACCAGTGCCTAAGGCCCAATTTTTCAGCCCCTGTTAAACAGGGGCGTGTAAATACAATTTTTGATGCAATACTTTGCAGCAGGGCTCATTCCTGCGCTCCTAATAGAGTATCTGTGAGGGGTTGCAGTGTTGTGGCACCAGCACCAGTGCCTAAGGCCCAATTTTTCTGCCCCTGTTTAACAGGGGCGTGCAATTAAAATTTTTGATGCAATACTTTGCAGCAGGGCTCATTGCTGCGCTCCAAGTACAGTATCTGTGAGGGGTTGCAGTGTTGTGGCACCATTGCCTAAGGCCCAATTTTTATGCCCCTGTTCAACAGGGGCATGTAATTACAGTTCTTGATCTAATAATTCACAGCAAGGCCCTTTCCTGCGCCCACCAAGAGTAACTGTGAGGGCTTACAGTGTTGTGACAACACCACCACCACCAAAGGCCCAATTTTTCTGCCCCTGTCCAACAGGGGCTTGTAATTACAATTCTTGATCTAATATTTCACAGCTGGGCCCATTCCTGTGCCCACCAAGAGTAACTGTAAGGACTTACAGTGTTGTGGCACCAGAACCACCACCACCACCACCACCAAAGGCCCAATTTTTTTCTACCACTGTTCAACAATGGCATGTAATTACAATTCTTGATATAATAGTTCACAGCAGGGCGTTTCAGCGCCCACCAAGAGTAACTGTGAGGGCTTACAGTGTTGTGGCAACACCAACACCTAAGGGCCAAATTTCTGCAGAGTATATACGGCAGGCCCCTACTTTCAAACATCCAACTTACAAACGACTCCTACTTGCAAACGGAAGGAGACAACAGGAAGTGAGAGGAAATCTACCCCTAGGAAGGCAAATTCTCTCCTGTAAGAGGTAATATGGGAAAAAGGTGTCTCCTCTCCACTGATGCTTTATCACCAATCATTGTTTCAATAAAAAAACAAATTTTCAAAAAACATTTGTCATTGGGACGGAAAGTGAAGTGAAATGTTCTGAATGCGTGCACAGAGAGCAAAACAAATGTTACAGGGGTGATAACCCTTCCCTATGTTTTCCAAAAAGCTTAAAAATTGATTTTGTGGCTGGAGCTACACTTAAAAAATGTACCTGTTCCAAATTACAAACAGATTCTACTTAAGAACAAACCTACAGTCCCTACAATCTTGTTTGCACCGCCCAAAAGGGCTCCTAGTGGGCTGGGGGGGGGGGGGGGTGGCGGGGTACCCATGCCATTTTTCTCAATGATTTTCATCCATATTGCCGGGACCAGACATTACATTAAAGCCGCAAGCAGTTTTAAATGACTTTTTTTCCTTTAGAAATGTCATTTTGTGCAGGGACAGTTCTTTTTTTTTGCATTGATACATGTCCCCTGGGGCAGGACCCGGGTCCTCAAACCATTTTTAGGACAATAACTTGAATATTAGCCTTGATAATTAGCACTCTTGATTTCGAACGTTCGAGTCCATTGTATTTAACCACTTGCTTACTGGGCACTTAAACCCCATTCCTGCCCAGACCAATTTTCAGCTTTCAGCACTGCGTCGCTTTAACTGACAATTGCGCGGTCATGCGACGTGGCTCCCAAATAAAATTGACGTCCTTTTTTTTCCCACAAATAGAGCTTTCTTTTGGTGGTATTTGATCACCTCTGCGGTTTTTATTTTTTGCGCTATAAACAAAAATAGAGCGACAATTTTGAAAAAAAAACACAATATTTTTTACTTTTTGTTATAATAAATATCCCTATTTATTAATTTAAATTTTCTCAGTTTAGACCGATACGTATTCTTCTACATATTTTTGGTAAAAAAAATTGCAATAAGCGTTTATTGATTGGTTTGGGCAAAAGTTAAAGCGTCTACAAAATAGGGGATAGTTTTATAGCATTTTTATTAATATTTTTTTTTTTACTAGAAATGGCGGCGATCAGCGATTTTTATTGTGACTGCGACATTATGGCGGACACATCGGACACTTTTGACACCATTTTGGGACCATTGTCATTTTTACAGCGATCAGTGCTATAAAAATGCACTGGTTACTGTAAAAATGACACTGGCAGTAAAGGAGTTAACCTGTAGGGGGCGCTGAAGGGGTTAAGTGTGCCTAAGTGAGTGATTACTACTGTGGGGGGAGGGGTCTGACTGGGGGAGGTGACCGATCTGTGTCCCTATGTACAAGGGACACAGCATCGGTATCCTCTCCCTGACAGGACGTGGATCTCTGTGTTTACACACAGAGATCCACGTCCTTGTCTGTGTACCGGCCGATCACGGGTGCCTGGCGGACATCGCGGCCGCCAGGCACGAGCATCGGCATCTCAGTGAGACGCCGGGCATGCGCGCGCGCGGCGCTGGCGGCGCGCGCGCGCCCCCCAGTGGCTGCAGGGAACGAAGCAAGGGGCGGACGTCAATTGACGTCCTCCCGGCATTCTAGGTCCACGCTGTAGCCGCCATTCGGCTATAGCGCGGACCTGTAGTGGTTAATAGGGTTCTAAAGTTTGCGCTAACTTTCGGTCCGTTCGCAGGTTCTGGTGCGAACCGAACCGGGGGGTGTTTGGCTCATCCCTAATCCTGAGCAAATCTCCAACTCCATTTGCAGAAATGCAGCCCCAAACTTGCAAGGAACCTCCACCATGCTTCACTATGTGCAGACACTCATTATTGTTCTGCTCTCCAGCCCTTCGGGGAACAAACTGCCTCCTGCTACAGCCGGTATACTTTTCCACATCAGAAGTATGGATTTTTGGCCGCAATTCTTCCATGAAGACCACTTCTGGACAGACTTCTCCGGACAGTAGATGGGTGTACCTGGGTCCCACTGGTTTCTGGCAGTTCTGTGCGTATGGCACTGCTGGAGATCTTCTGATGTGGAAGGGAAGGAAGCATGATTTGTTTTTCACCTACTGCATTAAGTTTTCTTGGTCAGCCACCGTGGCTCTGGTCCTCAATGTTGCCCATTTCTTTGTGCTTCTTCAAAAGAGCTTGAACAGCACATCTTGAAACCCCAGTCTGCTTTAAAATCTTTGCCTGGGAGAGACCTTGCTGATGCAGTATAACTATCTTGTGTCTTGTTGCTGTGCTCAGTCTTGACATGATGTATGACATGTGACATGAAACTGTCTTCTACAACTTCACCTTAGTAGCAGAGTTTAGCTGTTCCTCACCCAGTTTTACGCCTCCTACACAGCTGTTTCTGTTTTACTTAATGACTGTATTTCAACCTACATATGAAATTGATGATCATTAGCTCCTACTTGTTATAATTGGTGAATCATAAACTTGACTCTAATCCTACAAAATCCCTGACTTTGTGCAAGTGTAATGTAGCGGGGTCTCCGTTGAGGCCCCATGGACTACGTTACCCAGAACCCCGTTTGGCACCCAGGGTGCATTGGGCTGCCGCAGAGACTCATGGGTGGGGTATAAAAGGGGAGGGCGAGGCTTAGCCCAGCCTCTTTGGACACTGCATGGCTGGCAAGAGGACTTCCTGTGCGGACCTGCTGTGAGTGCAAGGCCTGAGGCCTGGGCCTTGCGCACTTCCAGAGAGCCTTCCACCTCGCTGCGGAGCCTGTGCGGCGACAGACATCTACCTGCTTGAGGGACGTCAGTGAACCGGAGATCAGGCGGTGGCAGATTCTGTGTGTGTGAACACAGTGGTGGGAGTCCCGGACTGGGATCGAGTCCGGAGGGGTGAGAGAGCACCTGCTCACAACCATACTCGAGTACTTTACTAGGCCTATAGACTGCCTTGGCCCATCAGGTGATATTTCCCTTTTCCTGTCAGGAGACTAGTTGGAGGACTGAGTCACATAGTCTCCGGGGAGTTGTTCCATTACCTTAGACCTTGTTGGATTACAAATATTGTTCCTGTATGTGCACCACTGATCATCTGGCATGCAAAGATTCCTTCTCTAGAGTTTTAGTTAAGTCAGGCCTGACTGGGAGTTGATAGTATTGTTGGGCACCATATTGCTAACGGGGACCCAAGCTATATGTTGGAGTGTGTAAGAACGAATTGCGCATTATCATTAACTACTGTTAGTATTACTGCAGGGCTCTGCATGCATGTGTTATATGTAATATTAATTGTTAATCCCTTTTATCTACAAGTAAACCTTATACATTTTCTCAAATCTGGTGTTGGAGTCCCTATAGATATATTTATCACTAGAAGAAAGGTATTGTGGGATTGTGTGTAGACTGTTATAGAGCTATATAGAAACACCACCCCTAGACTAGCTGTCCCAGAGAAGGGCTGAGTAGATTGCCGGGGGTTGGCTGTGCTGTGTACAGGGCCCAAAAGCAAACCAGCGGCTCCCTTAGTTTGGGGGTATCGCTACACGTGGGGGCATCGTTTCCGGGATCCTGTATATGGCAAGCAGACACACCAAAAGTACCGGCATGGACCCGCTAGAAGTGAAAGCGTGGCGCGAAGCAGCCAGAACAAACCCAGACACGTAAGTGGTCATTAGTCTCCCGGGAGAAGAATGGTCAGTGAGCGCGGCGGAGCGACTTGCAGTGTCGCAATCCCCAAATCATACACCATGGGTGATAGACCTGAAATCAGCCCCAGACACCTCGTTTCAGTACGCACTTATAGAGTGGATGGATGGAGTACCGGGAAACTTTAAAGGGCAAAGTGTGCAGTCGCTGGATAACAAAACCTATGGTCTGGCGCATGCAATAACTGTGAAGGCGGAGACATCCCCGCCATCCCCAACGGGATCACCGCCAGGGATACCCCATACAGCAGAGAAGCATAGGAGGATGACACCTCCGGTGACACCCATAACAGCCATAGGGCCAGAGCTTTTAAATGCCTTGGGAGATCTGCTCAAAAAGTGTCAGCAAACAAATACGGTACACGTAGAGGCCAGCTACCGGAAGCTGAGAACATTTTCAGGGAGGCTGCCCGTCCCTGTAGGGGAGGAAGACTTTGATACCTGGATCGAACAGGCCTTGTCAGCAGTAGAGGCATGGGAGGTGCCTGAAGCGCAGAAGAAGCAGCGCGTGATGGAAAGTCTGAAAGGCGCGGCTGCGGAAGCTGTAAAAAAGTCTCCGGTTTGGGAATGCTGCCTGCACGGCTTATGACTGCTTAGCCATGCTACAAGAAGAGTTCGGTCAGTTAGAAAAAGTAACGGAACTGGTGTATTAGTTCGAACACACCTTTCAGCAGCCAGGAGAAAAGCTGTCGGAGTATGTCAGAAGACTGAACAAGATGCTTTGTCAAATCGTGCTAAAAAAAGGGATGGTACCCCAAGCCATAGATGCGGCAAGGATGAAGCAGATCTTAAAGGGAGCGCTACGCTCGGATCCAGTCTGGCTCCACTTGAAAACCTCTGGAGGAGGCATGTCACTGAATTACCCTGATCTGGTAAAGATCATTAGAGATGAAGAGGCCCTGCAGAAGGATCAGCAAGCGATCAAGGCGCATACCCCTTCTAATGGTCAGATCAGCCATGACCCCTGAAAGGGACCCAGAAGTAGATACCCTGAAGTCACAGATGTCTCAGGTGTTGGAGATGCTGACCTCTTTGATGGCAAAGGATCCAAAGGTCGTAGAAAATAGGGGACTGAAGAAGGAGTTGTTCCCAGATACCTCAGCACCCACTTCCCTACAAGACTGGGGGGATGTGGTCTGTTTTAACTGCGGAGGAGTTGGCCATATTGCGAAAGTATGTCCTAGTCCCAAGAAAAAGAAGATAAATAATCGCAAGCCGGCGGAAAACTTCAAAGGGCCCCGGTGAAGGAGTCAACCATCATCTCCAGTGAGCTCCACTGTACCCAAACTGAATGAGAAGTCCAGAAGAAAAAGGGGTAGACCCCCTCAGAAGAAGAACAGTGCTCCTCAGCGAGAATACACACCTAAAAAGAGAAATAATGTCCCTCAGCGGGAATATACACATAAAAAGAGGAGGGAGATCAGTGCATACCGAGCCCAAGAGGGACTAAAGCCAACAGCCAAACACAAGAAGGAAAGTACCAAGGGAAAAGTTAGGAATAAACAGAGAGAGACCCCTTTGAAGTCTTATCCAGAAGAACTGATAGGCCCCTCCCCTATAGTGCCTATTCAAGTGGAGGGAGTCTACACGAGAGCCATCTTAGATACTGGAGCACAGGTGACTCTGTTATACCGGGACTTTTATGATAGACATCTGAGTCACCTGCCCATCCAGAGAATTGAAGATCTGGAAATATGGGGAATCGGAACACAGAGTTTCCCCTACGATGGTTACTTGCCCATTAAACTGACCTTCGACCCCTCAGTAGCCGGGAAGGCTGAAGTGTTTGATACCCTGGCAGTGGTGTGCCCCCGACCGCCTGGAGCCAGCAAGAACTCCTTAATAATAGGGACAAATACAGACCTGGTCCGGAGGCTTCTGACCCCTCTAACAGGAGGAAAGAACCCAAAAGTCACCAGAATACACCCAATGTTGAAGACAGCCTATCAGCGACTGGTCTTAGAACACAAGGCCCCAGAAGAGGGGGTGGGTAAAGTCTGGAGGCTGGAGAAGAAGGTAATAGTGTTGCAGCCCGGTGAGGTAACCTGTCTCAGAGCCACTGTGAAGCTTACTTGGGAGCAACCTGGCCCCTTTGTCATGTTGGAACCAGACCCTCGGGATGAATAGAAGTGATCCCAGAAATGGTTCCGGTGAGAGCTCTGAAGAAGGCGCACTGTAAGGTGCCGGTGAGCGTCAGGAATACCATGGGTGTTCCCATGGAGATCCCCACCAGGATGCTGCTGGGCCAGGTGAGCCCTGCTGCCCCAATTGTCTTATCAGATGTGGAGAAGACAGAGGGAGACAGGACTGTTTGGGAGAAGCTCTGCATGGAGAACCCGAACCTGCCAAAGGCCTGGAAAGAGAGGGCAAAGGCCCAGTTGACCAGATGGAGGAAGATTTTCTCTAAAGATGAGTTCGATGTAGGGTGTGCAAAGAGTGCCACCCATCGAATCTGCCTCCAGGAAGACAAGCCTTTCAGGGAGAGGGTCAGGCGAGTTCCTTTCCTTTGAAGAGCTAAGAGAACAGCTCGCCGAGCTCAAGCGAACCGGTGTTATCCGGGAATCTAGGAGCCCCTATGCCTCTCCAATAGTGGTGGTTTGGAAGAAGAATGGGTCATTGGGGTTGTGTATAGACTACAGGACTCTCAACCGGAGGACGATACCCGACCAGTAGGACGATACCCGACCAGTATACCACCCCGAGGATAGAGGATGCCCTACAGAGTTTGTCTGGAGCCAGGTGGTTCAGCGTTATGGACCTGAAGAGTGGATACTATCAGATCCCTATGCATCCGGAAGACAAGGAGAAGACAGCTTTCATAACCCCTGTGGGATTCTTTGAATTTGACTGGGTGCTCCAAGGTCTGTCTGGAGCCCCTGCCACCTTTCAACACCTCATGGAGAAAACCGTAGGAGACATGAACCTCATCGAAGTTCTTGTGTACTTGGATGATATCATCGTCTTTGGGAAGACTTTAGAAGAACATGAGGAAAGACTGGAAAAAGTCCTGAGAACGCTCAGCGAAGAGGGACTCAAGCTTTTGCCAGAGAAATGCCAGTTCTACCAGTCATCAGTCAACTATCTAGGGCACATAGTGTCTGAAGAAGGGGTTGCCACAGACCCCGGGAAGCTGGAAGCAGTTACCTCCTGGCCCCGGCCCACCACAGTGACAGAACTCAGGTCCTTTTTGGGGTTCTGCTCCTACTATAGGAGATTCGTAGAGGGGTTTGCACAGGATTGCCAGACCCCTGAATGAACTCTTGAAGACAGAAGGGGAAGAGGATGACTCAGGTCCCAGGAAGCCGGGAGAGTCAGTCGAAGACCAGTGGAATGGAAAATGCGAAGAGGCCTTCCACATGCTGAAGAAGAGCTTAACCACTGCCCCTGTCTTGGCCTATGCAGACCCAAGGAAACCTTATGAGCTCCATGTAGATGCCAGTCATGATGGACTGGGAGGAGTGCTCTACCAGGAGCATGAAGGGCAACTGCGAGCTGTCGCATATGTGAGCAGAAGTTTGACCCCATCTGAAAAAAAACTACCCCACTCACAAGTTGGAGTTCCTGGCTCTCAAGTGGGCTGTAGTTGATAAGCTTAAGGACTATCTGTATGGGGCAGAATTCACAGTGAAAACTGACAACAATCCCCTTACTTATCTTTTCACCACAGCAAAACTGGATGCCACGGGCCATCGATGGCTGGCTGCACTGTCTGGATTCAACTTTAGCCTGAAATACAGACCTGGGGCCGGAAATTGAGATGCGGATGCCCTGTCCAGAAGGTCTCATGCTCCCACTAGCCGCACAGAAGACTGGACCCAGGTGGCACCGGACGGGGTGTGGGCCCTCTGTCAAGGGGCTGAACTCCAAGCCAGTGGGGGGTCCAGAGCGGAAGAGATAGGGGTCACAGTAGTGGGAGTCCCCAAGCAATACTGTGGAGTCACTCAGATAGAGGAAGATGATTTACCCAAGCTGTCAAAAAAAGAATTGAGGTGTGATCAGTTGGAAGACCCTTTGGGGAAATTGGCCCTGGAGAGTCAGGATCCAGATAGGCTCTTGCATCACCCTTCAAAGGAAGCTCGTCTGCTGCGGAAGGAGTGGGACAGGTTGCAGGTGCATCAAGGGGTGGTCTACCGAAGGGGCCCCTCTGATGACCTGGAAGACAAATGGCAATTTTTCTTGCCTGAGAAGCACAGAGGGACTGTCTAGGCCGCTTTACATGACCATCATGGCCATTTAGGAGCTGAAAGGACCTTCCAACTTGTCAGAAGTCGGTTCTATTGGCCCTGTATGAGGGCTGAAGTGGAGGAATACTGCCATTCATGCGCACGCTGCATCCAGCGGAAAACTTTACCCCATCAAGCTGCCCCAATGGGCCACCTACGGAGTCAAGGCCCAATGGATTTGGTATGCATTGATTTCCTCTGCCTTGAGCCCGACTTCAGTGGACTAGGAAATGTTCTGGTGATAACTGACCATTTCACCCGGTATGCCCAGGCCTTCCCAACCAAAGACCAGAAGGCTTCCACGGTGGCCAAAGTACTCATGGAGAAATACTTTGTGCATTATGGGCTACCACAGCGACTCCACTCGGATCAAGGGAGGGACTTTGAAAGTTGACTGATCCGGAAGCTCTTGGACTCCTTAGGGATCAAGAAGACCCGAACCACTCCCTACCATCCACAAGGGGATGCCCAGCCGGAGAGGTTCAACCGAACCCTACTCAACATGCTGGGAACTCTAGAAAGTGAAAAGAAGCAGCATTGGAGCAGGCAGATAGCAGCAATTGTGCATGCTTACAACAGTACAACAAGTGATGCTACAGGGTACTCTCCTTACCGACTCATGTTCGGGAGAGAAGGAAGACTACCCGTAGACCATTCCTCGGCCACTTCTCATAAAGGCTATGTGGACCGGCTGAGGCACAGTTTACAGTTGGCCTATGAGCAGGCCCAAGCGGCTTCAGATCAAAGGGGAGCCCGCAACAAGAGAAACTTCGACCTGAAGGTCCGAATTCAGGATCTGCAACCAGGGGACAGAGTGTTGTTACGAAACTTGGGAGTCCCTGGGAAGCACAAGCTTGCAGACAGATGGAGACCGGAGCCATATGTTATTTGCAAGAAGTTACCCGACCAACCAGTCTACCAGCTGAAGCCAGAGGGAAAGGTTGGGCCTTTGAAGACTTGCCACCGGAACAACATACTTCCACTTGCCAAAGCAGTCCGGATACCCCCTGTGAAGGATTCCTCTGAGCCAACGTCCATCCTGGATACTCCTAGGCCAAATACCCAGTCTCAGGCATCCCGGTCTGAAGAAACAGATGTCTCTGAACCTAGCGAGGATGAAAGGGAAGAGTTGGAATGGCTATGGCCTTCCCAGGCCCCAGTGACTTCTGCTATAAATCTCCCACCTTCGGAAGACACCATAGACAGTACACTGAATGCAGAAGCTACTGAATTTATCCCGTCCAGCCCTCTATCAGACTCATGGGAAGATGCCCTCGACTCCCTCCCAGAGGAGGATACAAGATGTTCTGTGAATCCTCCTGCTCCTGAGTCAAATGTTTCAGAAACAGTGGAAGCTGCCATTGCTGTTCCGGAAGAGGAACGTACAGCGTTGGAGCCAGAAATCCCAAGAGAGCGCAGAGTGAAAAGGGCCATAAGGCCTCCCCGAAGGCTGACTTACCCACAAATGGGGAGGAGCTCGGAGGACACTGTGGCAACTGCCAGGAGGAGTGCAGAAAGCCCTGATCCCTCCACTGTTCATTTGGTGGAGGGCAACCCCAACTCACCCCCTGGCACAGTTAGGCAGGCCAATTATGATAGTGTGACCTGTGGGCGAGGAAGTTCACCCTCTCATTTTTGGTGAGAACTTCCTCTGCCGACATCATACACAACTTTGTCTAATGTTGTGCGTAGTGTTTGTTAACAAATATCTTTGGGGACCAAAGAGTTTAAGTGGGGGGAGTGTGTAGCGGGGTCTCCGTTGAGGCCCCATGGACTACGTTACCCAGAACCCCGTTTGGCACCCAGGGTGCATTGGGCTGCCGCAGAGACTCATGGGTGGGGTATAAAAGGGGAGGGCAAGGCTTAGCCCGGCCTCTTTGGACACTGCATGGCTGGCAAGAGGACCTCCTGTGCGGACCTGCTGCGAGTGCAAGGCCTGAGGCCTGGGTCTTGCGCACTTCCAGAGAGCCTTCCACCTCGCTGCGGAGCCTGTGTGGCGACAGACATCTACCTGCTTGAGGGACGTCAGTGAACCGGAGATCAGGCGGTGGCAGATCCTGTGTGTGTGAACACAGCAGTGGGAGTCCCGGACTGGGATCGAGTCCGGAGGGGATAGAGAGCACCTGCTCACAACCATACTCGAGTACTTTACTAGGCCCATAGACTGCCTTGGCCCATCGGGTGATATTTCCCTTTTCCTGTCAGGAGACTAGTTGGAGGACTGAGTCACATAGTCTCCGGGGAGTTGTTCCATTACCTTAGACCTTGTTGGATTACAAATATTGTTCCTGTATGTGCACCACCGATCATCTGG
This sequence comes from Rana muscosa, assembly GCA_029206835.1. NCBI lineage: Eukaryota > Metazoa > Chordata > Amphibia > Anura > Ranidae > Rana > Rana muscosa. The sequence goes on along the minus strand of CM055121.1, from coordinate 141,407,128 downwards.
CATGCGAAGATTCCTTCTCTAGAGACTGAGTTTTAGTTAAGTCAGGCCTGACTGGGAGTTGATAGTATTGTTGGGCGCCATATTGCTAACGGGGACCCAAGCTATATGTTGGTGTGTGTTAGAACTAATTGCGCATTATCATTAACTACTGTTAGTATTACTGCAGGGCTCTGTATGCATGTGTTATATGTAATATTAATTGTTAATCCCTTTTATCTAAGTAAACCTTATACATTTTCTCAAATCTGGTGTTGGAGTCCCTATAGATATTTTTATCACTAGAAGAAAGGTATTGTGGGATTGTGTGTAGACTTTTATAGAGCTATATAGAAACACCACCCCTAGACTAGCTGTGCCAGAGAAGGGCTGAGTAGATTGCCGGGGGTTGGCTGTGCTGTGTACAGGGCCCAAAAGCAAACCAGCGGCTCCCTTAGTTTGGGGGTATCGCTACAGTAAGAATTGATGCTGGTTTGAAGCCAAAGAGTAGTCGCACTAAATATTGATTTGATTTAGATTTTTCTTCTGTCCGCTCACTCTGCATTTTGTAAATTGTTAAAAATAAACAATTAAAATATACATTTTAAAAGCATTCCTACTTTACAGAGTTTCTTTACACCTGCCTAAAACTTTTGCACAGTACTGTATATAGACACCTTGGGGTGGATTTACTAAAGGCAAATATATGTTCAATGCCAGAGCACTTGCTCTAGAGCTTAGTAAATGAGGTAAAACTACACTTTGCAAAGAATACCCAATCACATGAAAAGAATAAAAAAAAATGGATTTTTTCTTGTACATGATTGGATGATAGAAACCAGCAGAGCTTCCCCTTTAGATCTAGAGCAAATGCACTTAAAGTGCATTTGCAGTGCACTTCAAAGCGCACAGTGTATATGCCTTTAGTAAATCAACCTCACAGTGTACCCTGTTTTATACAATGCAATATAGTCTCTCACAATTATTACATAAGCAATAAACACACAAATATTTATCTTTATACCCTATGTTCATATTTGACATTAAAGCTAAGTTCACACTACTGCATTTCAGACATGCGCAGAATTGTACGCTTTCCCAACACACGCATATATGTATTGCCCTTTTAGCAGAAGTACAGCAGCGCTGTCAGGTCAGGAAGATCTCCCAGTATGAACCCATTGTGGGATCAATCCTCAGCCAACTCCATTCAGAATGGAAGCTATCTCTTGTGGGTAGAATGTCACTTTAAACTTCTACATTGTTTCATGTTTATAGTGGTGTGCCCAAGATTATTCCAGAGAAGATCACTCCAGAGACCCAAGCAAAAGGCACGGTGACAGAGCCTAAGGAACATCAAGACACTGCTATCGAAAGGTGAACATCTCTGAGATACACACACATATAGTATTATAAAGTAACACATTTGCAGTATAAAGTTCAAAAGATAGACATTGCACTCCAAAATACTGAATATCAAAATTTTTGCAGACTTTTAGCACATGTTCTGTGACGCTGAGGGTGAGGGGGTTCTCCCAGTATATACCCATTGTGGGAGCAATGCTCAGCCAACTGCATCCAGAATGGAAGCTATCTCTTGCGGGTAGAATGCCACTTTAAATCTCTGCATGTATTGTTTCATGTTTACAGTGGTGTGCCAAAGATTATTCCAGAGAAGATCACTCCAGAGACCCAAGCAAAGGGTACGGTGACAGAGCCAGAGGAACATCAAGACACTGCTGCTGAAAGGTGAACATCACCGAGATACACACACACATACAGTATTTATTAGATGGGGTAAGCTGCATGGGAGTCTTTTAATGATCATCAGTGGGTGCACTCCGCCAATAAGTTCCACTCTGATTTGAAGCATAAAGTCCCAAAGATAGTAGGATTTTTAAAACAGCTTACCTGTAAAATCCTTTTCTTGGAGTACATCACGGGACACAGAGCAGCATAGTCATTACTATGTGGGTTATATAGAATTACCTTCAGGTGCTGGCACTGGCAACTTCCAAAACAGGAAGTACCCTCCCCTATATAAGCCCCTCCCATCCGGGAGTACCTCAGTTTTGTAGCAAAGCAATACGTGTCCCCAAAAGAGGGGTGGGAGCTCTGTGTCCCGTGATGTACTCCAAGAAAAGGATTTTACAGGTAAGCTGTTTTAAAAATCCTACTTTCTTGTTCATACATCACGGGACACAGAGCAGCATAGTCATTACTATGTGGGACGTCCCAAAGCAATGCCACATGAGGGGGGGGATACACCATACATAAGCTGGGCGCCATCAGGCATGAGGATCTTTTGCGGCCTGCAACACACTGCGCCCAAAGGCGACATCCTCCTGACTTCTCACGTCCACCTGGTAGAACCTAGTAAACGTGTGTACTGAAGACCATGTTGCGGCCTTACAAATTTGCGCCAGGGAGGCCTGGTGATGCACTGCCCATGAAGTTCCAACTGCTCTCGTGGAGTGCGCCCTAACTTTGAACGGAGGCGGTCTACTTTTCAAGCCATAGGCCTGTATTATGACCTGTCGAATCCACTTGGCTAAAGTAGATTTTGATGCTGCCTGACCCTTTCTGGGGCCTTCCGGCAGAACAAACAGAGAATCCGTTCTACGAATCTGAGCAGTGGCTTTTAGATAAGCTTTAACTGCTCTTACTACATCCAAAGAATGCAATAACTTTTCCTCTACCGAGCTTGGTTTGGGGAAAAAAGAAGGAAGAACCACATCCTGGTTCAAGTGAAACCTCGATACCACCTTAGGAAGAAAGGCTGGGTGAGGACGTAATACTACTCTGTCCTTATGGATAACCAGATATGGCTCTTTACAGGACATGGCGGCTAATTCCGACACTCTTCTAGCCGAGCATATGGCTACTAAAAATATCAATTTCCTGGTGAGTAGAACCAAGGAAATGTGCCGCAAAGGTTCAAATGGCTGCTTCTGCAGAACCGACAGAACCAAATTTAGATCCCATGGGCATATGGGAGCCTTAATCGGTGGAATAATACGAGTCACACCTTGCATAAAGGATTTGACAAGTGAATGCATAGCCAGGGGCCTTTGAAATAGTATTGACAAGGCCGAAACCTGGCCCTTGATAGTACTTAAGGCAAACTTCCTGTCTACAGCCCACTGCAGGAAGTCCAGAATTCTGCCTATAACGTACTTACGTGGATGCCATTTTCTGGCCTCGCACCAAGTGATGTACGCCTTCCAAACTCTATAGTAGATCTGCCTGGATACAGGCTTCCTGGCATTGATTATAGTTGATACCACAGAGTTAGAGAGACCTCTCTTCTTTAGGATGTGGGACTCAATAGCCAGGCCGTTAAACTTAGAGTTAGTAAGGAAGGGTGGTATATCGGTCCTTGCGAAAGCAGGTCCGGACGACGTGGAAGGGTCCAAGGACTCCCCACAGACATTTTGATGATCTCCGCGTACCAGGCCCTTCGGGGCCACGCTGGAGCCACCAGGATCACCGGCTTCTTCTCCAACCTGACTCTGCGAAGGAGTCGAGGCAACAATTGTAGCGGAGGGAATGCATATATCAGTCTGAACTGATCCCAAGGGAACACCAGAGCATCCGAGCCGCAAGCGAGGGGATCCCTTGTCCGGGAGACAAATCTGTCCACCTTTGCGTTGAATCTGGATGCTAGCAGATCTACATCCAGTGTTCCCCACCGCTGACATATTGCTCGGAAGACCTCGGGATGAAGGGACCATTCCCCTGGGCATAACTGTTGGCGACTCAGAAAGTCCGCCTTCCAATTCTCCACCCCTGGAATGAAGACAGCTGATATACATGGGACATGCTTTTCTGCCCATTCCAGGATGTGACTTACTTCCCTCTGGGCTGCACGACTCCCGGGGCCTCCCTGATGATTGATATATGCCACTGCTGTGGCATTGTCTGATTGAATTCTGACAGGGGACCCTTGGAGTCTGGATGTCCAGGCTACTAGGGCGTACCGGGCTGCTCGTATCTCTAAGAGATTGATGGGCAGGGTTTTTATCAACCACCAGCAGAGACTCTTCCGAACGGAAGGGGACAAAGCCATCGGGAAGTCTAGAGCCTGAACTTTTTCCGTTCCAGGCTGACAATATGGCCCTTTGTAAATTCCTTGAGTGGAATTGGGCGTATGGCACAGCTTCGAATGATGCTACCATCTTTCCTAGCAGCCTCATGCACAGGCGTATGGACGGCTGTCTTTTTGCACAAAGCAGACGGACCAAGCCCCTCAAAGAGGATACCTAGTCTAGAGGTAAGAAAATCTTCCTCTGGTCTGAATCCAGCCGTAGCCCTAGATATACCAGGTTTTTCACTGGCTGTAGGGCTGACTTGTCCAGGTTGATGACCCAACCGTGAGATTCTAGATACTTGATTGTATCGACAATTACCACTTCTAGCTTGGCAACTGAGTGGTCCATCAACAACAGGTCGTCTAGGTATGCCATTATCGTTACACCCCGTGTTCTTAGATCGGCCAACAGTGGGGCCAGAATTTTTGTTAACACTCGTGGTGCTGTGGCTGGACCGAATGGTAAGGCTCTGAACTGAAAATGGCGCCCTTCTACTGCAAAGCGTAGGAATTTTTGATGACCTGGAAAGATGGGAACATGCAAGTAAGCATCTTTGATGTCGATCGAGGCTAACCATTCCTCCCCTTGTAGGGCAGCGGTGACCGATCGGATCGACTCCATCCGGAAAGACCGGACGTTTAGAAATTTGTTTAGACTCTTTAGGTCCAATATGGGTCTTATGTCCCCGTTTGGCTTCGGGACTGTGAAAAGGTTTGAGTAGAAACCCAACCCCCACTCTTCCATAGGAACCTCCATAATTACTCCTTGGAGCAATAGTTGTTCTAACGCCAATAGGAGACACCTTCTTTTCAGAGGGTCTCTTGGCATGCCTGACCACATAAAATGGGACGGAGGAGACTCTTTTAACTCCAACTTGTATCCCAGAGTTACTGCAGAGAGCACCCATCTGTCTTTGATCGTCTCCCGCCAGGTCTCTGCGAACAACTGAAGTCTTCCCCCCACCCGTTTGAGTGGGGGCAGCCCTTCATAGGCTTGACTTGGAGGCTGGTTTAGTACCTCTTCGGATCCAGGGCTTTTTATTACCCTGTGGCTGTCCCTGATTTTTACCTCCTGAGTTTGACCAAGGAGGCCGTCGGAACTGCTTAGTAGCAGACGTCGCAGGGATAGGAGAGGTAGTCCTCTTAAAAGATGGACCCCTAGACCTCTTCTTACTCGGTAAGAGAGTACTTTTACCACTGGAAATCTTCTGGATATACTTATCCAGGTCTTCGCCAAAAAGGCGTTCCCCATGAAATGGGAAGCTAACTAAGAGCTTCTTACAGGGAGCTTCAGCAGACCAGTTTTTGAGCCACAGAAGCCTACGCATATGTACCAAAGACAGCGTGAGGCGGGAGGCCTGATGGATAGAATCCTTGATGGCGTCAACCGCAAAGCATAATGCTCTAGGCAGATCAGCCAGAGCCTGGGCCTGTTGGTCTGGCAAATCCCTCAGGACCATTTTCATTTGATCCTTTAAAGCTTGGCAGACTCCAATAGCTGCCACTGCTGGCTGTGTAACAGCCCCTGCTGTGGAAAAAGCAGATTTTAATAAAGATTCCAATTTTTTATCCACTGGATCTTTGAACATTTGAACATTATCTACTGGACATGTCAGTGATTTGTTCACAGAAGAGATGGCTGCATCCACCGTAGGAACATTCCATCTCTGGGTGAACTTTTCCTCCATGGGATAGATCACCGGAAACCTTTTAGGCGGAACAAATAGTTTATCAGGATGTTCCCAGTCCTGGTATATAAGTCCTTCCAATAATGGATGTATTGGAAAGGAGCAATTAACCTGGGGAGCTTTTAGCGACCCCAATGAGGAGACAGCAGTAGTTGATGGTTCAACAAGAGGCATTTTAAATGCAGATCGAACCATGTCAGTTAGGGTCTGGACCCACAATCTTTCAGTCTGTGATGCTGAAAATGGTTCATCTACTGTCGATTCCTCAAAAACAGAGCTAACCTCCTCCTGATCCCCTTCAGGTAGGTCGGTCCCTTCCTGGGACTGTTGCTCTGCCAACAGGCACTCTAATGGAGGTGATGGAGATCTGGCGCGCTTTCTTTTCTGTAGAGAAGAAGCGATCAATGCAGCCAATCTCTGCTCCAATCCCTCCAGAGTTGAGGAAAAAACCTCCTCTGTTATATATGCAGGAGCAGGTGGACTGAGGACAGCCGCAGTACCTGGCACTCCCGGGGGTTCCTTATGGGTATTAACCTCTGATTTCTCAGGGGAGGAGGGTGCAGATGACTGCTCCAGATCCTCAGAGCCCGATGGAGACCCCCTACACTTCCTGAGAGGTATATCTCGGAGTTTTTTAGGCGGCATATTCCTTAGTTCAAAGCTGAGGTATTCCAGCCGCAATACACCCCTTACTGAAATAGTCTAATGCAATTTGCTGCTATGTACATCAGTGGGTGTCTACTAATGCGTCTTTCTGGGGATGCCTGTATCAACCGCCCGCTGTAAGCCCCTATACCATGCTACCAGCTCCTTTTCATGCTCTGTGTCCATAGCAAGCAGCGTGGACTGAGTCCTTTTATCTTGCTGGGACGCCCGCACATGCGCAGAAGCGCTGGGCGCACAGAGCGCGTCATCCGCCAGGCTCCGCCCCCTTTTTTGAAGCTAAACCTTATAAAAAGAAAGCATGTGTGCGCGCGCGCGTGCACGTGTGCGCTCTTGGCGCCATGTAGGGAGAGGAGCCAGGGTCCCTGTTTCACCAGGACTCGGGGATGGAAGGAAACTACTTGGCAGCATGACAGAGGAATGCAGCTTCCCTGATAGAGAGCTCACTCATCTGCCTGGACTTTCACCATGGAAGGAATAGTCCCAAGAAAAAAGACGTTCCACAGCGGCCTCTAGTGGACAAACACAGGTACCGCACTTTTGTCTTTTTTTTTTTTTTTTTAAAACCTCCTTTATGAAAAACATTTCCAGGTTTACAGTTTTTTTAAAACTTCCCTTATGAAAAAACATTTCTAGGATTTCTTAGGCATATACAGCTATTAGCGGGAATACCCTTTAGGTAACAGGCAGAAAGACATATTAGGCTTGGGGGTCCCCTCAATAGAACCAAGTTCCTGAGGGGCCCCCACTTACCTTTTCCCCGCCGCAGGACTTTGTTTGGTCCACAGAAGCCCAAACTTCACCTCTCACGGCAGGCATTGTACTAGACCTTCAGGGACCGGGTTCCCAAGGATTCCACTCCCCTGGACCTGTATAGCACCCTGCACAGATAGCCTCTTGGTTTTGGGTATGACCAGAGCTCTGGATCCCAGGGTCCAGCCCTCCTAAGAGAGGCATTACAGGCAAAACCCTGCTCTTCTCTGCAAGGCCCGGGTACCGACCGTTTAGCTATGAAGCTTTTTTGGTCGGATCCGGAATAGCTTGCTAAGGCCCAGAGAACCTGTACACAAGCCCAGATGAATACATGTTAACCTTGGCCAACACCTTAGACACTGGCAAAAAACTGAGGTACTCCCGGATGGGAGGGGCTTATATAGGGGAGGGTACTTCCTGTTTTGGAAGTTGCCAGTGCCAGCACGTGAAGGTAATTCTATATAACCCACATAGTAATGACTATGCTGCTCTGTGTCCCGTGATGTATGAACAAGAAAGACATTTTTTTCCAGTCACGTGAACATGGTGAAGGGCGGGGACGCTCAAAACTATCTACTTGGTGTACATGTTATATGTAAATACATTTGATATATACTGTATATAGACACACACTTTACCCTGTATTATAAAATGTACCGTATTATAGATAGTCTTTAACAATTATTACATAATGTATTAGATATGTAGTACATATTACCTATGTTCATATTTGACATTACAGCTAAGTTTACACTACTGTGTGTGATAACACATGTAGAATCGTGTGCTTTCCTGACACACACAGAAACACGTTGCTCTTTTAGCAAATGTGCAGTGGTAATGGGTTCTCCAAGTACAGTGCATCCGGAAAGTAATTACAGCACTTCACTTTTTCCACATTTTGTTATGTTACAGCCCTATTCCAAAATGGATTAAATTAATTATTTAAGTTTGTTTGAAATCTTTGCAAATTTATTCAAAATAGAAAACGAAAAAAAATCACATGTACATAAGTATTCACAGCCTTTGTCACGACACTCAAAATTGAGCTCAGGTGCATCCTGTTTCCACTGATCATCCTTGAGACATAGCTCCCAACTGTCCCTGATTTCCAGGGACTGTCCCTGATTTGGAACAATGTCCCTCTTTCCTCCTCATTTGTCCCTCATTTTGGTCTGATCTATATAGTTGTACATAAAATGCATTATTTATCTTTCAAAAAGTGTTTCCCAGCGCTAAACCTTTCATCCAATTTCTAAATTGCTGCATTTGTAAATTCCAAAAGCCAATTTAAAGGAATCGTAGTGGTAAAAATAAAGCACTTGTGGTTTTAACTATTTTTTTAAAATTCTCCTTTAAGGGGGCATGGCAGGGGGTGTGTCATATGCTTACATACTTTTGCTAATAGGTGTCCCTCGTTTCCATCTCAAAAAGTTGGGAGGCATGCTTGAGATGTTTCTACAACTTGATTGGGGTCCACCTGTGGTAAATTCAGTTGATTGGACATGATTTGGAAAGGCACACACCTGTCTATATAAAGTCCCACAGTTAACAGTGCATGTCAGAGCACAAACATAGCCATAAAGTCCAAGGAATTGACTGTAGACCTCCGAGACAGGATTGTATCGAGGCACAGATCTGGGGAAGGGTACAGAAAATTTCCCAATGAGCACAGTGGCCTCCATCATTTGTAAATGGAAGAAGTTTGGAACCGCCCAGACTCTTTCTAGAGCGGGCCGCTCGGCCCTAGTCAGGGAGGTGACCAAGAACCTGATGGTCACTCTGACAGACCTCCAGTGTTTCTCTGTGGAGAAAGGAGAACCTACCAGAAGAACAACCATCTCTGCAGCACTCCACCAATCAGGCCTGTATGGTAGAGTGGCCAGACGGAAGCCACTCCTCAGTAAAAGGCACATGACAGCCCGCCCGGATTTTGCCAAAAGGCACCTGAAGGACTCTCAGACCATGAGAAACAAAATTCTCTGGTCTGAAACGAAGATTGAACTCTTTGGCCTGAATGGCAAGCATCGTGTCTGGAGGAAACCAGGTACCGCTCATCACCTGGCCAATACCATCCCTACAGTGAAGCATGGTGGTGGCAGCATCATGCTGTGGGGATGTTTTCAGTGGCAGGAACTGGGAGACTAGTCAGGATTGAGGTAAAGATGAATGCAGCAATGTACAGAGACATCCTTGATGAAAGCGCCAGAGCGCTCTGGACCTCAGACTGGGGCAAAGGTTCATTTTCCAACAGGACCCAAAGCACACAGCCAAGATAACAAAGGAGTGGCTACGGGACAACTCTGTGAATGTCCTTGAGTGGCCCAGCCAGAGCCCAGACTTGAATTTGATTGAACATCTCTGGGGAGATTTGAAAATGGCTGTGCACCGACGCTCCCCATCCAACCTGATGGAGCTTGGGAGGTCCTGCAAAGAAGAATGGGAGAAACTGCCCAAAAATAGGTGTGCCAAGCTTGAAGCATCATACTCAGGGCCGCCATCAGGAATTTTGGGCCCCTTACACAGCTTCAGGCATGGGCCCCCTGGAGCAGAGGAGAAGCGGGGCGGGGGGGCTGCTGCAAATTGAGAAGCGGGGGGGTGCTGCCGCCGCAAATTGTTGAGGTCGGGGGGGCTTTGGGTGCTAGCGAACACAAAAAAAAGGGGGGTTGCCATCCGCGGCCCTGGGGACCTCTGGGCCCCTTACAAAAAAAAAAAATTATAAAAAAAAAAATGTAAAAAAATATAAATTTTTATTTAAAAAAAAAGGGAGGTTGCCATCCGGGGCCCTGGGGACCTCCGGGCCTCTGGGGACCTCTGGGCCCCTTACAAAAATAAAATAAAAAAATAAATAAAATAAAAATAAATAACATAAATAAAAAAAAAATGAAATAAAAAAAATTAATAAAAAAATAAAAATGATAAAAAATAAATAAAAAAAGGGGGGTTGACATTCGGGGCCCTGCGGAACTCCGGGCCCCTGGGGACCTTTGGGCCCCTTACAAAAAAAAAGGGGGGCCATCCGGGCCCCTTACAGGTGTACTGCCTGTACCCCCCTGATGGCGGCCCTGATCATACTCAAAATTACTTGAGGCTGTAATTGATGCCAAAGGGGCTTCAACAAAGTATTGAGCAAAGGCTGTGAATACTTATGTACATGTGATCTTTTTCATTTTTTGTTTTTAATAAATTTGCAAAGATTTCAAACAAACTTCTTTCACATTGTCATATAGGGTATTGTTTGTAGAATTTGAGGAAAATAATGATTTTATTCATTTTGGTAAATGTGGAAAAAGTGAAGCCCTGTGAATACTTTCCGGGTGCACTGTATATGCCTATTGTTGTAAGATCAATGCTCAGCCAACTCCATGCAGAATGGAAGCTATCTCATGTGGATAGAATGCCACTTTAAATCTCTGCATGCATTGTGTCATGTTTACAGCGGTGTGCCCAAGATTATCCCAGCAACGATCACTCCAGAGACTCAAGCAAAGGGCACGGTGACAGAGCCAGAGGAACATCAAGACACTGCTGCCGAAAGGTGAACATCTTTGAGATATCTGAGACACACACACATATACAGTATATATTAGATGGGGTAAGCTGCACAGGAGTCTTTTAATGATCATTAGTGGGTGCACTCTGCCAGTAGGTTCTACTAGCTTTGTAGTATAATGGCCCAAAGATAGATGTTGCACTACAAAATGCTGAATATCAAAAAGAAATTTACAGTCATGTGAACATGATGAAAGTTGAGGATGCTTGAAACTGTCTTTGTGGTATTCATTTTATAAATACTGTAGATACATTATATACATATACACTACTGTGCAAAAGTTTTAGGCAGGTGTGAAATAATGCTGTAAATTAGGGATGTTTTCAGAAATAGAAATGTTAATACTTTATCTTTATCAATTAACAACATTAAAAGTAAATGAACAGAAGAATGAAAATCAAATCAAAATTTTGTGTAGGCTGCCTCAAGTCCTTCTGTCTCTTCATGTAATCCCAGACAGATGCGATGATGTTGAGATCAGGACTCTGTGGAGGCCAAACCATCACATCTAAGATTCCTTGTTCTTCGTTACACTGAAGAGAGTTCTTGATCAATTTAATTGAATGTTTGGGGATGTTGTCCGGATACAGATAACCATACTCCTCAGCCCCTTATGCCCCATACACACGATCATTTTTCATGCCGTTAAAAATGCCATTAAAAGAAATGGCCATTAACCACTTAACGACCGCTCACTGTATATATACGTTGGCAGAATGGCACCGACAGGCACAATCACGTAGAGCATACGTGATTGCCTTTGTACAGTTGGGGGGTCCGATCGGACCCCCCTCCTATACAGTGAGCGGTGGCTAAGTTTTCGGGAGCGTTCCGGGATGAGGGGGCAGCCATTCGTTTCTGGCCACCCCCTCGCGATCGCTCCCGGCGAATGGAAATGCCCCCTCTGTCTGTGTCAGACAGAGGGAGCAGGAGGAAGTGATGTCATCTCTGGTGCGGCGCTCACATATACCGAGCGCCGTACAAGAGAAGATATCAGGTCAGTGCACACAACACTACACTGACACCAGGACACATAGGGACATAAATCGCCCCCCCCAGGCCCCCCAGATCACCCCCCAGATCACCCCCCCAGCCCCCAGTCACAGTGTCACTGATTGCAGTGACCATTTATTTAGTGATCACTGCAATCAGTGACATTTGTGACTGTAAAAGTGTCACCAAAGTTTAGTCTTAGGTCCAGTGTAGCCCCCTAACCCCCCCTAATAAAGGTTTAACCCCCTGATCACCCCCCAGATAACCCTTTCACCGCCTATCACCACTGTCGCTTAGCGATAATTTTTCTGATCGCTGTCTTAGCGTCAGTGATGCCGATCGGCAGCCAGTAATTTTTTTTAGGTTCGCCGCAGGTTTTTATAGCGTCAGGTACCCCAATATATTATCTAATAAAGGTTTAACCCCCTTGATCGCCCCCCAGGTAACCCTTTCACCCCCTATCACCACTGTCACTAAGCGATCGTTTTTCTAAACGCTGTCTTAGTGTCTGTGATGCAGATCGGTAGCCGGTAATTTTTTTTAGGTTCGCCGCAGGTTTTTATAGCGTCAGGTACCCCAATATATTATCTAATAAAGGTTTAACCCCCTTGATCGCCCCCCAGGTAACCCTTTCACCCCCTATCACCACTGTCGCTAAGCAATTGTTTTTCTAAACGCTGTCTTAGTGTCGGTGATGCAGATCGTAGCCAGTAATTTTTTTTAGGTTTGCCGCATGTTTTTATAGCGTCAGGTACCCCAATATATTATCTAATAAAGGTTTAACCCCCTTGATCGCCCCCCCAGGTAACCCTTTCACCCCCATCACCACTGTCGCTAAGCAATCGTTTTTCTAAACGCTGTCTTAGTGTCGGTGATGCAGATCGGTAGCTGGTAATTTTTTTTAGGTTCGCCGCAGGTTTCTATAGCGTCAGGTACCCCCATATATTATCTAATAAAGGTTTTAACCCCCTGATTGCCCCTAGTTAACCCTTTCACCAGTGATCACCATATAAGTGTTACGGGTGACGCTGGTTAGTTAGTTTGCTTTTTATAGTGTCAGGGCACCCGCCGTGTATATAACCCAATAAAGGTTTAACCCCCTGATCGCCCGGCGGGTGATATCAATTAGGTTTTAGCGTCAGAGAGGGTCTGAGTCACACCCCAGGCAGCGTCAGGTTAGTGCCAGTAACGCTAACACCCGCGCGTGAAGCATACACCCCCCTTAGTGGTATAGTATCTGAACAGATCAATATCTGATCTGATCAGATCTATACTAGCGTCCCCAGCAGTTTAGGGTTCCCAAAAACGCAGTGTTAGCGGGATCAGCCCAGATACCTGCTGGCACCTGCGTTTTGCCCCTCCGTCCAGCCCAGGCCACCCAAGTGCAGTATCGATCGATCACTGTCACTTACAAAACAAAAACACACATAACTGCAGCATTCGCAGAGACAGGCCTGATCCCTGCGACTCCAGTGCTGTAGGAGGTGATTTCACCACCACAGTTAAAAAAAAAAAGCAAATATGCCGAAGCATTGGGGCAGCAGGGGCGGAGGAGCGATTTTGCTCCTAATGCCGCGTACATACGGTCGAAATTCCGACGGAGGCTTGCCCGTGGAAAAGTCCGACCATGTGTGTGCGGCATAACTTTTTTGCGGGAGGATGCCCCCATGCTTCGGCATATATAAATGGTGCGTGTATGCCCATCATTGGAAGTGGGTGGATGAAGGGCGGTATTCTAATGGTGGGCATACCCACCGATCAATCTCTTTTTTCGTTCAGCCAACTGGCTGCATGAAATAAAAAGATTACAATACATGTCCAACAAGGACCAGCAACGTACTGGTATGTTGCTGGACTTTGAATGTTTATACCAGAATGATGCCTGCGGGTTTAGGTATCATCTTGGTATCATTCTTTTCAGCCTGCGGCCGGCTTTCATGTAAAAGCAATCCTAGCAGCTAATTAGCCTCTGGACTGCTTTTACAAGCAGTGGGGGGGAATGCCCCCCCCCCCGGATATAAAAAGCACCATTGGGAAATTGGGAAAGCATTTTATCACACCGATCTTGGTGTGGTCAGATGCTTTGAGGGCAGAGGAAAAATCTAGGGTCTAGAAGACCCCAGTTTTTTCAAAAAAAGAGTACCTGTCACTACCTATTGCTATCATAGGGGATATTTACATTCCCTGAGATAACAATAAAAATGATAAAAAAAAAAAATACTTGGAAGGAACAATTTAAAAATAAAATAAAAAAGCAAAATTAATAATAAAAAAAAAAGAAAAAAAAAAAGCACCCCTGTCCTTCCCTGCTCTTGCCCAATGGCGAACGCAAGCGTCGGTCTGGCGTCATATGTAAACAGCAATTGCACCATGCATGTGAGATATCACCGCGAAGGTCAGATCGAGGGCAATCATTTTAGCAGTAGACCTCCTCTGTAAATCTACTGGGGTAACCTGTAAAGGCTTTTAAAGGCTTTTAAAAATGTATGTAGTTTGTCGCCAATGCGCGTTTGTGCGAAATTTTAAAGCATGTCGTGTTTGGTATCTATGTACTCGGCCTAAGATCATCTTTTTTATTTCATCAAACATTTGGGCAATATAGTGTGTTTTAGTGCATTAAAATTAAAAAAAGTGTATTTTTTAACCCAAAAAATGCGTTTGAAAAATCGCTGCGCAAATACTGTGTAGAAAAAAAAAATGCAACACCCACCATTTTAATCTGTAGGGCCTTTGCTTTAAAAATATATATAATGTTTGGGGGTTCAACATAATTTTCTTGCAAAAAAAAAATGTTTTCATGTAAACAAAAAGTGTCAAAAAGGGCTTTGTCTTCAAGTGGTTAGAAGAGTGGATGTAAGCTTCCTAATGTTGTGTATAAAATGCCAGAACAGTTCAAAACCCCCCCAAATGACCCCATTTTGGAAAGTAGACACCCAAAGCTATATACTGAGAGGCATGTCGAGTCCATGGAATATTTTATATGTTGACACAAGTTGCGGAAAAACAACAATTATTTATTTTATTTTTTTGCACAAAGTTGTCACTAAATGATATATTGCTCAAACATGCCATGGGCATATGTGGAATTACACCCCAAAATACATTCTGTTGCTTCTCCTGAGTACGGGGATACCACATGTGTGAGACTTTTTGGGAGCCTAGCCACGTACGGGACCCCAAAAACCAAGCACCGCCTTCAGGCTTTCTAAGGGTGTAAATTTTTGATTTCACTTCTCACTGCCTATCACAGTTTCGGAGGCCATGGAATGCCCAGATAGCACAAAACCCCCCCAAATGACCCCATTTTGGAAAGTAGACACCCCAAGCTATTTGCTGAGAGGTATTGTGAGTATTTTACAGATCTCGCTTTTTGTCACAAAGTTTTGAAAATTGAAAAAAAAATATATATATATATATTTTCTTTCTTCATTTTCAAAAACAAATGAGAGCTGTAAAATACTCGCCATTCCTCTCAGCAAATAGCTTGGGGTGTCTATATTCCAAAATGGGGTCATTTGGGGGGGTTTTGTGCGATTTTGGCATTTTATGGCCTTCGAAACTGTGATAGGTAGTGAGGAGTGAAATCAAAAATTTGTGCCTAGAAATCCTGAAGGCGGTGCTTGGTTTTCGGGGTCCCGTACGCAGGTAGGCTCCTAAAAAGTCCCACACATGTGGTATCCCCGTACTCAGGAGAAGCAGAAAAATGTATTTTGGGGTGTAATTCCACATATAACCATGGCATGTGTGAGCAATATATCATTTAGTGACAACTTTTTGTAATTTTTTTTTTTGTTTTTTTTTTGTCATTATTCAATCACTTGGGACAAAAAAAAATATATTCAATGGGCTCAACAGGCCTCTCAGCAATTTCCTTGGGGTGTCTACTTTCTAAAATGGGGTCATTTGGGGGGGTTTTGTGCTATTTTGGCATTTTATGGCCTTCGAAACTGTGATAGGTAGTGAGGAGTGAAATCAAAAATTTGCGCCCTTAGAAATCCTGAAGGCGGTGCTTGGTTTCCGGGGTCCCGTACGCGGCTAGGCTCCCAAAAAGTCCCACACATGTGGTATCCCCGTACTCAGGAGAAGCAGCAAAATGTATTTTGGGGTGAAATTCCACATATAACCATGGCATGTGTGAGCAATATATCATTTAGTGACAACTTTTTGTAATTTTTTTTTTTTTTTTTTTTTTAGTCATTATTCAATCACTTGGGACAAAAAAAAAAAATTCAATGGGCTCAACATGCCTCTCAGCAATTTCCTTGGGGTGTCTACTTTCCAAAATGGGGTCATTTGGGGGGGTTTTGTACTGCCCTGTCATTTTAGCACCTCAAGAAATGAGATAGGCAGTCATAAATTTAAAGCTGTGTAAATTTCAGAAAATGTACCCTAGTTTGTAAACTCTATAACTTTTGCGCAAACCAATAAATATACGCTTATTGACATTTTTTTTACTAAAAACATGTGGCTGAATACATTTTGGCCTAAATGTATGACTACAATTGAGTTTATTCGATTTTTCTTATAACAAAAAGTAGAAAATATCATTTTTTTTCAAAATTTTCGGTCTTTTTCCGTTTATATCGCAAAAAATAAAAATCGCAGAGGCAATCAAATACCATTAAAAGAAAGCTCTATTTGTGGGAAGAAAAGGACGCAAATTTCGTTTGGGTACAACATTGCATGTCCGCACAATTTACAGTTAAAGCAGCGCAGTGCAAAATTCTGAATTCACCTCTGGTCCTCTAGCTACCAAATGGTCCGGGGCTTAAGTGGTTAAAAATGATCGTGTGTATGCTCCAGAGCATTTTTAACGACGTGAAAAACGGCCATTAAAAATTTCGAACATGCTCTCTTTTTTCATGTCGTTTTTCATGTCGTTTTTTTTAACGACGTGAAAAACGATAGTGTGTATGCTTTAACGACGTGAAAAAAAATGCGCATGCTCAGAATCAAGTATGAGACGGGAGCGCTCGTTCTGGTAAAACTAGCGTTCGTAATTGAGATAGCACATTCGTCATGCTGTAACGGACTGAAAAGCACTAGACTGAAAAGAGCGAATCGTCTCTCAACAAACTTTACTAACATGAAGGGTGGCGCCATTCGAACGGAACTTCCCCTTTATAGTGCCGTCGTACGTGGTGTACGTCACTGCGCTTTTCTTGAACATTTTTTAAAATGATGGTGTGTACGCAAGACAGGCTTGAGAGGAAACAAGAAAAAAAATGACGAGAAAAACGTCAGTTTTAAAAATGACATTAAAAATGATCGTGTGTATGGGGCATAACTTAATAATTATGCACTGTGTCTTGGACAGCCTGGGCAGTGTCTTAGGGTCTTCATAGTGTATCTGGTGCATGTTCAACTGGGTATCAGGCAAACAATATCTGGCTTGCAGTCAGACTTAATCAATGGGATTGGGTTGTTCAATGCAACTTTAGGAACCTATCTTGCCCAGCGATCCTCCTCAAAGGACATAATGCATAGGAAGGGAGCTGCACTGGCAAACAGTTCAACTTTGACACTAGCCGCGGGAATTTCATTCTCCTCTAAATTGCACAATTGCTCTTCATCGCTATCAGTTCACTTCCCAGTCCATGACAAAGTGTCTGAAAGTAGTTCAGAGACTCGATCAGATGGGATATCCGAATCGGAGATAGCGGAGCATTCTTCGCCTGGGAGATAAATGTGCGTGGATCTGGCTTTATTTGGCACAACCGCATTATCCCCCTTAATTACCACAGGTATCACCTCCCCCACTGGGACACTATCTTCACCCTTTGCAGGCTTACCCGAGTCCAGCGTCTTTTTTCACAGTGGTTCTGCCATCAAAGAGAGCAGGTGGGCCCGACCCCAGCCTCGAGGGTTAACTGGAGCACTGGGTCCTGGAGCAGCTACAGAAACAAAAGAAGCAGCTTCTCTCACAAGCCAGGTGATAGCAGGTGGACTCTCAATGCCTTTCCCAGCCGGGACGGCGACAATCTTGTTCCGATCCAAGGCCTCAGATGCGTGACCAAGCCAGAACAATTCCCGCAGATCAGTCCTAAGGCCTCATAGCCTCCAGCCATAAAGCAAGACTACCCTTAGGTGTATACCACACTCCGGTGTCAGTCAGAGTACCCTTGGACTCGCTCAGACCAAGGCCAAGGAGCATACACCTTCCAATCCGCCATAGTACTTCCAAACTGTGCCATCTTCTCCAATCTACAACCAGGCACGCGTGGTAGCACTTCCTTATCCTCCTCTGCAGAGCGGTGGCTCCTGCCCCTGCCTGGGGAACTTCAGCGCCCATTTCTTTCCCCTTGCGGCATGCCAAAACTTTAATGGAGTCTGTTTTAACCCTAGCAGCACTGGCGTAAAGTGTCAAAAGTCCAGGCTTGTACTCTCCCGTGAGCGATAAGACATGCTGGTTCTTGCCCACATTGTTGGAATGCACAATAACACAGTCTATATGAAATAAAGATGTAACTTGACACTTTTCCACGGAGCAAGAAGAAATACCAATGTAGCTGTAGCCAGTTGCTATGGGTGACTGCCTTAGGAATAACGCCTTTGCCCCACATTGGGCGCCAAATGTAGCAAAGTCCTGAGTCCCTCGAGGCCTAATGGTGACCTCCAAAGTTAGGGACAGCTGACATCCTCCTGTGTAGAGTGGGTTGCAAGGCATGGTGGGTGTAATGCAAGATGAAATGGTGGGCGCCAGACACTTTTTGAATGCAAAGAGATTTATTGTCTCTTGAATAGAACTGTGGGAGAAAGGGTTTGGGCCGGGCACTCTTAAGTAGATGCAATAATTGGCAGACTCTGAGACTTCTATAAGAAGACAGCCAGACAGGTGAAGGCCTCCAGCCGGACACCACTTTATATACACTGTATAGGTAGGACCACTGTCTCCTATAGCAACAGTTTTGTACTAGTTACTAACGGTAGTATATTCAACTATTGGCAACACAAACAGTTCTCTGTTTACTCCACAATCACTCACTGTGGATCTTCACTCAACAAACTCACAGTTTTTAACTAGACTTAGGATCCAATAGCCACTGAATCCCCTGAGCTCTTCCACTTTTAGCACTCAGTATCTTCCTCAAGCCTCACCCCGTTTCCCTGCTGGGTCCCTGGCTTGGCACTCACAGATACTCTTCAAGCGTTTCCCCTGCTGACCTGCTAGGTCTCTGGCTTGGCACCCACTGATGCTCCGCAAGTGTCACCTCTGCTGTCCCACTGGGTCACTGGCTTGGCACTCACTGAAGCTTTCCCACTTCTTCACTGTCCCCGGCTGGTGAGAAGACTGCTCTGGTACTGACTTCAGCTTACTCACGGTGGTCTCCGATAACAAGGTGGATGGTCCCTTAATGGTGACAGCTTCCCCTTCTTCTTCCGACCACAGCTGGTTCCCCGTCCGGCTGAGCCAATACTTTTGGTTGGACTGCAAGCCAGCAGTCCCAACCCTATGATATTTGACATTAAAGCTAAGTTCACACTACGGTGTGTGGTAACACATGTAGAATCATGTGCTTTCCTGACACACATAGAAACACGCTGCCCTTTTAGCAGATGTGCAGTGGTTCTGGGGTTCTCCAACTATATCTCATTGTTGTGGGATCAATGCTCAGCCAACTCCATCCAGAACAGAAGCTATATCATGTGGATAGAATGCCACTTTAAATCTCTGCAGGCATTGTTTCATGTTTACAGTGGTGTGCCCAAGATTATGCCAGTGACGATCACTCCAGAGACTCAAGCAAAGGGTACGGTGACAGAGCCTGAGGAACATCAAGACACTGCTGCTGAAAGGTGAACATCTCTGAGATATCTGAGACACACACACATACAGTATATATTAGATGGGGTAAGCTGCACAGGAGTCTTTTAATGGTTGTCATTGGGTGCACTCCGACAATAGGTTCCACTGTGATTTGTAGAGAGAGAGTTTTGAAAAACATTTATCACTTTCCTTCCACTTCACAATGATGTGCCACTTTGTGTTGGTCTATCACATAAAATCCCAATAAAATACATTTATGTTTTTGATTGTAACATGAAAAAATTTGGAAAATTTCAAGGGGTATGAATACATTTTCAAGGCCCTGTATAGACACACACTGTACCCTGTATTATACAATTTATTATAGTCTTTCACAATTATTACAACTTTAAATCTCTGCATGCATTGTTTCATGTTTACAGTGGTGTGCCCAAGATTATTCCATCGACGATCACTCCAGAGACTCAAGCAAAAGGTACGGTGACAGAGCCAGAGGAACATCAAGACACTGCTGCCGAAAGGTGAACATCTCTGAGATACACACACATACAGTATATATTAGATGGGGTAAGCTGCACTGTAGTCTTTTAATGATAGTCAGTGGGTGCACGCCGCCAATAGGTTTCCCTCCGCTTTGTAGTATAAAGTCTCAAAGATAGACATTGCACTCCAAAATAATCAATATCAAAAAAAAAAATTCCAGTCATGTGAACATGATGAAGGGGGAAGATGCTAGAATCTGTCTTCCTGGTGTAATATATTATATGTATAAAAATCACTGTACCCTATATTATAGTCTTTCGCAATTAGTTTTTCTAGTGGGTATACTATATGAATATTTGAAGAAGCCCAGTAAGGTTCCAGTGTTGGATCAATACCAGAATGGTAAAATCTGCTGTGGGTGAAATGCAAATTTAAATCTTCAATTTGTTTAATTTTATTTTACAGTGGTGTGAATATACCGAAGAGTCTCCCAGAAAAGATTGCTCCAGGGACTCCAGTCGAGATCTCAGTGATAGAGACTGAGGAGCCCCAACCCACTGCTACCAAAAGGTGAACATCTATATATACAGTACCTTGAAAACGTATTCATACTACTTGAAATTTTCCACATTTTGTCATGTTACAACCAAAAACATAAAAGTATTTTACTGGGAATGGCACATACTTGTGAAGTGGAAGGAAAATGATAACTGTTTTTCAATTTTTTTTACAAATAATTATGTAAAAGGGGGGCATGCATTCGTATTCAGCCCCCCTGAGTACTTTGTAGAACCACCTTTTGCTGTAGACACCCCCTATTCAGACGTCTGGACCCTTTTTCAGGGGGCATTCTAAAAATCAAGTAATAACAGAACTTGTTTGGTGAGGGTGAGAGAGTGGGGAGAATTCTCGCCCTGGCCGCGAGGGCTGACAATTCCCCTACCATTATACCGGCGATTCATGATGAGAACGGGGAGATTAAGAGAGACACACCAGAAATAATGCAGGTGTTCAAAAGGTATTACCAGAATTTGTATAGCAGTAATTGGCATAACAACAGTGAAGGGGAAATGGTCACTTTCTTTGCAGGCCTGAAAATACATCGGCTGACAGAGCAAGATAGGGAAGAGCTGGAGGCACCACTGACACTGGGAGAGATACAATTGGCAACTAAAGAAATGGCGGGTCAAAAGTCACCGGGTCCTGACGGTCTCCCAATAGAAATATATAAAACCTACAGTGAGGTGCTGCTTCCAAAATTGCTAGAGGTATTTAACTGGGCGGCTGAGGCAGGGAAAATGCCTGGGTCCATGGAAGAGGCAACTATAATAACACTATTAAAGGAAGGGAAAGATCAATTAGAGGCAAATTCCTATAGACCGATATCACTCCTGTGCACTGACACCAAAATCCTGGCTAAAATACTGGCAACAAGGTTAAATAGGATAGTTACAAAACTGGTACATCCTGATCAAACAGGATTCATACCAGGAAGGTCCACTAGCTCTAACATCAGAAGAACATTCCTAAATATCCAGCTGCCAGTAGTAGAAAGAGAGGCAAGAGCAATCTTGTCCCTGGATGCCACAAAGGCATTCGATAGCCTTGAGTGGCAATATCTGTGGAAGGTGTTAGAAGAGTACAGATTCGGCCCTAAGTTTACTCAATGGGTTAGGTTACTATATGGGAATCCCAGGGCAAAGGTAAGGGTCAATGGTGAGTGCTCAGACTGGTTTAGACTGGCCAGGGGGACAAGACAGGGATGCCCGTTGTCGCCCCTGCTTTTCGCCCTGGCCATGGAACCACTAGCCACTGCAATAAGGGCATCTCCGGGGATAAAAGGATTCAAAAGAAAGCTAGGAGAGGAGAAAGTCGCATTATATGCGGACGACATCCTACTCTTTCTGGGGGATACACAGGCCTCACTGGCGACAGCAATGAATATTATAGGGGAATTTGGGAGATTTTCCGGTCTAACAATAAACTGGGAGAAATCCGCCCTTCTGCCGCTAGAGCCCTTAAGAGGGCAGATAGACCAAGTGAAGGTAGTACCCCAGATAAGATACCTAGGAATAAACATGACAAAGGATCCTGGGCACTATATAGGGGGAAATCTAGTGCCATTACTGACAAAGATGAAACAAAAATGCAGGTTCTGGAATCGGCTTCCCCTATCTGTAGTAGGAAGGAGCAATCTGATAAAAATGGTGTGGATGCCGCAAATCTTATATATTCTACATAATTCCCCAGTATGGATCCCAAAACGGTGGTTCAGGAAGATAGAAGGCGTTTTCAGGGAATTGATCTGGAAGGGGGGAATAGCGAGAATCTCGCTCCGAGCCTTGCAATATCCAAGGGAGAAGGGGGGTCTCGCTCTCCCGAACCCCAGATTTTATTTCTTAGCGGCCCAGCTGCAGCACATGAGGAATAGTAATCAGAGAGGACCCAGGGTAGTCATGAATGACACAAGCCATGACACGGAAGTTGAGGCAGTGGAGGCAGATTCATTTCATTCTAAATGCCCCACAGTCCAATTAATGGTAAAATGTTGGAAAGAGGGGAAGAAGATTCTAGGATATACAGGTTTCTCTGAATTCTCCCCTATCTGGGATAATAGCAACCTACAAGAACTTAAAATCATGGGAAAGGTTGATGAGTGGGACAGATTAGGGATACATCTACTGGAACAACTATTTGCTGTTGGTAGAATAAAAACATTTCAAGAAATAAGAGAGGAGTTCTCTGTTCCAAATAGATCTTTTTATAGATATTTACAAATCAGACATGCGCTGAATGCACAATTTGAAAATAGGATACCGGAATGGAATAATATGGCCATCTTCCGAAACTTAGTAAACACTGAGGACACTAGAGGAGTAATCTCAACTATTTATGACTCCCTAGAAAGGGCAGATCGAAGCGAGATCATGGCTAATAAAATTAGGGAGAAATGGGAAAGGATGTGGGCACAATTTCACAAGATCAATGGGAACAAATACTGGGTATAGGCCCCGAACTGTCAATGTCCCCCTCCCAGTATATGTCTCAGCTATATCTGATACATAGGACATACTACACGCCCCAAAGAATGTTCCAATTTGGCAGGAGACCAGACCCAGGATGCCAGAGATGTGGACAGGATAAAGGAGACCTAATACACATGGTCTGGAGATGCCCCAAGCTGTACCAATATTGGAAGCAAATAGTCGAAAAGATCAATAGAACATTTGTAACATTATTACAGCCGGAGGCGAGGCTATGTGTGCTGGGCTTGGTGGAAGAGAGGGTACCCTCAAAGGGCGAGCGTATAGCGATTAGGAGATGCCTGTTTCAGGGAAGGAAACTTATTGCACAGAAATGGCAAGCGGTAAACCCACCTACAGTAACAGAATGGGAGGAGGTAATAAATGACACAATAAGAAAAGAAGAATTTATATACACTAAAAGAGGTAACAAAAAGAAATTTAATAATATATGGAATAAATGGATTGACGGGGGGGCACGGTGGATGAGGGGGGGGGGTTGGGAAACGGGAATGAGTTGGAGAATGTATAACATAAGTCAAGGCATATTTGTATTGTAACACAGGATTGAAATGGATGTATGTATAAATGTTGTGATAAAGAAATAAAAAAAAAAAATATTTGATTAAAAAAAAAAAATAACTGACCTCGGACTCCAAGCAGCCCCTATGCACTTTTGTAAAAGGGTGTCTGGTGGTCGCAGGTGCCCCACACTCCAGATTTTTGATTGACGCCCCCAAATACCATCCATCGATAGTGGCAGTTTCTTTATAGAAGCAGCAATTAGCAGGAAAAGGCTTGTCAGAGCCCAGATACTGATAAGGCTGTATCAGGCTTCAGGAATAACAATCTTTTTTGGATACCTGTACACCTGTCTGTGCATACTATTAGGATGGAAGCAGTCATGTACGGGATGGAGGACAGTGATACCAGTCTGTGATCAGATGCTTACATTACATTTGGCTGCTAGCCCATGTTTTTAAGTCCCCTTACTCATGTTTTGCAGTGAAGCTGAGCCAAGTGATGATAGAAACACCCCAGTGGAGAAGAAAGAACAGCCGGTCCAGGAGCCAGGTGACGAATTTGTGGAAACCTGGGAGTCCTATGAGAGCGAAGAAGACTCTGTAACGGTATAGTATTTCCCTCTTATTTGTAACACACTAACAAACCAGTATCATTTTAATACAATATGATACAATTTAATACAATGTGTCTGCACATGTTTTAATAATCCATTCTGTTCCTAAAATGAAATAATGGTTTTATATTAGCATCACAGTTTGGATTGCGCTGAAAACACATTTTGACAGTTCAAAGGAAAATACTTTGAATAGCAGCAAAAATTCTAATTCTGAAAAAAAAAAACTATGTCAAATAGATGTGTGTGCGGCCAGCTTTACCATATTTTATTTTTAACACAGTTAAACTATGTCTAAAGTCCAATAAATATAATATAGTACAACCTCTCAGATTTGATCAACCACCATTTTCGGTTGATTATATCAATATCCTTGCAAAATTAACAAATAAAACAATTTTAGAAACAGAATCACAGTGAAACAAAACGTGATCTACTTATTCCAAATAACTAATTAGTTCAACCCACAAATTGTAACAGTAGACATCTGACTTTCTTCAAGTACAAAAAACTTTGTTAATAAAATTATATCCTCCACTACTGTGAGCTTTGGATTTCAATGCATTTCAATCAGTGAGATATCCCATGTTTCATTGTAACTATTTAGAGAACTCGCCAGACTCGTAAAACCACGGTTCTGCCCCACCCCCCTCTCTCTCCTCATTGGCTCACTAGCTGTGATTGACAGCAGTAGGAGCCCATGGCTTTGTCTGCTGTGTGCTGTGTCTGCCAATGAGGAGGGAGATTTCCCAGGGAGCCGAGGCTCTCATGCACATCGCTGGATCACGATGGGGCTCAGGTAAGTACTATGGGGGATTGGGGGGTTGCTGCACAGAGAAGGTATTTTACCTTCATGCATAGAATGCATGAAGCCAAAAAACCTTGAGCCTTTACAGCCACTTTAGGTTGAAAAGGCCATATGTTCATTCATCGTTTCTTCAGTCATAGAGTGGACCTAGTACAATAAAATGTAAATAAATGCATTACCTTTTAACATTGGACTGCAGCTGTGAATGAGGTGCAAGTACACAGTAAACACTATTCCACCGACAAACATCCACACACTGTGCAGGGACAACAACAATTAGGATCTGCAGTGGCGGCTGGTGGTATTTAATTTTTTTGGGCGGGTGGGAAAAAACTATAACCCCCCCTCCCAGTCGAATGGTCGGTCGGTAGCACTTCATCACCGGCGGCGGCCTCCCGTTCTGCTCTCCACAGGTCATCGTGGCTTCCGTTTCCTCTCTCCTCCTCGGTGGCCAATCTGGAGTCTTCTCTTTTCGGCCAATCGGAAAACGGGTCTCACACCTGCTTCTGATTGGCTGGATTGAGGATCAGTGTTTTAACAGCGAAAATTCATTTGCTGTTCTAACACACCTGGGTGGGCTCCAGTCGCATGCTCTGCGACCCGAGCCCACCCTATTTTGAAGCCTATGGCTCTAATCGGGTGCTTAAAAAAAAAAAACCTGGCCGCTGTAATTGATGTGCCCGGTGCCCTGAAAGGGGATGGACGCATGAATAGGTGGCTGCGGCGGCCATGGATAGATTTGTGCTATGCATGCTATGAATCTATCCATTGCATATAAGCGGAGGCCTGGAGAGAGGGGGCGGTACCCAGGCGCCCCTAATGGAAGGGCCGCCGCTGAGGATCTGCCTGCACTGGCAAACAGGGGCAGACTGCAATCTTTATTGTGTAGGTGGTTGTGTGTGATGCCCTGTTGCCCTTGGCCACATCCTGTGTTAGCTATGCAGAAATCTTACCTGATGGTTTACCTGGTAGAAGTGCTAGAATTAATCAGCGAATTGATTTTTCTAGGGAAGATACACAACTGTCAATGACTGTACAGAATTATTTTCCCAACCCTTAGGATACAATGGTCACTGCCGCAGTGTTTTTTTTTTTTTTTTTTAGCAGTAACCAGTTTAGCCTTCTAGATCAGCAGTATTGGGGCACTGTTATAATTGGAATAGATTGAGCATAATGGATGTGAATCTACCCCACAATAAAAAAAAAATATTCATAGGTTTACTTTCAGCAATTGTATACTTTTTGCATATTCAATGTATCCCATAGCAATGAAGTGCTGTAGAGCATATCAGCACAGGTCATCTATATTAGCTTTATAGTGTGAGGACCTTTACAATAATAAAATCTTTATCCAACCTACCTAAATGTAAATGGTTGTTTAGGTTAGCTTTAACATTTTGTGGCTCTAACAGATGAAATTGAAGAAAAATGCAACTGATATATAGTGAGCTCTAAGTGCATCTAAACCCCAAGAATAAAAATGTAATATATAGGAGCTTAAAAATAGGATTTTTATAACAGCTTACCTGTAAAATCCTTTTCTTGGAGTACATCACGGGACACAGAGCGACATAGTCATTACTAATGGGTTATATAGATACCTTCAGGTGCTGGCACTGGCAACTTCCAAAACCGGAAGTACCCTCCCCTATATAAGCCCCTCCCATCCGGGAGCACCTCAGTTTTGTAGCAAAGCAATAAGTGTCCCCAAAGAGGGGTGGGAGCTCTGTGTCCCGTGATGTACTCCAAGAAAAGGATTTTACAGGTAAGCTGTTATAAAAATCCTATTTTCTTTCTCGTACATCACGGGACACAGAGCGACATAGTCATTACTAATGGGATGTCCTAAAGCAATGCCCAACGAGGGGGGGGATACACCATACATAAGCTGAGCGCTATCAGACATGAGGATCTTTTGCGGCCTGCAACACACTGCGCCCAAAGGCGACATCCTCCTGACTTCTAACGTCCACCTGGTAGAACCTAGTAAACGTGTGTACTGAAGACCATGTTGCGGCCTTACAGATTTGAGCCAGGGAGGCCTGGTGATGCACTGCCCATGAAGTTCCAACTGCTCTCGTGGAGTGCGCCCTAACTTTGAACGGAGGCGGTCTCCTTCTCAAGCCATAGGCTTGCATTATGACCTGTCGAATCCACTTGGCTAAAGTAGATTTTGACGCTGCCTGACCCCTTCTGGGGCCTTCCGGCAGAATAAACAAAGTATCCGTTCTGCGAATCTGAGCAGTGGCTTTTAGATAAGCTTTAACTGCTCTTACTACATCCAAAGAATGCAATAACTTTTCCTCTACCGAAGTAGGTTTGGGGAAAAAAGAAGGAAGAACCACATCTTGGTTCAAATGAAACCTCGATACCACCTTAGGAAGAAAGGCTGGATGAGGACGTAACACTACTCTGTCCTTATGGATAACCAGATATGGCTCCCTACAGGACATAGCTGCTAATTCCGACACTCTTTTAGCCGAACAAATGGCTACTAGAAAAATCAATTTCCTGGTGAGAAGAACCAAAGAAATATGCTGTAATGGTTCAAATGGTTGTTTCTGTAGAACCGACAGAACCAAGTTTAGATCCCATGGACATATGGGAATATTAACCGGAGGACTAATACGCATCACTCCTTGTATAAAGGCTTTGACTAGTGAATGCGAAGCCAAGGGCCTTTGAAAAAATATTGACAAGGCCGAAATCTGACCCTTGATAGTACTCAAGGCAAGCTTCCTATCTACAGCCCATTGTAGGAAGTCCAGAATCCTACCTATTACGTATTTACGTGGATGCCATTTCTTGGCCTCACACCAGGCGATGTACGCCTTCCAGATTCTATAGTAGATCTGCCTGGATACCGGCTTCCTGGCATTGATCATGGTAGATACCACAGCATTAGAGAGCCCTCTCTTTTTTAGAATGTGGGCTTCAATAGCCAGGCCGTCAAACCTAGGGCTGGTAAGGAAGGGTGGTATATCGGTCCTTGCGAAAGCAGGTCCGGACGATGTGGGAGGGTCCAAGGACTCCCCACAGACATCTTTACAATCTCCGCGTACCATGCTCTTCGGGGCCACGCTGGAGCCACCAGAATCACTGGTTTCTTTTCTACCCTGATTCTGCGGAGTAATCGAGGTAACAATTGTGGCGGTGGGAATGCATATATCAGCTTGAACTGATCCCAAGGGAACACTAGGGCATCCGAGCCGCAAGCTAGGGGATCCCTTGTCCAAGAGACAAACCTGTCCACTTTTGCGTTGAATCTGGATGCTAGCAGATCTACATCCGGTGTTCCCCACCGCTGACATATTGTCCGGAAAACCTTGGGATGAAGGGACCATTCCCCTGGGCATAATTGTTGGCGACTTAGAAAGTCCGCCTTCCAATTCTCCACTCCTGGAATGAATACCGCAGATATGGCTGGGACATATCTTTCTGCCCATCTCAGGATGTAATTTACTTCCCTCTGGGCTGCACGACTCCTGGTGCCCCCCTGATGATTGATATATGCCACTGCTGTGGCATTGTCTGATTGAATTCTGACAGGGGACCCTTGGAGTTTGGATGTCCATGCTACTAGGGCATACCGGGCTGCTCGTATCTCTAAGAGATTGATGGGCAGGGCCTTTTCCGCATCCGACCATCTGCCCTGGAGAGACCATTGCTCCAGTACTGCTCCCCAGCCTATAAGGCTGGCATCTGTAGTGACCACCTTCCAAGAAATCGGACTGAAGGATTTCCCTCTTTCCAGATTCTGGGGAACCAACCACCAGCGGAGGCTCTTGCGAACGGAAGGGGACAAGGACATTGGTAAGTCCAGAGCCTGAACTTTTTGGTTCCAGGCTGACAGTATGGCCCTTTGCAAATTCCTTGAATGGAATTGACCGTAGGGTACTGCTTCGAATGATGCCACCATTTTTCCCAGCAGCCTCATGCACAGGCGTATGGATGGCTGTCTTTTTGAACCCACTAAGTGGATCAAATCTCTCAAAGACGACCCCTTTTCTTGAGGCAAGAAAATTTTTCTCTGGTCTGAATCCAGCCTTAGCCCCAAGTATTCCAGACTTTTGACTGGTTTTAGGGCTGACTTGTCTCGGTTGATAATCCAACCGTGATATTCCAGATACTTGATTGTCTCGTGAACAACCACTTCTAGTTTTTCCACTGAGTGGTCTATCAGCAACAAGTCGTCTAGATATGCCATTATTGTTACACCTCGTGTTCTTAGATTGGCCAATAATGGGGCCAGAATTTTTGTGAACACTCATGGTGCTGTGGCCAGACCGAAGGGTAAGGCTCTGAACTGAAAATGGCGCCCTTCTACCGCAAAGCGTAGAAATTTTTGGTGGGCTGGAAAGATGGGAATGTGCAAATAAGCATCTTTGATGTCGATCGAGGCTAACCATTCCTCCCCTTGTAGGGCAGTGGCCACCGACCGGATCGACTCCATCCGGAAAGTCCTGATATGTAGGAATTTGTTTAGCCCTTTTAGATTTAATATGGGCCTCACGTCCCCGTTTGGCTTCGGGACTGTAAAGAGGTTTGAGTAAAACCCGAACCCCCATTCTTCCAGGGGAACCTCTATAATTACTGCTTGGAGCAATAATTGTTCTAGTGCCAACAGGAGGGATCCTCTCTTCTGGGGATCCCTTGGCACGTTTGACCTTATAAAGTGGGAAGGAGGGGAGTCTTTTAACTCCAATTTGTATCCCAGATTTACTGCGGAGAGCACCCATCTGTCTCTGATCGTGTCCCGCCAGGTCTCTGTGAACAACTGAAGTCTTCCCCCCACCCGATTGAGTGGGGGCAACCCTTCATGCATTTGACTTTGGGGGAGGTTTTGTACCTCTCCTGCTCCAGGGCTTCTTGCTACCCTGCAATTGTCCCTGATTTTTACCTCCGGGATTTGACCGAGGAGGCCGTCGGAACTGTTTCACAGCCGATGTCCTAGGGACTGGAGAAGCAGGCCTCTTAAAAGAGGGACCTCTAACTCTGTTTTTAACCGGCAAAAGTGTACTTTTACCGCTGGAAATTCTCTGGATATATTTGTCCAGGTCTTCCCCGAATAAGCGTTCACCATGAAATGGGAAGCTGACCAGCAATTTTTTACAGGGAGCTTCAGCAGACCAGTTTTTGAGCCATAAAAGCCTGCGCATATGTACTACAGACAGCGTAAGGCGGGAGGCCTGATGGATTGAATCCTTTATAGCGTCCACCGCAAAGCATAAGGCTCTAGGTAGATCAGCTAGGGCAAGAGCCTGCTGATCTGGCAAGTCCCTTAAGACCTGTTTCAACTGATCCTTCACTGCTTGGCAGACCCCAATAGCTGCCACTGCTGGTTGTGTCACCAATCCTGCTGTAGAAAAAGCAGATTTTAATAAGGACTCTAATTTTTTATCTATTGGGTCCTTGAACATTTGGACATTATCCACTGGACATGTCAGTGATTTATTCACACAAGAGATGGCTGCGTCCACTGTAGGGACCCTCCATTTTTTGATGAACTTATCCTCCATGGGATAGACCACTTGAAATCTCTTGGGAGGAGTAAATATTTTATCAGGATGCTCCCAATCCTGGTAAATGAGCCCTTCCAGTAAAGGATGGATCGGAAAGGAACAAACAGTCTGGGGAGCTTTTAGCGACCCCAACGAGGAGACAGAAGTGGATGATGGCTCCGCAAGGGGCATTTTAAATGCTGATCGGACCATATTAGTCAGGGACTGAACCCATAACCTTTCAGCATGTGATGCTGAGAATGGCTCTTCCACTGTTGATTCCTCTACAACAGAATCAACCTCATCCTGATCCCCTTCAGGCAGGTCGATCCCTGTATGGGACTGTTGCTCTGCTAACAGGCACTCTGAGGGAGGAGACGGAGATCGAGCGCTTTTTTCCTGTGACAGGGAAGCAGCGATCAATGCTGACAATCTCTCTTCCAGCCCTCCCAGAGCTGAGGAAAAAACCTCCTCTGTTACATACACAGGAGCAGGTGAACTGAGGACAGCCACAGTACCAGGTACTCCTGAGGGTGCTCTACGGTCACTAACCTCTGATTCTTCAGGGGAGACTGGTGCAGCCGAAGCATGACCAAGATCCTCAGAGCCCGATGGAGACCCCCTATGCTTCCTGGAATTTTTAGTCCCGGAGTTTTTAGACGGCATTATTCCTAAGCCCAAAGCTGAGGTATTCCAGCCGAAATACACCACTTACTGACAATAGTCTAGCACAAATGCTGCTATAAAAACAGTTGGTGTCTACTAATGTGCCTTTCTATGGGGATGCCTGCATCAACCGCTTGCTGTATGCCTTTTTTTAAATGTTGCCAGCTCTGTCTCTGCACTCCATAGCCAGCTCACAACACATAATTGTGGTTTTTAACATGCTGGGACGCCCGCACATGCGCAGAAGCGCTGCGGCGCGCACAGAGCGTCATCCCCCAAGCTCCGCCCCCTTTCCCGACTCACCTCTATATATAGAGGCGCGTGTACGCGCGCGGCCACGTGCGCCTTCGGCGCTAATTTTGAAAAGGAAACCAGGGACAAGAGCCAGGGCCCCTTTTGCCGCAGGCCGGGGGATGGACGAGCATTGCAACATGGCAGAGGAAGCAGTTTCCCACAAGAGAACTCACCATCTGCCTGGACTTGCTCTGATAAAAAGAAACTAGTCCACATGACAAGAAACGTTCCACAGCGGCCTCTAGTGGATTAACACAGGTACCGCAGTCTAATATATTAAATATATCTTTTTTTTTTTTTTTGACCACTATTAAAATTATTACATTTTTTAGTAGTTACAGGCATGCACAGACATTAGCGGGAATACCGTTAGGTAACAGACAGAAAGACAAATTAGGCTTGGGGTCCCCCAATAGAACCAAGTTCCTGGGGGCCCCCACTTACCTGTTCCCCGCCGCAGGACTTTGTTTGGTCCACAGAAGCCCAAACTTCACCTATCACGGCAGGCATTGTAATTAAACCTTCAGGGACCGGGTTCCCAAGGATTCCACTCCCCTGGACCTGTATAGCACCCTGCACAGAAAACATCTTGGTCATGGGTATGACCAGAGCTCTGGATCCCAGGGTCCAGCTCTCCTAAGAGAAGCATTACAGGCAAAACCTTGCTCTTCTCTGCAAGGCCCGGGTACCGACCGTTTAGCTATGAAGCTTTTTTGGTCGGATCCGGAATAGCTTACTGAGGCCCAAAAGAACCTGTACGCAAGCTCAGTGAAAAACACATGTTTCTTCTTGGCCAACACCTTAGACACTGGCAAAAAACTGAGGTGCTCCCGGATGGGAGGGGCTTATATAGGGGAGGGTACTTCCGGTTTTGGAAGTTGCCAGTGCCAGCACCTGAAGGTATCTATATAACCCATTAGTAATGACTATGTCGCTCTGTGTCCCGTGATGTACGAGAAAGAAAATAAATTCACTTAAAAAAATTAAAAAATAAACACATTTTTTTTCAGTAAGAGTCTGCAGAACTACAGAATCTGCTGATCAGGGGTGCAGTGTCAGGCTCTTACAGACTGTCAGTACAGCTATCAGCCCCATTTCCCATTCAGGTAGACTACTACTGAAGTCCAGGAAGGTCACTTAACTTACGAGATTGCTCACTAGCACCTTTGCATTTCATTGAGATATACAAGTCATCTGCTGCGGTGGAAGATGGTACTTGTAGTTCATTAATTCTCAGATCGCTGTGAATGAATGACACGACTGTGTGGGTGGAGCCCCACATGGCCACACTGCTTTTGAATTGTGACAACAGGTGCTATCCCAATGGGTCGGGGTGTGGACAGGTGCTTTAGTAACATAGTACACCCTGAATATGGGTGTAACATGTTACTAAAGGTGAATTTGCCCATTCATAGATGTTTTATTTTTCCATTTTCTTTTTATACCAGGCCAACCTGTGTGACCCACACCTCCTGTCCTGGTGTGACAATGCTCAGAGGAGGAACAACATTGTCATCCAGGTCTGATTTAGACAACAAGCATCTCATCCTCTCTTTATCTGCTTAACATGAAGTTGAGGGGGGTTGTAGATCACAGAAGATAGCTGGGACTGTTTAATATTTTAGTTCGGTGCATAAGAAGGTACAAGGATGCTGGATTTCTGGCAGGATAAACAGGTATTTTCCTCTACTTGTAGAAATTGTACTTGGATTTAAAAAAAAGAAAACAAATACAGCCACTACATCTATAAGCAGCAATATGTCACCTTTTTAGATGTTTTTAGATTTAGATACACTTATCCATATTGCTATAAAGCCAAGGATGAGATTCAAATGACGAGAGTGCTGTACTGAGGAATGAGGGTCCTAATAAATGTTGATATCTATGTCAACCTGCCCACTGTCAAATAAAAATATTACTTTCCACTTGCAGGATTCTACAAAAAAAGCAGAAGCAATTAACATTCCGCAGACTTCTGACACGGTCACCCCTATGCCAGCAACTACTACACTGCAGAATACCCAGCCCAAAGAGGAAATTGTTTCCAAAATTGTGGCCACTGTGGAGGAGGAGGAGCAGTACTAGCTGTCCAGCAAATATTTGCACACAAGGCTCTCATATATTGGGTAATGATCTGGAATTAGTCAAAGCTGTCATTAAAATGTTGTACTTTCCGTAAAGATGTAGAAAATGTCAAGATGGTGCATACAGTAATAGTAAGACTATCATAGACTAACTCACCGATATGTTAGGTTCTCTGTGGTCTGATCTGTGAATCCAGAGGAAGGAGAAGACAACTTCAGACACATTTCTAGCCAATTATTTGTCATAAGGGACTCCAAATATGCACCCTGGATACCTCATTCACAATGGAGTGTATAATGTGAAAATGCCAGCAATGGACGTAGAAATAAAGTAATGAAGTAAAGCCTTCTTTCTTCCTTTGTCTTTGCTTTTCCTTCAGTCTTCATGTGTTCCCTTATTCATCTTTAGGTGTCAACTCAATGTCACATGTGTTCCAATGAGATAGGGGGCACTTCAGTGTCTTTTCAAAGCTTGTGTATACACAGAGATATACACATACATCCAATAAGCCCCGCTACCTTCACAGAGGCAATTCGATACGTGCCCCGTGCAGGGACATGTTTACCTTCAAGGGGATGCACAGGTGTTCCGTGCATCCCTGCACAGGAAGTCCTATTTATGTCTATTGGGGGACATCCGTTGTGTCCCAATAAGACATTCATGTAGGTGCAGCTGCACTTTATAAAGTGCCTTGAAAAAGTATTCATACCCCTTGAAATTTTCCACATTTTGTCATGTATTTTATTGGGATTTTATGTGATAGACCAACACAAAGTGGCACATAATTGTGACTAGGGATGAGTTTCTAGTTCGACTCGAACATCGGCTGTTCGCCGAATTGCAAACATTATGGGCCGTTCGTGCCAAATTCGAGTGGCGCGTCACGGCCCATAATTCACTGCGGCATCGCATTGCATTGCTGGCTGATGATTGGCCAAGCATGCACTATGACCCGCATGCTTTGGGCAATCACAGCGCAGAAAAAAACGGAGAGCCGTAATTTGCCAAAGCCAGGGTGGCTTTGGCCAATTATGGCTCAGGGGGGTTTAGTACACGCCCCACACTATATAAGGCCGCTGGCTTGGCGGCCTTGTGTAGTGTGTTGGAGTTGTTTAATGAGAGATTACAGAGACAGACAGTGTCATTTATATTGAGTTAGATAGAGCAGGCAGGCGAGTCAGTTAGCTGCAGTTACAGTGTGTAGAGGATATATATGCATCCTAGGTGTTGTATATATATTTATACACTGTATTCAGTTTAGCTAGATCCGTTCCTGTTATTCTCTATACTGTGACAGGCAGGCAGGTGATTGTGCTAGCTGCAGACAGTCAGTGTTTCACTTAGTGTACTGTGTGCTTTGCATAGCATTCACCTAAAGCTTACCTGAATACAGTTTGTGACTAATAGTGGTGTTCTCATAATTAAACCACAGGCAGAGAGCTGCAAGTATTTTCAGTTAGTGTACTGTGTCCCTCTCTGCACAGTTTTCACCTAAAACTAACTGAAGACAATTGCTGCTTTCCCCATACTAATACCACAGCAGGCAGTTGATTCTGATAGCTGCATTATCAGTACAGATATATATATATATATATATATATATATATATATACATCCCACCTTTGTGCAGCTACATCTCACTGCAGGCCATTAGTATGTCTGGAAGGCAAACAAGGAGAGGCAGACAGTCACGAGGCAATAAAAGAGGGCAAGCAGGCTCTGTGTCTAGAGGCAACAGTGCTGCTGGTCGTGGACACGGTGCATCCTCATCAACACGTGGCCGTGTGACACGCTTGACCTTCTTTTCGGCAGCTGGCCATGTTGAGCCGCAACATGCCCAAGACTTGGTAGAGTGGATGACCAAGCCGTCCTCATCCTCTTCGTCCTCTCTCACCCAGGCTCAGGGTACTTTGTCTCGCAAAGCAGCTGCCAAAGCGGCCTCTTCCCTCAGCTCAATGGCATCAGTCACTCCTTCCCTAGCCCCACCATGTCCTCTTGAGGAGTCCCCTGAACTGTTTGAGCACAGTGTTGGGTACATGCTTCTGGAGGATGCCCAGCGTTTTGAAGGCTCCGATGAAAGAACCCAGCTGGAGGAAGGCAGTAATGTGAGCCCAGAGAGAGGGGGTAGTAACGTGAGCCCAGAGAGAGGGGGTGCCCAACAAGGACAGCTATCTGGCAGTCATGTTCCTCCAGCTGCAGCATACTGCCAGATTTGCTCCAGTGATGAGGAGGAAGGGGATGATGAGGTCACTGACTCCACGTGGGTGCCTGATAGGAGAGAGGAGGAGGAGGCACATCTCCAACGAGGCAGGATGCCCTCCAGGGGCCAGCTTAAGGGCAGCACACAACTGCATCACACCGCAGAGCTCCGCATGTGCAGGGCGCTGCTGTCTCTGCGTGTTATTCCAAAAGTTCTTTGGTGTAGGCCTTTTTTCAGACGTGTGCAGCAGATCGCACCGTTGCCATTTGCAACATATGTCTAAAGCGTATCTCGCATGGCCAAAACATCAGCCGCTTGGGCACCACGTGCTTGACCAGACATATGTCGACCTGCCATGCAGTCCGTTGGCAAGCTTACCTAAAAGACCCACACCAAAGAACAAAGCGCACCTCTCCTTGCTCCTCATCAGCTGGGATCTCCAACCCCACTATACCCTCAGTCCTCTCTGAAACCTGCACTGAGAGGAATGAAGGTGTAGAATTAGGTGTGTCACAGCCAAGTACTTGCGGACAATCTCCTATCAGTACACCGACGTCCGATTGTACCAGGCAAATTTCCCTGCCCCAGCTGCTGCACCGCAGAAAGAAGTTCGCTCCCAGCCATCCACATGCCCAGTGGTTGAATGCTAGCTTGGCTAAATTGCTAGCACTTCAACTGCTGCCTTTTCAGTTGGTAGACTCTGCCCCCTTCCGTGAGTTTGTGGAATGTGCAGTTCCTCAGTGGCAGGTTCCAAACACCACTTTTTCTCACGGAAGGCGATTCCGGCTCTCTACCGGCATGTGGAAGGCAATGTCTTGGCCTCGCTGGACAGGGCAGTCAGCGGTAAGGTGCATATTACCGCTGACTCATGGTCCAGCAGGCATGGACAGGGATGTTACCTATCTTTCACGGCACATTGGGTGACTCTGCTGGCAGCTGGGTAGGATGCAGGACAAGGTGCAGTAGTGCTCGGCTGGCTGACCTGCAAAAGGATTACAACCTGCCCAATAGGGATGAGCTCGGTGTTCGAGTCGAACGCATGTTCGAGTCGAACATCGCCTGTTCGGCGAAACCAGAACTTTGTGGGCCGTTCGCGCCAAATTCGTGTGACGTGAACGGCCCACAATGCACTGCGCCATCGCACTGCATTGCCGGCGCTGTGATTGGCCAAGCATGCACTGTGACCCCGCATGCTTGGCCAATCACAGCGCAGGCAGCGAGGAGAGCCATAATTGGCCACAGGCAGGATGCCTGTGGCCAATCATAGCTCAGGGGGGTTTAGTACAGGCTCCACACTATAAAAGGCCGCCAGCGCGGCAGCCTTGTGTAGTGTGTTCCGGCGTGCAGGGAAAGAGCTACATCGGCAGGGTACATTGTGTTCTTTTCTCAGGCATCTGCAGGAGTTAGTGGGTGTTGTGTGCCTCCAGTGCAGTATACACCTGTATCTACCCTTTATTGCTGTTCTCTAAGCTAGATAGGCAGGGACAGTGTGTTCTTTTCTCAGGCATCTGCAGGAGTTAGTAGGTGTTGTGTGCCCCAGCACAGTATACACCTGTATCTACACTTTTTTGCTGTTCTATAATACAGGCATCTGCAGGAGTTAGTGGGTGTTGTGTGCCCCAGCACAGTATACACCTGTATCTATACTTTTTTGCTGTTCTATAATACAGGCATCTGCAGGAGTTAGTGGGTGTTGTGTGCCCCAGCACAGTATACACCTGTATCTACCCTTTATTGCTGGTGTTCTCTAATAAAGGCATCTGCATGAGTTAGTGGGTGTTGTGTCCCTCCAGCACAGCACAGTATACACCTGTATCTACCCTTTATTGCTGGTGTTCTCTAATAAAGGCATCTGCAGGAGTTAGTGGGTGTTGTGTCCCTCCAGCACAGCACAGTATACACCTGTATCTACCCTTTATTGCTGGTGTTCTCTAATAAAGGCATCTGCAGGAGTTAGTGGGTGTTGTGTGCCTCCAGCACAATATACACTACTCCAATTCCTGGTTTTCCCATATCCCTGCAGTCCATTACTATGTCTGGAAGGCCAACAAGAAGAGGCAGACAGTGAGGAGCCAATAAAAGAGGGCAAACAGGCTCTGTGTCTAGAGACAACAGTGCTGGTCGTGGACGCGGTGCATCGTCATCAGCACGTGGCCATGGGACACGCTTGTCCGTAATTTCGGCAGCTGGACGTGTTGAGCCGCATTATGCCGAAGACTTCGTAGAGTGGATGACCAAGCCCTTCTCATCCTCCTCATCCTCTCTCACCCAGGCTCAGGGTACTGGAAAAGCAGCTGCCAAAGCGTCCTCTTCCCTCGTATCAATGTCATCATCAGTCACTCCTTCTCTAGACCCACCATGTCCTCCTGAGGAGTCCCCCGAACTGTTTGAGCACAGTGTTGGGTACATGCTCCAGGAGGATGCCCAGCGTTTTGAAGGGTCTGATGATGATATCCAGCTAGAGGAAGGCAGTAGCGTGAGCGCAGAGAGAGGGGATGCTCAAGAAGGACAGCAATCTGGCAGTCATGTTCCAGCAGCTGCAGCATACTGCCAGATTGGCTCCAGTGATGAGGAGGGAGGGGATGATGAGGTCACTGACTCCACGTGAGTGCCTGATAGGAGAGAGGAGGAGG
Source organism: Rana muscosa (assembly GCA_029206835.1). Classification (NCBI taxonomy): domain Eukaryota; kingdom Metazoa; phylum Chordata; class Amphibia; order Anura; family Ranidae; genus Rana; species Rana muscosa. The sequence goes on along the minus strand of CM055121.1, from coordinate 141,368,813 downwards.
AGGAGGCACATCTCCAATGAGGCAGGATGCCCTCCAGGGCCAGCGTAAGGGCAGCACACTGACTGAATTACACCACAGAGCTCCGCCTGTGCAGGGCGCTGCCTCTGCTCGTTATTCCAAAAGTTCTTTGGTGTGGGCCTTTTTTGAGTCGAGTGCATCAGATCGCACTGATGCTATTTGCAACATATGTCTCAAGCGTATCTCGCGTGGCCAAAACATCAGCCGCTTGGGCACCACATGCTTGACCAGACATATGTTGACCTGCCATGCAGCTCGTTGGCAAGCGTACCTTAAAGACCCACACCAAAGAACAAAGTGGACCTCTCCTTGCTCCTCCATCAGCTGGGATCTCCAACCCCACTATACCTTCAGTCCTCTCTGAAACCTGCACTGAGAGGAATGAAGGCGTAGAATTAGGTGTGTCACAGCCAAGTACTTGCAGGCACTCTGCTAGCAGTACACCGACGTCCGATTGTAGCAGGCAAATTTCCCTGCCCCAGCTGCTGGACCGTTGAAAGAAGTTCACTCCCAGCCATTCACATGCCCAGCGGTTGAATGCTAGCTTGGCTAAATTGCTAGCGCTTCAACTGCTGCCTTTTCAGTTGGTAGACTCGGCCCCCTTCCGTGAGTTTGTGCAATGTGCGGTTCCTCAGTGGCAGGTTCCCAAACGCCACTTTTTCTCACGGAAGGCTATTCCGGCTCTCTACCGGCATGTGGAAGACAATGTCCATGCCTCGCTGGACAGGGCGGTCAGTGGTAAGGTGCATATTACCGCTGACTCATGGTCCAGCAGGCATGGACAGGGATGATAACTTTCTTTCACGGCCCATTGGGTCACTCTTTTGGCAGCTGGGAAGGATGCAGGACAAGGTGCAGTAGTGCTGGAGGTTGTTCCGCCGCCACGCCTCCAAAATGCTACTACTGGTTGTGACACACCTCTCTCCTCCACCCCATCCTCTTCTTCTTCCTCCATGGCCTCTTCCTGTGCTTTGTCCTCGGAACCAGCGGTGCTCCGTAGGCGTTCAAGGGGCTACGCAAGTACGCAGGCAAAAAGATGCCATGCTGTGCTTGTGCTGGTGTGTTTGGGGGACAGGAGCCACACTGGGGCAGAGGTTCTGTCAGCTCTGCAGGGGCAGGCCGAGAGGTGGTTGACGCCACACCAGCTTAAGCCAGGAATGGTGGTTTGCGACAATGGCACCAACCTCCTCTCCGCCCTCCGACAGAGACAACTGACCCATGTGGCCTGTGTGGCTCACGTCCTTAACCTGGTGGTGCAGCGGTTCTTGGGCAGGTACCCGGGCTTACAGGATGTCCTGAGGCAGGCCAGGAAAGTCTGTGTGCATTTCCGCAGATCATATAATGCCAGTGCTCGGCTGGCTGAGCTGCAAAAAGAGTTGAACCTGCCCAAGAACCGCCTTATATGTGACATGCCCACCAGGTGGAACTCAACGATGGCCATGCTGCAGCGGCTGCACACACAGCAGAGGGCCATCAATGAGTACCTGTGCGACTACGGCACCAGGACAGGGTCAGGGGAGCTTGGTTTTTTTTCACCACGCCAGTGGGGCATGATCAGGGATGCATGCACTGTCCTGGCACCATTTGAGGAGGCCACGAGGATGGTGAGCAGTGACAGTGCATGCATCAGTGACACTGTACCTCTTGTCCACCTGTTGGAGCATACGCTGCGCGGAATAATGGACAGGGCACTTGAGGCAGTACAGAGGCAGGAAGAGGAGGACTTCCTTGCCTCTCAAGGCCTCCTTTACCCAGACAGTGTTCCTTCTGTCCCACCCATCGCACAGGAAGGAGGAAGAGGAGGAGGAGGAGGAGGATTGTGTCAGCATGGAGGTGGAGCCTGGCACTCAGCATCAACAGCAGCAGTCTTTTGATGATTTACAGTCCCAAGAAACCCGTGGACTTGTACGTGGCTGCAGATCATGTCGTCCTTAGTGACCCAGAGGACTCCGGACCGAATGCCTCAGCTAACCTACGCTGCATGGCCTCCCTGATCCTGCAAAGTCTGCGGAAGGATCCTCATATTCTTCGGATCAAGGAGAGGGACCATTACTGGCTGGCCACTCTCCTTGATCCACGGTACAAGGGTAAGGTTGCGGACCTTATCTTACCATTACAGAGGGAGCAGAGGATGAGACACCTCCAGGAGGCCTTGCAGAAAGGTCTGTGCAACGCGTTCCCAGAGACTGGGAGGTTACAAACTCCTGGTCCTGGACAACGAGTTGCTGAGGCTTCGGTCAGTCAAAGAAGGAGCGGTGGGGAAGGTGGCCGTCTGACCGATGCGTTCAGACAATTTTTTAGTCCGCAGCCCCAAGGTATGATCGGTTCCAGCAACCATCGCCAGCGTCTGATATACATGGTGCAGGAATACCTAGGGGCAAGGTCAGACTTGGACACCTTTCCCACCGAAAATCCTCTGGCTTACTGGGTCTTGAGGATGGATCACTGGCCAGAGCTTGCACAGTATGCAATTGAGCTACTGGCCTGTCCTGCATCCAGCGTTCTTTCGGAACGCACATTCAGTGCTGCTGGAGGCTTTGTCACGGATCACAGGGTGCGCCTGTCCACCGACTCGATTGATCGACTGACCTTCATAAAGATGAACCAGTCTTGGATCACCACCAGCTACCAAGCACCTGAAGCTGATATAACAGAATAATTTATTTTGAAATGTCACATCCCTTCAAGACTGCCTATGCTGATGCTGAGTGACTGTCCTGTCATGTTGACTGACTATCCTCCTCCTCCTCAATGATCCGATTCCTGATGATAGCTTGGAGGAACATTTTTGTTTCTGGGTGCCGCCACCAGTGGCTAAGGCCCAATTTTTCAGCCCCTGTTTAACAGGGGCATGTAATTTAAAATTTTTATGCAATGCTTTGCAGCAGGGCTCATTCCTGCACTCCAACTAGAGTATCTGGGAGAGGTTGCAGTGTCGTAGCACCAGCACCAGTGCCTAAGGCCCAATTTTTCAGCCCCTGTTTAACAGGGGCGTGTAATTAAAATTTTTGATGCAATACTTTGCAACAGGGCTCATTGCTGTGCTCCAAGTACAGTATCTCTGAGGGGTTGCAGTGTTGTAGCACCAGTGCCTAAGGCCCAATTTTTCTGCCCCAGTTTAACAGGGGCGTGTAATTAAAATTTTTGATGCAATACTTTGCAACAGGGCTCATTGCTGTGCTCCAAGTACAGTATCTGTGAGGGGTTGCTGGGGTTGTGGCACCAGCACCAGTGGCTAAGGCCCAATTTTTCAGTCCTGTTTAACAGGGGCGTGTAAATACAATTTTTGATGCAATACTTTGCAACAAGGCTCATTGCTGCACTCCAAGTACAGTATCTGTGAGGGGTTGCAGTGTTGTGGCACCAGTGCCGAAGGCAAGATTTTTCTGCCCCTGTTCAACAGGGGCATGTAATTACAATTCTTGATCTAATAATTCCCAGCAGGGCCCATTCATGCGCCCACCAAGAGTAACTGTGAGGGCTGACAGTGTTGTGGCAACGCCAACATCTAAGGGCCAAATTTCAGCAGAGTATATACGGCAGGCCCCTACTTTCAAACATACAACTTACAAACGACTCCTACTTGCAAACGGAAGGAGACAAAAGGAAGTGAGAGGAAATCTACCCCTAGGAAGGGAAATTCTCTCCTGTAAGAGTTAATATGGGAAAAAGGTGTCTCCTCTCTACTGATGCTTTATCACCAATCCTTGTTTCAATAAAAACCCCACTTTTCCAAAAACATTTGTCATTGGGACGGAAAGTGAGGTGAAATCTTCTGAACAGGTGCACAGACAGCAAAACAAATGTTACAGGGGTGATAACCCTTCCCTATGTTTTCCAAAAAGCTTAAAAATATATTTGTTGGCTGGAGCTACACTTAAACAATGTACCTGTTCAAAATTACAAACAGATTCTACTTAAGAACAAACCTACAGTCCCTGTCTTGTTTGCACCGCCTGTATACTGCTGTTCAGAGTATATAGGGCCTTTTTTTATTTTGGGTGCAGGGTTCCCCTTAATATCCATACAAGACCCAAAGGGGCTGGTAATGGGCTGGGGTAGGGGGGGGGGGGTGATGGGGTACCCATGCCATTTTTCTCAAAGATTTTCATCCATATTGCCAGGACAAGACATGACATTAAAGTCGCAAGCAGTTTTAAATTGCTTTTTTTCCTTTAGAAATGTCATTTTGTGCAGGGACAGTTCTAAACACGGGAAACACATGCCACTTCACAGGCATACTTTAGACACCCCCCAGGTACGATATTTAAAGGAATATTTAATTTTTTTTTCACTTTATGCATCATTAAAATGACTGCTCCCGAAAAAACGGACGTTTTTAAAACTTATTTTTGCATTGATACATGTCCCCTGGGGCAGAACCCGGGCCCCCAAACCCTTTTTAGGACAATAACATGCATATTAGCCTTTATAATTAGCACTTTAGATTTCGAACATTCAAGTCCATTGTATTTAATAGGGTTCTAACGTTCGCGCAAACTTTCGGTCCGTTCGCAGGTTCTGGTGCGAACCGAACCGGGGGGTGTTCGGCTCACCCCTACTGCCCAAGAACCGCCTAATCTGTGACATGCCCACCAGGTGGAACTCTACGTTGGCCATGCTGCAGCAGCTGCACGCAGCAAAGGTCCATCAATGAGTATCTGTTGCAATATGGCACCAGGACAGTGTCAGGGGAGCTTGGATTTTTTCCCCCACGCCAGTGGGCCAAGATCAGGGATGAATGCACTGTCCTGGAACCATTTGAGGAGGCCACGAGGATGGTGAGCAGTGACAGTGCATGCATCAGTGACACTGTCCCTTTTGTCCACCTGTTGGAGCACACACTGCGTGGAATAATGGACAGGGCACTTGAGGCAGAACAGAGGCAGGAAGAGGACGACTTCCTTACCCCTCTCAAGGCCCCCTTTATCCAGACAGTGTTCCTGCTGGCCCGGCTATCACACAGGAAGAGGACGAGGAGGCGGAGGATCATTGTGTCAGCATGGAGGTGGAGCCTAGCACTCAGCATCAGCAGCAGTCTTCAAGGGATCAATTACAGTGCCAAGACACCCATGGACTTGTACGTGGCTGGGAGGAGGTGTGCTGCGGATCATGTCGTCCTCAGTGACCCAGAAGACTCCGCACGAATGCCTCAGCAAACCTACGCTGCATGGCCTCCCTTATCCTGCAAAGCCTGCGGAAGGATCCTAATATTCATGCGATCAAGGAGAGGGATCATTACTGGCTGGCAACCCTCCTTGATCCACGTTACAAGGGTAAGGTTGCGGACCTTATCTTGCCGTTGCAGAGGGAGCAGAGGATGAAGCATCTTCGGGAGGCCTTGCAGAAAGGTCTGTGCAACGCTTCCCAGAGACTGGGAGGTTACAAATTCCTGGTCCTGGACAACGTGTTGCTGAGGCTCCGGTCAGTCAAAGAAGGAGCGGTGGAGAAGATGGCCGTCTGACCGATGCATTCAGACAATTTTTTAGTACGCAGCCCCAAGGTATGATCGCTTCCAGCAACCATCGCCAGCGTCTGGTTTACATGGTGCAACAATACCTAGGGGCAAGATCAGACTTGGACACCTTTCCCACTGAAAATCCTCTGGGTTACTGGGTCTTGAGGATGGATCACTGGCCAGAGCTTGCACAGTATGCAATTGAGGTACTGGCCTGTCCTGCATCCAGCGTTTTTTCGGAAAGCACATTCAGTGCTGCTGGAGGCTTTGATCACAGGGTGTGCCTGTCCACCGATTCGGTCAATCGACTGACCTTCATAAAAATTAATCAGTCTTGGATCACCACCAGCTACCAAGCACCTGATGCTGATGTAACCGAATAATTTTTTTGGAAATGTCAGATCCCTTCAAGACTGCTTCTGCTGATGCTGAGTGACTATCCTGTTATGCTGAGTGACTATCCTCTTCGTCCTCAATGATCGTGCTGATACCTTGAAAGAACATTTTTGGTTCTGGGCACCGCCACGAGTGGCTAAGGCCCAATTTTTCAGCCCTGTTTAACAGGGGCGGGTATTTACAATTTTTGATGCAATGCTTTGCAGCAGGGCTCATTGCTGCGCTCCAACTTCAGTATGTGTCAGGGGTTGCGGCACCAGCACCAGTGGCTAAAGCCCAATTTTTCAGCCCTGTTTAACAGGGGCGTGTAAATACAATTTTTGATGCAATACTTTGCAACAAGGCTCATTGCTGCACTCCAAGTACAGTATCTGTGAGGGGTTGCAGTGTTGTGAAACCAGTGCCTAAGGCAAAATTTTTATGCCCCTGTTCAACAGGGGCATGTAATTACAATTCTTGATCTAATAATTAACAGCAGGGCCCATTCCTGCACCCACCAAGAGTAATTGTGAGGGCTTACAGTGTTGTGGCACCAGCACCACCACCAAAGGCCCAGTTTTTCCTACCACTGTTCAACAGGGGCATGTAATTACAATTCTTGATCTAATATTTCACAGCTGGGCCCATTCCTGCGCCCACCAAGAGTAACTGTGAGGACTTAGTGTTGCGGCACCAGCACCACCACCACCACCACTAACAAAGGCCCAATTTTTCCTACCACTGTTCAACAATGGCATGTAATTACAATTCTTGATATAATAGTTCACAGCAGGGCGTTCCAGCACCCACCAAGAGTAACTGTGAGGGCTTACAGTGTTGTGGCAACACCAACAACTAAGGGCCAAATTTCTGCAGAGTATATACGGCAGGTCCCTACTTTCAAACATCCAACTTACAAATGACTCCTACTTGCAAACGGAAGGAGACAACAGGAAGTGAGAGGAAATCTACCCCTAGGAAGGGAAATTCTCTCCTGTAAGACCACTTTCACACTGAGGCGCTTTTCAGGCGCTTTCACGCTAAAAACAGGGCAAAAAAGCTCACGAAAACGTATTTCCATTAAAATCAATGAATGCTTTCACACTGGGGCAGTGTGCTGGCAGGGCTGTGAAAAACTTCCCTCTCCATTGAAATGAATGGAAAGCTCTTCAAAAGCGCCTGAAAAGCGCTTAGTGTTTTTACTGGCAGTTTAGAAGCGCCTCAGTGTGAAAGTGGACTTATGCCCCATACACACGATCATTTTTCATGCCATTAAAAAAAATGGCCATTAAAAATGATCGTGTGTATGCTCCAGAGCATTTTTAACGACGTGAAAAACGGGCATTAAAAATTTCGAACATGCTCTCTTTTTTCACGTCGTTTTTCATGTCATTTTTTTTAACGACGTGAAAAACGATAGTGTGTATGCTTTAACGACGTGAAAAAAACGCGCATGCTCAGAATCAAGTATGAGACGGGAGCGCTCGTTCTGGTAAAACTAGCGTTCGTAATGGAGATAGCACATTCGTCACGCAGTAACGGACTGAAAAGCACAAGACTGAAAAGAGCGAATCGTCTCTCAACAAACTTTACTAACATGAAGGGTGGCGCCATTCGAACGGAACTTCCCCTTTATAGTGCCGTCGTACGTGCTGTACGTCACTGCGCTTTGCTTGAACATTTTTTCAAATGATGGTGTGTACGCAAGACAGGCTTGAGAGGAAACAAGAAAAAAAATGACAAGAAAAACGTCAGTTTTAAAAATGACATTAAAAATGATCGTGTGTATGGGGCATTAGAGTTAATATGGGAAAAAAGTGTCTCCTCTCCACTGATGCTTTATCACCAATCCTTGTTTCAATAAAAAAGCCACATTTTCAAAAAACAGTTGACATTGGGACGGAAAGTGAGGTGAAATGTTCTGAACAGGTGCACAGACAGCAAAACAAATGTTACAGGGGTGAAAACCCTTCCCTATGTTTTCCAAAAAGCTTAAAAATTGTTTTTTTTGCTGGAGCTACACTTAAAAAATGTACCTGTTCCAAATTACAAACAGATTCTACTTAAGAACAAACCTACAGTCCCTGTCTTGTTTGCACCGCCTGTATACTGCTGTTCAGAGTATTTAGGGCCTTTTTTAATTTGGGTGCGGGGTTCCCCTTAATATCCATACAAGACCCAAAGGGGCTGGTAGTGGGCTGGGGTGGGGGTACCCATGCCATTTTTCTTAACGATTTTCATCCATATTGCCGGGACCAGACATTACATTAAAGCCGCAAGCAGTTTTAAATTACTTTTTTCCTTTAGAAATATCATTTTGTGCAGGGACAGTTCTAAACACGGGAAACACGTGGCACTTCACAGGCATACTTTAGACACCCCCCAGGTACGATATTTAGAGGGATATTTCACTTTTTTTTTCACTTTATGCATCATTAAAATCACTGCTCCCGAAAAAACGGCCATTTTTAAAACTTCTTTTTGCATTGATACATGTCCCCTGGGGCAGGACCCGGGTCCCCAAACCCTTTTTAGGACAATAACTAGCATATTAGACTTTATAATTAGCACTTTTGATTCTGAACGTTCGCGTCCATTGTATTTAAAAGGGTTCTAAAGTTTGCGCAAACTTTCGGTCTGTTCGCAGGTTCTGGTGAGAACCGAACCGGGGGGTGTTCGGCTCATCCCTAATTGTGACGTGGAAGGAAAATGATAAATGGTTTTCAATATTTTTTACAAATAAATATGTGAAAAGTGTGATGTGCATTTGTATTCAGCCCCCCCCCCCTCCCCCCGATTAAAAACTTTGTAGAACCATGTTTCACTGCAATTACAGCTGCAAGTGTTTTTGGAGAGGTCTCTACCAGCTTTGCACATCTAGGAGTGACATTTTTACCCATTTTTTCAAAATAGCCCAAGCTATTGGATGGAGAGCATCTGTAAACATCAATTTTCAAGTCTTGCCACAGATTCTCAATTGGATTTAGGTCTGGACTTTGACTGAGCCATTCTGAAGCCTCGTACACACGGGCGAGAATCCCGTCTATTAGAAAACCATCGGTTTTCCTGATGGGATTCCCGGCAAGCTTGCCTTGCCAAGCCCTGTGTACACACGGCCATACAAAAGAACCACTGTTCTTTTGAATGGCAAGAACGCGGTGACGTCATCGACTACGACGAGCCTGCGCTCGTCACATTCGATGCCGTCGCCACCATCTTGCTAGACCCTACACTACCCTTGCATGCTACCGTGCATGCATCGAAGTCTCATCGAGCATGCGCGGGCTTACCTGGAACAGGTAAGCATACACACTCACGGTTTTCTTGGCAGGAAAACTCTACCAAGAATCCCGACGAGAAAAATGGAGAGCAGGTTCTCTATTTTTCTCTTCGAGATTCCTGGCAGTTTTCCCGACGAGAAAGCATATACACGGCAGGTTTTCTCTGCAAAAAGCTCTCCCAGCAGCTTTCTTGCCGAGAAAACCAGCCGTGTACGAGGCTTAACACATGAATATGCTTTGATCTAAACAATTCTATTGTAGCTCTGGCTGTATGTTTAGGGAACCTCCACCCCAGTCTCAAGTCTTTTGCAGACTAACAGGTTGTCTTCTAAGATTGCCCAATATTTACTATATCTGTTAAAAAAAAACATTGCTCTGTATTTGGCACCATCCATCTTCCCATTAACTCTAACCAGCTTCCCTTCCCCTTCTGAAGAAAAGCCTCCCCACAACATGATGCTGCCACCACATTTCACGGTGGGGATGGTGTGTTCACGGTGATGTGCAGTGTTAGTTTTTCTGCCACAAATAGGGGTTGATTTACTAAAAGCAAATACTGTAGACTGTGCACTTTGCAAAGTGCAGTTGCACCCTACAAGTGCAGTTGCTCCAGAGCTTAGTAAATGAGATAAACCTTCACTTTGCAAATAATACCCAATCACAGGTAAGGAAATAAAAAACAGCATTTTTGCTTGCACATGATTAGATGATGTAAATCAGCAAAGCTTCTGATCATTTACCAAGCTCAGGAGCAACTGCACTTTGCAATGTGCACAGTCTAATTGCCTTTAGTAAATCAACCCCATAGTGTTTTTGCTTTTAGGCCAAAATGATACATTTTGGTCTCATCTGACCAGAGCACCTTCTTCCACGTTTGCTGTGTCCCCCACATGGCTTCTCGCAAACTTCAAATGGGACTTCTTATGGCTTTCTTCTTGCCACTCTTCCATAGGCCAGATTTGTGGAGTGCACGACCTATGCCTTGTACACACGACCGTTTTTTCCGACAGGAGAACTGCTATGCGAGCTTTTCGTCGGGAATCCCGGCCGTGTGTATGCTCAATCGCAGTTTTTCTGCCAAACAAAAAGAGAGCAGGATCTCTTTTTTCCTGTCAGGAAAAAATCCTGGCGGGAAAACAGTTCGTCTGTATGGTTTTCCGATGGGCAAAAAAACGCGCATGCTCAGAATCAAGTATGAGACGGGAGCGCTCTTTCTGGTAAAACTAGCGTTCGTAATGGAGATATCACATTCGTCACGCTGTAACAGACTGAAAAGCACGAGGCTGAAAAGCGTGAATCGTCTCTCAAACTTTTACTAACACGAGGATCAGCAAAAACAGCCCAAAGGGTGGCGCCGTTGGAATGGAACTTCCCCTTTATAGTGCCGTCGTACGTGTTGTACGTCACCATGCTTTGGACGGGCAGACTTTTGTCTGAGCGTGTGTATGCAAGGCAGGCTGAGAGGAATTCTGTCGGGAAAACTGTCGGTTTATTAAACGACAGAAAAACCAGATGTGTGTACTAGGCATAATGGTTATCCTGTGGACAGATTCTCCCACCTGAACTGTGCATCTCTGCAGCTCCTCCAGAGTTACCATGGGCCTCTTGGCTGCTTCTCTGATTAATGCTCTCCTTGCCCGTCCTGTCAGTTTAGGTGGATGTCCAAGTCTTGATAGGTTTGCAGTTGTGCCATACGCTTTCCATGTTTAGATGATGGATTAAACAGTGCTCCGTGAGATGTTCAAAGCTTGGGATTTTTTTTTTTATAGCCTAACCCTGCTTTAAACTTCTTCACAACGTTATCCCTGACCTGTCTGGTGTGTTCCTTGGCCTTCACGATGCTGTTTGTTTCCTAAATTTCTCTTATAAACCTCTGAGGGCTTCACAGAACAGCTATAGTTATACTTAAATTAAATGACACACACAGGTGGGCTCTATTTACTAATTAGGTGACTTCTGAAGGCAATTGGTTCCACAAGATTTTAGTTAGGGGTATCAGCGTAAAGGGGGGCTGAATACAAATGCACACCACACTTTTCACATATTTATTTGTAACACCATTTATCATTTTCCTTCCACTTCACAATTATGTGCCACTTTGTGTTGGTCTATCGCATAAAATCCCAGTAAAATTCTTTATGTTTTTGGTTGCTAAATGACAAAATGTGAAAAATGTAAAGGGGTATGAATACTTTTTGAAGGCACTGTATATACCAGTGTGTGAATCACTTAATAGTGCAAAAGCATAGACACGTACGTATTATAAGGAAAATATTTTATTTGTTGGATATCACTGATTGCGCATGAGTTTTCTTATTTAAATATTCATTTGGGTGCGTGATCCTTAACTCACCCTGGGTGCATTTGGGGATGTGCACCCACACGGATATCATGTAGGGAGCAGCGACTGTCCGTGCAGCCGATGCGTCACAATAGACAACAATGGGACTGCTGGCACATGGATGTACGCACACCTGTTCACACATTGGGGCACAATCATATCAAATCGTGTGTGGGATGTGTAAGTGCTGGGGTGTATTTTATATTTCCCCACTTTTAAAAAAATATATATTTTTCACAAATTTTTTTCATCACGTCCCTAATGTGTTGATGGGCAATTTTAACTTGGTACCATCCCGGTACCTGGACAAGCTCCACCCATCCGCCCTCTTACAATGGACATCCTTTCCCCTACAGACATGTCTACCCATCTAATAGGGAGTTCACCTGTCACTCTGCAACCTATCGCACCTTCTCCTGCATTGATCTGGCTCTGCAGCGGGTGACGGCGGGCAATATTTTAGCTAGGGGTGTCTCGGATCATGTCCCACTTCTAGTATAAATGCAGCTAGCTGATCCTGGGATTTGGAGACTGTCCAGGTTCTGGATTATGGACCAGAATATTCAAGAGTCTATCCCTGAGGCATTATGTGGGTTTTGGTTTTCGAAATAGGATACCACCAGCCTCCTACTAGTTTGGGATACTTTTAAGTCCTGGTTTCAAGGGGAATATATTTCCCGCATGATAATAGGACTCCAGCTGCGATCTCGAGCAATCGGATTTTGAAAACCCTGATCGAGCCGATTATTATTCATGGCAGTATGTTTTACAGAAACTATCCTTACTTAGAGCAGAGATGACTCGGAAGTCCCTTCTTTCTACTGCCCAACAGGTATTTGAATTTGGGTAAAAGAATGGCAGGTTGTTAGCCTGGCTACCTAGAGGTGTTTGCGGTTACCCATATTGGGAGGATACGGAGACCTAGATGCGGTCAGCACTGAATATCAACTGTCGTTTTTTGTGTTTTTATGCCTCGCTTTACTCCACCAGCTTACTCCGCCTCTGAGCTCTATACTTATCTGGATCAGATTGGTTTCCCTACTCTCGATCTTAAGACTCACGATCGGTTGGATAAGGACATCACCCTTGAAGAGGTTCAGGTTGCCCTTAGTAGCACGCAATCCGGTAAGACCCTGGGTCCCGATGGGATCCGCATTGAATTTTATTCCCAATACCAAGAATTGTTGGCGCCCAGGCTTATGGCCCTCCTTGCCCAGTTTACCTCCCTAGTTTACTTCCCTAACGACTCCCTGTCGTTAGCCCTTGTGTTGGTGCCCAAACCTGGCAAAGACCATGAGGACTGTGCCTTCTATAGGCCCATTTCTCTGCTTAATGCTGATGCCAAGTTGCTGGCAAAAATTTTGGCGCACCATTTTCAATAGTAATTGGAGATCTTATTCATGTTGATCAGACCAGATTTATGCCAGTTCAGGGCACTGACATTAATAGCCGTCGCCTCTTTCTCAATTTGGCTGCCAACAATGATAATGCTGGACTTGTGGCTTTTCTAAATGCAGAGAAAGCCTTCGACTCAGTCGAGTGGATCTTTCTCTGGGAGCTACTGTTCAGGTTTGGCTTTGGGCCTGGTTTCTTCAATGGTTGGGCATGCTATACTGTGCTCTGGGGGCTAAGGTCAGGACCAACATTTCCAAAGGTGGTTCTGGCCAGCTCAGTAGATTGCTTTAAACAAAAGCCCTGGATTATTTCCTAGGTGTACACAAAATAACTGGTTACTAACATTTATAGCTAAAGTTGATCAAGGGAATATCGGATTTCCCCTCAAGGATCAGGGAGGAATTTTCTTCCCTACTGTAGCAAATTGGATTGTGCTTTGCTGGGGTTTTTCGCCTTCCTCTGGATCAACTGTGGGTATAGGATTGTGTCTATGGAATTGTATGTTTTTTTTGGTTGAACTAGATGGACTTGTATCTTCTTTCAACCTAACTATATATCACAATATTTTCCTTGGAGAGGAACCCGTCGGGGAGCGTGCTTTCCACGAGCCTCTTCGCCCTGGCGCCTTTGGCCATTATGATCAGAGTCCCGGCTCATTGAGGGATGGCAGGTTGGCCCCTTAGAGAAGGTTTAAATTCTATGCAGACGACACCCTGCTGTATTTGCATGATGCACACTCCCTCCTTGCGAGCTGCTCTTGCCATCTTTGATGAGTTTGGTAAGTACTTAGGGATCCAGACCCACTGGAATAAATCGGTCCTTTTTCCACTTGACCCGGGTGCTAGGGAAACTGCGGTCCCCACTCCTTTATTATGGGCTGATGAATTAAAATACTTGGGTATCAAAATTGGAAAGGACCTAGGTCGTTTATTTCATCTTAAATCATCTCTAATGCTTCAGCAGCTGAAGAAGTGCATTTTGTGGTCTTCCCTATCCTTGAATCTCATGCGCCGCATACATTTTCTTAAAATGATTTTTCTCCCTAAATCTTTTTTTAGGCTATGCCCTATCTGGATAGGGCAGAATTTATTTCAGGAGGTTGATATTGTGTTTGCCCTTTTCTTTGGCATGGTGTGGCTCCTCGTTTAGCGAATTACCAATTAGGTTTGGTGATTTGGCCATACCCAACTTGCAGGTATACTCTATTGGGCCGCAGTGCTAGTTACAGGTGGTGGTTTTCAAGATCTAGGGACATGGAATTAAGATTCAAGATATTATGCCAGGGGGTGTCCTGATGTCCTTCCATGACCTCTCCCTCAAGAATGGTCTACCCCGTTGGATGTACTTCCATTACTGCCATTTGCGTCACACAGCTTGATCAGTTTGTTGCCTTCACCTTAGCAACCAATTGAGGATCTTCTCTTACAAAAACAGCTTTATAAACCCCTCTCGACACTACTTCGCTTTGTTGAGTGCAAGATGCAAAAACTATGGGAGCAGTGGAGTGCAGACATACCTATTCTATATAGGGAAACTTGAGAGGAATGCTTTGAAGATAACCAATATGGAGTGATTTCCTCCACAGATAAGCAGATTCAGACTAAATTCTTTCACACAGTGCATTACACACCTCAGAGACTGCATCAAAATTATCCACTCAGGTCTCCAGACTGTGCCTATTGCCATTCCGCTATTGGTACTTTCTTTCATATGTTCTGAAAGGGTGGCCCAGTTCTGGATGGAGGTCTTTGACCTTATCAATATTAGTTTAGAGCTGTCCCTCCCAGTAGCTCCTGAGCTCGCCTTATTAGGCATTTAGGATGATGAACAGGTATACCAAAACTATTAGTTTATTTTCTATAATTTTACGCTAATTAAGAAAAATTATTTGTAAGTGGGAACCTGCAATTGACATGGTGTTACCTATATATAAGCTGACTTGTATCAGCAGGAACTGTCCTAAGAATTATGAAAAGATTTGGCTATATTTTGATCTGTTTCTTTTTGCAATTATTGTACCACATATCTGATCAATAAAAGCAATCTTGGTTTAAAAAAAAAAACTGTCACATAGGGGACAAAACGTTGTAAGGGTTTTTTTTTTTGGCGATATAAAAAGATAAAACGACTCCTGATTTCTTCCCTTCCCTCCAATGAAGTTAATGGAGTGCAGATCGATACACCAGGACCCAGAAGTAACATCTAACACGTTGCTTCCAGATCTTTAGCAGGAAAGGGAGATCAGCGAACAGACCTGCCATGCCCGTCCCTGGTCCACTGGTGGGTGTGCGGAACGAGGAAAATAAAGGTACATGCAGACGGACGGACGGACCTTTATTTCCCTAGTTTTGACAGGTACCCAGCTTCCATTTCCGCTCCGGCCACCGAGGCAACTCGAGCGGAAGTTCTCCTCTCCCCCAGCAATCTTCTGGGACATGTCACAGGTCACAGAAGATTGCCCAGCACATGTGCAGTGTGCACCTGGCTGTGAAGCTGCAAGCTGTCACAGCCGGGTGCCACACTTGTGATGCCACAGCCGGGGAGAGAACCGAGGGTTCAGGTGGCCGCATCGCTGGATCATGGGACATGCGAGTGTGTTTATTAAAAGTCAGCAGATACACTTCTTGTAGCTGCTGACTTTTAATAAACATAAACATGACTGGAACTCCGCTTTAAGAATTATAAAGGTTTCACAATGATCTGATAAACAGTATGGTTTTTCTGTATATGACAGTTGTGTAAAATGCTCATGTATGAAGCATTGTTGGTCACAAAACCACTAATAGGAAAAAACATGTGAATTTAGCTCTAGCTCTGATCTACATTTTGAAGATGAAGTTCCACACTTTGCCATTCCTCTGCACTTGGGTCAGCCTTTGCTGTACCAGTGACAAAATCCACGAACAAATGAAATTCTCATTCAAGCAAAGCACAAGAATGGAAAGTGGCATGCAAAGACCCATGCATTTTCTGCTTGGTATGGTCTATGTCTGTGCTCATAAAGGCTGGGTATAAATGAGAGCTCCAAAAATCCATAGAAATGATGTAGCAAGGGAAGGGACGGGACAGTGGGCGTGTTCCTCTGTGAGACAATTCACCACTCAGCTGAATGAGCGCTAAATGTGGGCAGGTCTGGGAAATACCTAATGGAAAACTATGTTTATCTCCATTTATGACACACCGCTTGTCAGAAGCAACAAATTAGATTCAATCCTTCCTGTTTGGAAGATGAAACAAAGAACCTGCTGGGTTAACAAGATTAGTTGTCCTTGTAGATCTTAACTAAATATGCCCAACTTATGGAAAAATCTTATTGGTGCAAAAAAAAAAAAAAAAAAACAGGTTTTGAAACAAGACTATATTTTGTGGACTCAATAAGAGTCACTGAACAAGATTTTTTTTTATTAATATATTTATATTCTTCAGGACGAACCGTGGCAGAACAGATTTAAAATAGGTAGTTTTGTAACAATTTTCACTAAAGTTTTCATAGCTCTTATAAACAAACTATATACGGTATATGTATTTTTAAAACAAAATGCAATTTCTTTTCCTTTTCGCTTCAACAAAAAATCTCTGACAACCTGAACAGGGTGGTGCTTGTGTTTCCTCGGAAACAAAGACATGCCGAACAAAACCTTAATGTACTAGGTCAGTATAATGTGGTGTGTCTACAGAAATTCCAAAAGGAGGCCAATATACACAAAAATGAAAAGTTGTCACAATTAGTTTAATGAAGTGCACAGAATAGCGATCAATCATGTCAATAAAATAAAACAATTACTTTTTTTGTCTTTTTCTTTTTTACATCAAGTGTGCTTTATTTCCTCCACAGGTATTCTGTTAAATAAAGCACCATATATACTGCCAGGCCACAGCTAGAGAGGATTCTTTACAGAATCAAATTTCTTGTGGTTTAGTACAAGTAAACTTAATTTTGATAATAAGAACCACAGCGAATTGAGGCAACTGCCTCTATTATAAGGTACAAAACTGGCACAGAGGACACCATATTATACACGGTAAAAATGACAAGTTTAAATTACATTATATTGGGCAAGGAGGGGTAAATGCACCCCGTTTTTTCCAAGCGGCCATTTAAATGAATTGCCACTACAGCGAACCTGAATTACATAAAACATAACCATTATGATTGGCCTTAACAAAGTGAATTGCAGATGCAACTTTTGTTTCTTGACTTCTGCCTGAACAAGAATGAAGCATATAAATTCTAGCTTGCCATTCAAGCAGAAAGCACTTGACAAACTGAAGCACAAAATCGAAACAAAAAAGAAAAGGAACTGCAAAACTTGTATACAAACAGCTTAAAAAACAAACAAAAAAAAACAAAAACAAAAAAAAGATTTAAAAGCAGACGTGCTACAACTAATGTCAAGAAGCAGCTTTGTTTTCTTTTCCTGATATCCTTGAGACCACAAGAATGGTGGACTCAATGGTCCTGCACAGGGTATCTAAAATGTCATTTTGTTGTACATGACTAAAAAGTCCCCTGGAATGCTCGCAGTTTAATGACAGGCTGAGCTCCTGGCTGTCCTGCGTGGGTGATGGCTGCCCATCACAGCTCCTCAAATCTGCCAAGTCAGCTAGTACCGCAGAAATGGAAGTGGAAGGGAGCTCGCTGTCCTCTTCTGTTACATTTGTCTCCTTTGGGCTCTGGAGCGGTTTCTCTTCTTTGCTCTCTTCGAACTTCACGCTGCAGCCAGGCTGCTCGTCTGCCGACTGTGGCCTCGCAGGCAGTATGTCTTCTGGGAGAGATGGCGGCACTTCTATTCTGTATTCTTTAGCACACAGCGGTGATGGTGAGGGTGGATCTTGCTCTGTTCCTGGATCAATAATTGAAGAGTCTCTTGTCTCATTGTCAGATGTGCTTGTGGGGGTAGATGCTTCACGCTCTGTTTTTAGATCAGTCATACAGCTGTCAACAATGTGTTCTTCATCGCTGCTAACTCGCCGCCGTTTTACTGGAGTAGCACCTTCATCATCTAAAAAAGATAAAACAAAATGTTTAAACTTAAAATGTCTTCAATAGTGCAGAACAGTCACTTTTATTAATTTCCTATCACGTATATGAAAAATGGTGACACCAATACATTACAGGGCATCTCTGCCCTCAGCAGTGAGAAAGATTATAGCACAATGCTTTTATGGTAGCACCTCTTCCTCTGACCCTGTAAGAGCTCTGAGCACTTCTGGGTTCACAACTGTCAAATCCTGACCTGTGGCCAGGAGAGCATCAAATCAACACTTTGACCACCGAGCAGGGAAGCCATCAGGGGTCTGACAGATACAAGTGTATTCACACGGGTCACGGGGAGCGGTCTGGGAGAACACACAGTGATTATTGCTATGGCTACAGCTACACCCTACCCCCCGCCATGAACCACAGCAATTTTTACATTTCTGCATCTGTTCTGAACCAGTTTAAGGACAAACAAGCCAGCAGGGTGGAAAGACCGGACATGCTACATGCGCCCTATACTTTTGAAGATTTTTTTTTAGGATGTTTGTAGCACGCCCAGTGTCCTGGACTAGTTAAACATTCTGGCTTTCTGGTTCCCGAGTTTGCCCCACTGATGAAGACTTATATAGTCATACCTGGAAGAGCTGCATTCCTATAAAAAGAAAACATTTAGGGTGAGATGTCGTTTTATTCCCTCTGGTAAACTGGAAAGTGATTATATATAACTGATGCAAGAATCAGCTACCAGGAGGAAAACGCTATTTATTACTGACCTTTTGTTTTACCTTCTTTGGATTCTTGCTCTTGTAATGAGGTTCTTTGCTGCTGGCAGGCTCTACATTTGCTTAGGAGATCTTGTAATGTTGGTATTAAGGCTGGGTTGAGTTGTTTTGGAGTGTGAACCGAGAGGAGCAGAGTCAATGCTCTGAGATCCTAAAGAGCAGAAGGTGAAGGGAAAAAGCTATTATAACAATAAAAGCATTAAAAATATACACGGATGTGCAGAAGAGAGGGCACATTTTTTTACTGACAATGCAAGTGCTGATGTAATAAACATTCAATTACCAATTGAATTCTTCACATAACTAATTGCAAGGTAAAAGCCATTGTATTATCAAATGGCCATTAAGCACGCTCTTTGTTAAAAACCTTAAAGAAAAAAAAAACAAAGAATATAACTCTATAGTGTGTACTTGTCTCAATTAAGAGCACTAAGTGTCATTTCTGTCTGCTGCCCCATTCCTCTGCTATCAGCAGACAGGTTTTCTTGACACCAATGGAAAAATGGTGACAGGGGAGGGAACACCAGCACACGATTGACAGCCTCAGCTGTGTTCCTATGTGAATTGGGGGGGGGGGGGTGTCCCTTCACAGCAATCAGCTCTCACTGAGTGCTGCAGAGTGCAATTTCAGCTCTCCAATCCCCGTTTTCTGAAATCTCAGATGAGCTTTATAAATTCTGGACTTTGCACTGATGTAGAGAAGAGAAAACTGCAGATAAACAGGTACAGCGTATGTAGGAGGATTTGTTTCAGGTCTGTGAAAAACCTGAGGCTTAGTCACTTTATTGGGTATATGTAAGGGTTTACAACCACTTTAAGCAGTTTGGACGTACATAGTAAATGGTTAAGCACACTCTGATGGCTGCTGCAGTAGCCTTATGGTGCCTGAGGTTGTCTCCCATTTTGCACCTCAGACTGCGAAGTCACCAAAAAAAAATAAAAAAAAAAATACACGGAAAAAATAAAAATGCAATCTAAATTAAAACCAAATATAAAATTTTGTTTGGCGTATAGAAATTGTGTAAAATTTATTAAAACATTTTTGATAAAAAAAATATTTATATGTATATTTTTCTTCTAGTTTTGGGCTGTTCACGTATTAGAAATTCTTTCAGATTACTAGCGCGGTCTTTGTCTACTCTGGGTAAAAACCTTTACTTCCAGTCCTAAAGACTGAGACCCGCACAGCAGTTGAACAGAAATCTTAAAATTCGACAGTTGTTGCAGGAGAGAACGTCAAAGGGAAATCTTCCTATAGGGATGTCTGTTCAGGTGGCAACAGGAAAAAGCAGACGATGTGATAAGAAAACGGTCAAGTTTTTAATGCTGTGTCCTCCTCAGATAGAAGTTATCTCCCTTCCCCAGCCTAATCTTAAATTCGTTTAAAAAAAAAAAAAAAATTTTGGCTGCAGTTTATTATAAGGGAAAAAAACACAAATGAAACCATGTTACTGCCTTACCCCATTTAAAGTGCTGCTTGCTTTGGAAATTTCAATCCTGCTGATAAAGTCGGACTCCACATTTTGATACTGATTAATGACATGTGTAATAATGGTGTTAATGAGGCTCGCACAGTTTGTTTCTGAGAAGACCTGATTTTGTACCTGTGAGGTAAGGAAAAAAATGATTGTATACAAATTTTATAAGGTAGCGACAGCTCATCCTACAAAAAACATGAACCATACATACCTTTACCAAGAAATGGGTGAGGAAAGTGAATACCACATTGTTGTTGATGAAAACACGCTCATCCACTAGAATACTTTTAATATATTCTGCAAAAACAGGATCCTCACACAGCAACTTGATGCAGTTTTTTGCCAGTGGAGTCTGCAGGTTAAGAGATGCAGAGATTAGGAAACAAAAAAACAAAAAAACAAAAAACTGTTCCAGAGCCTCAGCTCATTGCAGCGACTGATTTCAGGAGAAAGAAAGCTCCAAACTGTAAAATAAAATCTAGGGTGCACATATAAACAAGGACTTTAAAGTCATATGCCGTGTTAGTGGTGTGTCCCCCCCCCCCCAAGAGATTATAAAATGGTTCTCTCTACAAACTCTCTCTGTGTTACCACACCTTGCTATAGGCAGAGCGTATAACCCCATAAACCTGCCAGTGTAACCCAAAGTGAGATAAAAGATCACTACATACAAGTGCTTATTTGCACCCTTTCCTATGGCCACAGATCTCTAGCATTATCTTGCTGGCAGCTGTGAAAACTGTACAAACATCCACTTACTATTAACTTCTTTATCCTTCCTTTCACTATTGGGTAAGACTATAAAAAAAAATGTATTGGCTGACTGCAGAGTAAAATAGTATAATTCCAGCTATTCTGGAAAGGCACTGTATCAAGACAAACTCTGTAAAAAGCTGAAATCCGATTTCCTGTCTGAGTTTGTACAGCTGCCATCTAAATATTTTGACGGAAATGTAAATGGAGATGGGGGAGCTTCTTACAGCTACTGTTTGGCCCATATAACAAAATGTATCTTCATAAAATGTGCATTTTAAGACTTGTTCATGCAACAAATTATCATACCTGTGTTTGGCATAATTCTGTCCAGAGTTTAGGAAATAATGCAAGATGTAATGAGAGCCCTTCATATGCAATTAGGATACCTGCAAAGAAAGAAAAGAATTGAGCCTGAACTTGAAGACAATATGCTTTCATGATTGATCAAAAACTGTCTAGCATCCTCTTGGGTACCCATGACAAGTTTCTCAAGGTCTGGGCCACTTGGCATGCCTACAAACTTACAATTATGGATCCTGCATTGCTCACAACCCTACAGTTGCCCTTGTGTTACCCAGGAACTCCAGTTGAAGCCTGGTTCACTGTTCTCCTCTTTTCCCCCCTTTTTCTCCACTTCCCTCTTCCATTCTATTGTTCCTTGCGATTGCCACTCTGTTGCCTTTCCTTTTTTTTTTTTTAAAACAATGTTAATTTTCTCTATATTTGAAATACAACACCTAAGATTTCTCGTGAAATGTTGCCTCTCTAGGCTGCCACTGATGCTTAGGTTCGTTTTTTTTCATCAGTTATAGGCCCAATGCTTGTTTGGACACCCTCTACATACTCTGGTTCTACACTTAGGCCCCTTTCACACTGGGGCGTTTTTCAGGCACTTTTGGGCTAAAAATAGCACCTGTAAAGCACTGCGCTGGCAGGACATTTAAAAAAAAAAAAATAACTCCTGCAAGTAGCATCTTTGGAGCGGTGTATACACCGCTCCTGCCCATTGAAATCAATGGGCAGCACGGCCAAACAGCCGGCAAAGTGCCGATGCGGCGCCGCTTTGCGGGTGGTTTTTAACCCTTTTTTTGCCCGCTAGCGGCCGAATACCTGCGCAAAAACTATGCTAAAACCCCGCCGCCCCTGCGTGAAAGCAGCCTTAAAAAACGGGACCCAGTATTCTGGCTTTTTTTATACTGTATGTACTTGTTATGCTGTGACCCCAGTACACTGTGCCTTTTAGCCCAAATACTTGTCCGGGGTTTTGTGCTGCGCCATTAGATACAATGGTTGTATTTCAAACAGTAGAGCCTCAACTCCTAAAAGGACAACTGTACATTTTATCATTTGTATTAAATGAATCTCCCCCCACCCTTCTGAGTGCAACCTGCCCGGTAAAGGACAACTGTACTTAAATTATATTTGTCCAAGAAGTGAGCTGACCACCACACGAGTCATACCCACTGACAAGAAGTACATATTACATCAAGAACCTCACATCTGTACTGATGACCTACTTAAACTATGTGACATCATGTCTATTTTATAAGAGTTACTTACTCAGCTTTATCAAAGCTTCTGTAAACTTCTCACAATTGATTGCTACACGGCAAAGGAGATGAATAAACTGGTGATATGAAGACAAGTAATCTAGCAGCATGCGGTCATACACATCATCTTTACCCTAAAAAAAAAGAGCAACAATTAAAACAGGTTTTATGTTTAGAACCACAAATAGATGATAATTCTGGGAATTCTTTTTTAGCATTCACTGTAGTTTATTAGTGATTTTTTTACAATATATTTTATAATTTGCACATTATACTGAGATCATATGTATAACTTTTTTACATGTCAAATTTATATTACTATATTTTCTTCTTTACAACCAAATAACAAAAGTTATAACCCCTTAACAAAAATTTTTTTTAAAACTTTTCCTAAAATGTGTAAAGAAAATATCAGAATGTTAAAGCGGAGCTCCACCCTAAAGTGGAACCTCCGTGCTGTCTGGATTCCTCCCCCCCCCCTCCGGTGCCACAATTGGCACCTTTCAGGGGGGTGCAGATACCTGTGCGTCACTCCCCCCCCCCCCCGTTGTGTTCTGGGAAACACACGGCTCCCAGTGAAAGATGCGCAGCGCTGCTCGCGCATGCGTAGTAGGGAACCGGGAAGTGAAGCCGCAACGCTTCACTTTCCGATTCCTTCACCCATGATGGCAGTGGGGGCAGCCGAGAGACGAGCGATTGCTCGTCTTCTGCTGCCGACATCGCTGCACTCCAGGACAGGTAAGTGTCCTAATATTAAAAGTCAGCAGCTGCAGTATTTGTAGCTGCTGGCTTTTAATATTTTTTTTTACGGCGGAGCTCCGCTTTAAGTACAGTGTATTTGTTTACATATTAGGCACATTTTGTCAGCATACCATTAAGCCAGCAAAGTATTACTAAATGGTAAATGGCTATATCAAAGAAGTAGATGTTTCTGACACATCCTCATAATTTATTCTTCATGCTTAGAAAGATGCAACTTGTAAGAAGTTAGATTTCTAAAATCTTCCAAGCCTCACATCATCTACTGAGATTAGCTGGTGACAAAGGCAGAAAGGACAGTTGGGCTTCCGAGAGGTTCACAGAAGAGATTGTGAGCATTTTCAGATGGTGGAAGAAAGGAAAGAAGAGTCTCTAGGATAAACCTGGGAGCCAGGTTCAAATAATGGGAACTATTTTATCTTTAGTTTCTACTATGTCCTCAACGTAGTCAGTATTGGTCAGCCTCTATTCTATATATTTTCTACAGCCTAAATTCATATCTTTAGTCAAAGAAAATGATGCATTCTATTTATATTACTGCAAGCATGTTTTATCTCTTATTTATAGTTCTGTGTCCCTGGTTTATTCCTCTTTTCATCTACTTATATAGATTGATGCATCACTTAAATATCTGTGCAAAGCTACAACTTTCACACAAACCAATCAATTTACACTTATTGGGATTTCTTTTCACCAAAGACATGTAGCAGAATACATTTTGGCCTAAGGTCCCATTCACACTTGTACTCTAAAGTCATACGACAAGTCACACTCCATGTTTCCCAATGATAATTATTCATATCTGTGTGACTTCAAATCACAGCGACTTCAAAGCAGTTCATGCATGGTTTTGGTCTGACTTTCATGCGACTTAAGATCAATAGACCTCAATGTAAATCCCACAAAAGTCGCATGAAAGTCACACCTGCATTATACAAATGCGATTTGGGTGCAACTTGTAAACCCCACACCAAAATGTAAAAAAAAAAAACAAAAACACACGAGGGCCTCTTCTCCCTATGACTAGGATAAAAAAAAAATCTGAGAAAATGCCTAGTAGTAAATTACACCTAGCATTCCTCAGCATCGCCAAGTGCCTATAGAGAGATTTCAGTGCTGATTTTTACAAACGGTCTGTAAATTGCCAGACAGTTGGCAACCTTGCTGCCTAAATTGATGCATCTCACCCTAAATTGATGCATCTCAATGGGGAATTATAAATGATGGGTCTATGTTTTGGCCCCCTGAAGATTTCACAGTACATCCGTATATGACAGACAGGATACCATTACAGTGTTTTGTGTTTCTTGGCAGCCAGGACAGTGTGGGGGTCATTTTGCGTTTTTGTGCTCATCTATATTATACCCACCTTGCTGGATTCAACCATTGTAGGCAAGAGGCACATGTTAAGTTCTGGACGAGGGGGGCGAATATTGCTTTTTCCTCCAATGAGTTTCATGTTTTCACGGCATGGAAAGTATGGACCAAGAGACACTGGGGGGGGGGGGGGGGGGGGAAACACAACACAATATTTAAAATAAACAGGTAACAAACCAGGGCAAATTTAATCTAGGCATATGGAAAGCAAAGGGTATTGTTGCGCATTTCAAAACAGCCACCATCTACCATCACCTGAACCTCCCAGCTTATAAGGCCACCCTATATATTAGAGGAGAAAAGGTTAAGGATGTAGGACCAATCTTTATTCCTACAGAAAGAGATGGAGATATGCAGATAACCTGATCAGCCCAGGACAGGGTGCGTAACCTTTTTGAAGTGATATGGTAACCAGTTACAGGCCACAAAACGATCGGGTTTTACCACCCCTCAAATTACAAATTTAAATGAGCCCTTACTGTCCTGAGTCCCCTATAAAGACTACTTTCACACTGCTGCACTGTGGTTTACCAGCACAGTGGGTACAGTGCAGTGCACCTACGGCTTTCCTGTGCTTTGCCATAGATTTCCATTACATCTTGCAGGTGTAGTGCACTTTCAGAAAGCGCACCAAACCTGCAGGATATAATAGAAGTCTATGGCTTAGTGCAGCTAACCCACAGCAAAGCTGAAGGTGCACTGCACCTATGGATCAGTGTGAAAGCAGACTGATGACACTTCTTTTCTTGCAAATATGCCCATTGCAAAAGTGCATCACGACTAGAACAGCTGAACACAGCGCTGTACAGGGCCAATCACAGCGGCCCTTTATTATGTGATCAGCTCTGTCCAATCACATGTAAACAAACTTGCTGGTTATCGGCATTCCTTTTCTCACACGCTGTCACAGCATGAAGAGAGTAGCTGGTAACCTGCAAGTGTGACAGGGGACATTTACACAGATCATCAGCGCAGTCTCCTCATCAGCGCAGTCTCCTCATCAGCGCACATCAGTTAAGAAAAAATACTAATTTGCAAAATTTTATAAGAAATTACGTATTTTTTTTTTGTTCCAAATTTTTGGTGTTTTTTAGTTTAAGCCAAAAAAAAACTGTGGTGATTAAATAACAGAAAGCGGTCTCAAAAAAACGGTAAAAATTTCATATGGGTGCAGCGTTGCATGACCGCACATTTGTTATTCAAAGTGCGACAGTGCTGAAAACTTGCCTGGGCAGAAAGGTGGTGAAAGTGCCCAGTATTGGGATGGTTTAAAAAAAAAAAAAGGAGGCTTTACATTAACACAGTGGATGCGTCTGCAATACTACTTTGCAGTGAGGTTGAAAAATACTAATCCTAGGAGGAATAAAATGTTCTTAAATTGTGTTTAAATACAAACTCAAATAGAATTTGCACAATATAAATTATATCATATAAACATATAACATAAATGCCACATTCCTATATATAATATAGCGCCTTGAAACATAGTACTACTATGTTTCAAGGCACTGGGATTAATACAAAATTAATATAGATCATTAACAGATGTTGACAATACAGCTGAGGATCATCTTAAAAAGATCGAACATTTAAAGGCGCATGTGCCGTTGCCTGAAGAGAAAGTAATGTCCCCTTAGAGCTCCGCTCCACGGGATTAAGAACCGGAGAACTACGGGTCCCAGCGGTAGCGAAAAGGACTCAAAATAGCAGCGGATCCACAGCAGAGCATCCCAGCACATTTAACCGCTTGTCCACCGCCCACCGTCAAATGATGGCGGGCGGAAGACTATTATTCTGATCGGACGTCATAGGATGTCGAGCCATTCAGAATCCACTAAGGGAGCGCGCGCGCCGCGTTGCTGGGTACCCGGTGCGCGTGCTCGGCGGCCGCGATTGCCCAGTAACTGCACAGGAGCGTGGATCTCTGTGTGTAAACACAGAGATACACGTCCTGCCAGGGAGAGGAGACCGATGGTGTGTTCCTTGTACATAGGGACAACCATCGGTCACCTCCCCCAGTCAGTCCCCTCCCCCCACAGTAAGAATCACTCCCAGGCAACACATTTAACCCCTTCCTCGCCCCCTAGTGTTAACCCCTTCCCTGCCAGTCACTTTTATACAGTAATCAATGCATTTTTATAGCAGGGATCGCTGTATAAATGTGAATGGTCCCAAAAATGTGCCAAAAGTGTCCGATGTGTCCGCCGCAATATCGCAGTCACGATAGAAATCACTGATCGCCGCTATTAATAGTAAAAAAAAAAAAAATTATATAAAAATGCTATAAATCTATCCCCTATTTTGTAGATGCTATAACTTTTGTGCAAACCAATCAATAAACGCTTATTGCGATTTTTTTTGACCAAAAATATGTAGAAGAATACGTCTTGGCCTAAACTGAGGAAAAAATTTGTTTAAAAAAATGGACATTTATAGCAAAAAGTAAAAAATAGGTTTTTTTTTTCAAACTTGTCCCTCTTGTTTATAGCGCAAGAAATAAAAACTGCAGAGGTGATCAAATACCACCAAAAGAAAGCTCCATTTGTGATGAAAAAATTATAAAAATGTCATTTGAGTACAGTGTTGCATGACTGCGCAATTGTCATTCAAAGTGTGACAGCGCTGAAAGCTGAAAAATGGCTTGGGCAGGAAGGGGGTGAAAGTGCCCTGTAGGCCCTGAAAGGAACCAAATCAAAATTTAAAATGAGCAACATGAAAGGAGCGGTCCACAGACCGACGGCTGATATGGCAGCTTCTCCCTCTTCCTCACAGCGCAGCTCAAAGCCCACTGTGAAAGCACAGGCTCTCAGTCAAAACCTGCAGTACAGTATTGATGAGTCCGACTGTGTATCCACTGACACACTGACTGAAAAACTCAGCCTGATATATTTAAAAAATTTGAGCCAATGTTACAGAAAGCTCTTAAAGAGACCTCTGACCATATTACAAACAAGCTTACAAAAAAAATAAGAGCTTGGACAGAGAACCGCTGAATTGGAGCAGAGAGTTGATGTTAACAATTTTACACAGAACTACAGTTCTGAACTTTCATCTATTAACCATTTCAGCCCCGGACCATTTGGGTGGTCAAAGACCAGGCCACTTTTTGCGATTTGGCACTGCGTCGCTTTAACTGACAATTGCGCGGTCGTGCGACGTGGCTCCCAAACAAAATTAACGTCCTTTTTTCCCACAAATAGAGCTTTCTTTTGGTGGTATTTGATCACCTCTGCGGTTTTTATTTTTTGCGCTATAAACAGAAATAGAGCAACAATTTTGAAAAAAATGCAATATTTTTTACTTTTTGCTATAATAAATAGTGATTTTTTTCGGGACTGTGACATTATGGCGGACACATCGGACACTTTTGACACATTTTTGGGACCATTGTCATTTTCACAGCGATCAGTGCTATAAAAATGCACTGGTTACTGTGAAAATTACACTGGCAGTGAAGGGGTTAACCACTAGGTGGCGCTGTAGGGGTTAAGTGTTTCCTGCATAGTGTTTCGTACAGTAGGGGGGATGGGCTCTGTGTCGCATGACACTGATCTCCGCTCCGATCATACGGAGCAGAGATCAGCGTCATTGTCACTAGTCAGAGCGGGGAGATGCTTGTTTACACAAGCATCTCCCCGCTCTATACCTCCGTGAGATGATCGTAGGGATCCCCGTGGCGATCGAGTCCGTGGGACCCACGATCCGACTCATGGGGAAGGCAGCAGGGTCGGCGGCACATGAGCGACCACATGGCAGACCACACGGCAGGCATTTAAAGGGCCACGTACAGGTACGTGATTATGCCTGTCCGTGCAATTCTGCCGACGTATATATACAGTGGGCGGTCCTTAAGCGGTTAAAGAGGAAAATCACATTTTACAGGCACGTTTAGAAGATCAGGAAAACAGGGGCCGCAGATCGAATTTACGGATCAGGGGTATCCCCGAAACTGTCCTAGACTTACAGGCAACTATGACGGCGCTTTTCCAGGAATACCTGGAATCCCTGTTGACAGACCTGAAATGGAGAGAGTGCATAGCTCCCCGCAAACCTAATGGTCCCCCCTAGGGACATAATAGCTAAGCTGCACTACTACCGTACCAAAGAACAGCTGCTTGCAGCTGCAAGAGGAAAGGACCCCCTCAGCTTTCAGGGTAACACTTATCAGCTGTTTACTGATCTCTCCCCGCTTACAGTGGCTAAGAGACGTGCACTCAAACCACAATTACAAGTGCTCCAACGTAACCAAATCGATTATCACTGGGGATTCCCCTTTTGTCTCAGATTTACTCATCTGGAAACCAGATATTTCTGTCGCTCTTCAGGACTTACAGTCGGCCCTAATTGAAATGGGAATTGCGGATTCAGCCATACCCAACGATCAGTCTCGCAGACGTACAGCCTCTCGATCTCCTCAGCAACACTCTAATACAGGACCTGGATCATCCTCCGTCACCCAGCAAAATCTTCATAAGCGTGGACGCTTTGAAAATTCATCACCCATTAACGAAGATTCTATGGACTAGATGTATTTTTTCTTTTCAGGTCTCAAGCCTCACAAGCTGGTCTAGTTACCTTGTTACATAACCATATCCTGGATAGAAATGGATGATGGTATAATAGCTTAGATAAAGTTTAAGATGTTGAACAAAATCATTTTTGCTCTCTTTTATCCTTCCCCTCTTTTCGGTAATTCACTTCAATGATAGTTTCTAGAAGGTTCCTGTTGTTCTCCGGTGGTGTTCTTCCCGTAGGATTTTCTTGTTGCCCCTTACGCCACCAGTAGACTCCGGACATTGCTATGTGGGACTTTGCTGGTGGGCCCGGATCTTCTCAGAGAGTTTTGACCACTCTTCTGAGACGTTCCCACACCCTGTGGTCTTGTCTTTATAATTTGATACTATGAAGCTATAATGGGTTAGTACGCAAGTTTTATTTTGTACTTATTCTTTTCTTCCCTATTCTTCCTTTTTTCTTTTACCCCCGTCAGTGATTCTGGCTCTCGGTAAGTGCTCTGTTTGTAATGATATAATGTTCATTTTACTTGAATTATGGCCCCTATAAATATCTTGTCTTTAAATGTACAAGGGTTTAATACCCTACACAAATGAACCAAGGCTCTTCGCTCTTTCATGTCTAAGAAAGCTCATGTTATTGGTCTACAAGAAACCCATTTCACTGATAAAGTCCATCCTAAATTTCTCAACCTTTTATCCACAATTTTATACTGCATCTACTACAGTTAAGCAGCGTGGAACT
Source organism: Rana muscosa (assembly GCA_029206835.1). NCBI lineage: Eukaryota > Metazoa > Chordata > Amphibia > Anura > Ranidae > Rana > Rana muscosa. Next base: position 141,339,003 of record CM055121.1, on the reverse strand, counting down.
CTCATTGGATTTCATCGTTCCATTCCGTTTAATCTTATAATCACAAATAAAAGACCCTGAAGGTCGATATATTCTTCTTATAGGTTATATTTCTATTTCTGATAATCCTATCACAATTGTATCTTACTATGCCTCCCAATAAATGTCCATTGGCTTTTTTATCTCATCTATTTCAAGTTGTAGAAGCCCATAAGTTCGGCACTGTTATTTTATGTGGTGATTCTAATGTAACTGTTTCCCCTTTTTTTTTAGATAAATCTCCATCAGGATCTACTGATAGTACATCCAAACTAACATTCCAACATTTGCTCACTACACATAGTTTAGTAGATACATGGCGAGAAACAAATCCTACCAGTAGACGATATACCGTATTATAAGCAGAGTTTTTCAGCAATTTTTTTGTGCTGAAAATGCCCACCTTGGCTTATACTCGAGTCACCTTTTTGTGTCTGATCTCCCAAACTTCGGGGACCTGGTTCCCGGCCGGCCGTAGGTCCCCTGGACCCCAAGCTTGGCACACACGTAGCCATAGTCTTCCTCTACAAGTGTGCAAAGTTTGTTGTCCAGGGGACCTACGGCCGGGGAGCACCGATTTTTCAAAGCCGGGCACCCCATCTATAGACTCCCATGTTAAACTTCAGTCTAGTCATGGGCACAGTGAGGCATGCAGATGGACACAGTGAGGCATGCAGATGGACACAGTGAGGCATGCAGATGGACACAGTGAGGCATGCAGATGGACACAGTGAGGCATGCAGATGGACACAGTGAGGCATGCAGATGGACACAGTGAGGCATGCAGATGGGCACAGTGAGGCATGCAGATGGGCACCCTAGGCTTATACTCGAGTCAATACGTTTTCCCATTTTTTTGTGGCAAAATTAGGTGCCTCGGCTTATATTCGGGTCGGCTTACACTCGAGTATATACGGTACTCATTACTCCTATCCACATAAATCCTTTTCGCGCATAGATTATATCCTAATCCCATCAAGTATGCTACCTGAAATAAATTCTTCCAAAATCATTCCCTTCCCATGGACTGACCGTTGCGCAGTATTTGCTACCATTTCATCCACTACACCCAGATCACACGATAAAACTTGGTGTATCAATGATTACATTTTAACCCATCCATCCCACAGCATTGAAGTTGAGAAAATGCTTACCGATTATCTTATAACTAATGACACAGAGGATATTTCTGACCTCACTTTATGGGAGGCCCATAAAACTTAGAGGAGGTTATTAGAGGAGGTTTGATACAACTAGCATCAAAGATTAAAAAAGAACGCAAAATATTATTTGCCAAGCTTGAGACTGCTTACAATTCATGCCACTCGGCCTTTCAATCGTCCCTGAATGCTGTTAATAACTCCAAACTGGAAAAGGCCCGCCTCGATCTCTTTCTCACAGACTCAGCCGACAAACTTATACACAAACGTCAACATATACAATATCTCAAGGCTAACAAACCTGATACCAAGTTCACACAACATTCACAGACACCCATCAGATTAAAAATATCACGTGACGCATACACTGGTAATTCAACCAAGATATTAGAGATTTTCCGTTCTAACTTGGCTAAATTATACTCCCCTGCTCAGAACTTTGATAGTACAAAAGCAGACTCTGTTTTCGAATATCAATCTTCCAGCTCTAGATCAAGAACAGCGAGAAGGTCTTGAATGTCCTATTACAGACACAGAAGTTTTAAATGCAATAAAAACCCTAAAACTCCATAAAAGACCAGGCCCGGACAGGTTTTCAGTAGCTTTTTATAAAAAGATTGTATATATTTTAACGCCAGTCCTGACTAGAGCCTTTAACTCGATCATGACTGGACATTCATTCCAAACTGAGACTCTGACTTCTATTATTGCTATGATCCCTAAGCCCCACTCTGACTCTAATTCCAGGCCTAATTATCATCCTATATCACTCCTAAATCTAGATATTAAATTAATAGCCAAAATGTTGGCCACTAGATTGAATAATATCATCTGCGGTTTAATAAATAGGGACCAAACAGGTTTCATGCCTAAACGTCAGGCAGGAGATAACAGGCATGCACTCTTACTCATCCATGCAGCTAAAACCAGACATATTCCAGCTTGCCTTGTGTCTCTAGATTTAAGGAAGGCACTTGACTGTCACTTGGCCATACATGCAGTACATCCTTCAAAAATTGGGCTTTGGTAACCATTTCCTGACCTGGGTCTCCTCCTTATATAATAATCCGAAAGCATATATTAAATATGCCGGCTACAAGTCACCTATGTTCGATATCAGAAGAGGTACTAGACAAGGTTGTCCCCTTTACATTTTGCTTTACTAATTGAACCCCTAGCACAATTAATTAGATCCAATGTTGATGTTAAAGGCAGCCCTCGCATTTAGCGAGTGAAAATTTGCTGGGGGCGAGTTGAGAGAGGGCGCTGAGAGCAGATGAGTGACACCCAGTGCCCAGTGCTCTCCAGCTGCCTGAATGATAGGAGTGGCGCTGCCGTCACTCCCATCATTCCGAGCACCACACAGTGCAGGCCCCGATTGCTGCTGGAGGGAGGATTTTGCTCCCTCTCCCTCCAGCTTTGAGACTGGCAGTTTCAGGCTCTGGTTGCTTGTTGTATGGGGATGCAGTAATCTTCTGAGATCCCGCCCACCTGCCTGAATCATCTGCCTGCTGACTCGCCCGTCCACCTGTCTGCACTCCTGAAAGAGGGAGATGTGAACTAATCAGGAGCGAGTGTGTGCTGAGGTAAGCTCAGCTAACTACTTGTTTCATTGCTCCGGCTCCCTGTCCAGCACCATAGCGTTAGGGCAATGGCACTGGAACAGGCTGAAATTGAGGAAGGGGTTAGCATTGCCATGGCCACCAATGCAGGTGGGGGGGGGGGGGGGGGGAGGTCAATGGTAGTTGCATTGGTCTCTATGGAAGTGAAATATTAACCCACCACCCCCTTCTGCATTTGTGGTAATGTCAGTGAAAGTTAACCCCCTCCCCCAGCATTGGGGGTCATGGGAGGGTTTACATTTCAATACCACCAACCACCAATGTAGGAGCGGGGGATATTAAAGCGGAGGTCCGCCCAAAAGAAATAATTAAAAACCAGCAGCTACACATACTGTACATACTACAGCTGCTGGCTTTTAATAAATTGACACTTATCTGTCCTGGAGTCCAGCGATGTCGGCACCGCAGCTGATGTTTCCATCATCTGTCGGGTGATGCCAGCTCCATCGCGGGTAAGGGAACCCGGCAGTGTAGCCTTTCGGCTTCACGCCGGGAACCCTACTGCGCATGCGCGAGGTTCACTGCTCTCTCCTACTGACCGGGCAACAGGGGGAAGAGGAGGGAGGCCCAGCCGTGACGTCAATACCCGTGGCTGAGGCTCCCGGAAGTGGAAACGAATACCTGTCGAAGACAGGTATCCTGTCCCCCCCCCCCCCGAAAGGTGCCAATTGGGGCACTGGAGGGGGGGAGAATTAGATGAGCGGAAGTTCCACTTTTGAGTGGAACTCCGCTTTAATACCGACACCTGTGCTAGCAGTTAATAATGCATCCACTGACTTCAATGCTGAGTTACTAATGCGTCCCCTGATACCAGTGTTGGGGGGTTTTTAAGGTGTCCACTGACATCAATGCTAGGGGTTATTTATGCATCCTCTGATACCTGCGTTGGGAGTTATTATGGCGTCTGGCACCAGTGCTGGGGGTTTTTAATGCATCCACTGACATCAATGCTGGCGGTTATTACCACAGCCTCCGATACGTGTTTTGGAGTTTATTATAGTGTCCACTGGCACCAATGCTGGAAGGTATTATGGCGTCCATTGACACCATTGCTGGGGGTTATAATTACGTTTAGGAGCAGGGCAGAGGTAGGGTGGGGTAACTGGTGGCGAGTAACTCTTAAGGCCTGGCTAGTAGCTCAGGACTTGAAATTTTGAGCACTGTTAAATGGTATAGAATTAGGTGGTCATCAACACAAGTTACCGTATATCAGGGCTCGACAAACCCTGGGCGCCAGGTCGCCATTGCGACTAGAATTAGCGACCTGGCGCCTGGGGCAGCACAGCTGGGGTATCCTGTGTCTCCGTGCCCCCCCCGTCTCCACACCGCGGGATCGCGTCGGGCCGTGCCGGCCGGTAATTGAGGCCGCGGCTTTGCGGCCTTCTGCAGGCCTATGCTTCCTTCTGTGGTCTAGCGCCATCTTGTGGTGGCCGTTTGTATTGCAACCAGCAATGCTAATGGAGTTTCCCTGTCTGTTTTCACTGCCATCTCCTTCCCTCGAATTGGAACCCCCAAACATTATATATATTTTTTATTCTAACACCCTAGAGAATAAAATGCCGGTCGTTGCAATACTTTCTGTCACACCGTATTTGCGCAGCGGTCTTACAAGCGCACTTTTTTGGGAAAAAAATACACTTTTTTTTTAATAAAAAAATAAGACAACAGTAAAGTTAGCCCAGTTTTTTTTTATATTGTGAAAGATAATGTTACGCTGAGTAAATTGATACCCAACATGTCACGCTTCAAAATTGCGTCCGCTCGTGGAATGGCGACTAACTTTTACCCTTTAAAATCTCCTCCATAGGCGACGTTTAAAAAATTCTACAGGTTGCATGTTTTGAGTTACAGAGGAGGTCTAGGGCTAGAATTATTGCTCTCGCTCTACCGATCACGGCGATACCTCACGTGCGGTTTGAACACCGCTTTCATATGCGGGCACTACTCACGTATGCGTTCGCTTCTGCGCGCAAGCTCGGCGGGACAGGGCGCGTTCCTGGCTCCTAACTTTTTTAGCTGGCTCCTAGATTCCAAGAAAATTTGTCAAGCCCTGCCGTATATACTCGAGTATAAGCTGACCCGAATACAAGCCGAGGCCCCTAATTTTACCACAAAAAAAATGGAAAACTTATTGACTTGAGTATAAGCCTAGGGTGTCCATCTGCATGCCTCACTGTGCCCATGTGCATGCCTCACTGTGCCAATTCTCCCTACCTGATCTCCGACGCTGTGCGACTAAACTGACGTTTAAAATAGGGCTACATGTGTGCCAAGTTTGGGGTCCAGGGGACCTAGGGCCGGCCGGTACCGGGTCCCCAAAATCACCGTTTAACATGGGAGTCTATGGAAGGGGTGCCAGGGCTTGAAAAATCGGTGCTCCAAGGCCGTAACTTGCACACTTGTAGAGGAAGAGTGGGGCTACATGTGTGCCAAGTTTGGGGTCCAGGGGACCTAAGGCTAGCCGGGATCAGGTGCACAACATTGAAGATGGACACAGACTCGAGTATAAGCCGAGGGGGGCATTTTCAGCACAAAAAAAGTGCTGAAAAACTCGGCTTATACTCGAGTATATACGGTATGTCTCTTTGTGGATGATATCCTTATTTTTAACGTCACATCCTCATGTTTCAGCCCCAAACTTACTCAATATATTAGATAAATTTGTTCAAATCTCAGGACTTTATGTTAACCCTACTAAATCAAATGCGTTAAATATCTCTATCACAATCGGATCTCCAACTCGCTCAAACTTCCTTACCATTCAATTGGGTACCTAAACAACTTCCTTATTTAGGTTTTCAACTAACAATCTCCCATAAAGATATTTTTGCCACTATTTACCTCTCCTGAAACAAACCTCGGGCTTAATGAAGTTATGGTCTACTCTCCCACTGTAAAAATGTCAATGCTACCAAAATATTTATTTAGGGTACTTCCCACCCCATTACCATCTTATTTCCTAAGACTCACTCAAAACAGAGTTATGTCCTTTCTTTGGGGTACAACGAAGCCCCGGATACCTAAAACTACACTTTACCTTGATAAAATGAGAGGTGGTTTGGGATTACCTAATTTCTCCTCTTATTTTAATGCTGCACAAATTGCATCTCTCTCTCTAAGTACCATACTACGGTTGAAACACCCTTATGGGTTGCTGCTGAATCGGTAGATAGTGATCCCATTTCGGTAGCAAATATGTTATGGCTCAAACCCACCGATAGATCTCATCTCTCTAATCCTATAACAAAACATTCCTTAGCAATATGGGATAAATTTAAAAACTCACATAAACTCCAATCTCCACATAATCCCTTGCTTTCTTTTCTCAAGAATCCTGCCTTCTATCCAGCCTGGAAATATCCAAATTCATTTTCAGCATGGTCCTCTACAAACCTGATTCGTTTATACAAACTAACATCTACTACCAATATCCACAACTTTCCTGTACTGTGTGAATCTTTTGGACTTCCTAGAACTGAAATTTTCTGCTATCTACAAATAAGTTTTTTTTTACGAACCGCTTATTAATACTGGCTCAACGCTTACTCAAATGTCTCAATTCGAGCGGATCTGTATAAGCAACCCACATGTTAGAGGACTTATTTCAGTTCTATACCAACTACTTAATGCGGAGCCTAATGATACATTTCCCTCGTATACAACAAAATGGTCACAAGATATGAATCGAGTGTTTGATACCAAAGATTGGTCTAGTATCTAGTTAGCCACAAAAAATTCCTCTCCAAATTGTTTTGCAGTAGAGACAAATTATAAGGTTCTGGCTCGCTGGTACCTTGTCCCAGCTAGAATTGCAAAATTTGTCCCCACATATTCAACAAATAGTTTGAGGTTGCGATTCACCAGGTACGCATTTCCACATATGGTGGCAATGTCCGGTTGCCCAAGAATTCTGAACGAATATATTTTCAATGGCATCCAAAACTCTTAATTCCTACAGACCCTGCTATTGCCCTTCTAAACCTTAAGCCTCGCACAATTACCGACACTCAGTTTCAATTATTAACTAATCTCACTACAGCAGCCAAACAATCGCCAAAGCTTGGAAAACAACTCTCTAATTTTAGCTGAAGCTAAACACAGAATGAATAGAGCACTCATCTATGCAAAGATGACGGTCATTGATGATAATAACAAATACATTTCGTAAAACTTGGCAACCTTGGGTGAAGCACTACTTTCCCAGTGACTTAGACCAATCTTTAATATGAACAAGGAGTTGGATGATTTCCAGAAAACAGATTATCGGGTCTCCCAATCCCGGTTAGTGATAAAAGAGAAGGGGGATGAAAAGAGAGCAGGCTCTCCAAACAAAATGGGATTTTTAGGGAGACACCAGTACTGTTTAAAAGGCGAGCAGAAACAAGATAGTATAGAAAAAAATAGGATTTTTTACTCACCGTAATATCCTTTTCTCGATTCGTCCATGGACAGACACAGCTCCTTAAATCATGACCGTTGGGTTATGTTCCTGTTCCTAGCAGAGGACTAGGCAGAACATGTTAGTTATCTTAAAACATGTAACTTTAACAGAGTTGAACAGCCCCGCCCAGGGGGCGGTCCCTCCGTACATAACCCTCCCCCCTGCATCAAACATTTCATCAAACATTCTGGATCAATCTTTGGATAACCATGTTCACTGCACTTATGTCCATATACTGTGTTTGTTGTTTTTTAATCATGTCCTCTATTATGAACCATCAATCATGCTGTTGTGATTATTATTACCTGTATGATGCCTTTGATCGCATGATCCATGTATTATTCATTTTAATACATTATAATTTGATAATTCATATACTTGTCTTGATTTTCATTTTCATTTTTTTTTGGATTGTTTATTCAGCAACTCCCCATGGTTTACAGTGATCTTCCCCTGTTTGGGACTGTGTTCACTATCTGTGTTATCCCAGTTAAAATTTGAGTCCATGCTCAGGGATGCTAAACCTATATCTGCCCAACTACGCTTTTATCATTAAATACTCTAGATCTAATTTTGGATAACTATGTTCACTGCACCTGTATGTCCATGTACTGTAGTTGCTTTTGTAATCATGCCCTCTATTATTAACTACCAACCATGCTATTATGATTATTATTACCTGTATTATGCCTTTGATTGCATGATCTATGTACCGTATATACTCGAGTATAAGCCGAGATTTTCAGCCCTTTTTTGGGGCTGAAAGTCCCCCCCCCCCCTCGGCTTATACTCGAGTCATCGAAATTTTTACATTGTAAATATTACCTGTAAAGACGTTGCGGCTGCAGCGTCCATCGTTCAAATTCCGCGGCGTCCATCGTTCAAATTCCGCGGTCTCTTCCTGTTCCTTCCTTGATAGGCGAGTCTCAGCAGACACTCTCCGCCTATCACGAACGTTCTCTCATTCTCAGTTTTCCAGCAGACGTCTGTGATTGGCGGAACACCCAACACAGTGTCTGCTGGGAAAACTGAGGATGAGAGAATGATCGTGATAGGCGGAGAGTGTCTGCTGAGACTCGCCTATCAAGGAAGGAACAGGAAGAGACCGCGGAATTTGAACGATGGACGCCGCGGAATTTGAACAATGGACGCCGCAGCCGCAACTTCTTTACAGGTAATATTTACAATGTAAAATAGGGAACAGCGAGCTAGGGAACAGTGGGGCATCGGCTTATACTCGAGTCAGTAAGGTTTCCCAGTTTTTTGGGCAACATTAGGTACCTCGGCTTATACTAGAGTCGGCTTATACTCGAGTATATACGGTATTATTAATTTTAATACATTATACTTTGATATTCATATACATGTCTTGATTTTGATCTTTACTTATTTGGGTTGATTATTCAGCAACTCCCCATGGTTTACAGTGATTTCCCTTCTGGGACTGTGTTCACTATTTATGTTATCCCAGATCAATTTCCTACGCCCATCCATGTCTCATTTAAAGTCCCACAAGTCCTCCTTCCCTTTTTTTTCACAAATACCAGGGATGGAGGCATGGATAAGGTTACAATGGGTTCCACCAGATCACTTACTTCCCTTTTTTAACCTCCCCCTGCAGTTAGCAGCTTCAGTTCGTAGTAAAGCAGTACAAACTAAAAAAGGAGGGGTGGGTGCTGTGTCCATCCATGGACGAATCGAGAAAAGGATTTTACGGTGAGTAAAAAAATCCTATTTTCTCTTCTTCGTCCATGGACGGACACAGCTCCTTAAATTATGACTGTTGGGACGTCCCAAATCAGTGTTAAAAAATGAGGGGTAGACACAGCAAACAAAAACCATTTTCACCCCAAAGAAGCTGAGCTCCTCAACAGAGGAGGTACAACCTCAAACAGCCTCCTGAAAAACTTTGCTGCCGAAACTAGCATCCCAAGATGCATGCACATCAACCTTGAATAAAAATGTGAACGAAAAGTGAACGGACGACCAAGTCGCCGCCTTACACACCTGTGATACAGATGCTTGATGTCGGAAAGCCCAAAAGGCACCAAAAACCCAGGTCGAATGCTCCTTAATGGGAAAGAGAGGCGCCAGCCCTCCAAGGGCAGAAGTCTGGATGACGGTCTGCTTGGCCCACCGACCAATGGTGGCCGACGATACCGCCAGGCTCTACTGCGGACCAGACACCGACAGAAACAGGGGGTCAGACCTCCGGAACTGAGCCGATACAGACAGGTACACCCGCAGGGCACGTACCACATCTAAAGAAAGTAGCGCAATCTCCTTGGAATGCGATGGCCGGGAACCCAACGTGGAAGTATCATGTCCTCATTCAGGTGAAAAACCGAAACCACCTTCCGAAGAAAAGAAGGCTGCTGTCGTAGCACCGCTTAGTCCCACTGGAGGACCAAATATGGGGACTTGCAATACAAGGCCGCCAAGTTAGAAACCCTCCTGACAGCTGTGATGGCTACCCGGAAGGCCACCTTCTGAGAAAGTGACAAAAGAGGAATTTCCCCAATGTCCTTGAAGGGAGGTTTCTGCAGCGCAGAGAGCACCGGATTCAAAACCCACGAAGGTAGTGGCGGTCGCAAAGGAGGAGCCACCTGTCGGACCCCTTGCTCAAAACGTACTTACTTGTTGAAGAGACACCAGGGGTCGCAGAAAGAAAACAGCCAAGGCTGTAAACTGCCCCGAATGTTGCTTAAGGCAAGTTTCTGATCCACTCCGCACTGTAAAAACAGTGGGATCCTGGAAACCGAATAAGTAGGCTCTCCATGTGCGATAGTAAATCTTCCTATAAGAAGATTTTCGTGCTCTCAACATGGTTGAAATGGCCGAAACCGACAGGGCTCGGTCCCTCAGTACCTGGCTTCCAATAGCCATGCCGCTAAAGACTGTAAAGCAGAATGAAGAATGGGACCATGTGAGAGACTGTCCCGCCCCATTGGCGGACGCCAGGCCAATCCGCCACCAGAGACACGAGGTCGGCGAACCAGGGACGCCTGGGCCAATCTGAGGTGACTAAAATCACGGGAATTCCTTCGGACTCTACTCTGCGGAGTAGACGAGGAAGCAACCTCAGTGGTTGAAAGGCATAAATCAGATGAGCTGACCCCACGGGGCCACCAATGCGTCATACGCGGCTGCCCAGGAAACTCTGGACCTGGCCACAAACCGACAATTGCGATTGTGTCAAGAGATCCGGAGATCCATGTCTGGCGTGTCCCATCTCCGACAAAGGAGCTGAAAAAAAAAAAACCCCCACGGATGTAAAGACCATCCCCCGCGGGACAAACGGTGCTGCCTCGAAGGAGGCCAAGACCCATTTCACTGCTCCCTGGAGCATCCGCAACCTTTCCGGGAGGAAGAAAAGTTCTCGCCTCTGATGAGCACAGAACCAGCCCCAGGATGGAGACCGACTATAGACACGTCTTCCTTTAATTCAAAACTGAAAACAGGTTATCGAAGAAGACCATGCAGAGACCAATGATGACAATGCCATGTTGACTCGGTCAGAATTGAAGAGAGCACCCCGGAGAAAACTCCCGGTGCCGCTAGGTCAAAAAGGAGAGTCATAAAAAAATAGTGGTTCTCCCTGACCACTAATCACAGGAAACTCTGGTGCCTGTCGTATCTGGGGACATGCCAGTTCGCGTCCCTGAAGTCCAGGGACGTCCCTGGATGGAGCGAGACGACTCCATTCTGAATTTCCAAATCCCCACCCAGTTTTGAACTGCCCCATTAGGGCAGTCCAACAAGACTGTAGGACAAAAACCATCCAGTGAAGAAGAAAGAAAACCTCGATCTTATATGAAGCGACCACTTCACAAATTCCGTGGATGGAAAAACCGGATGGCTACACAAAGGCATTAAGGGCCTTGAAGCCCAAGAGCCATGAACAGATCTGAATCTGTCCTGCAGCGGTATGGGTATGACAACCCCCATGAAACACCGCAAGATATTGAAGGAAGGTCCCAGCTTACGGGGCGCCTCTACTGTTAGCCAAAGAAAGGCAAATCTGCCAGCTTCCCTAGAAACTCGGCCAACGGACCAGTACATCAGCCCTTTCAGGTGGCGCAAAACCACCCCGGACACAGAGGCCCTAGAGGCTAAAGCAATCACAGTGCACCTGCTGGTCGACTTCTAGAGGAAGCTGATGCTCCTCCACTGCCTGGTACAAAAGCTTTGCCCAGTCATTGAGTGTCAGAGACACAGCCACTAACATGCATAATGCTGACCTCAGCATGGTGAACACAGACCAAGCCATCGCTTCTGATCACCTCCGAAAGGCAAGTGACCCCCCTGCCGGGAAAGTGGTACCCCTGATGCCAGGGGTCAACTGCATAGGCAAAAACACATATCTGTATGACAATGCTCTACCAGGAATAACGTGCATTGAGGGACCAAGAAAGACCTCTGCGGCAAACCCAGTCCCCATCGAAGAAGAGTCGGCACGCTTCTTCTATATATATTGGGTCGAGTGTGACCCCCCCAAAAAAGGGACTGACACCTTCCAGCAGCAACTTCATTGATAAGTGCTGAGTTTACCAACACAGTTTACACTGTGTTTTGCGCCAAAACGTGCAATTGGAGCGTCGGAGGAAACCCACTCAGCTACCGAGAGGATAGTACATAGACATACTGTGTCTGTAGTCTAGTAAAACATATTGAACATGTTTATACTGTGCAAAGCACCGAAAGCGCGCACACCAATGGGGTGTGGGAGGAAACAGGGGTACCCAGAGGAAACCCACGCAGAATGCCTACACATACCGTGTAGGTATGTTAGTATGCGTGAATAAACATATTGCACATGTTTATGCTATGCATAGCGCCGAAGGCGCGCAAACCATTGGGAGCGTGGGAGGAAACCAGAGTACCTGGAGGAACCCACGCAGACACAGAGTAATAATACATACATACATATACTGTGAATGTATTTAGTGTTGTGTATAAACATATTGAGTATGATTATACTGTATATGACACCGGAGGCGCTCGTCATTGGAGCTAATTACAGCCAGTGTTGTGTATGTTTAAACTATGGCGCCGATGGCGCTTTATCTTCTCTGTATCGTTCCAATCTGCGTATATGTGCTGTCGAAGCAAGCACCAAACCACAGGTAAAAAGCAACCTCAGACCGTGGTCCTGTCAGAGTATTCCCCAGAAAATGGCGGGAAAACCACAGGTGCAGGACTCTGCTGTTGCCTCACAGATACTGACTCCATGTTGGTCCCCCCCCCCCCCCCCGGGATAGAGGTTACTTATTATAACCGAGAGATTGGGGTGCACGGAGGGACCGCAAGGGGCCTCTGCGACCGGTCTGTAGCTACGCAAGGAAAACCTTTAGCATAGCGGGTCGGTTTGTGCAACCCAAAGAAAGGGCAGACTCAGCTGTGGAAGAGTTGTATCATCCAGCTTGCGAGTGTCCCTGACAGCGTAATGCTGTCTTGAGGTGGCCCGGACAAGGGGTCCTCCACACAGGGAAGGTCCTTGTCCGCCGTTTCTGACATCTCAGAACCAGGGCCCAGCCGCAGCCAGGCCCGAGTCCGCGTCAGAGCAATTTCCCATGCGATGGCGGGGGGAGGGAGCGCTTAGTAACCCTCTTCTTGCATTCGCACGCCTCTTTCACCTTGGCAACAAGGACTCCAGGACTGCCTAAACAGTGCCTATGGGAACCGCAGGTGCAGAGCACCGGATGCTGCCGCTGGAATGTCTGTGGGAAAAAACGCCAGCCTCTGGCTCCAGAACACCCACTGACCACCCTTAGGGACCTAGTCAGTTACCTGACACATAACTAGCCCACCCTCCTAGCTGCACCGACCGAGGGGAGGAAATACCCAGGGGACTCACCGCCAGCCAGGGACCGTCGAGCGCCTCTGCCCGCTCTCCATCCTCACACCGCGTGTGACTAAGAAGCTGTGTGGGGTGAATGGCGCCATTCGCACTGTTCAGGAAGCCAACCAGGAAGCAATTACAGCACTAGAGGCCAAAACCCCTTCCAAAATGGCTGCCGGGTGCCAGAAAAAAAAGCCGCGGACCACAAGAAAATGGCCGCCCGCCTGCACCTTGGTGCGGCTACGGCAAAATGGCCGCCAATAGGGAATTCAATTCAATGCATAGACCCCAGAAAAATGGCGCCAGCGCTTCAAAAATTGCCGCCCAGCAAAGGAGGCTCCCAAAAAAAGACCACCCCCCACACAGATAGCAGGCCTGGACACCCTCACAGCTCCCCGCCGGTACCAGGAGCCCCCCTAAAAGGTATTCCCCGGTCGCAGTAGCCCTGTGAGGGGAGGAGGAAAAAAGGGTGACAGAGGGAGAGAGGGGAAGGTAGGAGAACCCAATGACCCCCTTAGGAATGCCCAGCTGTTCCACCCCACCGAAGCAGGAGGAACTGTACTTACCCGTCCCTGCGAGGACCTGCTGGTGCGTTCCTGACAGACCTACAACCGAGCAGTACAGAGTAGCTGTCGGCCCGGTCCACTGTGACTGAGACCGCAAACTGCACAGTCATATGTGGACCCTGGAGCATATAGCTCACCGGCCACCCCTGGAGCCATGGGGTATGTCGTGACAGACCCCACGCAGTAGCGAGGGGACGGTAACATGCTCGATGGCCGGACTGGGGGACGGGACTACAAGGATCTAAAGTCCTGCCTGTCATGCCCAGCCGGCAGTTGATAGAAGATTCTCAAAGAATTCTCAAAAATAAAATAATAAAAGTAAAAAATCTCTTCAGGATACAGGGCCCGAAGGGAGCCACATCCTCTCCTCCGCTAGGCAGAAAAAAACTGAAGCTGCTAACTGCAGGGAGGAGGGTTATGTACGGAGGGACCGCCCCCTGGGTGGGGCTGTTCAACTCTGTTAAAGTTACATGTTTTAAGATAACCAACATGTTTCTGCCTAGTCCTCTCCTAGGAACAGGAACATAACCCAATGGTCATGATTTAAGGAGCTGTGTCCGTCCATGGACGAAGAAGAGAAATATAAATTTTAATACATCGTTAAAATACAAATTCCATAATTTTACATAGACCGTGAAGAAATTTGGGAAACAAGATACTTGATTGTGCATCTAGCCAACATGTTTCACACAGTTGTGCTTCATCAGGGCCTTGCACTCATCTTTTTGTTTCCTCTGGTCTAATCAAAAGGAATTGAATGTGTCACACACTGCTTAGCATATGCGCCTATGCCAGTAGGACAACCACCCTGACTAACCTGGTGGGAGTCAGAACCACCAGGTAGGCACGTGGGGATGTTAGACCGTCTTCAGCCAAGCAGTCAAAGGATTATAATATTCTATAGTCATTCAGTAGATCAATTCCCAAATAGCGGGAGAAATAACAAGTGGAGCTTGCAAATGAAAGTTGTCCTACAGCAATCTGTGATCCCGCATCCAACATACCTGTACGTGGATGTGCCCAACCGTGACATTCTGCCGACGTATATCGGCGTGAGGCGGTCCTCAAGTGGTTAATAATAATATTTCGACAGATCGTCTGATATATATTTTATTTCTTCAATCTACTATATGTAATTGTTAATTACAGTGAATAGTTAACTGTATAATTATTGTTTTTGAAACACTGTACAAAGTACCTTAAATGTAACCCAGACATCTAGGTTTATTTACATCTGTATATTTCCCTTTATTTATTTATTTTTTCTTCCCCTTGTGAAAACTCCATCAATACATTTGACAAGAAAAAGATCTAACATTTAATAAGAATAAATCATTTAATAAAAAATAAAACACACTTACTTGGGATGTTGCTATGATGGTATGTACAATGGTTGTGCTGTAAAAATGGAACAAGTGTGTGCAAAAAATCATGAGGACTCAGCAGCACAAGTTCTTTTAGGACATCTAAAAATGATACAGAAGTAACTTGTTACAATTCTGTGAATATTTCACACAATTACACAGTCAAATGTCAAAATACGAGGGTTCTTCAAAAAGTTCCCACATTTTTTTTTTTTACTTTTTTTTTTTTACTTTTTGGAAACTCTTTGAAGACCCCTAGTAGAAAGCAAAAAAAACCAAAAACCCATGGTTCACTTCTACTATCCAAAAGCTGTTAACATTTCAAATGATCAGTGATTAAAGCACAATAACATACCATTAAATGCCTGGGAAAATGCCCATACATGCAAGTAACCAATGTGCCTGCTTAAAAGCACATGGGAGCTTGCACAGGAACATACATATGAGTATATAAACAGGGCTACAAACAACTACTAATCCGCAGTGAGCAACACTGGCCCCTAACCACTGATCACCATCAATTTACTGAACACACTGTTTTGATTCAGAAAGTTACCAGTCACATGAGCAATATGACATCTGACCCAACTTCCATGGTATTACAGACCTTGCAAACACCGATATAATATATAGATAAGCCAAACCAGCCACAAGACACTTACATTTCCTATGAATTAAACACTACATTTCTTTTCAGCCGACAGGAAGCTTTAACAAGGGCCATGTCTTTTGGACATAAAATGCTTTTATTTATTTTTTGAAACCAATTACAAATAAATCATATAAAACTATAAAGTAAAAAAAAAAAAAAATTGCTGCTCAAAAAATGTCTGGTGAACTTTAAAAGATACAAAATGAGACAAATGTATACATTTCTGGAAATTAAAGTGGATGTAAACCCCATTCATGAAACTTGGGCTGGGCACATATCTGCAATGTTTTCTTATCTCTCTTCAAAGCCCCAAGTCCGGTGGCTTTCTCCTGTTATCAGCATGAGAACTTCTGACAAGTTCTCCATCAACTATGTTAAACCAGCCTCAATTGTGTCAGGGTGGGTGCTATAAATAGATTAGCAGAGAGCCGGTCTATTCACAACTCTGCATTGTTTCTTGCTTTTTCTGCCTATGTGGAGAGGAGGTGTAACCTTCCCTCCAATCCGCTGTCTTACAGTGTATGGCAAAAAAACACACCCACAGGTGAATCAAAAAGAGAAAAATATAACAACAGGATGTGCACTTTCTAAACAGTATATAAAGCTGAAGACAGCAGATATAATGTAAAACGTATGTAGGAGCATGGTTTGTGTATCATCTGAGGCTGTTCACTTCACTGAGTATATGTGAGGGGTTATATCCACTTTAAGGAAGTCTTCAGCTTTGTTATCTACTGTTAAATGCCACTTCCCTCTGGATCCGACCTTGTGATTAGTTTACATTTTGTAATTATAAAGAGATGGTTTACCTATGCAGGCATTTCGCAGTTCTGGAGGACTGTAGGAATTTAACAATGTTAAGAGTTTGTGAGCAAATTCAATTCGTTCCTGCCACTGAATCAGGGCCTGCTTTACATCTGTGAAAACAAAAGAAATCACAATCTGTGAATGAAATACAAACAAGCTGGATGTGCTCACCATGAATACATATGCAGCTTCACATACAACCGGTGGTTCTCAACGTCTGTCCTCAGGACCCAGGCCAGATTTTAAGTATTACTTTGGGGAGATGCAGACTAGAATACTGCAATCACTGAGCAGTTAATGATATCACCTGTGATGTATTTCAGTTATCTTGGAAACCTGGCCTGTTAGTGGGTCCTGAGTAAGGATGAGCTCAGGCGTGTTCGGAACCGCACGTGCAGAGCGCGCCAGGAAGTCGGCACTGCACATCGCAAAATTTTCCGATCCGCGGCTGCAGAGATCGGGAAAAATGTGTCACTGCCTGTGATTAGCGCTGTGCAGTGCCGACTTCCTGGCGGGCTCTGCACGTGTGGTTGCGAACACGCCTGAGCTCATCCGTGGGGTCCTGAGGACAGGAGTTGAGAACCACTGACATGCACTATACATATTCTATTTGGAACACCACCATCTCACACACAGTATATAAAGTTCAGAAGAGTCCTGTCCCACCTTTTCTCTGTAGATAAGGACGTGTGGACTTGAGGACAGACAGGAATATGGACAAAAGCTCCACTAAGTCTCCAGTCACATGGCAGGCTGTAGCTTCATGGTACATCATATGCAAAGTGTTAAAAGACTGTGGATACAAAATAGTTCTAGTCAAATACTTCTTCATTATAAATGGTAACATCCACAGAAGGAAAACAAAGTATGGAGTGTTTATTGTTCTGGTGACAAATGTAAAAGGTTATAATTTCCCATCATCTTTTGTTTCGGTGACAGTGGCACCACCAGGACAAATACATAGAAAGATAGAAGAGTGATGGGGGAAAAAAAACAAAACAAGTGGTTCAATCAAGTCTGCCCTATTTTATTTTTATTTGCCCGAGTATAGCTATACGTTTGAGCCAAGTAAGTTTGAATCAACCTACTGATGACTTGCTTTTTCTGCTGGAAGCCATAGCATCAACTACTCTTTTTGCAATTACATTTTAAGATTAGCTATGAACCTTTCTCCTGCTAGTTGGTACAAAGGGTAGATCTACCTAGCATAGACCACAATAAAAACTTTGCAAGGGTTCAATTCCTCCCTACTCTATCCAAGCTCCCACCACTACACACTAGAAATGCTTAGTAAAATCCATAAGGTCCTTTCTTTAAAATTTTCAAAAACAAAACTGGTGCCATAATTGAGTTAAAGCAGAGCTCCACCCAAAAGAAGACGCTCTGCTTGTTTGCCCCCCCCCCCTGCCACATTTGGCACCTTTCAGGGGGAGGGGGGAGCGGGTATCTGGTTTTGACAGGTACCTGCTCCCACTTCCGGCTGAGTTTGCCATGGCAAAATCAGCCGGAAGTTGGGCCCCCCTCCTCCCTTTCCCCCATTGCTGGGCCATTCACAAAGCGCAGCAGGCTTTGCGCATGCGCAGGAGGGAACTGGCTGTGAAGCTGAAAGGCTTCACTGCCAAATTCCCTTAGCCGAGATGGCGATGGCAGCACCCAAGAGCCGATTGAAAAATCGTCTCGGGTGAAGACACCGTAGTATTCGTGGACAGGTAAGTGTCCTAATAATAAAAGTCAGCAACTACAGTATTTGTAGATGCTGACTTATTTTTTTCTTAAGGAGCCTCAAGCTCTGCTTTAAGCAAAGCGACTTCCATGCACATATCTGTATACAAATGTAATTAAAATTGTTGGATGGCCGACTATTTTAAAGCGATATTAAAAATCTTGTTTTGTTTTCTTAAAAAAAAAACTTTATACTTACCTGCTCTGTGCAGTGGTTTTGCACAGAGCAGCCTGGATCCTCCTCTTCTCGGGTCCCCCATTGGCCCTCCTAGCTCCTCCCTCCTGCCAGGTGCCCCCTCAGCAAGCAGCTTGCTATGGGGGCACGCTTCTAACCCATGGCTCTGTGTGTCCATTCACACATGGAGCCATGGCTCTGCCACGCCCTTTCCATCTCCTGATTGGCTCACTGGCTGTGACTTCCAGCAGTGGGAGCCAATGGCTCCTGCAGCTGCCAAAAGCTAATCAGGAGTGCGAGTGCCCTGAGAGGCAAGGCTCTCGTGGATATCGTTGGATCAAGAGGGGGCTCAGATAAGTATTTGTGGGGGCTACTGTCCGCAGAAGGTTTCTATGTATATGAAGGTTAAAAAAAACCTTGTGCCATATCAAACACCAAGTCTTTACTTAGTTTTACAGTTTCCGCACTAAGAGCCCATTCCCACCACTGAGTTGTGGCACTGCACCTTATAGGTGTTGGTGCGCTGCAGCGCCATTCGCTGTTAGCAATGCACTTCCAAAATGCGTGTGTGTTGCACCTTGTCCTGTGCCATGCAGCCCTATTTTTATGTGCATTACTGTGCAGTGCAGCCCAATCGCACTGAATGGGGCTGTTTTATGCACAGTATTGCAACCCATCACGTATGCTGTAGAGGAAATGGGTCCTAAATGTACATAAGACAAACGTTAACATTTATAAAACACAAATTATATAAAATATAATAACCAAATACATTGCATCTGCATTTCTAGGAAAACAAATGATCACTCACCTCAGTCATTAAGATCAATCCTCTGTTGAATACAACAAGAAGTCTGTCTTCATCGGACTCCAACAATATTCTAAAGGCACTGCAAGACAGGTAAAGCCATGCAAGGTCATTTAAGGGTTGTGCACACAATAAGATTATCGGACAAACTTGTTTTTTTTTGCATGCTAGTCTCATATCGAAAATGAGGTTATTCAATTTACGAAAATACTCGTATGACAGATTACAACTTCGGAAGTAATGTATTGTATTTTCGGACAAAAACTGTACTGATTAAAACGAAAATCGAATGATCTGGAATCGAACGAGAACATTTTTCATGTTTGTCGCCTAATTATTTCAGATGAACTGTCGTAATCGGCCCTCAAAAGCTGTGTACAAACGAACAATTATCATAGGATCGCTTCAAAAAGCAGCATTTTTCATGCAATTTTCTGGTCGTGTGTACTAGGCTATACAAATGGGTTTCTTCCAGACCTCCTTTACCTATGTATTCCTCACATTAATAAGATTTACATTGCTACATATGAAAGTTCATTCCAAGAAAATAAAAAACTCTTAAAGTGGTTGTAACCTTAAAAAAAAAAAAAAAATAGGATTTTTATAACAGCTTACCTGTAAAATCCTTTTCTTGGAGTACACCACGGGACACAGAGCTAGTCATTACATAATGGGTTAAGGGTCACCAGCGGTGATTGGACACTGGCACAACCAATGGAAGACAGTTCCCCTCCATATAACCCCTCCCATCAGGGAAGTACCTCAGTTTTGTAGCAAAGCAGTAAGGTTCCCATAAGAAGGGTGGGACCTCTGTGTCCCGTGGTGTACTCCAAGAAAAGGATTTTACAGGTAAGCTGTTATAAAAATCCTATTTTCTTTATCGTACACCACGGGACACAGAGCTAGTCATTACATAATGGGACGTCCCAGAGCAATGCTCATATGAAGGGGGGGAGACACAGATCAAAACAGGCCGCTTGCGGACCAGAAGCCCTATACTGCTGCCTGCAGCACACTTCGCCCAAAGGCGGAATCCTCATGTCCTTTCACATCTATTTGATAGAATTTGGAAAATGTATGGACTGAAGACCAAGTTGCAGCTTTACAGATCTGAGCCATCGAAGCCTGGTGGTGCACTGCCCATGAAGCACTTATCGCCCTGGTAGAGTGCGCCTTAACAGGAAAAGGAGGAGTCCTGTTCTTTAAACCATAAGCTTGAACAATTACTTGTCTAATCCACCTGGAAATGGTGGATTTTGATACCGCTTGGCCCTTCTTGGGACCATCTGGTAAAATAAACAAAACATCTGTTTTACGTATCTGAGCGGTTGCTTGCAGATACACCCTTACCGCTCTCACTAGATCTAGAGAGTGTAATAATTTTTCCCCCGCCGTCCGCGGGTTTGGAAAAAAGGAAGGCAGAACAATGTCTTGATTCAAGTGAAAAGCCGACACCACCTTAGGCAGAAAAGCTGGATGGGGTCGTAGTACGATCTTGTCCTTGTGACAAATTAGATAAGGCTCTTTACAAGAAAGAGCTGCTAGCTCTGATACTCTCCTAGCAGAAGCTATAGCAATCAGAAAGGCCAATTTCCTACTTAATATAATTAAAGGAATATGGCGAATAGGTTCAAAAGGTTGCTTTTGCAACACTGACAATACCAAATTCAAATCCCATGGACACAAGGGAGACCTGACTGGAGGATTTATCCTCAGTACCCCCTGAATGAATGTCCGAACTAGGGAGTGAGATGCCAATGGTCTCTGAAAGAAGACTGATAGAGCCGATATTTGCCCTTTGATGGTGCTAAGGGCTAATTTCATATCCACTCCTAACTGGCAAAAAGCAAGAATCCTACTTATTTCATATTTCAGAGGATTCCAACTTCTGGATTCACACCAGGAAACGTATGCTTTCCAGACTCTATGATAGATGAGTCTGGAGGCTGGCTTTCTAGCATTAATGAGCGTAGAAAGAACCAGGCCAGAGACCCCTCTCTTTTTCAAAATGTGGGTCTCAGCAGCCAGGCCGTCAAATTTAGCCTTTGTAAGGAAGGGTGGAATACTGGACCCTGTGACAACAGGTCGTGTCGAAGTGGAAGCATCCAGGGCCTTCCTATCGCCATTTTTACGATCTCGGCATACCAAGGCCTCCTGGGCCAGTTTGGGGCCACTAGGATTACTGGTATTCCCTCCTCCTTGATCCTGCGAAGCAGTCTTTGTAGAAGAGGGATCGGAGGGAATGCCTAGATCAGTGAGAACTGATTCCATGGAGTTATTAGAGCGTCTGTCCCGTAGGCTAGAGGATCTCTCGTTCTGGACACAAAGTTGTCCGATTTCTTGTTGAACCTGGAAGCTAGCAGGTCTACATCTGGGTTTCCCCATCTCAGACATATGGCCTGAAAGATCTCTGGGTGAAGAGACCACTCTCCTGGTAGCAGCTGCTGACGACTCAGGTAGTCTGCTTGCCAGTTTTCTATCCCTGGAATGAAGATTGCAGAGATGCAAGGTACATGCTCTTCTGCCCATGCCAAGATCCGGTTCACCTCTCTTTGGGCTGCCCGACTGTGGGTGCCTCCTTGGTGATTGATGTAAGCTACTGCCGTAGCATTGTCGGATTGAACCCGAACTGGGTAGCCCTGTAACCTGTATGTCCAGGTTTTGAGGGCTAGATATACCGCCCGGATCTCTAGCACATTGATGGGCAGGATCCCCTGAGTCTTGGCCCAGGTTCCCTGGGTAGAAGCCTCCTCGAATACTGCACCCCAGCCCGATAGGCTGGCATCCGTAGATACCACCTTCCAGGCCACTGGGAGGAAGGACTTTCCCTTCCGTAAATTCCTGGCTTCTAGCCACCAATTGAAGCTGTGGCGTACTTGTGAGGACAGGCGCATGGGTATATCCAGAGCTTGGCTCTTCCTGTTCCAGGAGGCTAAAATATTGCCTTGAAGTAGTCTCGAATGAAACTGGGCGTAAGGGACCGCCTCGAAGGAGGCTACCATCTTTCCCAATAGTCTCATGCAAAGGCGAATAGACGGCCTCTTGTTTGCTTTGACCTTGTGGATCAGGTCTTTCAGAGACTGTATCTTTGGCTCTGGCAGGTATACCCTGTTTTGGGCTGTATCTATGATCATGCCCAGGTACACTATCCTTCTTTGGGCCTGGAGAGAGGATTTTTGTAAGTTTATAATCCATCCTAAATGCTCCAGGTATCCCACTGTAGTGTCTACAGCGTGATCCAATCCCTCCTTTGACTGATCTATTAATAGTAGATCGTCTAGATAGGCTGTTACCGCAATGCCCCGTGTTCTTAGGTTTGCTAACAGAGGAGCTAGCACCTTTGTGAATACTCTGGGCGCGGTGGCTACACCAAATGGCAGGGCCACAAATTGAAAGTGGCGATCTTCTACCGCAAACCTTAGGAATCTTTGGTGAGCGGGGAGGATTGGTATGTGTAGATATGCGTCTTTGATATCTATGGACGCAATGAATTCTCCGCCTTTTAAAGTAGCGACCACGGATCGAATAGTTTCCATTCGAAAATGGCGAACGTTCAGAAACTGGTTTAGATTTTTTTTAGATCCAGGATGGGTCTGACTTCTCCGTTCGGTTTTGGAATCACAAAGAGGTTTGAGTAAAAACCTGAACCTTGCTCCTTTTGGGGTACCTCTGTAACCACACCTTGAGCTATTAAGTGATTCAAACCTTTGAAGAAGGATCCTCTTTTTTGTGGATCCTTGGAGAGTCTTGAACTTCGGAATTGAGAAGATGGGATCTCTCGAAATTCCAGTCTGTACCCTGAGGATATTGTGGATACCACCCATTTGTCCTGGGTTTCTGTCCGCCAAGTCGCTGAGAACTGACGAAGCCTTCCCCCCACTCGGCCGAGCGGGGGCGCCCCTTCAATGAGAGGTTTTGGGGGCTTGCTTATTAGCTCTTGAACCCCACGGCTTCTTGTTCTTCTGAGCCTGTTCTTTGGCTTTTTTGGGCGGCTGAAAAGGCCGTCGCCACTGGCTGGAGTCAGATTTCCCGGGAGCTGGGGAGAGAGTGTGTTTAAAACAAGGTCTCTTGTTTTTCTTTCTCTCAGGTAAAAGTGTCGTTTTACCACTTGATATCTTTTGGATATATCTTTCTAAATCTTCCCCAAAAAGGCGTTCGCCATGGAACGGGAAACTTGCCAACAACTTTTTGCATGGGGCTTCCGCTGACCAATGCTTAAGCCAAAGTACTCTGCGCATCTGTACCAGCTGGAGTGTAAGGCGTGATGCCTGTATGATAGAATCTCTCATGGCATCCACTGTGAAGCATAAGGCTTTAGGCAAATTCTCCCAATTTTTAGCCTGCTCTGAAGGCAGCTCCTTCAGCCCCTGCTTTACCTGTTGGCTGACGACCTGACACATACCGACTGCTGCTACTGCAGGTTGGATAATTGAGCCGGCCAAAAGGAAGGAGGATTTCAGTAAGGATTCCAACTTCTTCTCAGAAGGATCTTTAAACACTTGTACATTATCCACTGGACATGTCAGGTTTTTATTTACACAAGAAATAGCCGCATCTACCGTAGGCAGGCTCCATTTCTTTAAAAAATTTTCCTCCATAGGATAAAAAATGTTAAACTTTTTTGGAGGTGAAAAACGCTTATCTGGATGTTGCCAGTCTGCGTACAATAGATCCTCTAGTAACGGATGAACCGGGAAGGAGCATGCACCTTGCAGGGATCTTAATGATCCTAGGGAGGAGACAGGTGATTCTGTTACCTCCAAAGAGGGTAACCTAAATGCAGCTCGCACGGCTCCTGCATAGCATTGCACCTGTGACTTTAAAATCTGGGATACCGAAAAAGGCTCATCCGATATCCCTGATCCGTCTGACTCCTCATCCTCTGCTGATGTAGCCTCCTCCTCATCCTCCTCCTCCTCAGGTACTTCTGAAGGGAGGTCCAATACTGGAGGAGATCTGCTTCGCTTATTGTCCTTTTTAGAGGATTTAGCGATTAAAGTAGCAATTTTCTCCTCCAGATTATTTAGGGCAGCTGATAAAGTGTCCTCAGTGACATATGCAGGCCCAGGCTTCACTGGGGAAGCCGCCATACCTGACAGAGGTAATGGCTCATCCTGTACAGGTGCTTTTGGCAACACAGGAGAGGAAGGTACCGAGTCAGCACAGCTAGAGCCCCCTGTCTCAGGCGGCGGTGCTCTTTTATCTCTTTTTGTCCGCATTACTTCCCCTGGAAGACTTACTGTTTAGACAAAATACAAGGTACCTAAATGCATATACTACCGTGTTCAGTTTAGCAAATACATTAAGTATGCAACTTTTAACACATAACTATGCATAACATGGATGTCTTTCTAGGAAGTCCAACCACATGGAGTCTTACGTCCCTGTATAGCTGCTGTGTTTCTCTGCCAGGAACAAGAGAACTAACGAGCTTGCTTGCTGCTGCAGTGCTTTTTACACTGACAGTCTTTTAAATTTGGCGCAGTTTCTGTGCCTGCGCGCGCCACGTGCCCGCGCACGCCTCGCCCCCCCCCTCCGATAAAGCGCGCTCGCGCGCGCGGCCTTTAGCGCTATGGTGGTGGCCATAGTGAGAGAGGACTCTCATCAGCCCCTGTCCCCACTTACCTGCATCTGCAGGTGTCTGTATCGGCCACCGGAAGGAGGAGCGGGGTGCTCAAGCAAGCTCAGTAGCGGAGGTGACGAGCAGTGTACTTCGCCGAAGCCGACACTGAACAGAGTGAGGTGAGTATATTCAGCTCTTTACTCCCCCCAGTGGTGGAAAAAAAGAAGACATCCACTTTTTGAAAAAGGTCCCAATCTAGTTATGGACCTTCTAATCTCACCTTATCCACGCCGCAGGTTTTTCTGCTGAAAGTTTTCAGACAGATACCAAACTTCACCCTTCACGGTGGGCTATGTGTGCCAACCTTCAGGGATATGGGTTCCTATTTAAAGGATACCTCTCCCCTGGGCCTTGTACAAGACTCTTACCAGGACTTTATAGCGAAATAGCGAAAGTGCTGGATCTTAGAGCCCAGTCCTCCGAAGAGAGACATTACAGGCGACGCCTCATGGATGAGGCCCGGATCCCATCCAGATTCAGCTCATTTGTAGGCGTCTTGGATGGATCCGAAAGCATAGCTCTTTTACCCCCAGAGGGTCTCTTTGGTAGAGCTTTCCTTTAGCACCTCCTAACGCGTCCAACACCTTTCGACACTGGCGAAAAAACTGAGGTACTTCCCTGATGGGAGGGGTTATATGGAGGGGAACTGTCTTCCATTGGTTGTGCCAGTGTCCAATCACCGCTGGTGACCCTTAACCCATTATGTAATGACTAGCTCTGTGTCCCGTGGTGTACGATAAAGAAATACTGCTCCTTTACAGCAGGATACACGGCATAGTGCTTGTGCTGTTTCATTTGCCCCTCATGGCTGCTGATCCCCGATTACCATGCTCCGGTTACGTGCCCCCACCATCCCGCTTTCTCTCCTCTCCCCCCCCCCTTCATCCCTGCCTGTCAGCTCGGGAGTCTGTTACCCATCTGCTCCCTGCCCTTCTCGCTGCTATAGCTGATAAAATTAGTAGTGACAAATCACGTAATCCCTTCTCTTACATGAAGATCTAATTTGCAGTGTGTACACATTCCGCAAACTACCCTCTTTACAGCGCCAATGGGTGCCCGTGTGAACTCCCGTCGCTGCTCTCCTGACATCGGCAGGGAAACAGCCGCTCCTACTTTGGTGTTCTGATCGAGGAAGAACAGCGCCGGCAGGTCACGTGAGCCCCCTGCGGCGCTGTAAATGAGGTATCTTGCGGAATCTTTTTTTTTTTTTTTTTTAAACACACACCCTGCACATTGAATCTACATGTAAGAGTGGATTACACAATTTGTCATAGGTGAATTAACCAACCACTTTAAGTGGCAAAGAACTTCATCTATTAGGCCCTATTCTCCTGCAGTGACCTGTATTTTACTGCAAGGATATAAGGAAAACCAGTGTTTTCTATGTCCTGTTCACACCACAATCCTGGTGTCATGTGCAGCGTGTATGTACACAATGCAGATCTATTAAAAAAAAAAAAAGGAAAAAGTATTATTTTGTCCCAGGGACCAATAGAAATGTAACATGCATAAAAACGCGCATCAACGCACATAAAAAAATTCATGCCAACAGAAGGCAATGTATATCCAGTCTTTTGAGCATTTTTAATGCATTTTAATGTATGAACTGGCCCTTATCCTCCAGTAAATGAAATAAAAAATGTGATTAGTCATCGTGGACCTGTACTTTGGCTATAATTTTGTTTGTTTTATAAAAGGTCCCTACACTTTTGTAAGTGGCAGCATACTGCAAGTGCAGAGCACCACCTCCTGGACACTTTGATAAGTCCTCTAAGACAACCATTGTCCTTAGTAAGGCTGCCTTCACACTGAGGCGCTTTTGCGCTAAAAATAGCGCCTGCAAAGCGCCCTGAAAGAGCCGCTCCTTTATATCCAGTGTGAAAGCCTGAGGGCTTTCACACTGGAGCGTTGAGCTGGCAGTGCGGTAAAAAAAGTCCTGCCAGCAGCATCTTTGCAGTGAATATACCGCTCCTACAGTGCCCCTGCCCATTGAAATCAATGGGGCAGCGCCTCCAAAGCGGTGTTTTTGAGGGTGGGTTCAACCCTTTTTTGGCCGCTAGCGGCCGAAAATCGCGGCAAAAACTACGGTAAAGCGCCGCTAAAAATAGCGCCACTTTACCGCCGACGCACCCAGCGCTTCAGTGTGAAAGTATCAATAGACAATTCCCTGGAACAAAGTCTTGTAACTGGAATATTAAAGTAAACATTTAAAAAATCCTAGGCTCAAAGGCCATGGAACTGAGCTAGAGGCATCATCCAGAAAAACAAGATCTTTTCTGCTTAATGCAGCTGTAACATCCCTCTCTACAGAACATTGTCATGGCATGGATACATACAATTATAAAAACTAATGAACTATGATTTTGCCATAACTGAATTCACCCTTCTCATGAACCATATAAGACAGGAAGAAAGGCCTCAAGGAACTATTTGTTCAGACAAAATTATGTTAACCAAACGTAATCAGTGCACATGTGGTTTCAGGTTTACTTAACGATTCAACTCCAGTTGACAATGCTGGGAGGACCTGATGTTTGAGGTAAGTAAATAAAAGTATTTGATCAAGGAAGATCCAGGTTAGGATATCACAGCTTCATACGAGAGATTGAACTAAAAACCATAAATCTCCGAGATTGTTACCGTGTTTCCCCGAAAATAAGACCTACTGCGATTTTCTTGAAGGGCTGCAATATAAGCCCTACCCCGAAAATTAGCCCTAGTGTTGAGTGCTGGAATCCACTCCGGTGCAGTAGTATATACTGTAGACTGTGTGTCTATGTGATACAATTGTGCCAAGTACCTTCAGAATAGCGCCGCTCTGCGATCAGCTAATCTTCTGCTCCTCTCCTCCCAGCTGTCAGCTGGGGATTTGTCCCTCCCCCCTTAACCTCTACAGTGCTCGGAGCAGGGAGGAGAGGTCCGGCAGGCTAAGGAGATGGCCAGCTGCACTCAGCTGATCTCCCCCTCTCCAAGATGTCAGCGGGGGATCTCGGCCCCCTCCCTGTGCAGAGCTCCGGTGAGCTAAAAAAGTGGCGAGCTGCGCTCAGCTGATCTTCCCCTCTGAGATGTCAGCAGGGGATCTCGGCCCCCCTCCCTGTGCAGAGCTCCGGTGGGTCACAGGTGCTATAAGAAGGTATGTGGCACTACATCTCAGCATGCAGCAGTTTTGCATTGTGTGATTCTGTAACGGAGTGGATTCCAATAGTCGACAAGCACTTTTACACACAGGATTCCTGACAGGCAGGGAGGGTTAGAGACAGCACATGGCATGATAAGACCTAGCGCTACTGTGTCTTTTGTTGCCAAAATTAATATAAGACCCGGGCTTATTTTCAGGAAAACACGGTAATTAAACCCTCATAGTTCCAAGGATGAAACCATCTCTCCCAGAGAAATCCAGTGTTGACTTAGCGGTTGCCTAAAACAATGGCATAGACACCCAGTTAATTATACACCAAATTAAATCCAGTTTCAGCTCAAAACAAACGTGTATATATATATATATATATATATATACATACACACACATACACACACACACATTAAATGACAATGCTTGCTATATACAAGAATCAGAATATGCCAGAAGTCATCCGAGAACAAGGTATGGAACTGACATGAGACTGCAGCGGTAGATTCCCATGATC
Organism: Rana muscosa; assembly: GCA_029206835.1. Taxonomy (NCBI): domain Eukaryota; kingdom Metazoa; phylum Chordata; class Amphibia; order Anura; family Ranidae; genus Rana; species Rana muscosa. The sequence continues at coordinate 141,310,556 of CM055121.1, read as the reverse complement.
TGTAACCGGAATAATGCATAAACTGAAGTTTATCACTGTCACATATTAAACCACAAATATAATTTCAGAAGACACCATCAGACAAAGAACATGAGATATGCCTATCCACATATTGACACAAATATGATTGGGAGAAGGGGGAGTTTATTTTGTCCCATGAATACAGGACATTCACAGTATATTTACTAAAGTTCTAAATTTCTTGAAACCAGCAAAGTACACAATATGGGGACAGCGCACTAATGAGTATGAAGGCGGGTAATCACCAGATAATCGGAATTCCAATTATATAACTGCAATGACCACTAGTGGGCAGATGAGAAATGGACAGTTACCACCAAATTTTGGAACCAACCAATCATGAGATAAACATGAGGGGGAGGTACCAATTTAAAAAATGATACTTCACCCTATAAAACACAGACACATTCTTCTCAGGATGGAACCACGCACACCCACTTGCTGATACACTTTCTGGACAATTGAGAAGGCTGTTGCCCATTGACCACGCCCCATATCGCTGGACTTTGCTGCCAGAAATATCCATCTATGCTCTTAATACTTTGCACACCTTCCCTCTCGAAGCAGTGGCGAGATACAGACTAAATATACTGACTAACCTTTTTGCTCCCAAAATTTTAGGGATTAGATTATTATTGCTTGTATCTTATTAATTACAGTGTGCAGGGAAATTTACTAAAGTTTTCCTACATAGTCTGTCGATGTTATATGTTGAAATTGTGTACGGGTAAATTAGGTATAGATCTGTATTGCAGCCAAATTGCCTATTGTTGGTTTCCAGGAAAATGGTTTATTGTCCACCCTACTTTAACAGATCTAGTGACTCTAGGGCTTATTTTAAAATTAAGTAGTGTTTTCATTTTGCTCTTAACCGCTTAAGGACCACCGCACGCAGATTTACGTTGACAGAATGGCACGGCTGGGCAAATGGGCGTATATATATGTCCCCTTTAATTTGACGGCCGTGTGGTCGTTTGCGACCCCGTCGCAAGCTCCGTGAAAGTGCCCGCGGACTCGATTTCCGCCGGTTATACCGCGATCGGGTCACAGAGCTGAAGAACGGGAAGATGTTAGTGTAAACACATCTCCCCGTTCTTCCTAGTGACAAGTCACTGATCGTCTGTTCCCTGTCATCGGGAACAGCGATCAGTGACGTGTCACAGCAAGCCACACCTCCTACAGGTTAACCCCTTCACTGCCAGTGTAATTTTTATAGTAATCAGTGCATTTTTATAGCACCGGTCCCAAAATGGTGTCAAAAGTGTCCGACATAATGCCATTACTAGTAAAAAAAAAAAAAAATAATAAAAATGCCACAAAACTATCCCATATTTTGTACACACTATAACTTTTGCGCAAACCAATCAAACGCTTATTGCAATTTTTTTTTACCAAAAATGTGTAGAATACGTATCGGCCTAAACTGAGGAAAAAAACGTTTATATATTTTTTGGGGATATTATAGCAAAAAGTAAAAAATATTGAATTTTTTTCAAAATTGTCGCTCTATTTTTGTTTATAGCGCAAAAAATAAAAATCGCAGAGGTGATCAAATACCATCAAAAGAAACCTCTATTTGTGGGAAAAAAAGGACATCAATTTTGTTTGAGAGCCATGTCGCACGACCACGCAATTGTCAGTTAAAATGACGCAGTGCCGAATCGCAAAAAGTGCTCTGGTCTTTGGCCAGCGAAATGGTCCGGGGCTTAAGTGGTTAAAGTGGTTGTATACCCTCGGAAAATAGGATGTTTGTACTCACAAAATCACAAAATCCTTTTCTCTGAGTTCATGGATGGACAGAGTTTTAATCTTGACAAAGTGGGTATTAGCCTTCATTCAGGAGTGACTAGGCAGAAAGTGTTAACAACTTCAAAGGCGAACAGCCCCGCCCATGGGACGGTCCTACTGGCTATATCCCCTCAGCCTGCACTAAGCAGATCAGTTCGTCAAAAGCAGTACAAACTTAGAAACGAGGGGTGGGTGCTGTGTCCGTCCATGAACTCAGAGAAAAGGATTTTACGGTGAGTACAAAAATCCTATTTTCTCTTTTGTTCCTGGATGGACACAGTTTTAATCTTGACAAAGTGGGACGTCCCAAAGCAGTGTCAAAAATGAGGGGTGGGAACAGCATTAAAAACAACTTCACCCCAAAACAAAACAGAGCTCCTCAACGGAGGAGTTGCAACTCTAAACAGCCACCTGCAATACCTTGCGTCCGAAAGAAGCATCCGAAGATGCATATACATCAACTTGTAAAGTTTAGTGAAAGTGTGAACGGGCGAGTAGGTTGCCGCCTTACACACCTGGGAAACAGACACCTGACGTCAGAAAGCCCAAGAGGCACCTCTTTTCCTGGTCGAATGTGCCGGGAAAGGGAGGCGCCTGACCCTTCATGGCGTAAGCCTGATCACGAACTGTCAAATCCACCTAAAGATGGTGGCCGACGAGACCGCTGGGCCCTTCTTGGGACCAGCCACCGAAACGAACAGTGAGTCTGAACTCCGGAACAGAGCAGTATACTCTCAGAGCTCGGACAACGTCCAAGGAATGCAACATCGTCTCCTTAGGATTCGATGGATGAGGACACAAGGATGGCAGTACAATATCTTCCTTGAGATGGAAGGTCGAAAAACGACCTTAGGAAGAAACGAAGGCTGCAGACGCAGCACCACCTTATCCTTGTGGAAGATCAGATAGGGAGCCTTGCATACCAAGGCTGCCTGCTCAGAAACCTGTCTTAACGGACATAACAGCCACCAAAAGGACCACTTTCTGAGAAAGTGACAAGGGAATCTCCCTGAAGTTCTCAAACGGTGGTTTCTGAGGCACCTAGAGACCATGCCGTTAAAGCCATTGACTGTAAGCAGGATGGCGTATGGGACCCTGCGACAGCAGGTCCTCTCGTAGCGGTAGACGCCAAAAGGACGTCCAGAAAAAATATAAAAAACCCCCGGACCTATGGGCCCGAAGGGAGCCATTATGCTAGGCAGAAAAGAACTGATCTGCTTAGTGCAGGCTGAGGGGATATAGCCAGTAGGACCGCTCCCTGGGCAGGGCTGTTCGGCTTTGAAGTTGTTAACACTTTCTGCCTAGTCACTCCTGAATGAAGGCTAATACCCACTTTGTCGAGATTAAAACTGTGTCCGTCCATGAACGACAGAGATTTTTTTTTAATTTTTTACCCCTGTAAGGCAAAAGGCATAATGAGCTAGTATGCACCGCATACTAGCTCATTATGAAATACTTACCTTAGAACGAGGCGTCGGTAACTTAACTGGTCAACGCCGAGGGAGATGACATGTTGCCCCGGCGTGACTTCTGGGTATCGCGGCTCCAGCGCTCTGAGTGGCTGTAGCCGCGATGTCGTCACTCCCTCACATGCGCGCGGGAGTCTTCTTTCCGGCAAAGTCTGGCATCTGCTGGGCTTTCAGCCGAGAATGCCCTGTGCGCATGCGCCGCTGCAGTCAGCGGCTCATTGCGAGGGGAATATCTCCTAAACCATACAGGTTTAGGAGATTTTTTTTTACCTACAGGTAAGCCTTATTATAGGCTTACATGTAGGTAAAAGTGTAAAAACTGACTATACAACCACTTTAAAGATGCATTCCTTTCTCTCCTCCGGCCGCAGAAAGTCAGAAATAATTTTAAGAGTGTTCAGGGATCTTATTTTATATTTTTAAAGCACGGTTAATCACCCTTTTATAGTTGGTTGTAGCTGTCCCAGGTTTTGTCTTTTAAATTTAAAAGAAATTACCTTCGTATTGAATTGATGTTTTTGATTGTGTGTGTGAAATAGGAATCGCCAGTAATTCTGGTTTTGTATGAAATTATACAATTCTACTTGTATTTTAATAAATTATATTTACTTATTAATTTATTGGGAGAGATTTATACATTGGTAAGAAATCACCATAGATTAAATAACTCAGGAAATTGTTGTGGTATACTATTGGACGTCTGAACAAAATTCATATTGTATTAAGTAATTTATTAATTGCTGTAATAGGCTGGAGGCACTGTCTATCAACTAGTTATAATTCAGGCAACTCCAGTGAAAAAAAGTCAGCAGCTTCAAAAACTGGAGCTGCTGATTATTAAAAAAAAAAAAAAAAAGCCACTCACCTGTCCCACCATCCAGTGCTGTGCTCACCCCAGTCGGTTTCACCCGTTGTTTTCTTTCCTCGGTGTCGGCATTTCAACTATGGGCACCCGGCTGTGACAGCTTGCGGCTTCAGAGCCAGGTAACTGCATTGTGAATGGTGAATGCAGTCTTTTGGGACCTGACACAAGTGCCAATTCTTCAAGAAGAGCAGGAGATAAGTCCTTAAAGCGGAACTTCCTCTTTTGGGTGGAGCTCCATTTTAAGTTTATGACACCTCAAAACGCAGGTTGCAAATGCAGTACTTCTGTATCATGCGATTTGGTTGCAGTGTATTTTTTTTAAAGAACTGCATGCACTACTTATGTGTGGTCAGGTGCGATTCAGCCCATTAAAAATGAATGGGCTCAAATCGCACCATAGACCTACTGACCTGGCAACGAAAGGGTTAAAGTGATATTAAAGTCTTGTTTTTTTTCTTTAACGAGAACATGTCACACTTACATGCTCTATGCAGCGATTTTGCACAGAGCAGCCCAGATCCTCCTCTTCTTCGGTCCTTCTCCGGAGCTCCTGTCCCCTCCCTCCTGTCAAGTGCCCCCACAGCAAGCAGCTTGCTATGTGGGCACCCGAGCCGCAGCTGTGTGTCCATTTAGACATGGAGCCGTGGTTCGGCTCCTCCCCCTCTCCATCTCCTCATTGGCTAATTGACTGACCGCGGTGGGAGCCAATAGTGCCACTGCTCTGTCTCACCCAATCAGGAGGGAGAGTCCTGGACGGCCAAGGCACTGGATCAAGATTGGGCTCAGGTAAGTATTAGGGGGGTTGAGGGGAGCTGCTGCACACAGGTTTTTTTTTTATCTTAACCATTTACCGACCGGCTCATGCCGATATACACTGGCAGAATGGCTCTCCTGCGCAAACTGACGTACCTGTACGCCAGTCCATAAAAGCAGGATAGAGGGTGCACGCCATGGGAGCTATGTGTCCGCTGGCGGCCCACGATCGCGGCGAGGACAGGCAGAACAGGGAACTGCCTATGTAAACAAGGCATTTCCCTGTTGTGCCTAGTGACATGACAGGGATCTACCCGCTCCTAGTGATCTCTGTCATGTCCCAGGCATCCCATCTCCCCTACAGTTAGAAAACGCTGAGAGAACACACTTAACCCCTTACCTGCCAGTGTCATTTTTATAGCACTGATCAATGTAGTAATGTTACTGGTCCCCAAAACGTGTCAGATTTGTCCGCCACAATGTCGCTTTTCGCTATAAATCGCAGATCGCCGCCATTACCAGTAAAAACAAAAATAAATAAAAGTCCCTAAATCGATCCCGTAGTTTGTAGACGTGATAACTTTTGCCAATCAACATATGCCTATTGAGATTTTTTTTACCAAAAATATCTAGAATTTTTTTTTGTGTGTGTGTATGAGAGATATATATATCGGCTGAAACTGATGAATACATTTGTTTATTTTTTTGGGGGGTATGTATTATAGCAGAAAGTTAAAAAAAAAAAAAAAAGGCCTTTTTTGTTTAACCATTTAAAGCGGAGGTGCAGCCGAAAAAAAAAGTCAGCAGCTACTAACAGTGTAGCTGCTGACTTTTAATAAGGGTACTTACCTGTCCTACTCGCCCGCGATGTCGGTCCTGCCACGGCGATTGATAGGTATCTGGGCTGATCCCGCTAACACTGCGTTTTTGGGAACCCTAAACTGCTGGGGACGCTAGTATAGATCTGATCAGATCAGATATTGATCTGTTCAGATACTATACCACTAAGGGGGGTGTATGCTTCACGCGTGGGTGTTAGCGTTACTGGCACTAACCTGACGCTGCCTGGGGTGTGACTCAGACCCTCTCTGACGCTAAAACCTAATTGATATCACCCGCCGGGCGATCAGGGGGTTAAACCTTTATTGGGTTATATACACGGCGGGTGCCCTGACACTATAAAAAGCAAACTAACTAACCAGCGTCACCCGTAACACTTATATGGTGATCACTGGTGAAAGGGTTAACTAGGGGCAATCAGGGGGTTAAAACCTTTATTAGATAATATATGGGGGTACCTGACGCTATAAAAACCTGCGGCGAACCTAAAAAAAATTACCAGCTACCGATCTGCATCACCGACACTAAGACAGCGTTTAGAAAAACGATTGCTTAGCGACAGTGGTGATGGGGGTGAAAGGGTTACCTGGGGGGGCGATCAAGGGGGTTAAACCTTTATTAGATAATATATTGGGGTACCTGACGCTATAAAAACCTGCGGCGAACCTAAAAAAAATTACTGGCTACGATCTGCATCACCGACACTAAGACAGCGTTTAGAAAAACAATTGCTTAGCGACAGTGGTGATAGGGGGTGAAAGGGTTACCTGGGGGGCGATCAAGGGGGTTAAACCTTTATTAGATAATATATTGGGGTACCTGACGCTATAAAAACCTGCGGCGAACCTAAAAAAAAATGACCGGCTACCGATCTGCATCACAGACACTAAGACAGCGTTTAGAAAAACGATCGCTTAGTGACAGTGGTGATAGGGGGTGAAAGGGTTACCTGGGGGGCGATCAAGGGGGTTAAACCTTTATTAGATAATATATTGGGGTACCTGACGCTATAAAAACCTGCGGCGAACCTAAAAAAAATTACCGGCTACCGATCTGCATCACAGACACTAAGACAGCGTTTAGAAAAACGATCGCTTAGTGACAGTGGTGATAGGGGGTGAAAGGGTTACCTGGGGGGCGATCAAGGGGGTTAAACCTTTATTAGATAATATATTGGGGTACCTGACGCTATAAAAACCTGCGGCGAACCTAAAAAAAATTACCGGCTACCGATCTGCATCACAGACACTAAGACAGCGATCAGAAAAATGATCGCTAAGCGACAGTGGTGATAGGCGGTGAAAGGGTTATCTGGGGGGTGATCAGGGGGTTAAACCTTTATTAGGGGGGGTTAGGGGGCTACACTGGACCTAAGACTAAACTTTGGTGACACTTTTACAGTCACAAATGTCACTGATTGCAGTGATCACTAAATAAATGGTCACTGCAATCAGTGACACTGTGACTGGGGGCTGGGGGGGTGATCTGGGGTGTCTGGGGGGGCGATTTATGTCCCTATGTGTCCTGGTGTCAGTGTAGTGTTGTGTGCACTGATCTGATATCTTCTCTTGTACGGCGCTCGGTATATGTGAGCGCCGCACCAGAGATGACATCACTTCCTCCTGCTCCCTCTGTCTGACACAGACAGAGGGGGCATTTCCATTCGCCGGGAGCGATCGCGAGGGGGTGGCCAGAAACTAATGGCTGCCCCCTCATCCCGGAACGCTCCCGGACACTTAGCCACCGCTCACTGTATAGGAGGGGGGTCCGATTGGACATCCCAACTGTACAAAGGCAATCACATACACTCTACGTGATTGTGCCTGTCGGTGCCATTCTGCCGACGTATATATACAGTGAGCGGTCGTTAAGTGGTTAAGTAAAAAAAAATTCAGGGTGGACCTCCGCTTTAAGCCCCAGACCAATTTTGTTGCTAGAGGACCAGGCCCCTATTTGCGATTCGGCACTGCGTCGCTTTACTAATCCTATGAGGAATAAAATGTTCTTAAATTGTGTTTAACCACTTAAGCTCCAGACCATTTCGCTGGCCAAAGACCAGAGCACTTTTGCGATTCGGCACTGCGTCGCTTTAACTGACAATTGCGCGGTGGTGCGACGTGCCTCCCGAACAAAATTGACGGCCTTTTTTTCCCCACAAATAGAGCTTTCTTTTGGTGGTATTTGATAACCCCTGTGGTTTTTATTTTTTGCGCTATAAACAAAAATAGAGCGACAATTTTGAAAAAAAATGCAATATTTTTAACTTTTTGCTAAAATAAATATCCCCAAAAAATCTATATATAAAAAAAAAAAAATTCCCTTCAGTTTAGGCCGATACATATTCTTCTACATATTTTTGGTAAAAAAAAAAAAAAAAAAAAAATCGCAATAAGCGTTTATTGATTGGTTTGCGCAAAAATTATAGTGTCTACAAAATAGGGGATAGATTTATGGCATTTTTATTAATATTTTTTTACTACCAATGGCAGCGATCAGCGATTTTTATCGTGACTGCAACATTATGGCGGACACATCGGACACTTTTGACACATTTTTGGGACCATAGTAATTTTTACAATGATCAGTGCTATAAAAATGCACAGATTACTGTGAAAATGACACTGGCAGTGAAGGGGTTAACCTCTAGGTGGCGCTGTAGGGGTTAAGTGTGACCTAATGAGTGATTCTTACTGTAGGAGGGCGTGGCTTGGCGTGACACGTCACTGATCGCTGTTCCCTATGACAGGGAACAGACGATCACTGACATGCCATTAGGAAGAACGGGGAAAGGTTTGTTTACACTTACCTCTCCCCGTCCTTCAGCTCTCAGACCCGATCGCGGGACACCGGCGGCGATCGGGTCCGCGGGTCCCACGGGCGCGGTCACGGAGCTTCGGACCGGGTCGCGAGCGCGCCGCCACGGCTGGGATCTTAAAAGGGGACGTACCTGTACTCCCTTGTGCCCAGCTGTGCCATTCTGTCGACGTATATCGTCGTGCGGCGGTCCTTAAGTGGTTAAGGACCGCCTAACGCCGATATATGTCGGCAGAATGGCACGGCTGGGCACAAGGGAGTACAAGCACGTCCCCTTTAAGAGCCGTGGGTCGCGCTCGTGACCCGGTCGTGAGCTCCATGACCGCGCCGTGGGACCCGTGGACCTGATCGCCGCCGGTGTCCCGCGATTGGGTCACAGAGCTGAAGAACGGGGAGAGGTAAGTGTAAACAAACCTTTCCCCATTCTTCCTAGTGAGAGTATCACTGATTGTCTGTTCCCGGTCATAGGGAACGACGATCAGTGACGTCACACGCCAAGCCACGCCCCCACACAGTAAGAATCACTCATTAGGTCACACTTAACCCCTTCAGCGCCCCCAACAGGTTAACTCCTTTACTGCCAGTGTAATTTTCACAGTAATCAGTGCATTTTTATAGCACTGATCTCTGTAAAAATGACAGTGGTCCCAAAAATGTGTCAAAAGAGTCTGCCATAATGTCGCAGTCACGATAAAAATCGCTGATCGCCGCTATTACTAGTGAAAAAAAAAAATATTAGTAAAAATGCCATAAAACTATCCCCTATTTTGTAGACGCTATAACTTATGCGCAAAAAGATCAATAAGCGCTTATTGTGATTTTTTTCACCAAAAATATGTAGAAGAATAATAGGTATCGGCCTAAACTGAGGAAAAAAATGTTTTTTTTTATATAATTTATATTATAGCAAAAAGTTAAAAATATAGCATTTTTTTCAAAATTGTCGCTCTATTTTTGTTTATAGCGCAAAAAAAAACAAAAACGCAGAGGTGATCAAATACCAAACAAAAGCTCTATTTGTGGGGGAAAAAAAAGGATGGCAACTTTGTTTGGGAGCCACGTCGCCGATCGCGCAATGGTCAGAGATAGTGCCGAATCGTAAAAAGGGGCCTGGTCCTTCAGCAACAAAATGGTCCGGGGCTTAAGTGGTTAAAGTGCAAAAAATAAAAACCGCAGGTGATCAAATAACACCAAACGAAGGTTCTATTTGTGGGAAAAAAAGGACGTCAATTTTTTTGGGTGCAGCGTCGCACAACCGCGCAATTGTCAAATAAAGCGATGCAGCGCCGTATCGCAAAAAATGTTCTGGTCATTAAGGGGGAAAAACCTTCCAGGGCTAAAGTGGTTAATGCATAGAATGCATTAGGATAAAAAAACCTTCTGCCTTTACAACCACTTTAAAGAAAACTTGTACTTGGATTATGCAGGGCAAAGTAACAGATTTACGAAAAACTGTGGTGGGGCAACAAAAAAAAAAAAAAGGTACGCTGTGTGCTGCTGGGGAGGAGGGGAAGGTTAAAGTGAACTTGTTGGTTTACCCTATATTGCCAAAGCACAGGTTCACTTTAAATAACAATCAACACCAAAAATACAAAAACCGGTCACATGAAAAACCACAGCAAGAGCCACTCACATTGCATCTGGAAAATATTAGGATATCAACAATGTTATTGTGCCTCCAATAACACTGATAATATTGTTCACTGTCTCTTACCTTATTAAAGTTGTCCAGCAGGAGCGGCCATCTAAACAACGCAAATAACAGCTTATCGTAGTTTTCTTAAACTGTTTGATATCTTCCAGCTCCTCCTCTCTCATGTCTGGTCTCTGAGCTACAAAGAGCTGCATGAGATTAAACAGCTCTTCTACAGCCTGCACAAGCAAACACAACATTCAATTGCAAACTTTCCTTCACATTTTGTCTAGAATTGCAGAAAATTAACTCCATGCACACTAGCGGTTTTTATAAGCTCAAAAAAATGCTTGTAAAAAAAAAAAACAACAAAAAAAAACAACGCTGGATAAAAAAAATGCTAATAGTAATTTTGTGCCGGCTTGTAGTAGTGTTTTAGTAGCTTTGAGGAGCGTTGGGCCCCTTTCACACTGGGGCGGGGAGGTGCGCTGGCGGTATAGCGGTGCTATTTTTAGCGCCACTATACCGTCATTTTTACCGCGATATTTGGCCGCTAGCGGTGCGGTTTTAACCCCCGCTAGCGGATGAGAAAGGGTTAAAACCGCCGAAGCAGCGCATTGCGGGCGGTATAGTCGCGTTGTCCCATTGATTTCAATGGGCAGCAGTGGTAAACACACTGCTCCTTCACCGCTCCAAAGTTGCGGCTAGCAGGACTTTTGGAGCGGTCCTGCTAGCGCACCGCTTCACATTGAAGACTGCAGGGCAGGATTTTTTCAGGCGTTTTTCAGACGCTATTTTTAGCGCCAAAACGCCTGAAAAATGCCCCAGTGTGAAAGGGGCCTTAGAGTTTTATTAGCATTTTTACAGTACAAAAACTGCTTGAAAAGGGTAGGAGCATTTAGCTTTTTTTCTGCTGGGAAAACGCTCACAAAAACCTCTACAAAATTAACCTTTCCGCTCCTAAACACTGAAGCTTAAAAAAGGCTTCTAGCATAAAAAATTGTGTGCATGGAGACATACAGGTATATAACACTATTGGCTTCTCTAGAAGCAGAAAAAAAATTTAATAAAATTGTTCATAATAGCTTTGAGGAGCTTATAAAAAACGCTAGTCTGCATGGAGCCTTAAATGAAAGTTCAATTTAAATCAGCTAAAAAGATTTCAGGTGCATCAAAATAAATGAAATGGCCTCAAAATGATTTGTTTGTTTTCTTTAAGCATATTGCAGGGAAAGACCCTTTGTCTCTGCGTGGAAACAGTGGACGCTCTGCAGAGATCTGATACAACCCTTACTAAAGCTCTTCAATCAGCTAAAAAAAAAACAAAAAAAAACTAAGCCTCGTACACACGATCGGATTTCCATCAGCCAACATACACGAAACTACGTGGTTTTTCAGCTCTTTAGCGCCACCCTTTGGGCAACTTCTGCTAATGTTTTCTTATGGTTAGCATTGGTTCGGAGCATGCGTGTTTGTACTTGGGATTTTTTTCCCGACGGACTTGTGTACACACGACTGGATAATCCGACATCACAAATTTGTTTTTGGAAAATTTGAAAGCATGCTATCCCACACATTTGTTATTGGAAATTCCGTCAACAATTGTCCGATGGAGCGTACAAACGGTCGGATTATCCGACAACAGCCTGCCATCACACAATTCCCGATCGTGTTTATCGCGCCCCCCCCCCCCCCCCGGAAGGTACCAAATGTAACAAGGGGGGGGGGGGGGGACAAATGAGTGGAAGTTCCACTTTTTGGGTGGAACTTCGCTTTAAGACCGAAATTTAATTTTGTGATTGATTATGCTAGCTGCAGAGAAATTGGTTAATTGAGAGGTAAGGACTACTACAGATTTTAAAGAAAATAATGCCACTTTACATACACATTTACCCCAAACACAATTTCTTTAAAAAGGTTCATTTTGCTCTAAGGTCCTTTCTAAGTGGTTTTCAAATAAGGTCAATTAGCTAGTGGAATATTATTGCATGAAAAGCTCCCTTATGTTCTAAACACTGTTCCTTTCACAATAATGAAACGTCAAGCTTTTCTCTCTTACCGCAGGGTACTGACTGGCATGCGGCGTAAGGTTTTTAAAGGCCCACTGAATGTTCTGATGTGAGGCAAGTTGACGGGTGAAGGCAGGAGACTGTTCACAGCACATCCGAAGAATGCCGTAATAAGCTGGCAGCATGCCACGATTGAAAAGCACCACGTCTTGGTCATCATGATCCGCCAAGATATAGTTAAAGGCAATATTCTTGGTCACCACAGGATTCTGAACAATAAGGCGCACATTCTCTGGGCAGTCAACACAGACATTGTACCAAAAGGAAAGCAGCGCTTGCTTGTTGTGGTTTGTGGCTATGGCTGGCTCAGACAGCTTTGGCTGGAAGAGGTTCCACAGGTCCATGAAATATGTGGAGAACATAAGTTTTTCAGTTTTGGAAATCAAACAATAAGTCATGAAGCTAAAATAGGGCACCAGCTTGGTGGTACCATGAACAGCAGCATCAACATAGAGTTTTGCTCTAGAAAGAAGGCCCAAGAGGACATTGTACACCTGGTGTAGTACCACTGTGGTTTCTGGGCTGAGGGGAAGGTCTCGTGTGGGAATGTGAAGAGAACGCGTGGATCTAAACATCTGACGAAATGAGTTGCTTGGAATTAGTGACACCAGCAGGTAGGCTGCAGCTGTAACATAATAAAAAGTGTTAGTTATCTTCAAAGGTTTCAAAGCTGAAATCAGAAAGTCCATGGATGAGTTTTAGATTGCTCATAAATACACCCCCTACTTCAGCACAATGTTAAGGCATAGGAAAGGATCAGCAATAACGAGAACTTCTATTATAATAACTAGGGCTGTACTGATACCGGATTTAACGGCGAGTACAAGTACCAATACTTTCGGTCAAGCACTCGTCAAGTACCGATATAACTTTGCAGTGCGATTTACGCCCACACAAAATGAATGGGCTCAAATCGCACTGCAAAGAATTGCATGCGCTGTGAACAGGAATGTGATACGATTCCGGTCTGAATCGCATGCAGGGTTTTCCCCGCACTGCTTCTGTGTGAACCCAGGCTGAAGTCGCTATGACAAGCCTGGGTTCACACAGGAGCGGTGCGGAACAACCGCATGCAATTCAGACAGGAATCGCATCACATTCCTGTTCAAAAGCATGTGATTCTTTGAAGTGCGATTTGAGCCCATTCATTTTGTATGGGCTCAAAATCGCACAGCAAAGTTATCAGTTTGGGGTATCAGAGCATTTGCACGCGTACAAGTGCAAATACTCTATGTACTCTATTATCTGTGCAACCCTAATAAGGTCTTTGAGCAACCCAATTTCCTTTTAAAAACATTAAATAGCATTTTGAAAATTAAAAAACAGCTTTATATTAAGATACTTAAAAAGTCATTCAGCATAAAGCGTGCTGTGATTTTCTTAAAACCCAAGTAAACTTTCAGTTGAAATCAACTAAATAGATTTCAGATGCGTTAAAACAAATGGTGTGCAAAGTCTTACACGCACGTTTCTTTAGAAAGCAGCCACAGAAAGTCCTTCCTCTGCTGCAGCGACCCCCTTGATCTGTGTGTGGAAGCAGCGGCTCTGCAGCGGTCCAACACAACCTCTGCTGAGTCAGAAGCAGAGCTCTCCAATCAGTAGAGAGCATGAGCTTTTCTGGTTGTAGCACCAAGTCTGAATCAGCAGGGAGCATGTTGGATGCATGCAGAGACCATCCTTCCACAAGGGTCCTTCTCAACAGTATGCTGGGAGTGGTCAGGATTTTCTTCACTGTGGGTGCTTTCTAAAAGAAACTTTAAAACTTTAACCACTGGACCTCCGGAAAGGTTTTACCCCCTTCAACGGGGCATTTTTTTTTTTTTTTGCTATTCAGCACTGCGCTACTTTAAAAAAAAATTCACACAAACAGGACTTTATTTTGGTGGTATTTGATCACTATTGGGTTTTTTATTTTATATAAGAAAATTTTAGGGGGGAAAAAAAACCCTCTAATTTGTGTTACAAAACCTAATGTAAAAGAAACTCTTGCGCTCAGGACAACACAACTTAAAAGCCTTATATATTACCGACACTGGGCCAATAACAAATAAAAATAGTGTGCTGTCCCTTTAAGAAATAAATCTTTTACTATGGATTAATACATAAAGTGCAAACAAACGTTAAAGAAATAGCAGTAATATATGGACCTGCATAAGAAGTTTTATCAGGGATTACGTCCAAAATAAATATAGCATCAATAAATCAATTCTAATAAAAGTCCATGTAAATATGTGGAAAAAGTGCAGTATGCTCTCAAAGATGCTGACGTGCGCAAAAGGTGCTCCTTTAAAGAAGTTGCCCGCTTACCCAACGATGTGGATCTCAAATTACAGGGATCATAAAAGGCATAATATCCAACCACCGATTGGTAATTCTCATATCAAAACCACATCTTAGTAATATGCTCTATGTTGGATTGAATTCGATCATACATGGTCTGCTCTAATACCCTTCTTAAATCGCTCACCAATGGGATCATATGTGGGAAGCAAGCAGGGAGAGACTTCTAGTGCAGTACCAGCAGGGTAAGTTTTTATTAAAAAGGTTAATTCCACTTACATTTAAGCAGCGAATACCAGGCTTAAAGTATAAAAAACAAACCAGCCGCAGTATCTCACAAACCCCCCAATCCCAGAAAATGCCAGTTTTGGCCAAACGTGTCGGAGAGAGTGTGTGTGATGTCACCACGTACCGGCGGATTGGGAAATACCACGGCCAGCTATTTTTTTATATTTGAAGCCTGATATTCACTGCTGAATTGTAAGTGGAGTTAAACTTTTTAATAAAAGCATACCCCGCTATATTAAACTACAAGTCTCTCCCTTCTTGCTTCCCACATATGATCTCATTGGTGAGCGATTTAAGAAGGCTATGAGAGCAGACCCTGGATCAACCGATTCAATCCATTATGGAGCATATTACTAAGATGCGGTTTTGATATGAGAATTCCTAATCGATTGGTGGATGGATATTATGCCATTATTATCCCTGTAATGTGGGATCCACATTGTTTGGTAAGCGGCCAACTTCTTTAAAAGGAGCACCTTTGAGAGCATACTGCACATGAAGCACTTTTTCCACATATATATACATGGAGTTTTATTAGAATTGATTTGATTGTCATTATATTTATTTTGGACTTATTGTTTATAATCACTGTTTAAACTTCATACGCAGGTTCATATCACTGCAATATGCACAATTCCTCTAACGTTTGTTGGCACTTTATGTATTGATCAGAGTGCACTATTGCGTCGCACTATTTTTTTAGGATTTGTTGTAAAACGTATTCAATATATATATATAAAAAGAAATAAAAATTCTGCAGAAATTGAGGCCTAAATATATTCTGCTAAATGTCTTTGGTAAAAAATTATTTTTACCAATAAGTGCATAGTAATTAGTTTGTACAAAAGTTGGTGTCCACAAACTATGGTATATAACACTGGAATTTACAAATTTAGGAGACGCTATACTTGTAATGGCAGCGATCAGCAACTTACAGTGGGACTATGATAGGGACTGGCTATCTGGGAGGGTCAATACCTGACACTTATGTCATTAATGACACGAATACAGTGATTATACTGTAAACTGACACTGTACTAATGACACTGGCTGGGAAGAGGTTAATATCTCAACCTGCCTAATAATGTGTAATGTGTGCTGCTTTTACTTTCTGATCTGGTCGTTTTTCTCCCTGCTTTTTAGGCTTCATGTACACAGGACATTGTTCAACCTCTCCTGAACGATTTAACTTGACAGCTAGAAACCGGTGTCTAAAAGTAGGATTTTTATAACAGCTTACCTGTAAAATCCTTTTCTTGGAGTACACCACGGGACACAGAGCCAATCATTACATAATGGGTTAAGGGTCACCAGCGGTGATTGGACACTGGCACAACCAATGGAAGACAGTTCCCCTCCATATAACCCCTCCCATCAGGGGAGTACCTCAGTTTTGTAGCAAAGCAGTAAGGTTCCCATAAGAAGGGGGGGACCTCTGTGTCCCGTGGTGTACTCCAAGAAAAGGATTTTACAGGTAAGCTGTTATAAAAATCCTACTTTCTTTATCGTACACCACGGGACACAGAGCCAATCATTACATAATGGGACGTCCCAAAAGCCCTATACTGCTGCCTGCAGCACCTTTCGCCCAAAGGCGGAATCCTCATGTCCTTTCACATCTATTTGATAGAATTTGGAAAATGTATGGACTGAAGACCAAGTTGCAGCTTTACAGATCTGAGCCATCGAAGCCTGGTGATGCACTGCCCATGAAGCACTTATCGCCCTGGTAGAGTGTGCCTTAACAGAAAAAGGAGGAGTCCTGTTCTTTAAAGCATAAGCTTGAACAATTACTTGTCTAATCCACCTGGAAATGGTGGATTTTGATGCCGCTTGGCCCCTCTTGGGACCATCTGGCAAAATAAACAAAACATCTTTTTTACGTATCTGAGCGGTTGCTTGCAGATACCCTTTACCGCTCTCACTAAATCTAGAGAGTGCAATAACTTTTCCCCCGCCGTCTGCGGGTTTGGAAAAAAAGAAGGCAGAACAATGTCCTGATTCAAGTGAAAAGCCGACACCACCTTAGGTAGAAAGGCCGGATGGGGTCGTAGTACAATTTTGTCCTTGTGACAAATTAGATAAGGCTCTTTACAAGAAAGAGCTGCTAGCTCTGATACTCTCCTAGCGGAGGCAATAGCAATCAAAAAGGCCAATTTCCTGTTTAATATAATTAAAGGAATATGGCGAATAGGTTCAAAAGGTTGCTTTTGCAACACTGACAATACCAAATTCAAATCCCATGGACACAAGGGAGACCTGACTGGAGGATTTATCCTCAGTACCCCCTGAATAAAAGTCCGAACTAGGGAATGAGATACTAATGGTCTCTGAAAGAAGACTGATAGTACCATCAAGGGTCAAATATCGGCTCTAAGGGCTAATTTCATATCCACTCCTAACTGGCAAAAAGCAAAAATCCTGCTTATTTCATATTTTTGTGGATTCCAACTTCTGGATTCACACCAGGAAACATATGCTTTCCAGACCCTATGATAAATGAGTCTGGAGGCTGGCTTTCTAGCATTAATGAGCATAGAAAGCGCCGGACCAGAGACCCCTCTCTTTTTTTAAATGTGGGTCTCAGCAGCCAGGCCGTCAAATTTAGCCTTTGTAAGGAAGGGTGGAATACTGGACCCTGTGACAGCAGGTCGTGTCGAAGTGGAAGCTTCCAGGGTCTTCCTATCGCCATCTTTACGATTTCGGCATACCAAGGCCTCCTGGGCCAGTTTGGGGCCACTAGGATTACTGGTATTCCCTCCTCTCTGATCTTGCGAAGCAGTCTTTGTAGAAGAGGGATCGGAGGGAATGCATAGATCAGTGAGAACTGATCCCATGGAGTTATTAGAGCATCTGTCCCGTAGGCTAGAGGATCTCTCGTTCTGGACACAAAGTTGTCCAATTTCTTGTTGAACCTGGAAGCTAGCAGGTCTACCTCTGGCTTTCCCCATCTCAGACATATGGCCTGAAAGATCTCGGGGTGGAGAGACCATTCTCCTGGTAGTAGCTGCTGACGACTCAGTCCGCTTGCCAGTTTTCTATCCCCGGGATGAAGATTGCCGAAAGGCAAGGTACATGCTCTTCTGCCCATGCCAAGATCCGGTTCACCTCTCTTTGGGCTGCCCGACTGCGGGTGCCTCCTTGGTGATTGATGTAAGCTACTGCAGTAGCATTGTCGGATTGAACCCGAACTGGGTAGCCCTGTAACCTGTATGTCCAGGTTTTGAGGGCTAGATATACTGCCCGGATCTCTAGCACATTGATGGGCAGGATCCCCTGAGTCTTGGCCCAGGTTCCCTGGGTAGGAGCCTCCTCGAATACTGCACCCCAGCCCGATAGGCTGGCATCCGTAGACACCACCTTCCAGGCCACTGGGAGGAAGCACTTTCTGTTCCGTAAATTCTTGGCTTCTAGCCACCAATTGAAGCTGTGGCGTACTTGTGAGGACAGGCGCATGGGTATATCCAGAGCTTGGCTCTTCCTGTTCCAGGAGGCTAAAATATTGCCTTGAAGCAGTCTCGAATGAAACTGGGCGTAAGGGACCGCCTCGAAGGAGGCTACCATCTTTCCCAATAGTCTCATGCAAAGGCGAATAGACGGCCTTTTGTTTGCTTTGACCTTGTGGATCAGGTCTTTCAGAGACTGTATCTTTGGCTCTGGCAGGTATACCCTTGTTTTGGGCTGTATCTATGATCATGCCCAGGTACATTATCCTTCTTTGGGCCTGGAGAGAGGATTTTTGTAAGTTTATAATCCATCCTAAATGCTCCAGGTATCTTGCTGTAGTGAGCGCAGCCTGATCCAATCCTTCCTTTGACCGATCTATTACCAGTAGATCGTCTAGATAGGCTGTTACCGCTATGCCCTGTGTTCTTAGGTTTGCCAACAAAGGAGCTAGCACCTTTGTGAATACTCTGGGCGCGGTGGCTACACCAAACGGCAGGGCCACAAATTGAAAGTGGCGATGTTCTACCGCAAACCTTAGGAATCTTTGGTGAGCGGGGAAGATTGGTATGTGTAGATATGAGTCTTTGATATCTATGGACGCCACGAATTCTCCGCCTTTTAAAGTAGCGACCACGGATCGAATCGTTTCAATTCGAAAATGGCGAACGTTCAGAAACCGATTTAGAGATTTTAGATCCAGGATGGGTCTGACTTCTCCGTTTGGCTTTGGAATTACAAAGAGGTTTGAGTAAAAACCTGAACCTTGCTCCTTTTGGGGTAACCTCTGTAACCACACCTTGAGCCATTAAGTGATTCAAACCTTTGAAGAAGGATCCTCTTTTTTGTGGATCCTTGGAGAGTCTTGAACCTCGGAATTGAGAAGATGGGATCTCTCGAAATTCCAATTTGTACCCTGAGGATATTGTGGATACAACCCATTTGTCCTGGGTTTCTGTCCGCCAAATCGCTGAGAACTGACGAAGCCTTCCCCCCACTCGGCCAAGCGGGGGCGCCCCTTCAATGAGAGGTTTTGGGGGCTTGCTTATTAGCTCTTGCACCCCACGGCTTCTTGTTCTTCTGAGCCTGTTCTTTGGCTTTTGTGGGCGGCTGAAAAGGCCGTCGCCACTGGCTGGAGTCTGATTTCCCAGGAGCTGGGGAGAGAGTGCGTTTAAAACAAGGTCTCTTGTTTTTCTTTCTCTCAGGTAAAAGTGTCGTTTTACCACTTGATATCTTTTTGATATATTTTTCTAAATCTTCCCCAAATAGGCGTTCGCCATGGAACGGGAAACTTGCCAACAACTTTTTGCATGGGGCTTCCGCTGACCAATGCTTCAGCCAAAGTACTCTACGCATATGTACCAGCTGGAGTGTAAGGTGTGATGCCTGTATGATAGAATCCCTCATGGCATCCACTGTGAAGCATAAGGCTTTAGGCAAATTATCCCAATTTTTAGCCTGCTCTGAAGGCAGCTCCTTCAGCCCTTGCTTTACCTGTTGGCAGATGACCTGACACATACCGACTGCTGCTACTGCAGGTTGGGTAATTGAGCCGGCCAAAAGGAAGGAGGATTTCAGTAGGGATTCCAACTTCTTCTCAGAAGGATCTTTAAACACTTGTACATTGTCCACCGGACAAGTCAGGTTCTTATTTACACAAGAAATAGCCGCATCTATCGAAGGCAGGCTCCATTTCTTTAAAAAAATTTCCTCCATAGGATAAAGAATTTTAAACCTTTTTGGAGGTGAGAAACGCTTATCTGGATGCTGCCAGTCTGCGTACATTAGATCCTCTAGTAAGGGATGAACAGGGAAGGAGCATTCACCTAGGCGGGATCGTAACGACCCTAGGGAGGAGACAGGTGATTCTGTTACCTCCGAAGAGGATAACTTAAATGCAGATCGCACTGTCCCTGCATAACATTGCACCTGAGACTTCAAAATCTGGGATACCGAGAAAGGCTCATCCGATATCCCTGATCCGTCTGACTCCTCATCCTCTGCTGATGTAGCCTCCTCCTCATCCTCCTCTTGTTCAGGTACTTCTGAAGGGAGGTTTACCTCTGGAGGAGATCTGCTTCGCTTATTGTCCTTTTTAGAGGATTTAGCGATCAAGGTAGCAATTCTTTCCTCCAGATTGTTTAGGGCTGCTGATAAAGTGTCCTCAGTGACATATGCAGGCCCAGGCTTCACTGGGGAAGCTTCTATACCTGACAAAGGTAATGGCTCATCCTGTATAGATGCCTTCGGCAAAACAGGAGAGGAAGGTACCGATTCAGCACCGCTAGAGCCCTCAGGTGGTGGTGCTTTTTTATCTCTTCTTACCCGCACCATCTTCCTTGGAAGGGTTACTGTTTAGCAAAAAAACAAGGTACCTAAATGCATATACTACCGTGCTTAGTTTAGCAATTACATATAGTATGCAACTTATAACACATAGCTATGCATAACATGGATGTCTTCTTATGAAGTACCCAGTCCAACCACATGGAGTCTTACGTCACTGTATTGCTGCTGTGTTTCTGTTTACTGACAGATTTTAACTCTGGCGCCGATTCTCGTGCCTGCGCGCGCCTGCGTGCCCGCGCACGCTATTGCGGCCTCCCGCCCCCCCCCCGATAAAGCGCGCGCGTCCTATTGCGGCCACTATGGCGCTGGCTACAGCGAGAGTGCTCTCATCTAGGCTCTCTGATCCAACTTTACCTGCCCTGCAGGAGTCTGGTCAGCCTCTGGAGGAGGAGCGGGGTTTCAAGCAAGCTCAGCAGCAGAAGGACCCACAGTGTGCTTTGCCGAAGCAGACACTGCCAGAGTGAGGTGAGATCTGACTCAGCTCTTTACTCCCCCCAGTGGCGGAAAAAAGGGAAGACATCCATACTTTTTTTTTTTGGAAAGGTCCTTAAACTTAGTTTAGGACTCTAACCACTTACCTTTCCTCGCCGCAGGTTTTTTTTACCAATTTTCACCCATCACGGCGGGCTATGTGTGCCAACCTTCAGGGATATGGGTTCCTATTTAAAGGATACCTCTCCCCTGGGCCTTGTATAAGACTCTTACCAGGACTTTTAGCGAAGTAGCGAAAGTGCTGGATCTTAGAGCCCAGTCCTCCGAAGAGAGACTTGCAGGCGACGCCTCATGGGTGAGGCCCGGATCCCATCCAGTTTTGGCTTAACTTTGTAGGCGTCTTGGATGGGTCTGAAAGCATAGCTCTTTTACCCCAGAGGGTCTCTTTGGTAGAGCTTTCCTTTAGCACCTTCTAACGCGTCCAACACCTTTCGACACTGGCGAAAAAACTGAGGTACTCCCCTGATGGGAGGGGTTATATGGAGGGGAACTGTCTTCCATTGGTTGTGCCAGTGTCCAATCACCGCTGGTGACCCTTAACCCATTATGTAATGATTGGCTCTGTGTCCCGTGGTGTACGATAAAGAAAATGGCCGTTTAGCCGCGTTTACATGCCGCATTTGCGTCTAGAAGCATTCGAAAAACTTTGTTAAAATGAAAAACGTCTGCAAACGAAATTCTGCTAAATGCGTGTTGCCGCGTTTGGTGCTTCAACTGCCTCTAAACACAGCTTCTGAACGCATTTTTTTGGGTTCAAGAAAAAGCCTCTAAACACAACTGCCTAGAAACGACTATAAACAAACCTGTGTACATGTACTGATAAGATAACAGAGGAGAGTTAAGGAGCAGTTGAAAGAAAATGCCCAACTGCTCCTAAACATCCGTTTACCAGCAGCAGTGTACAGGACTAAGGGACAATAAACAGTAAGATCACAGTTTCTAGCCACACAAATGTCTGTGTTTTTATAAACACAGAACTTTGTGTGTAATTTGACACAGTAGATTTGCGGATTTAAGCCAAAATCATAGGCTGAAATCTGCTGCCAAATGCATGCTGTGTCCAATCACACCATGAGTCAGCAGGGGGCACGCAAATGCATGCAGCCATACCAGGAAGAAAGGGCCGACTTACAAGTATGTGATTGTGCCTGTACCTGCAGCCCGCACGCAGTATATTTACTGTGAGTAGTCGACAGGTTGTTAAAACACACCTTTTGTTTTTAGCGGATTTAAAAGGAAAGTTTAATTGGGATTTTAAAAAAGGTTACATTAAAGACATTGGATTGGGAATTGGTGCACTTACATGTTCTCACTCTGGGGTAATTGTGTGCCAACAGAAACCGCTCCACCCAGTTTTCCATATTCTGCAGTACCCAGCTGTGTGCTAGCTTGTTCCGAGGAGTTTGCACTGCCAGCCAGTCTAAACACTGAGATGGGTTGTACTCAATTACCTGAAAGAACGGTACAGTAACAAGTAAGAGGGCAGCTGCTTCAAATATATATCCCAAGAATGGAAATGATTCATAAAATAAACGTATTTACCTCCCATATCCTTTGCAAAATGTAGGAGGCAAAAGGAGGCATTCCTGGGGGCCCACCAGAAAACTCCATGATCATGGTCAGCAGTTTGAAGAAAGGATTAGCAGCCTGCAAAAGCCAATATCACATTAATAGTCAAACTGCTTATTTAAATGACTTTGTTTACATTGCCTTTGCTTCCTGCATACATACAGTGATTACAGTACTGCCAAGACACCATCAGTTTCAAAATTACCATAACAATTAGAAAAGTGAATATGCAACATGGAATCTGACATTCTGCAAAGTTAATGGTCCACAGTATACATTTCAGAATGTAACGATAGTGATTTTTCTGGGCATTAGATACTATAGGCTTAATTCATAAACTTTTAACTGAAATCATACAGTGACCTTATTTGTAGTCAGAGTCTTCAAGTGTGAAATGCGATAACCCTAATCAACCAAGGCCTGAGGTGTGCCTTGGCCTAGCTGGTCAGTATGCCTGAAAAGAGGGCATACCCTGAATGTAAGAATAAGAAAAATACAATGAGCATGAGTATGCATGAAATCTGGGGGAAACGGGTGGGTGGGAACCCAGAAGCGACGGCAACCAAGACCCGACAGGGGAGGAGGCTTAAGTAGCCCTCTCAGCCTCCTCCCACAAATACAGGCTGGCCTTCAGCCAGCCTTACACATATGTAAAACCAGGCCATATATAAGGCACTGTATGATTTCAGTTAAGAGTTTACAGCGCTGCACTGTATAATTCATGATTCTTTGATGCATGAGACATACATTTAGGGGCAGTTCACACCAATTGTAGTCAAGTGCGTTTTTTCGGTATAAATGGCATAGTTCACACCAGTGTGGCAAGTTCCAGGGCGGTCCGGTTCCAGAATAAATAAATAAAAATAAAAAGTAGAACATGCTGCATTTTGCCTGCACTGGAACACGGTAAAACACATCCAAAATGCACCGGAATGCATCAAAAAAGCACTGAACATCAAGAAAAACCTCTTGCTTAGCTTTCGACAATAATTGGAAATGTTGGAAAGAATGGTATAGGCGGTAAATCACAAACTCTGGTTAAGTGCTTTTATTTCATGCTTGTCTCTCTCTCTCTCTCTTTCTTTCTTGTCCTCTTTCGCTCCCTCCCTCGTCCCTTTCCCGCTTTCTCTCCGTTCCTTTCTAAAATGTATGCCCTCTGTTACAAAAAAACTCTACATGCCCTGCGTGGCAAATAAATCTTGTGTTTTTTTTTTTTAACCTGTTTATGCACAGTGCTGTTCTAGCTGTTATGTACACTCTAGTTACCGATGGCTTCCTCCTCAAACGGGCATCACAACTCCTGAAAACATCATAAATGGACAATGGAGAGAGGAACAGGATAGAATCACCGTTCAATACTGTCACACAATTTTACCATTTTAAAGGTCACGTGGTTAAGATTTTTTTTTTCAAAGTCTAAGTCCACCTTTCACAAAAAATAAATGAACATAAAAAAATAAAGGCACCCATATCAGCAGAATTTTTTTTAAGTTCATTACTTTTTTTGCAAATGAGCCTGCAAAGAATTACAACCACAAAATCCGCAGATCACAGGTGCAATGCACAGGCTCCTACAGAATCTTCCTCCAGCACAGTGTCTGCACAGACAAGTCAGTTACTGAGCTGAAGGAAATGTCAATGGACTACGTATGGGGTAATCATTGCACATATTTTCCATTGAGAACCACTATTCCGTCTGCCACTGCTGGCAAGTGGGACTTTTAATTTATTTGTTCACAGATCTCTGCGTTGAATGACGCAACCGTGTGCTGGAGCCCTGCAATATTCAAAAGTGACAGCGCCTTCAGGAAAAAGAACCCCCATATGCTGTCAGGGGAATGGGGACCGGTTAGGGGTGTAGTCTGCTTGCAACCATGTCATACCCTAAATATGTGTGTAACATGGTCTAAAAGGTGAAGTTAGCCTTTAATGTTTTTGAAAGGTCACTAAATAAGTTGAACTGCAATGCAGTGGCAAACAGTGCCGTGCACTGCTGAACAAGGCACATAGAAAACAATAGCGCTGACCTACATAGTTCTTGCACAGAAAACCTCAGGTCACTGCATATAGTGTGACTGAGCCCTAAAAAGTACTTGTCAGATGAGAGATATAGGTGATGCCTTTACTGGGGCAATTAGGATGATCAGAAGTTACCTGAAATCTGACAGTTGCTTGACTGTCTACAGCCTGACCTCACACTTAAGCCTATTACACACCACTAGTTTTTTTTTTTGTTTTGTTATTCAAGCTGCTGTACTAACAATCCAATATTAGTACAGCAATCTCCCCTGCTGTTTTGTTGTGTTCTAAACCCCCCACAGTTTTTATTGGACCGTCCGACGTCACCCGACATTCGGCCCGTGTGTACTAGGCTTTATTCACTGATCTTCTGAGTCTGCAGTGTGTGAGGTCACCAAGCCAACAGGCAGCAAATGCCAGGTACCCTTAAAATCTCCCAACATGGCAGATTAAGTGTCAGGCTCAATGTAAATAATGCTACAACAGGGAATAGAAGTCTTTCCTAAGCCTGTATAATAATAAAAATTGAAGACTGAATATTTAGATTCTTGCATAAGCCTAATTGTGACTGGTTCTCTTTAAACCTCACTCCCTAAATTTATTTAGTGGATTAGCTTTAAAAAAATGTGTTGCATACCTCTGGAGTCAGCTTTGCTATAGATGTGAATAGCATCGATGCAATCTAGAAGACAGAGGGGAGGTACAACTGTTAAATAAGCAAATCAGATGTTGCACTTGTTCAAGCATCTTTATTTAAAACTTGGCATCCAGAATGTTCAGTAAAGAAAATACCTCTTGTTCTACCAGATAACAATTCAGAAGATTTCAAACCCCACGACAAACTGTTGGGGATGAAACTTGGGATGAAACTTATAAGCTTAACATCAGGTAAAAACAAGCCTTACATGTATAACGGCACACTTTTCTGAAGGTCGACTTTCTAGGAGTAATGTTTAGTACCTTTAGGAGGTCATGTGACCACACGGCCTCCTTTGTTTTGTTCTTTCATATAGCAGAGGGTGTTGTCCATATAGTGGGTGGGCAGAGGATGACCTTCCACACAGCGGGGAAGCAATATTCCCATCTGTGTGAGCTGCATTCCAGCAGCTTCCATGTTGACGACGTGGCTCCTGCTGGGAGCTGCTCTCAGCAACACAAGGCTGGTAGGGTCAAACTCACTTGTCACCTTCTTCTAAAGAGGTAAGAGTGTGTTCTTTCCCACAGTCATCTTTTTGAGGAAGGCATCCAAAGATGGTCCAAACAAGTGTTCACCCTGAAAGGGCAGCCTCTCTATTTACTGCTTTCCTCAAGGGCACTGTCTGTTCTCATGTGGACAGACAGTGCCCATCGACGAAAGTGGCTTAATGGAGTCTTTGAAGGCATCCACCAAGAAACTCAATGCTCTTGGAAAGTCTTCCAGGAGCTGCCAAATGGTAGGGTCTTATTCTCTTAAACAATGCACGTGCTTTACCCAGACATTAATATCTAAGCAAACTACAACTGTAGTCACTGATGGCTGTAGAGCCACTCCTACAAGAGAGGATGCCTTAAAGCGGGCCCCTAACCTCTTATCTGTGGCATCTTTAACCACTAGACGATCAGCCGCCGCAGTTCTACTGCGGCAGGTTGACTCGCCTGGGCAAGTCATCGTAGGTATACATCGGCCGCTTTAAGAGCACTAGGGGGCACGCGTGAGAGAGACAGAACAAAGATCTGTCAATGTAAACAGCATATAGAAAAGAATTCAACCCGGATGGCCGCACTCAAACAACGATTTCTTTATTGGTTAAAAACCATACGGCAAAAGAGGCAAACAGCAGCTGACATGTTTCACACTGTAACTACTGGTGCTTACTCATAGCTATGAGTAAGCACCAGTAGTTCCGATGTAAAACATGTCAGCTGTTGATTGCCTCTTTTGCTGTATGGTTTTTAACCAATAAAGAAATCGTTGTTTGAGTGCGGCCATCCAGATTGAATTATTTTCTATATGCTATTTTGCATACTGAGCCATCACCATCATTTTGAGGAGATTTTTTGTGACCCAGACACCTGGAGCGGGTTCTTTTCCCTGTTTGTTCAATGTAAACAGACAGAGCTCCGTGCTTTCAGGGGAGAGGAGACTGATCTGTTGTTGATACCAAGTATCAACAAAGATCGGTCTGCTCCTCCAGTCAGACACACATTTAACACCTTGATCGCCCCCTAGTGGTAACCCCCTCCCTGCCAATGACATTTATACAGTAATCAGTGGTTATTTTTAGCTCTGATCGCTGTATAAATGTCAATGGTCCCAAAAAAAGTGTCAAAAGTTTCCGATCTGTGCGCCGCAATATCACAGTATCAATAAAAATAGCAGATCGCCGCCATTACTAGTAAAAAAATAAATAAAAAATTATAATAAAAACGCCCTAAATCTATCCCATATTTTGTAGACGCTATAACTTTTGTACAAACCAATCAATATACGCTTATTGCATTTTTTTTTAACCAAAACATATGTAGAAAAATAAATATTGGCCTAAACTGATGAAGAAATTAGTATTTTTACATTTTTTGGGGGGATATTATAGCAAAAAGTAAAACATATTGCATTTTTTTCAAAATTGTCGCTCTTCTTTTGTTTATAGCGCAAAAAATTAAAGGTAAAAAAAAAGGACGTCGATTTTGTTTGGGTAGTGTCGCACAACTGCACAATTGTCATTTAGAGCAACGCAGTGCTGTATCGCAAAAAACAGCCTGGTCATTAAGGGGGCAAATCCTTCCGGGGCTGAAGTGGTTAAAGACCAGAACCTCATCCCCCGGAACCCTCAGGTTCTTAGTCAAGTATGAAATCGGAGGGTCAACTGCCAGAGAATCCCTTTTTTTTTTTTTATTCCTCCTCCATTGGGTACGGGTGAGCACTCACTCACTCTGGCAAATTACAGTGATCAGAAGGTGCAGAGCTGCTTGAAATGGCTCTGCACACAGTGCCTGTGAACAGAACCCTCCGAGGATGACTTTGTTCACCAGCAATAGCAGGTGGAATGGTTACCCTAGGGCAGGGGTCTCAAACTGACGGCCCTCCAGCTTTGCAAAACTACAAGTCCCATTATGCCTCTGCCTGTGGGAGTCAGTCTTGTAACTGTCAGCCTTGCAATGCCACATGGAACTTTTAGTTTTGCAACAGCTGGAGGGCCACCAGTTTGAGACCAATGCCCTAGGGATATTTTGGAGTGACATTTGTAACCATCACTCTAGAAATAGACTTGCACCTCCTTGCCATTTTTTTATAATATGATGGCAGATAGCTGATTTGTATTAACCACGTGCCTACTGGGCACTTTTACCCCCTTCCCGACCAGGCCAAATTTTCGGCTTTCAGCGCCGTTACATTTTGAATGACAATTGCGCGGTCATGCAACACTGTACCCATATGACATTTTAATAATTTTTTCCTCAATAGAGCTGTCTTTTGGTGGTATTTAATCATTACTGTTTTATTTTTGATAGACAAAAAAAAAATTGAAATAATTTTTTTCTTTTTTCCATATTTTGTTATAAAATTTTTCAAACAGGTAATTTTTCTCCTTCACTGATATGCGCTGATGAGGCTGCACTGATGAGCACTGGTAAGCAGCACTGATAGGTGACACTGATGGACACCACTAGTGGGCACTGATGGGGCTGCACTGATAATCAGGACACCGATAATCAGTGCCGATGTCCCTTTAACATAAGCTGGTCATCAGCTTTCTTCTCTCCTCACGCTGTCAGTGTGAGGGGGAAAAAAAAGCTGATAACCGGCTTGTTTACATCCTGTATTCAGCTGTCATTGGCCGACAGCTGATCATGTGGTAAAGGGCCGCTGTGATTGGCCCTTTACCACGATCTGTGGTCAGCGAGCCGCAGGGGGCACACGGACAGCACAATCACGGGAGGGTGTCCATGTACGCCCTTCCAGCAAAGGAAGCCTGCGGTGTAGCCTTCATTCGGCTATAGCACGAGCGGGAAAATGGTTAGAAAAAATCCTGCTACACTCTTAGGATTGTTAGGGCTGCTTTCAGGTGAAGGTGATGATCAACATTCAATCACATTTATTACATGACAGTCTTACACTTACATGTTCAGCAAGACGGTTGTTGTACCGGCAAAGGCTGAAAATGAGGTTGCAAGTTTGTCGAATATTAATTCCATCTCGTATATGCTGGAACAAAAAAGGAAAGCCCTAAAAAATAAAAAAAAATAAAAATATATATATATATTATTGAAACACAGATTTGCACATGCAATGGGGTAAAGTATGCATTATAAAATGTGCAAGAAGATTTAATAAGTATTTAGCAAAATGCTAACAACTATCTCATCCATGATCAAATCCACATGTATGAATATAAATCAAATACAGGACACACAATTACCTTTCCACCCGTTAAAGCTGCCATGTCATTCTGGGACAATGTGAGATGCCTAGAAAGTGGAGGAAAATTGTAATTAAAACATGCATGAGACAAATGTTATAACTAGAGAGCATTTTGTTCCGTTTTGGCGAGGTCTCTGTTCTGCGCATATCGTTTAGATTTTTTAATTTTCTCGAAAGTATTAAATATTTTTGAGGGCACATTTAGGGCTTTAAATTGGAAGCAAATTTGGATACATATATATTTCCACGATTTTACAGGAAATGAATAGGAAAAAAAAAAAAGGGAAGGACAACGTTTTGCTCTAATTTTCCTCAATGCAGTCGACATAATTTGCGCACCCCTATATATTTACCCCAAAATATAACAAAATCTGCCTATTAAAATTATCACATTAGTGCGACTTTTGTGTAATGTAGTGGAATGGGGGGGAAAAAAAATAATTTGGGTAAAATGTTAGTGCCACATAAAGATAAGTCAGCTTAACAGTGCACAAATTAGAAATGTGGTGACTTATTCACAGGTTTGTCAACGATAAAAATGAAACTGAACAACATTGTGTTCACATACGTGCGCATTTGATGCTTGCATGGTGAAGGCACACTTAGTACAGATTAGTCAAGGTCACTGTTGCCACCTGGGGGTTATTTATTTATATGGGCTACTTTATATATACACTCACCAGCCACTTTATTAGGTACACCTGTTCAATTGCTTGTTAACACAAATTGCTAATTAGCCAATCACATGCGATCAACTCGATTCAATTAGGCATCTAGACGTTGTGAAGTTCAAACCGAGCATCAGAATGGGAAGAAAGGGGATTTAAGTGACTTTGAAAATATCCAGTGAGTGGCAGTTGTGTGGACGAAAATGCCTTGTTGATGTCAGAGGAAAATGGGCAGACTGGTTTGAGATGATAGAAAGGCAACAGTAACTCAAATACGAGCTTATTACAACCAAGGTATGCAGAATATTATTTCTGAGTGCATATCACCTCAAACCTTGAAACAGATGGGCTACAGCAGCAGAAAACCACACAAGAACAGGAAACTAAGGCTACAATTCACACATGCTCACTAAAATTGGACAATAGAGAATTGGAAAAATGTTGCCTGGTCTGACAAGTCTCGATTTCAGCTGCAACATTCAGATGGTAGGGCCAAAATTGGGCGTAAACATGAAAGCATGGATCCATCCTGCCCATTATCAATGGTTCAGGCTGGTGGTAGTGTAACGGTGTGGGGGATATTTTCTTGGCACGCTTTGGACCCCTTAGTACCAATTGAGCATCGTCTAAATGCCACGGCCTGAGTATTGTTGCTGACCATGTCCATCCTTTTAGGACTACAGTGTACCCATCTACTGATGGCTACTTCCAGCAGGATAATGCACCATGTCACAAAGTTCCAATTATCTCAAACTTCTTGAACATGACAATGAGTTCACTGTACTCCAATGGCCACAGTCACCAGATTGCAATCCAATAGAGCACCTTTGGGATGTGGTGGAACAGGAAATTTGCATCAGGGATGTGCAGCAACTGCATGATGCTATCATGTCAATCTGGACCAAAATCTCTGAGGAATGTTTCCAACACCTTGCTGAAAATATACCAGGAGATTATATATATATATATATATATGTATATACACACACACATATATATATATATATATATATATATATATATATTACACACACACACACACACACATATATATATATACACACACACACACACACACACACACATACATACGGTTCAAAATTCCACGAGTTACTCGCCACCAGTTGCCCCACCCAACCCCTCCCCTGCCCCTAAATACGCCCTTGTAAATTATCTCATGAAATTACACTGTTAAATGTTTTAAGCAGAAGTTACAAAAAAAAAAATATTAACAACTTTAACAATATTAACAAAGCATATCAGTACTCATCAGTGCAGCCTCACGGTGCCCGTCAACCGCAGCCTCACGGTGCCCTAATCAAATGCAGCTTTACTGTGCCCATCATCAATACAGACTCACTACTGCCTGGATGATGGATCATAGACACACAGCAGACATCTTCCGCTATGTGTCACTGAGCTGGGTCTGTGTTCGGCGGCACGGTGTAACAAGGTCCCACCCCCCTAGAGCAGCTTGTTTGATAGGCGGAACACTGATTCAATCTACTATCACACGGGTCGGTCTGGGGGGGGGGGGACCTTGTTACACCGCGCCGCCGAACACAGAGACCCAGCTCCGACACACACAGTGGGAGATGCCCGCTGTGTGTGTGATATGCGAGGAGAGAGTGCCAGAAGCGATCAGCCAGGAAACTGTCAGCCTGGTCCGTCCCTGCTCCTCACTCGCCCTGCACTAAATTCCACTTTCAGAATGCAAGCGGAATTTTTGAGCGATATATACATTTCTCATCTATATATCTATACACGCGCACACATCTTTTTTTCTCTCTTTATGGGGGGGGGTTCTGAACCTGGTCAGTGTAAACCAGCCCCCACTCATGCAGTTGTACCATCAGCCGGAAACAGATCGCTATAGCAGTGATCTACTAGAAGAGAGAGCTTTAATAGCTAGCTCTGCCTGAGCCTCTGTACCGACAGGAAGTGCCGTGATGTCACATCCCCTTAGACAAACACAAAATTTGTGTTTTGTTTGGTTTTGCTCTTTGGAATAGTATGTAGCATGTTTGGAAGGACAGGAGGTGCTCATTTCAGCTGGTGGTTTCCAGCATTCTAGTAAAAAGCGGTCAGCAGTAGCTGACATTTATAAATGGTGGTAGATAGGGGATAAGGACAACTGTCCCTTTAGTAAGTAACCCCCCACCCACCTGCCTGAGTGCACCCCACATGGTTAAATCCTTACCTTCATCCCTTTTATAGCTATACTTGCTGTGCTCAGCACTGTTCTGCCTTTGCAAAGGAAACATCCTAGCCGACTCCTTTCTACTGCACACAATTTTTGCAGCCCTATTTATTCCTATGTGTGAGCTAAACTCAAGGCAGCCTCCAGCCATCCAACTTAGAGTAGGGTTAACCTATATGAAAGAATTAGATGATAGCGCATGTGGCCCGTAGGAGGAGTACCTGGTTGGAACTTTTTTTTTTTCTTTACAAAGGCTGTGCTCAGCAGGGCTGCAGAGTGAAAATGAGAAAATGGTACAGGGAGGACTGGCAAGTATGTAACCAGGTTGGCTGCAATCATGTGAAGTTACCCTATTAAAAGTGTAAGTCCACTCTGATATTGTAGACATAAGTGGACCTAAACACTGGGGTTCTCTCCACTCTAAGTAAAATAACGCCAAACTGAAATTCTGACTCCTGTATATAAAAGAAAATTCCAACATGAAGGGTGACACCCCTGTGAAACGTGGCAAGTTATCTGTCTGCCTAAATCTGTTTTGGGTAGGCTAATCATTTAAAAAAAAAAAACATTAAAGAAATCTCTACTCTTTCAATGTCTTGTGCTGATGCCAGTAGGCTACTGGGGTCACTTTCACCGACTGACACTGATCCTAGTCATATTTAAATTATAAATAATAAACAAAGTCTCAATTGCATAATTTGAAAATACATGTCCAAACTGCTCATCAAGCCACACCTCTTCTGCAAGGGTGGTGCTGTCAACTGCTGGATTACCAAGTACCATGGTCTAACAACAGGTCATCAGCCTACCTTTCTGAACGAGACTGTTCCACCAGAAAGGCGATGAGAGCAATCATCTTCTCTAGAGCCGCCGGCCTGTACTTTTCTTCAGCAAGTGATAGAATGTCTTCTTCCTCCTCCTCTTCTCCTTCTTCTTCCTCAGACAATACTTCAACCTGTGGCTAAAAATAACAGTAATATATATATATATATATATATATATATATATATATATATATATATATATATATATATATATATATATATATATATATTTCCAAAGGCTTCACAAGAGGGGCATGTCAAACGGTTTAAGATCCACAGGAATACACCATATTCATACAGCCACTTTTTTGTGCCCTGTACGTATGTATATACTCTGCTCTCTACTTCAAGGCACAATATTTCAAGAGACTTACTAATATTGTTGTCACGTATATATTATAATTGACTGATGACTAAACTCATCAATATATGACAAATGACTAAACCACACCATTTTAAACTAGCCATTCAAAGAACAGACACAATTTACTAGTATAGATCAAAAATATACAGGATTAAATACATATATCACTGTAGTTGGTCTACCTACATTTTCAGGCCCTTTGGTGCCCATGTAAAAGTGTACCATGGTTGATATGGCTTGTAGGGACAGCAAAAACTGGCTCTGAAAGAGAAAACAATTTAGTCAAACATTTAACACATTGTAAACAAATATATCACCAAAAGATGTATACAGAGATGAACAATACCTCTTCCTCTCCCATCTTGACAAACTCATAAAGGAAGGCAAAGTACTCAGTCAGATGTTTACTGTGAGGCTTCACGCCATGCTCCATGATAGAAAGCAATGTTTTCACAAAGCGAGTAACACAAGAGCGACTGCCTATGTCCTCCACAGGCCCATCCATGTCATCAGAGCTGTAAATGAAGGTGAAAACATTGGCATGTTTTAAATTATAAGATATACTACCAATGAACCTTAATAGGTTTTCTACAATGCACAGTAATTGTTTAGGCACTTGAAACGTGTTGTACAGTGAGGATGCTTTTTATAAAGAATGTAATGAATAATTTAAATTTATCAAAATCACCCAGAAAATAAGCCCAAATGAAATCAATATTTGGTTTGTCCACTAACTTTTTTTTTTCGAAGACACCCATTTTTTTCATATGACTTTGGGACTTATATATATATATATATATATATTTTGTTTTCCATTTGCTGCATTAACGATCAATTTAGTGGCATGCAGTTCACATGGGATACACCCTTTTTTGATGAAGGACAGTTCTATAGTCTTAATCGTTCATCTGAGTTAATCTATGCATGGACTGCTTCTTTGTTTTTTTGTTTTATTTTTATTTATTTTTCTCTAGGTTGTTGTTCCATGATTAGTATTCTAGCGTGGAGACTGTAATATCTGGTTCCAACACTAGTCCACAGCCATTTTTTTCTTTATTAAGACACTCGGTTTTATTCATTTAGAACCACTTGTTATCCATGTTTGGTTTTATCGTTCACTGGTAGCTACACCAATATTTTTAGCGCCGCACTGTTTGTACATCACCAAGGTTGTCCACTAACTTTTTAACAGCATCTATTTTCCTAGGTACAAATTGCATGCAGTTTTTTGTTTTGGTTTTTAAGAACGTGGCAGATTAGTTCTAGATGTTTGGAGCAACCTATCACAGTTCTGTGGATATGGGCGGTCTGTTGCTTTTCTATGCTATTGTATTTCCAGACAGGCTTGATGATGTTAGGGTCAGAGCCAAGTGAGAAGCCATATCTGTTCCAAAACATCTTGTTCTACTTTTTGCTAAAGATATTTTTTTTATGATTTTGGCTGTATGTTGGGGTCACTGCCCTTCTAAAGAACAAATTTGAGATAGAGCAGACACCTCCCTGATGGCATTGCATGACTAAGTATCGGCCTGTACCTTTTTGCAATTGAGGAGACCAATAATTCTGAACTTCATATGCAGAAACGTAGCCCCAAACCTGCAAAGAACCTTCACCGTTACCTGCAGACACTGATCCCTGTACTACACCCCAAGGCTTGGTTCACACCTATGCAGGTTGCGGTTGGTGCATATTCCAGGTGCATTTTGCGTTTTTTCAGTACACGTTTTTGATCCTTTGAAGCCTATGGAACCAAAAACACAACCTGCTGGTCCCTGGCCCTTTCCATAAAATGAACAGATTTAAACGTGACCAATAGAAAACCATGTTAAATGGACTGTAGTGGGTTTCCGCAAAGCTGAAAATGCATAGGTGTGAACCAGGCCTGAGAATTTTGGTGAACAAACTGCCTTGTGTTATTGCCAAATATTTCACATATTTTATGCCAAATGAATCACTTGGCCTTAGTTTCACATTAAAGGTATGGATTTTTAGCTGTAGATCTTCCATTAAGACCACTTTTAACCAGATGTATTCAGACTGTAAATGGGTGTGTACTAGAGATGCACTGATTCCTGCAGTGAAGAGAAATGGCTGAAGATTTGGAGAATCTCACAATTCTGCACTCAGTGGTTCAATCTGCTGTTCCTTACATCACTTCTGTATCCTGAAGTTGTGTAGAGGCAAGCAGCAGGGGGACCAGAAAGGTAAAGATTCAATGTTGGTGTCTTCAGTTTAATTTCAGACACCAATGATGAGCGCTATTACTAGCACTGACACCAACGATGGGGTGCTATACCTCCCATTGACAACACTGATGAAGCACTATTCCTTCAATGGACACCAATGATGGGCACTATACCTCCCAATAACACAAACAATGGGGTACTATTCCTCTCATTACCAATATGGGGCACTACTCCTATAAATGACACCAATGATGGGGCATTATTCCTTTGAACTGACATCAATGAGGTGTCAGTGACGCTTCAAATGAGACAAAGGTGTTGGGGCATGGTTTACTCCCACTGGCACCAAGGCATTTTCTACAACCACTGGCTTTTTTGTTTAGAAAGTTTGGGGGCTCGTGCGTTTAAAGCCGTGCTAGCTGGATAGGCATACAAGCATCAGTTTCCTGAGATGGCCGTGCTGTGGCGTCACTACGTAGGCTTTGCCGCCCCATTTAATTTTTTATGGACTTTGATACATAGAGACTTCATGTACAAAAAACTATTTGTAAAATCTGCACCCCATTTTCAACAGTATGATGCTCCTATAAATAATGCTAAGCTGTATAGCTGAATTATATCCACAAAAATACAACAGGATAAAGAGGGAGATGGTGGAAAATAGGAGTAAAATCATAGATCTGTATGTCCAGATTTGTTCTGTGATGATACCAATTACATTGGAAACATACCCATCCTCCATGCCTGGTTGAAGATAGAGGTGTGCGTGTGCAGATCGCAACCTTTGAATAACATGTATGCAAAGACGCTGGAACATCTATTACAAACACACAAATGTGAGAAATAGAATAAATGTTTGGAAAAATTAAACATCTTGCACTTAATGTAAAAAAAGCACAAATAAAAGAGTTGCTACAAAAATAAACTTTTTATGGCATTACAATAGCATTAATTCAAATGTACTGTTAAAAGTTGTAATTCTTATCATACATCCTGTTAAAGCTTGTACAGAAAAATATTAATGATCAAGTGCTATTATATCAATATTAAAGGGTTAGTTCACCTTTTCCCAGAAAACAAAAAACGTGCACTGACTCGCTACACCCTCCCCAGTCCCCCACTGCACTTGCCTCCCTAAACGATTATCTTACAATGCCCGCAATTGCTGATGCAGCGGTCTGAGCATTTGAAAGCCAGGCTCTTCTACACCCTTCTTTCTTCTGGCACGTCGTGGCTGCTCAGAGAGATTGGTCAGCACAGTAACGTATCGGCGCTGACCAATGTCCACTCAAAATTGTGAGCATTACGATGCTACACAGCCTCTGTTCTGTGTACATTATACAGATGCCCAGACCGCTACACTGGCTGTCATAGGCAACAGAATATAATCCACAAAAGGAGGCAAGTGCAGTGGCAAGGCCAGAATGCAAAGCATAGAATAATCTCTAGGATTAAAGTGTCTGTGTTCAAGCCAGGCAAAGTGACTTTTCTTGTTTTTAGCAAAGAAAGAATCACAAACTCAGAGACCTCTCTATCTTAAGACCTGGGCTTTAACAGCCATGAGGTTAAGGGCTGGTTCACACCAGATGCAATCCAGTGCGTTTTTAATCTGCATCAAAAATATACACCGTGTTTTCAATGTACTCCAATGGCCCTAGTTCACACCAGTGCAGTGCGTTCCAGTGCACTAAAAAAAAAAGAACATGCTGCATTTTTTTCTGTATAAAAATGGATGTGGAACATGGCAGAACACATGGAAAAAGCACCGGGACACATGTAATTATACCAAAACACATAAAAAATAAAATAAGAGGAAAATGCAGCAGAACACATCAAAAACACAAGTAACCACGTGTGTAAAAACGCATCTGTAACGCAAAAATTGTGGTGTGAACCTGCCCTAAAGCCAGAGACTGAGAAACAGGATGGAGCAGTAGGCCTCAATATTTCAGGCCTGGCCTGTTGGGAAGAGGCCAGGGGTTGTCTGCTGAAGTCCGAGCATGTCTGTGTACCTTCTGGGCCAATTTAGTGCAATGAGAATCCATGTTTTTTCTTCAGTTCTATCTTGTTGAGCAGATTAAGCAGAATTCGCACTGGAGGGAAGGTGTAGATTAAGCTGAACTAAGACCAGGAAATTATATAAAGGCATTTGAGGCTAAAGCTAGAGGATACTTGATCCTGGCTACAGAGGTAGTTTGTTGTTGAATCTGGAGGCAGGGATTTCTACATCCAAAATTTCCCATTTATGACATCAGATTGAAGAGGTCTGGGTCACTTGATGTAGGCATAAGCAGCCGATTGCTGGACAGTAAGTTTATGTCTATGAGAGCACCTGGATTACTTCCTTCAAGACTGCAAGACTCCCGGTATCCTTGATGTCTGTGGTAAGGCACATTCAAGACATGGTCTGGCTGCACCTTGATTGGGTGTCCCTGCAGAAGGGGGGTTCAGTGATGCAGAGCCATGTAAACTGCTGAGTTCCAGGATATTGATGGGGAGCTTAGCTTTCACAGGTGACCATGGTTCCCGGATCATGGGGGACTGGAACACTGCTCCCCAGTCTGAAAAACTGGCATCTGTTATTACTGTCCAGTGATTCCTGGTCATTCCAGTACATGCCTGGTCCCTGCTGACCTTGCAGAGGAGTGTACGTCCTCGTGGGGTACTCAAGGTTATGTTTTTACTAAAGGAGGAACAAGGAGTACCAGGGTGTATGGAACCCAGACAAACCAGGAAGGATACACTGCTGAACACAATAACACCGGAAAAATGGTAACGGGCAGATGGAGATGCCAGACACAAGAATTTAGCTTGTGTGTCTGCCAACTGGCCTGAACACCCAGGGAGACAAACTACCCAAGAACCCATTCAGATGTACAAACAGTCCACCACTCACAGATGTGGTGGCCCACCTTCATGAAGGTGGTTTGTCAGAGGGTTAGCCGATTTCTACTACTGCCGAACTAGATAAAGAAAGAGGGGGGGGGTTCCTACTACCCTGCCACACAACTCCTGCAAAAGTACACCCTGGCTATGCATTGCTAATGACTGTGACCAGAGCAAGTCCAAAGAGACGTGGTCTCTCGAAAGCTAAACTGAATTGGATATTTCTTGGACGCATCATTCTGACAGTCCCAAGTCCAAGCATGCAGCCAGAGTGCCCTACACATTAGTAAGGGTATCAGTCTCATGAGAGTTTAAATGCTCGTAACAAGCCTTCACAACTACAGCACAAGGCTCCAAACATTCTCTTTAACCACTTCAGAAATGGGGACCTACACCAGCAGTGGAGGGATCCTCTTAAAGGGCATCTACCCACTATGACATGGTCTGGCAGATATAAAATCACCACCAACGCAGGGTAGAGAGCCACAGCAGTTAATTCAAACTGGGATCCTAATAGGAAATGTAATGGTTTGTCAGTGAAATCCCAAAGGCGAGGACACATTTAAACCATTTGGTGGCATGCCTGTTGAGGTGGCGGCCACAGTGGAACAGACCACAGATTTAAAAAACAAACATCCCATAAGGAAAAGCTCTTGGGGCCCCAAATCCTTCAGGGTGTTTCCAGTTGTTATAAAGGAATTACTCAAATAACAGGTGTAGCGTAAAGTACCTTGCAGCTGCAAGAACCCTAAAAGACCCACGGCCTGGAACAGCAGGCTGAGGTGCAGGGTAGTAAGCACTGCATCAATAAAGTTTGAAACAACCCTTTAAAAATCCAGACCTGCTGCAGGAAAATGTAGGGTTTCAAAAACAGCTTCTCCTGAACAGACTGTTGGGAGTTGGAATCGAAATCAAAGATGGCAACAAGGGCCTCAGGCTCTGCAGGTGATGGAGACCGTAGAGTCTCCTATGGGTAGAGTGCCCCAATATTTAAGCACAAGTAGCTAGGAAGTCCAGAGTGAACAGAGATAAGATATCATAGGATCATTGTCATCTGATTCTCACAGAAGTCCCAGGTCCAGGGTTACAAGCATCGATTTTTTTCTGGGTAAAAAATGGGGGTAACTGCCCCAAGAATCACTAGGAGAGTATGAGCTGTTCTCACATATGGCAGTAGGACCGTTTTCTGTGTACCTTATCGAAGACCTGTTGCGTCCACAAAGTGGTAATGCAACTAGGTCCAAAGCGAGGCAAGGCTTCAAATAGTCACAAACTTGTGCAATTGGTGAGTTTCAGGTAGCGGTAGGTGACCAAGTATCTGTGGGTGGGCAGTGGAAACAGATCAGAGATTCATGAGTTGCTTCAAAAGCAGCAGTGAGATGATGCTTCCTCCAGGATGAATGGTGAAAAAATAGGATTTTTTACTCACCGTAAAATCCTTTTCTCTGAGTCCATGGACCGACACAGCTTCTCTATTGACAAAGTGGGTATTATCCGTTAATTAGGAGTGACTAGGCAGAAAAACTTGTAAAAAGTGTTGCATCACACCTTATACAGTACCGCCCAGGGGGCGGACCCTCTGGGTATACCCTCTCAGTCTGCATCTTCGCAGATCAGTTCGTCAAAAAGCAGTACAAACTTAAAAGGAGGGGTGGGTGCTGTGTCGGTCCATGAACTCAGAGAAAAGGATTTTACGGTGAGTAAAAAATCCTATTTACTCTTTCGTCCATGGACCTACACAGCTTCTCTATTGACAAAGTGGGACGTCCCAAAGCAGTGTCAGAGAAAAAACGAGGGGTGGTAACAGCATAAAAATAAACTTCACCCCAAAACACAAAACAGCACTCCTCCAACGGAGGAGTTGCAACTCTAAACAGCCGCTTGCAAAACCTTGCGGCCAAAAGAGGCATCCGAAGATGCACCTACATCAATTTTGTAGAATTTTGTGAAAGTGTGAGCGGACGACCAAGTCGCCGCTTTACATAATTGGGAAACAGACGCTTGATGTCGGAAAGCCCAAGAGGCACCTATTGCCCTGGTCGAATGCGCCGTGACAGGAAAGGGGGGCGCCTGACCCTTTAAGGCGTAAGCCTGGATTACTATCTGTCGGATCCACCTAGAGATGGTGGCCGATGAGACTGCTTGGCCCTTCTTGGGACCAGCCACCGAAACAAACAGTGAGTCTGACTTCCGGACCAGGGAAGTAGCAGATAGGTATACTCTCAAAGCTCGGACAACGTCCAAGGAATGCAACGCCGACTCCTTAGGATTCGACGGCTGAGGACACAAGGATGGAAGTACAATGTCTTCATTGAGATGAAAAGCCGAAACGACTTTCGGAAGAAAGGAAGGCTGCGGCCGCAGCACCACCTTATCCTTGTGGAAAATCAAATAGGGAGCCTTGCAGGACAAGGCTGCCAGCTCAGAGACTCGTCTAACTGACGTAACAGCCACCAAAAAGACCACTTTCTGAGAAAGTGTCAACAGGGGAATATCTCTAATATTCTCAAACGGTGCCCTCTGAAGCACCGAGAGGACCAGGTTCAAGTCCCACGGAGGTAACGGGGGACGGACCGGAGGGGCCACCTGTCGGACCCCCTGCACAAATGTACTCACGAGAGAGTGAGTCGCCAGGGGTCGCTGAAAAAAGACAGCCAGGGCAGATATCTGTCCCTTAAATCGTACTTAGGGCAAGCCCTTGGTCCACCCCATGCTGTAAAAACAGCAGGATTCTGGAAACCAAATAGGTACGCGGATGCCATTTCATTTCCTCACACCTGGAGATGTAGGCCCTCCAAGTGCGGTGATAGACCTTCCTAGAGGACGGTTTTCGAGCACTTCTCATAGTAGAGATTACTGAGTCTGACAGGCCCCGGTCTCTCAGTACCTGGTTCTCAACAGCCATGCCGTTAAAGCCAATGACTGTAAAGCAGGATGGAATATGGGACCTTGCGATAGCAGGTCCTTCCGTAGTGGTAGGCGCCAGGGGACGTCTGCTACCAGACGTACTAGATCGTCATACCAAGGACGCTGAGGCCAATCTGGAGCGATTAGGATCATTGGAATTCCCTCTGCCTCCACTCTGCGGAGCAGAAGAGGAAGAAGCCTTAAGGGAGGGAAGGCATAGATTAGCCGATACTGACCCCACGATGCTACCAACGCGTCCGTTGCGTCTGCCCATGGGTCTCTTGACCGGGCCACAAATCTCAATACCTTCCGATTGAGTCGGGAAGCCAGAAGATCTACGTCTGGTGTGCCCCATCTTTGGCAGAGGAGTTGGAACACCTCCGGGTGTAAGGACCATTCTCCCTGGTCCAGCATCTGGCGGCTCAGGTAGTCCGCCTGCCAGTTTTCCACACCCGGAATGTACACGGCCGACAGTGCCGGTACGCTCCTCTCTGCCCACTTCAGGATGCGAGCGATCTCCGATGCTGCAGCTGAGCTTCTTGTTCCTCCTAGATGATTGACATATGCCACTGCTGTGGCGTTGTCTGACTGGATCCTGACTGGACGCCCTTGCAGTCTCTGAGACCATTTGAAGAGGCACAGCTTGATCGCCCGGATCTCCAGGACATTGATCGGCAGGAGGGCTTCCTCTGGGGTCCAGCGACCCTGCGCCGACTGGACACCCCAGACTTCCCCCCCAACCTGTAAGGCTGGCGTCCGTCGTGATCACTATCCAGTAAACCGGAAGAAATGACTTCCCGGCCATTACAGCCGGTGCTGTCAGCCACCATACCAGGGATCTCCTGACTAGGTGGCTCACTCGGATTTGATAATCCAGAGATGAAGGGCATCTGTTCCATCTGGACAGAACTTCCTT
The DNA here is from genome assembly GCA_029206835.1 of Rana muscosa. Lineage (NCBI taxonomy): Eukaryota > Metazoa > Chordata > Amphibia > Anura > Ranidae > Rana > Rana muscosa. The sequence continues at coordinate 141,268,510 of CM055121.1, read as the reverse complement.
CTGTAACACTCGAGTGTGGTATTGAACATATGGGACCGCCTCGAAGGAGGCTACCATGAGGCCCAACACTCGCATGCAAAAACGGAGTGACGACCAATTCCTGGAAGTCAGCTGCCGTACTGCAGCCCGGAGGGTCTGCAACTTCTCCACAGGGAGGAATACCTTTGCCTCTGAGGAATCCAGAATCAACCCCAGGTACACTAGGCGTTGAGTGGGCACCAATACTGACTTTTGCGTGTTTAGTATCCAACCACAGTCTCGAAGAGTCTGACAGGTAATGGACACGCTTACCTCTAATTCTGAGCTTGAAGGGGCCTTCAGCAGAAGGTCGTATAAGTAGCCTGTGATAGCGATACCCCGCTGTCTTAGAAGTGCCAGAATCGGAGCGAGCACCTTGGTGAACGTCCTGGGTGCTGAGGCAAGGCCCAACGGGAGGGCCACAAACTGGTAGTGGTCCTTCCCGATAGCAAATCGCAGAAACCTCTGGTGTCTGGAGTATATGGGGACATGCAGGTATGCGTCCTTGATGTCCAAGGAGGCCAGAAAGTCCCCCGGATGGAGAGCCGTGACTACAGATCGAACCGACTCCATCCGAAAACTTTGTACCTTCACAAAGCAATTGAGGGCTCTGAGATCCAAGCTTGGACGAACCCCCTCCTTCTTCGGCACAATGAACAGATTTGAGTAAAAACCCCGTTCCAGTTCTGGAACTGGAATAACTACCCCGCGTTCCAGTAGACCCTGGACCGCCCCATACAGGGCCTCCCGACGGGTCGGTAGTAGCTGGAGATTGGAGGTGTTGAATCTGTCCGGTGGACAAGAGAGAAACTCTATCTTGTAGACTGAGGAGATTACTTTGCAAACCCACCTGTCGGAGATTAGTGCTGTCCACTGAGGCGCGAATTTGCGAAGACGTCTCCCCACCCGAGAGCTGGGTGGGGGTGGACCTTCATGCGGACGCAAATTTGTCCGCAGGCTTATTGGGTATGCGGGACCAGGGACGCTTCTGTCCTTGGGCAGGTGCTTTATCGGCCTGGAGTCTTTTCCCTGTCGCCCTAGGTGGACGAAAAAACCACGTGTGCAGTAAAGGAGGGCCCTTGCCCTTGGCGTGGCCCCTTACCCTTGCTAATTTGGGGAAGCAAAGTGCTTTTACTTCCTGTGGCATCCTTGATGATGTCATCCAGAGAAGCCCCAAAAAGTCTGTCGCCCTTAAAAGGCAGATCCAACAGGGCTTTCTTGGAAGTCTGGTCCGCAGACCAGCCTTTTAGCCAGATCAGGCAGCGTATTGCTACTGCATAAACCGAAGTTTTAGACAGCAGGGGAATAGTATTCATGTCTGACTCGCAGACAAACCTAAGGCCCTGGACCAACAGGTCGGCCAATGTTATCTCATCAGGAGGAGCATCTCGCTCCTTAACCCCTGGAGTAGCAATCTTGCCCATTCAGTAAGTGTGTGAGACACTAGGGCCCCCGCCAATGCCGGGCGTACTGCCGAGCCTACCACTGAGTATAGGTAGCAAGCGAGTGCTTCAGCCTTCTTATCCACAGGGTCCTAGAAAACAGGAGCCCCTTCTACAGGAATTGTGGTGGCTCTATTAAGTCTGGACACCGGAGGGTCCACTATAGGGGGGAGAGGTCCATTTCTTCAGAAAACTCTCCTCAAAAGGGGTACCGTACCGCAAACCTCTTTGGGGCTGTAAAGACCCTCAGTGGGTTCTCCCATTCCTTGTATAAGAGTTTATCAAAAGACACACAAGGGAACACCTTAGCAGTGCGGGCAGGTCTATGAAACCCAAGTGGACCGGAGTCTCTGCTGCTTCTGCAGTATTTTCCAATTTTAGCATATCCCGCACTGCAGTAATAAGGTCAGATACCAAAGCCGTCTCGCGTACTGACCTGGACTTTGAGTCATTCTCACTATCCGGTCACGGTCTGCAGTCTCTGATGCGTCAGAATCTGGGCCCCGAGCCGTAACTGGACCTGGTTCTGCACCAGAATTATCCCCAGAAGCTTGCAGGGGACGGGGCGTTTACTACCCCCTGTATTCCCGTGTGCTGCTTCCACCCTGGCAGCAAACGCCTCTAGGATTGCAGTCATAGCGTTCATAGACACCTCAGGGGCACCAGCTGCTAAATCTGGTGTTTCAGGGGAGAAGACATCTGGCTCAGATGCCATGCTGACCACACGCTGACACTCACAGGGCTCCAGGCAAGATATCAATAGGCCACCCTCCTGTGCTGCAGAGAGGCCGGGTCACCCAGAGGACTCACCACCCTGGATAGGTACTGCTATGCTGCGCCTGTGATGCTGTCCCTCTGCTGCTGTGTCAGTCTGCTTCTTTTATCAGCACTTCCTGTGTGAATTTTCGCGCCAGTGTAATGCACCCTAGAGGCCGGAGGCTCTCGAAAAATGGTTGCCAAAAACGTCTGTATGGAAGATAATGTGGGCTCTAAGAAAATGGCCGCCGACAGAAGATAGAGGTCAAGCAGCCATAGCCCACAAAAAGATGGCCGCCGAACGGCAATATCTGCATACAGGGTGGACAAACATGGCCGCCGATCAGCTGATAGGGGCCAGTGGGTGTGGCCGAACCACAAGAAGATGGCCGCCGGGCAGTCACAAGAGGCCAAACTTGGCATGGACCACCTCAAAATGGCCGCCGACAGCATGGAGGAGGAAGGACACAAACACAGGTAAGAAAAAATGACATTTCTTTTAAATGTTAGTTACAGCCAGCCCCGCTCCAGTGGGACCCCCTAGGTGACCCCCAGCACCCAGCAACCTTTAGCTAGAAGCCCAGGGAGGAGGGAAAGGCAGGGAGAGAGGGAAGAAAGGGGCCACAACCACTTACTTGATCTCTCCAGGAATGTCCAGCTAAATCACCCAGCCGAGGCAGGGGAGTTTTACTTACCTATCCTGCATGTATTCTGCTGGAAGACATTCCAAACAGATCATCGTCCGCGCACGGAAGGTGACTGTTGGCCAGGCATGCTGTGATTGGACCCAGAAGGGACGATCATATGTATGCCCTGGAGCATGACGCTCACCGGACAGGCTGCTGCGACTCGGCCGTAAGGTCAGCCGAAGCTGAGCGGTCCGATGCAAGCCTTGGAGCGTAAGCTCACCGGCCAGGCTGCTGTGACTCGGCCGTAAGGTCAGCCGAAGCTGAGCGGTCCGATGCAGGCCCTGGAGCGTAAGCTCACCGGCCACCCGTGGAGCGACGGGCACGTCGTGGAAAACCCAGCGCGTAGCTAGGGTCGGCACACGCTCGATGGCCGAAACTGGGGAGACTACAAGGATCGAGGATCCAGCCTGTCACCCAGTCGGCAGTTGATCGAAGATCACAGGAAACAACAAATGTAGCAAAAAAAAAAAAAAATCTTTTTTCCCCGGACCAATGGGCCCGAAGGGAGCCATGTCCTACTCCTTGCTAGACAGAAAAAAACTGTTCTGCGAAGATGCACACTGAGAGGGTATACCCAGAGGGTCCGCCCCCTGGGCGGTACTGTAGAAGGTGTGATGCAACACTTTTTACAAGTTTTTCTGCCTAGTCACTCCTAATTAACGGATAATACCCACTTTGTCAATAGAGAAGCTGTGTCGGTCCATGGACGAAAGAGTAAAGGTGTTTAAACCTCCTAGAACACTAGCAAAAAGTGAGGCTGGGTAACGGAGGGGATATGAGGGCTTGCTTATAACGTTTCTGTTTTCCAGCATCCCAACATCCGCTAGGCAACAGCATAACCCGACTGCTGCTGAATTCCTGTGCCCCCCCCCCCCCCCCAACGACTGGAGTTTTGGCTGGAGCTGGGAGGGGCCAACATGGTGCTGTACATACATTTCTGAAAACTTCACAACACGCAGTAGCTTGCACTTGAAAGGAGTTATGAAAATTTTAGTTCAATTAATGAAAGGGGTGGCGCAGGGACAGTCAGACTGGGAAGGAATGGGGTTGATATTGGACCTTCTTCAGGCATGAAATGAGGCAGCCTTTATTGAATTTAATGTAGCTTCTAATGCACATTGTGAGGAGCTCACAGTTTACAGTGAAATCAAAGCAAGGAATTTCAGTATAAGAGAGGAACCTTTACAACTGCACACAACTGAAAGCAAGGCTGGGGATTAAGCTTTAATTATTTCAGAGATCTTTTAAGAAAAGCACAAGTTGAAATAAGGAAGATTCATATAGAATATAATAATAGTGGTAGCTTAACCATTTAAGGACCGCCGCACGCCAATGTACGTCGGCAGAATGGCACGGCTGAGCACAAGGGCGTACAGGTACGTCCCCTTTAAGATCCCAGCCGTGGGTCGCGAGCGCCCCGCCGGCGGCGTGCTCGCGACCCAGTCCTCTTTTCTGTGACCGTCCCCGCGGGAACAGCGGACACGATCACCGCTGGTGTCCCGCGATCAGGTCACAGAGAGGAAGAACGGGAAGAGGCAAGTGTAAACAAACCTCTCCCCGTGCTTCCTAGTGAGCCTGTCACTGATCGTCTGTTCCCTGTCATAGGGAACGACAATCAGTGACGTCACACGCTAAGCCACGACAAAAAGTGGCCTGGTCTTTAAGCTGCATGATTGTCCGGTCCTTAAGTGGTTAAACAGTAAATTAACTTAACACAAAAGAAAAAGCAATTTTCTAACTGTGAACAGTTTTAATACCATACTGTTATAGCACATGCACAAACCTGTCTCACAATCTGATTGGGACACTTGATAAGGATCTGCATAGGCCACCAGTCATCATCAGCCATCCTGTCCAAAAACCACTTAAAAAATGAAGATTTTTTTTTAGAAGAGGTAAAACAAAGCTGGTTAAAGTTGAACTCCAAGCAAATACATAAATGTGTTAAGAGTACTACATGCAAATTAAAGGAGTAGTAAAGTTACATGTTTTTTCACCTTAATGCATCCTATGCATTAAGGTGAAAAAACATTCGACAATACCGCCCCCCCCCCCCCCGAGCCCCCGTTTTTCTTACCTGGCACCTCGAAAGTCCCATGCTCGTCCCCGTCATCCTCTTCGTTTTTCAGCCTGGCCGACGATTGGCTACACTGGATGGATTGAAAGCAGCGCAGCCATTGGCTGGCGCTGCTGTCAATCACATCCAATGACGCGGCGCGCGGGGGGCGGGGCCGAGTGATACAGTCGGCGGCTATGACCGCCGCTGTATCACGGGAGCGCGCCCGCAATCACTCCACACCATGCGAGCTCACTCGCATTAAGGTGTGGAGTCCTTGCGGGGAGGAGCCAAGACAGCCGCCGAGGGACCCCAGAAGACCAGGATCGGGGCCACTGTGTACAAAACGAGCTGCACAGTGGAGGTAAGTATAATAGGATTTTTATAACAGCTTACCTGTAAAATCCTTTTCTTGGAGTACATCACGGGACACAGAGCGACATAGTCATTACTAATGGGTTATATAGTTACCGTCAGGTGCTGGCACTGGCAACTTCCAAAACCGGAAGTACCCTCCCCTATATAAGCCCCTCCCATCCGGGAGCACCTCAGTTTTGTAGCAAAGCAATAAGTGTCCCCAAAGAGGGGCGGGAGCTCTGTGTCCCGTGATGTACTCCAAGAAAAGGATTTTACAGGTAAGCTGTTATAAAAATCCTATTTTCTTTCTCGTACATCACGGGACACAGAGCGACATAGTCATTACTAATGGGATGTCCTAAAGCAATGCCAAATGAGGGGGGGGATACACCATATATAAGCTGAGCGCTATCAGACATGAGGATCTTTTGCGGCCTGCAACACACTGCGCCCAAAGGCGACATCCTCCTGACTTCTAACGTCCACCTGGTAGAACCTAGTAAACGTGTGTACCGAAGACCATGTTGCGGCCTTACAGATTTGAGCCAGGGAGGCCTGGTGATGCACTGCCCATGAAGTTCCAACTGCTCTCGTGGAGTGCGCCCTAACTTTGAACGGAGGCGGTCTACTTCTCAAGCTATAGGCTTGTATTATGACCTGTCGAATCCACTTGGCTAAAGTAGATTTTGACGCTGCCTGACCCTTTTTGGGGCCTTCCGGCAGAATGAACAAAGTATCCGTTCTGCGAATCTGAGCAGTGGCTTTTAGATAAGCTTTAACTGCTCTTACTACATCCAAAGAATGCAATAACTTTTCCTCTACCGAAGTAGGCTTGGGGAAAAAAGAAGGAAGAACCACATCTTGGTTCAAATGAAAACTCGATACCACCTTAGGAAGAAAGGCTGGATGAGGACGTAACACTACTCTGTCCTTATGGATAACCAGATATGGCTCCTTACAGGACATAGCTGCTAATTCCGATACTCTTTTAGCCGAACAAATGGCTACTAGAAAAATCAATTTCCTGGTGAGAAGCACTAAGGAAATATGCTGTAATGGTTCAAATGGTTGTTTCTGTAGAACCGACAGAACCAAGTTTAGATCCCATGGACATATGGGAATATTAACCGGAGGACTAATACGCATCACTCCTTGTATAAAGGCTTTGACTAGTGAATGCGAAGCCAAGGGCCTTTGAAAAAATATTGACAAGGCCGAAATCTGACCTTTGATAGTACTCAAGGCAAGCTTCCTATCTACAGCCCATTGTAGGAAGTCCAGAATTCTACCTATTACGTATTTACGTGGATGCCATTTCCTGGCCTCACACCAGGCGATGTACGCCTTCCAGATTCTATAGTAGATCTGCCTGGATACCGGTTTCCTGGCATTGATCATGGTAGACACCACAGCATTAGAGAGCCCTCTCCTTTTTAGAATGTGGGCTTCAATAGCCAGGCCGTCAAACCTAGGGCTGGTAAGGAAGGGTGGTATATCGGTCCCTGCGAAAGCAGGTCCGGACGATGTGGGAGGGTCCAAGGACTCCCCACAGACATTTTTACAATCTCCGCGTACCATGCTCTTCGGGGCCACGCTGGAGCCACCAGAATCACTGGTTTCTTTTCTACCCTGATTCTGCGGAGTAATCGAGGTAACAATTGTGGCGGTGGGAATGCATATATCAGCTTGAACTGATCCCAAGGGAACACTAGGGCATCCGAGCCGCACGCTAGGGGATCCCTTGTCCAAGAGACAAACCTGTCCACTTTCGTGTTGAACCTGGATGCTAGCAGATCTACATCCGGTGTTCCCCACCGCTGACATATTGTCCGGAAAACCTCGGGATGAAGGGACCATTCCCCTGGGCATAATTGTTGGCGACTTAGAAAGTCCGCCTTCCAATTCTCCACCCCTGGAATGAATACCGCAGATATGGCTGGGACATATCTTTCTGCCCATCTCAGGATGTAATTTACTTCCCTTTGGGCTGCACGACTCCTGGTGCCCCCCTGACGATTGATATATGCCACTGCTGTGGCATTGTCTGACTGAACTCTGACAGGGGACCCTTGGAGTTTGGATGTCCATGCTACTAGGGCATACCGGGCTGCTCGTATCTCTAAGAGATTGATGGGCAGGGCCTTTTCCGCATCCGACCATCTGCCCTGGAGAGACCATTGCTCCAGTACTGCTCCCCAGCCTAAAAGGCTGGCATCTGTAGTGACCACCTTCCAAGAAATCGGACTGAAGGATTTCCCTCTTTCCAGATTCCGGGGAACCAACCACCAACGGAGGCTTCTGCGAACGGAAGGGGACAAGGATATTGGTACATCCAGAGCCTGAACTTTTTTGTTCCAGGCTGACAGTATGGCCCTTTGCAACTTCCTTGAATGGAATTGACCGTAGGGTACTGCTTCGAATGATGCCACCATTTTTCCCAGCAGCCTCATGCATAGGCGTATGGATGGCTGTCTTTTTGAACCCACTAAGTGGATCAAATCTCTCAAAGACGACCCCTTTTCTTGAGGCAAGAAAATTTTTCTCTGGTCTGAATCCAGCCTTAGCCCCAAGTATTCCAGACTTTTGACTGGTTTTAGGGCTGACTTGTCTCGGTTGATAATCCAACCGTGATATTCCAGATACTTGATTGTCTCGTGAACAACCACTTCTAGTTTTTCCACTGAGTGGTCTATCAGCAACAAGTCGTCTAGATATGCCATTATCGTTACACCTCGTGTTCTTAGATTGGCCAATAATGGGGCCAGAATTTTTGTGAACACTCTTGGTGCTGTGGCCAGACCGAAGGGTAAGGCTCTGAACTGAAAATGGCGCCCTTCTATCGCAAAGCGTAGAAATTTCTGGTGGGCTGGAAAGATGGGGATGTGTAAATACGCATCTTTGATGTCGATCGAGGCTAACCATTCCTCCCCTTGTAGGGCAGTGGCTACCGATCGGATCGACTCCATCCGGAAAGTCCTGATATGCAGGAATTTGTTTAGCCCTTTTAGATTTAATATGGGCCTCATGTCCCCGTTTGGCTTCGGAACTGTAAAGAGGTTTGAGTAAAACCCGAACCCCCATTCTTCCAGGGGGACCTCTATAATTACTGCTTGAAGCAATAATTGTTCCAGTGCCAACAGGAGGGATCCTCTCTTCTGGGGATCCCTTGGCACGTTCGACCTTATAAAGCGGGAAGGAGGGGAGTTTTTTAACTCCAATTTGTATCCCAGATTTACTGCGGAGAGCACCCATCTGTCTCGGATCGTGTCCCGCCAGGTCTCTGTGAACAACTGAAGTCTTCCCCCCACCCGATTGGGTGGGGGCAACCCTTCATGCATTTGACTTTGGGGGAGGTTTTGTACCTCTCCTGCTCCAGGGCTTCTTGTTACCCTGCAACTGTCCCTGATTTTTACCTCCGGGATTTGACCGGGGAGGCCGTCGGAACTGTTTCACAGCCGATGTCCTCGGGACTGGAGAAGCCGGCCTCTTAAAAGAGGGACCTCTAACTCTATTTTTGACCGGCAAGAGTGTACTTTTACCGCTGGAAATTCTCTGGATATACTTGTCCAGGTCTTCCCCGAATAAACGCTCCCCATGAAATGGGAAGCTGACCAGCAATTTTTTACAGGGAGCTTCAGCAGACCAGTTTTTGAGCCATAGAAGCCTGCGCATATGTACTATAGACAGCGTAAGGCGGGAGGCCTGATGGATTGAATCCTTTATAGCGTCCACCGCAAAGCATAAGGCTCTAGGTAGATCAGCTAGAGCAAGAGCCTGCTGATCTGGTACGTCCCTTAAGACCTGTTTCAACTGATCCTTCACTGCTTGGCAGACCCCTATAGCTGCCACTGCTGGTTGTGTCACCAATCCTGCTGTAGAAAAAGCAGATTTCAATAAGGACTCCAATTTTTTATCTATTGGGTCCTTGAACATTTGGACATTTTCCACCGGACATGTCAGTGATTTATTCACACAAGAGATGGCTGCGTCCACTGTAGGGACCTTCCATTTTCTGACGAACTTATCCTCCATAGGATAGACCACCGGAAATCTCTTGGGGGGAGTAAATATTTTGTCAGGATGCTCCCAATCCTGGTAAATGAGCCCCTCCAATAAAGGATGGATCGGGAAAGAACAAACAGTCTGGGGAGCTTTTAGCGACCCCAACGAGGAGACAGAAGAGGAGGATGGCTCCGCAAGTGGCATTTTAAATGCTGATCGGACCATATTAGTCAGGGACTGAACCCATAACCTCTCAGCATGTGATGCTGAGAACGGCTCCTCCACTGTTGATTCCTCTACAACCGAATCAACCTCATCCTGATCCCCCTCAGGTAGGTCGACCTCTGTATGGGACTGTTGCTCTGTTTAACAGGCACTCTGAGGGAGGAGACGGAGATCGAGCGCTTTTCTCCTGTGACAGGGAAGCAGCAATTAGTGCTGACAATCTCTCTTCCAGCCCTCCCAGAGCTGAGGAAAAAACCTCCTCTGTTACATACACAGGAGCAGGTGAACTGGGGACAGCCACAGTACCAGGTACTCCTGGGGGTGCCCTACGGTCACTAACCTCTGATTCTTCAGGGGAGACTGGTGCAGCCAAAGCATGCCCAAGATCCTCAGAGCCCGATGGAGACCCCCTATTCCTCCTGGAATTTCTAGTCCCGGAGTTTTTAGACGGCATATTCCTAAGCCACAAAGCTGAGGTATTCCAGCCGAAAATACACCAGTTACTGATAATAGTCTAGCATAAATGCTGCTATAATAAACAGTTGGTGTCTACTAATGTGCCTTTCTAGGGGATGCCTGTATCAACCGCCTGCTGTATGCCTTTAAATGTTGTCAGCTCTGTCTCTGTACTTCATAGCCAGCTTACTGCAATAATGTGGCTTTTTAAAACCTGCTGGGACGCCCGCACATGCGCAGAAGCGCTGCGGCGCGCACAGAGCGTCATCCCCCAGGCCCCGCCCCTTTTTCCGGCCACCTCTATATATAGAGGCGCGTGCACGCGCACGCGCGCGGCCACGTGCGCCTCGGCGCTAATTTCAAACATGGAAACCAGGGACAGGAGCCAGGGCCCCCTTTGCCGCAGGCCGGGGGATAGACGAACACTGCAACATGGCAGAGGAAACAGTTTCCTGTAGGAGAACTCACCAGCTGCCTGGACTTTGCTCTCTGAGAAGAAACTAGTCCATATGACAAGAAAAACATTCTACAGCGGCCTCTAGTGGACAAACACAGGTACCGCAGTTTAATATACTAAACATATATATAAAAAAACATTCTTTTTTTTTTTTTTTTTTTTCTTGACCACCATTAAAAATTATTACATTTTTTTAGTAGTTACAGGCATGCACAGATATTAGCGGGAATACCGTTAGGTAACAGACAGAAAGACAAATTAGGCTTGGGGGTCCCCCAATAGAACCAAGTTCCTGGGGGCCCCCACTTACCTGTTCCCCGCCGCAGGACTTTGTTTGGTCCACAAAAGCCCAAACTTCACCTATCACGGCAGGCATTGTAATCAAACCTTCAGGGACCGGGTTCCCAAGGATTCCACTCCCCTGGACCTGTATAGCACCCTGCACAGAAAACATCTTGGTCGTGGGTATGACCAGAGCTCTGGATCCCAGGGTCCAGCTCTCCTAAGAGAAGCATTACAGGCAGAACCTTGCTCTTCTCTGCAAGGCCCGGGTACCGACCGTTTAGCTATGAAGCTTTTTTGGTCGGATCCGGAATAGCTTACTGAGGCCCAAAAGAACCTGTACGCAAGCTCAGTGAAAAACACATGTTTCTTCTTGGCCAACACCTTAGACACTGGCAAAAAACTGAGGTGCTCCCGGATGGGAGGGGCTTATATAGGGGAGGGTACTTCCGGTTTTGGAAGTTGCCAGTGCCAGCACCTGACGGTAACTATATAACCCATTAGTAATGACTATGTCGCTCTGTGTCCCGTGATGTACGAGAAAGAAAACATGTTTGTTATTTTTAAGCAAAAAAAAGGGAAGCTTTAGTGCTCCTTTAATTTATAATTCTTTGCAGCCAGTCATTTGATCTAGGTACCACTGTCCCCAGCACCATTAGCTTCTGCATCCCCTAAGGGTCAGTTCACACCAGAAACGCAGTCCGGATGCGTTCCAGATGCTTTACTGCATGCGCGTTTTTGATGCATTCCAGTTTGTTTGATACGTTTTTAGTGCATTTTTGAAGCAGTCCAGTGCATTATTTCCCCCCTCTTTTTCTAAACCTTAAATAAGGACATGTGTGTTCCAGTGCGTTTTTGATGCTTTTTACAGCGTTCCAGTACAGTCCAGTGCAGTGCAGGAAAAATGAAGCATGTTCTACTTTTTTTCTAGTTCCAGATTTTTTTCTGGAACTAGAACGCACTGGAACTGCAAGCACTGGTGTGAACTATGCCAATGAAAACCATATAATCTACTTTCCATGCGTTTTTGATGCAGAAAAAAAACGTACTGGACTGCATGTGGTGTGAACTTGCCCTAAAACCTCTTTGCATACTACACGCGAGTTAAGCAATACTGCCAGGTCTAGAACTAGCCTGTTGCTGGACATTGAGTGGGTAGCAGTACACTGATCAGTTCAACACTCATGCTCTTCTCTCTCTCTGCCGTCAGCTTTTAGTATCAGATGGACAGTATTGTGCAATGCAGTACAGCCCTGATTAGCTAACACAACAGCTGCTTCTCATTCTCTTAAATCTAATGCCTGCTGCACATGGGAATTGCAGAAACTAGAACCAATGAGGTTATTTTTTTTATATATCTGCATGAAGGTTAGCTAAAAAAAAAAAAAAAAAAAAAGTACTAGTTCCAATATTACTGCCAAATTGAACTAAAGCTATGGTTTGTCTAGGGTTGTCACATTATGTATAAATCACAAAACAGGTTATACATAGCTTACCTCGCAGGCTGCCTGGCTGTTGTTAAACTGCTTTGTCAGCAGTTCAATCCACTGAAGCATGGTGGGCTAAACAAAGAGACAGAAAATAAATTCGATTTAAAGCGGTGTTCTGGCCGAAATGTGACTTTTAACATAAAAATACCCCTAGAATACTCATGCCTCGTGCAGTGTAATAAAGGTATGCTGTAAACTATGGCCAGGTTTCTATTTGTGCAGCATCGTTTTCTTACCTTGTAAAGATCCTGCACAGTGCGGCCATCTCCAGTGTGAGCATCCGAAGCCGGTGTGCTTCTTCCTGGATTCTGTGCATGCTGGCTACCCAGCATGCACCTGCCGATATCACGCATGCGCAGTGGGGCACGAGTAAGTACAATAGCTTGTAAGTTATATTTCCATAGCAACGGTGGCATCGGAGGAAGTCGCCACCCCTTTTGCTATGGAAACCTCTTCTCCCCCTTTTTAAAAATGGCGCTGAGCGCCGCCTTGCATCGAGTTATTAACGGTTTGGAACTAACACGATGCTACGAGCCGGCGATGCCCATTGCCTCCTGGAATGGATGACACACATCTCCCAGGAGTCAATGCAAAGCCGGAAATGAAGCACGGAGCCGTGGCCACTTAAGGAGGAAGTGGAAAATCATATATGCATTAAGTAAACCGCTTTTTCTTTTTCGTTTTTAAATGCCAATTCGTTTTTAGGGTGTATATTAGTGATGCATGGTGAGGAGTGAAAAATGTGGGTGGAACGCCGCTTTAAAGAAAACACCGACTAGGAAACGACTGGAAGGGAGGGGCGGGGAGATTTCAGAACACACAGCAGGATGACGAAGGCACGTAAACTGACCACGATATCATGGATCAGCAGCCATACTATTGTGGACACAGGAACAGGCAGGATCAACCAGGTATTTTACAGCATAGAATGGGACACATGACAGTGCAGAAGCACTATGCTATTTACCATGATTTAAAGAAACAGGGTCAAATTTTTTATTTATTTTTAGGGTTAAAACCACTTTCACTCTCTGTGATAAGGGTAAACAGGAAAAATACAGAGGTTGAATCGACAGATAAAGCAATAAAATTTGACAGGGCAATATCAGCGCATAAAATTTACATCTCCAGGCAATAATATGTTCAAGGTTAATAACCTTGACCTACTTACTGTATATACTCGAGTATAAGCCGACCCGAGTATAAGCCGAGGTACCTAATTTTACCACCAAAAAAATGGGAAAACTTATTGACTCGAGTATAAAGCCTAGGGTGCAGCAGCTACTGTGAGGGTCAACAATGTCCATTTGCACGCCTCACTGTGCCCATTTGCACGCCTCACTGTGCCCGAGTCAGTGTACCTGAAATTCTTGACAGGCTGCGGGCATCCATTCATAGTCCCGTTCCACGATAGGCGTTTTCCAGCAGACACTGTGTTCAGTGTTCCGCCTATCACGGACGTTCTCGGACAAGAGGACATCAGTGATTGGCGGAACACTGAACACAGTGTCTGCTGGGAAACGCCCATCACGGAAGGGACCAGGAGGAGACTGCGACTTTTAAACAATGGACGCCCCACAACTTGTCAAGAATTTCAGGTACACTGACTCGAGTATAAGCCGAGGGGGGTATTTTCAGCCTTAAAAAAAGGGCTGAAAAAAAAAATTGGCTTATACTCGAGTATATACGGTACTGAAAGTTTGTAACCAAGTAAAGACTTATCCAATGCTACAACTACTTGGGCTGAAAGAAGAGTTCTCACCAAATGTTCATCTTGCTTCACATACTGCATTTGTTCCTCACACTACCTATCCCTGTCCTCTCATCTTATATCAATAACCTTCAAAAATGTATTGATGACTTCATTAGGGGAAACAAAAAAGCATGAGTAAACAAACTGTCTGTATACACGGATAAATTGCTAAATTTCAACCAGGAATGGGTGCTCCAGATTTGAACAGATATTACAAAGCGTCGCTTTAGACCAAATGCAACACTGATGGTCTCCTTTCTTGGATAAACACTGGCTTCAAAATCGAAAAGCAAGCATCCTCCATAAACCTACAGGCCTTACTAGGAGCCATATTGTTGACCCACAAAGAGATATAATTTGGACACTGTTCATGCTCCTCTACGTACATGGGTATCTCTCCTTGTCTTCCCCAGTAGGCACCCTACAATTAGTAACTTTGTTCCTGTGACTTCCATAGCAGTGGTCAGACCATATTTGGCTCTGTTGACTTGGAATATGACAGGGATTCGCTTGATATCTCAGCTATATTCAAGAACAACTCTGATTCTTTGAAGACATAATCTATAGTTAATCCATTACCAAAAAAGATTTTTATAAATATCTCAGGATTTGACATCCGCTATTATCTATACCAGTGGTTCTCAACCCAGTCCTCAAGTACTCCCAACAGACTATGTTTGCAGGTTTTCCTTTATCTTGCACAGGTGCTTTAAATTCGAGTCAAGGGCTTGGTATTTTGGACAGCTCTTTTATCTAAGAGAAATTCCAGAAACATGGCCTGTTGGGGTTACTTGAGGACAGGGTTGAGAACCACTGATCTATACTGCTTGAAGACGATCCACTTAAACTCTTTACTTTTGATATAGGTCTGTCAAACCAAATCAGAGAGGGATCTCTGATCTATGCCTCCATATGAACGATACCAGGCAAACGCCCAGCAATTCTCGAATGGGAACAAGACTTGGGAATCTCCTGAAATACCCAGCAATGGCACTAAACTCTTCAGCGGCCCTCCAGTTGTTGCAAAACTACAAGTCCTATCATGCCTCTGCCTGCGCTTGTAACTGTCAGCCTTGCAATGTCTCATGGGACATATAGTTTTGCAACAGCTGGAGGGCCGCCAGCTTGAGATCCCTGCTCTAGATGCTTGTCCCATTAGGAAACTATACATGAATGGTATTTTACTGCTCTGTTGATCTCTAATACACAGTTTTTTCATTTAATTTTTTCGAAGAATAATATAATCTAACATTGTGTAAATCCAACACCTATCAAATCAGGAGAAATTAAATACATCTAAAGCAGCTGAGGTTGGCAACTCTAAGAATGTGAACAGTGCAAAGCCTGAAGTGGATGCTGCGAGAGCTCAGCAGCAGTGACTACAAGTAATTAGGGACCAGTACCCAAGAAAATTATGGTAATAATTTTGGATAGATACCAGTCATTTCAATTTTTTACCAACTTATTAGATCTTTTTGGGACTACAACACCTGTCCACCATATGTCAAAAGCCAACCATACTACCTATTTTTGTTCAATATTTATCCTGAATAGCAGTGTGTATTTAAACTGGGTGGTTTGGTAAATATTCAGTAATTACCGACTTAAGTATTTACTTTTGTACAGTCCCGTAAGGATTAAGTCATGTTTTTTTTAAAAAGTAATATAAAAACGGCCCAGCAATACTAGGATTTAGTACTCAATGTAACACCCCATTGAGGGATATAGGAACATTTTCACCTTCTGGGTAATACTACCACCTACAGCAGGATGGGACACTGGTAAACAAAAAACTGTAGGCCAGTCAAGGATAAACTCTTCCACTACCAGCATGCCTTAGCTTAGTAGTAAAGCAGTATTCAGAGCATGATCATATAGAGTAAGACCTGTACTCCTCAATTGATTTTACAGCGAATATAAAAATCTAATTTTTATTTCAGTTCATTGAGTGACTCAGGAAGTCTTTTACATTTGGTATGTCCACTCCAAATGAGGGATGGCAACACAGCAAATGCCCACTAACAGATCCAAGAAAACAACAAAACCTGGAACTGCCTGCAGCTCAAAAGAGCAATCTTAAAGACCTTTCTCCTAAAGCTGGCATTAGATGAGACAACAACGTCCCTGTAGTAGTAGTAGTAAAGTGCACCTGGACAAGAATAGGTGGAAACTGACACTTGAGACCAAGTTTGGAAGATGGTCTGTCGGAGCAACCTACAGATAGTAAAGCAAGAAGATGGTGCATTCTTACAGGGGACCTTCAAAGATAATCAGTGGCTGATCGACTCATAGCCCAAGCTACATCCAGAAAACAAGAGGTACATTTCATTTTGCTAAACTAAAGCGGGAACGAGGGAGGGAAGAAGGATATCTTGGTTGAGGTGAAAGTCAGAAACTACCTTGGGCAAGCTGAAAGTCCTGGGCCTCAACACCACCTTGTCTCTAATGCAAAACCAGGAAAGGTTCCTAGTATCATAAGGCTGTCAGACACTCGCATTGCAGAGGTGATGGTTACAACAAATATCACCTTGTGTGTGAGAGTAGAGAGGTGAAGGTCTTTACTGGTTTCCAATTGGATTCTAAAGCACAAAGAAAACCAGATTCAAATCTCAGTCTCTTAGGGGACTCCCCCCCCCCCCTTCCCATACATGGCACTTAATGAAAAAGTGAGACCAAGAGTGTCAGAAAAAGAAGGGAAAGCGCAGAAGCCAGAAACTTGATGGTGCTTACAGCCAAATGTTGGCCCAGACCCAGCTTAAGAAAGAGGAGAATTTGTCAAAGCTCTCAGGATAAAACCCCCAAGACTCACAAAGCGAAGCAATCCATTCACATCCAGTGATAGACCTTGCAAGGAAGTAGACTTTCTAGTCTTGAACATGTCAGGAATCACAGACTCTGAGATGACCCTTAGAACTTAGTCATCAATAGCCTTGCCAGTAAAGCCAGTGTCCATGAAACAGGATTGCAAATTGACCCTTGAAAAGGTAGATGTGGGCAGTCTGGCAGGGCCCATGAAGGGTCTGTCAAAAGCCTTAGCAGGTCGGTGTACCATATTTGCCTGGGCCAATCCAGAGCATTACAGATCCCTGGAATCCTGTGGCGTAGTCAAGAAAGAAGAGTCATTGAAGGACAGGCATAGATCAGGGTGTAATGATCCCACAGAGCCACCAGAGCACCCACTGTTTCCTCCAGGGGAACCCTATACCTTGATATAATCCTCTTTAATTTGCTATGGAACCTGGCGGCAAAGAGTTATTCAGAATCCCCCATCTGTAAAACAGGGGCTGGAACACACCCTGGTGAAGAGACTACTCCCCCTGTGCCAAGGTGCTGCTGGCCAAGGAAATCAGTTTGCCAATTGTCTACTGTTGGAATGTACATGGCTAAGGCTGGCCATACATTATACAAGTTTTCTTCTACAACTTTCCTTTAGATTTACCAAAACCATATAATACGAGGTCAATCCTAAACACTTTTAATTTGTATGCAATCAGACAGGTCCTTGCTTCTACTACATATTTGAAGGTAAATCTAATGAAGATTGAAGAAGAAAATTGTATAAATGTATGGCCAGCTTAAGAAAGATGGAATGTGCAGTTCTGATCAGAACAGGATCTGCTCTACCTCTTTGCCGTAGTGTGACTTTCGATTCCTGACTGATTGTTGATGTATGCACTGCTGTGGCATTGTCCTACTGAATCTAGACTGGATGGCCCTCCAACAAGTTGGTCCGATGCTTATGCGACAGGCAAAAGGTCCAAAAAAGCCCCCTTCATTAGGGTTTGATTGTCAGCCAAATTAACCGCTAACAAGTCCTGTGCTTGTAATCACACTGGAAAAAGTGGTTGTATATCCTTACACATGCCCAGTGAAGTGAAAACATAAGTTGTACCTTTTTATCTGCAGGTCTCTCCCCTCTATAGCCGTTCAAACCACACGTTTTACACTGCATCTCTGAACTCTAGCAGGCAGGGGGGTGGGGATTTGATGTCAAACTAAATAAACAAATATAGCTCAATTTTTTTTTAGCAATGGGACACCACCTGCTACACCTTGGCATCTGGAATGCAAACTGTCCAAGCATCCCCAAAGGAGAACAGAAGTCCCCTAAATCTGGAAAATTGGGGCATATCTTCATATACAAGAAAACTGATTTGACAGATTTGAAATTCCAGACAGACATGGAATGCCAAATTTTGCAGGTAAATAGAGAACCGAGCTGGGAGAACCTGGACTTGAAAGACAAGGGCATAGAGAGCCACAAAGGGCCATTTCTTAACTGGCAGTGTGGGAGATGATTTTACCACTTGCTCTTTAGGCTTCTTCTGTTGAGGAAGATGAATGTTTTTGTCACTAGTAGCATTCTTAATAATATCAACAGCCAGTTTGAATAAATGCTGCTTCTCAAAGGCCATGCAATTAAATGCTTCTTGCAAATTCCACAGTTCAGCACTTTAGCCAAAGTGCCCTATGCATATGAGCTGACAGGAAGCAGATGCGAGAGATAAGACAAGAGGCTTCCAGAAAATGGTCACAGCTGAAATTTATTGCTACAGCCATCTGTTTCAAGTGTCAGGGTTCATACACATTTTTACCAATGAAATTCCATGACTTTTCCATGACTTTTCCATGACTTCACGTATAAATATTCATGACCTTATGTTTCATGAAATGTCTATGTATACATGTTAAATAAGAAGAAAATCCATGTCACACCCAGCATATTTTTACTAATATAAATTAGGGCTGTTACTGATTAAAATTTATATGTTCGATTAATCGTTTTTTCTTTTAAATCGATTAAACGACTAATTTTGATTAATTAATTATAACGCACGCACAGATCCAACTACTTTAGCTGATCTCCTTGCATTGCAACTCTGCATTAGTCAGTGGTAAATGTGGTATACACTATATACAATCACCCGACACTAGTTAGTTTCCACAATCCATGACTTAACTTCACAGTTCACACAAATAAATTCAAACTGTAGTACTGACGTCAGTACAGTACAGACACCCCCAGTGCAGACCTCCCAGTACAGACACTCTCAGTACAGACACCCCCAGTGCAGACCTCCCAGTACAGACACCCCCAGTGCAGACCTCCCAGTACAGACACCCCCAGTAGTACAGACACCCCCAGTAGTACAGACACCCCCAGTAGTACAGACACCCCCAGTAGTACAGACACCCCCAGTAGTACAGACACCCCCAGTGCAGACCTCCCAGTGCAGACCTCCCAGTACAGCCACCCCCAGTAGTACAGCCACCCCCAGTAGTACAGCCACCCCCAGTGCAGACACCCCCAGTGCAGACACCCCCAGTGCAGACACCCCCAGTGCAGACACCCCCAGTGCAGACACCCCCAGTGCAGACACCCCCAGTGCAGACACCCCCAGTGCAGACACCCCCAGTGCAGACCTCCAAGTACAGACACCCCCCAGTAATGCAGGCACCCCCCCACCCCTTACAGACCTCAGAACAGCAATACACGGCACAGTGTGTGTCCCTCCAGTTCCTGCTGACGTCAGCGTGCCGCTAAGCCAATAGGCTGCCGCCGGGTGTACCAAGATGGCCGCGGCTCCGGAGATAGGCCGAAGCCGCGGCCTTTCCTAATGGCCGAGGCCCCGGAGCGCTCCGGGGATCGCGCCGTGTGCCGATCCGAACAGGATGACCTGTTCGGATCACGGATCGCTTACGATCCGTTGCACGACTAGTAGTGACTAAAATATTCCATGACTTTTCCAAAACTTAGTGGATTCAGTCATTTTCCAAAACTTTTCCAGGCCTGGAAAGTGCCATGTCAAAATCCCATGACTTTTCCAGGAATTTAATGACCGTACGAACCCTGAAGTGTACAACAAACAAGAGATCAACCGCAGCAGTTGATAGAGCCTGTTATAAGGATATGTGTGACATGGTGTGGCAAAATAGTCACAGCCAGAATCTCTTTAATGGAAAAACCAAAGCCACTGTAGGCAGGCATCGGAAATGGATCAACGTTTGACGTGACTCTGTATGAAATAGCAGCAGCAGGAAGAGGTTTCCTTGACACTGTATGGAGGGAAGAAATGCAGAGTGGACAACACTATCCAGTGGAAGAGGTCTGTTCTCAGCCCCACAATGCTACTCCCCTTCC
The DNA here is from genome assembly GCA_029206835.1 of Rana muscosa. Classification (NCBI taxonomy): domain Eukaryota; kingdom Metazoa; phylum Chordata; class Amphibia; order Anura; family Ranidae; genus Rana; species Rana muscosa. The sequence continues at coordinate 141,248,385 of CM055121.1, read as the reverse complement.
AGGGCAAAACTGTCTGGAAATGGGAATAATGGTACCCAGCACAGCAACCAATAAAAATTAGGGAGCTCTATTCGTAAAGCCTATCTGGCATACTCTCTAAGTGTGTCTTCAAAGACAGGGCGAGTGCAGAGGTGATGCCAATGGCTCTGTACCTGGAAATAATTGCAGGCAATGTAACCTGCACCGAGTCTAAAAAGCACCCCACGTGGAACCCAATGCCTGCAGATCAATTCCATGCTAGCCCGCAGGGTTTGAGCATGGGTCCAACACCAGGCTGAGGACGACGATTCCAGGTGGTCAAAAATCTGAGAGAAACCTCTCCAGCAGCAGGTGTAGAGAAGAGTATTGACTATAGTTAAAATTGAGGAATAAGGTACTAGTAAATTATTAGTGACCTGGGAAAAGTGTGTGGGCCGCTCAGGCTCGATAGGGAGGGGGTATGTGGACAGTGCATACGATGCTGTTGCTAGAGTGCCGACAGGGGATGGAGCCCGCCCTGGCTTCTACAAAGGTTCAAGAAAGGAAGGGTAACCCCTGGAAGTCACACATGTATGGTGTCCTTCTGCATTGAATGGAGTGGCAACCTCAGCCTGGACTCTGACCAGACCAGGCCACTCTCCCTAGTAAATTAATAGGTTAGTCTTAACAGAAAATCTAATAAAAATGCCCATCCTCCTATGACACTAGCAAAATACTGAGGCATGTTGGTAGTAGGAGGGGCTATCCTGGACTGGCCTACAGTTTGTCTCCGTTGGTCCTGAAGGCAGCTGTTTAACCTTAAAGTTTTACAGTTTCTAAATGTTTCCAGTAATCTGTCAAATGTAAAAAGAATAAAACAAGGTATTTATCACATACCTTTTCTTTTGAATGGATAAAAGTCTCCAAAACAAACGATGTGCTAAGCTAAAAAAAATAACAAAAGAATAAACAGAAAATTAATAAGACAATGGTCCAACAGACAAAATGTAATTTTATCCTGCGCTAGGTAAAGGACCCCACTTTTGTTAACCACTTGTCTACCTGTGCCATTAATAGCAGGTAGTAGACAGGTATTTTATTTGTAGAGCAGGTGATGGGCTTTCATGTGAAAGAGATTCAGCCAACTGTAAAGCCACCTGATCACTCCCTCAGCCCGCCAAAAATACAGACCCCCTGATGTCTCAGTATGCCATCACATAGGGGTCTGTTGGACCTCTATGTGATTGCAATAATGTTAATTGTTAAAAAAAAAAAAAAAAAAACTTTTTCAAGTCCCCCGTCCACATGAACATTTATACACGAGGTGGGTCCGCCTATGTACAAAAACAATTGTTCTACACATCACCCCAAACGTTGGAGAGCAATCATTCTAGAATCATTCACAGTTAAACTGATAACCTATAAAAAGGTTTTTAAAGCAGGGGGTTATGGACAATATGGAGTACCAAAGTTTGCCACCAATTGAAATTTGAAGGCATAACATGTTGGGTAGCTATTTACTTGCTGTGACATCACATTTGATGGTTTTTACAAAAAAGGGGCATGTTTTGCGTTTATGTGCACAAAAATGATCTTTGTGTATTTTTTACAAAAAAAAAAATGCATTTGATAAACAAATTGCAACTCCCAACATTTTATTCTCTGTGGTTTTTGCGTTCAGAAAAAATATACTGTTTGGAGGGTTTGACTATTCTTCAGGTCTAAAATGTGCATTTAAATGTGTGCAAAAACTGAAAAAATGGCTCTGGTAGAAAAGTAATTGTTACATATGACTGTAAGGGCACTTTCACACTGGGGCGTCGGCAGTAAAGCACCGTAATTTTTAGCAGTGCTTTACCGTTGTTTTAGCAGCGCTGTACGTGTGCTTTTAACCCCCGCTAGCAGCCAATGAAGGGGTTAATAGCGGCCGGTGAAGGGGGAGGTTAATAGCGCCTTCGAAGTGCTTTGCAGGCGCTTCGGGGGCGCTACCCATTGATTTTAATGGGCAGGGGCGCTTTAATAGCTCCTAAAGCTCTCCAAAGATGCTGCTTGCAGGACTTTTTTTTAACGTCCTGCAAGCGCACCGCTCCAGTGAGCAAGGACTCTGGCTTTCACACTGGAGTGACAGGAGAGGCGCTTTACAGGCGCTATTTTTAGCGCTAAAACGCCTGTTACGTGCCTCAGTGTTAAAGTAGCCTTACATAAACCATTTTGTAATTCAGTGTTCATGATTTCAGTCTGTAGTCCACTATAATCTTTTTAAACTTGACAAAAAAAATAAAAGTTTCTTCATTGTAAAAATGGTAAATTGAGGACGCTTGAAAACATCTTAGGGACAGTCTTGCCCGTGGGACAACTTTCCTGAGAGAAACAAAGGCTTTCACTGCCAACCTTCTACTGAAATATAACAACAATTTGCCTAATATATTATGTTGATTCACTTGGGTTGAATATTTTCTGGGTTAGTGGAAAACACTGATGCAAGAGATTCAGTATGGCAGACTGCCAACTGCCAATTGCAGAATGACATGCCAGCAACAGACTATGGGGGAGATTTACTAAAACTAGTGCACACTGAATCTGGTGCAGCTGTGCATAGTACCCAGCTTCTAACAGCTTGTTCAATTAAGCTTTGACAATAAGGCTGGATTCACACTGGTACGACACGACAGTCATACGACTTTCATCCTACTTTGCTCTGTGACATCAGTCCTACATTGATCCTACATTCGTCCAACTTGAATGAACAGGATACTACTTTGATACAACTTTGTGATAGTCTGACTTGTCTTTTGACCAATCAAAACAATCCCAGTGTGAGATAAATTCCTTTTACTGCTGCTCTAATCACCATGTCGGATGTCAAATATCGGATAGTAAGGACAAGGATCCTACTTTGATCCGACTTCAATGATATTCAATGGGCTGAATTAGGATCAAAGTCGGACCAAAATAGCGCAGGGAGCATTTTCAAAGTTGGACCGACTTGTGTCGGACCAGTTAAGACAGCTCTATTATGGCACAGGTAGATTTTCACACGTCATGAGACATGAGCTCCCAATGATGGAGCGTTTGTCGGACAAGTGTGAACCCAACCTAAAACCTGGAAGCCGACTGGTTTCTATGCAGAGCTGCACTAGAATTTGCACGCGCCAGCTTTAGTAAATCTCCCCTTATGCTTCTCTTAAAAAAAGGTCTTCTTTAAAGCACTGATATACTGTTTGGATCATGTGATTATTGCAGGCAGATCCTCTCTCTTTGATATCAGTAGGGCTGACTGCCAAAATCCTTGCAATATTAAGAAAAGACCTGGAGAGAATTGGCTTATCTTTATTTTAAGGGTCAAGAATCTGAACAAGATAATTTGCAGACACGGCCTTTTACCTTGGCTGTCATTAGGGACACCGCTTTAGGATCTGGTAAGGTGCTGGGAATACTGCTGCACAGCTGCCACATAAACCTATGAAACACAATGTAATATTATTTCACTCCTTTACAGCAGGGCATCTGAATACTTTTTTTTTAGATTATAAAAAACACACCCTTACCCAAAATAAGTGTGTTCAAAAATGTTTTTGTCCTGTAGAAATTGCATGTTGTCGTGCCAGATCCACTGTTAAAACAAAATGTACGCATTACGGATGTTGCAATCTGCAATCGGTTTATGTAAAATTATGGCGCCATCGATTTGAAAGAAGAGGTTATGCAGAAAGATTGGAGTTTAAATAATACCCTGTATTGTCCAAATGAAGGGCATCTTTAACAGCCTAATAACTAAGTCAATAAAGTGTATAAACTTAAACTTTAATCTTTCTGCATTAGCCAATAGCTATCATAGTACAAAACCCTCCCACCAACATAATGTTACACACAGCTACTGTTGTCATTTAGTGAAAAAAGAGACGTGCACAACTACTAATAGTGTTGACAACAGAAAAGTGTACCAAAAGCGGAACAGAGGTAAAGCTGGTCTTTATGTTCTTAAAGGGGAATTCTAGCCAACATGGCTGGAATGAGATGGAATAAATGAACAAATTGTCTTTTTCTTAACATTGCTATAAGGAAGCCATGGCAAGCAAACACTACCAGCAAGAAAAATGAGCTTGTAGATGAAGTCCAGGCAACATAATTAAACTGATGACTACTTGAGAATGACGACATGTTTGTTTAGTAGAAACGCACTGATTTTTTTTCCACACTCAGAAATCAAGTAAAAAAGAATGTAGGGCATACACTGGAACAATTCCAGTCTAATTCCATATCCGATGGCCTTAAAAATGACAGCATACACTGGCTGTTTGCTGGTAGTGGAGGTCTTAAAAGGGTATACATGCTGAGTGTTTTTTTATTCAACTAATGGCTGCAGCGCTGATCTGTGTATTCTAACAGGAGGGAAATCACTGACTCCTTCCTTCAGAATACACAGATCAGCACTGCAGCCACAAGCGCTAATGGAATGCTGGTCTTCCAGCATGATCATTTAACAAAGCCAGTCGGACAGTCTTCTGATGAACAGACAGTGGTACACACATACTGAAAGTCAGCTAGTTTGCTGAACTGGACAGCGTTCAGTAAAGCCGGGTACACACTAACAGTTTGTTTTTGTGCAGCTCAGCGGGTTGCACGAAAAAAAAAACTGACAGTTCTGGTCGGAGCCGCTGTACCAACCATGCGAGATTGGTTTAGTGATCTACCCCACTAAGCTGTTCCGACAGGGGGGCGGCTCCTGTTGGACAGAACATACACACGGGCCGAATGTTTTTCTTTTTTTGAACCGCCCGTTGTCTGACATTCGGCCCGTGTGTACGGGGCTTAAGTGTAAAACCAGCGTTAAACAACTTTTCTTTGAACATAATCCGCACTTGTTAGGACACCTTAAAAGGGGGTTGTAAAGGTTCGTTTTTTATTTTCTAAATAGGTTCCTTTAAGCTAGTGCAGCCCTCAAAAATTCCACTCGCCTACTCGCATTTTGCGAGTGGAATTTAGTGCAGGGCGAGTGAGGAGCAGGGGTGGACCAGTCAGACAGCTTCCTGGCTGATTGCTTCTGGCAGAAGCGGTGCATGCTTTTTTTACAGGACATCAGAGCGGCCCGGAGGGGGATTCCCTGATCCACTCCCCCCCCCGCGGCTCTGATGTCCTGGACAAAAGCCTGCACCGCTTCTGCCAGAAGCGATCAGCTGGAGGACACAGAGCGGCAGGACCGGACTGAACTGGGGCCACTTTGAGCGGAGGCTGCAGCGTTCCCCTCCCTCTCTCCTCCTCCGTGTGTCACGGAGATGCAGGCTGTGTGTTACAGAGCTGGGTCTGTGTTCGGCGGCGCTGTAGCAAGGTCCCACCCCCCCTAGACTAGCTCTTGTGATAGTAGATTAAATCAGTGTTCCGCCTATAACACGAGCCGGTCTAGGGCGGCGCGCACAGTGAGTCTGCTGCAATGATGGGCACAGTGAGTCTGCTGCAATGATGGGCACAGTGAGTCTGCTGCAATGATGGGCACAGTGAGTCTGCTGCAATGATGGGCACAGTGAGTCTGCTGCAATGATGGGCACAGTGAGTCTGCTGCAATGATGGGCACAGTGAGTCTGCTGCAATGATGGGCACAGTGAGTCTGCTGCAATGATGGGCACAGTGAGTCTGCTGTAAAGCTGCATTTGATGGGTACTGTGAGGCTGCACTAATGAGCACTGATGAGGCTGCACTGATAGTTACTGATATGCTTTATGTTAATATTGTTAAAGTTGTTAATATTTATTTTTGGAACTTCATTCTGCATAAAACATTTAACAATGTAATTTTTGAGATAACGAGGGCGTGTTTAGGGGTGGACTTAGGGGCAGGGGAGGGGTTGGGTGGGGCAACTGGTGGTGAGTAACTTTCAAGGCCTGACTAGTGGCTCGGGACTTTAAATTTAGAGCCCTGAGCTAGTGCATTGTTGGTTCACTTACCTTTTCCTTTGATTTCCCTTCTAAATGTTTTTTTTCTTTGTCTGAACTTCTGACTTCCTGTTCCTCCTCAGTAAGCTTGCCCCCATCATCCGAGCCATTGTGGCTGGGGGTTAGTCAGTGTGCTCGCCCCCTCCCTTGGGACTAAATCTTTGCGGGGAGAGGCTGGGGGTTAGTCAGCGTGCTCGCCCCCTCCCTTGGGACTACATCCTTGCGGGGAGACTCTGTGTTCACAACATCTCCCCGCAGGGATGTAGTCCCAAGGGAGGGGGCGAGCACGCTGACTAACTCCCAGCCAGAACGGCTCTGGATGATGGGGGCAAGCTTACTGAGAAGGAACAGGAAGTGAGAAGTTCAGACAAAGAAAAAAAACATTTAGAAGGGAAATCGAAGGAAAAGGTAAGTGAACCAACAATGCACTAGCTTAAAGGAACCGATTTAGAAAATAAAAAACTAACCTTTACAACCCCTTTAAACTTTAGATAAGATAGTGTTGATCCAGGGGCACATTTCCTGCGGAGACAGGTCACATTTTTTATAGCAACGGCCCCATCAGTAGGACATGTACTCGTATGTCCCATTTATTCAACAAAGTATGTGTGCAGGTCAGCAAGCTCAATACTCTTCTGAATCACTATACAGGGGTAATTTACTATAGCGTTTGACAATTTCCAATCAATAAATTGCAGCGGTGTTCACTTTACATACACAAATTATGTGAAGATTAAAATATATATATTTTTACATGATTAGATAATTAAAGTGAACACAACTTAACCAAGTGAACATTCTCTACTCCTTTAATAAAAACAGATTGATTGTGTTTATCATCACAATTTCTCCTGTCTAGAACGGGTACACTTTTGCAAGTGATAAACTATACAAAAAATAAAAATACATACACTGAGGGGAAAAAAGGTATTTGATCCGCTGTCGATTTTGTACATTTGACCACTGACAAAGAAATGACCAGTCTAAAATTTTAATGGTAGGTTTATTTTAACAGTGATACAGAACAACAACAAAAATATCCAGAAAAATTATTTAAAAAAAGTTATAAATTGATTTGCATTTTAATGAGCGAAATAAGTATTTGATCCCCTATCAATCAGCAAGATTTCTGGCTCCCAGGTGTCTTCTAAACAGGTAACAAGCTAAGATTAGGAGCACTCTCCTTAAAGGAGTGCTCCTAATCTCAGCTTGTTGCCTATCAGAAGCAATCAGATTCCAATCTCTCCACCATGGCCAAGACCAAAGAGCTGTCCAAGGATGTCAGGGACAAGATTGAAGACCTACACAAGGCTAAAATGGGCTACAAGACCATCGTCAAGCAGCTTGGCGAGAGGGTGATAACAGTTGGTGCGATTATTCGCAATTGGAAGAAACACAAAATAACTGGCAATCTCCCTCTGTCTGGGGCTCCATGCAAGATCTCACCTCATGGAGTTTCAATGATCATCTGAACGGTGAGGAATCATTTCAGAACTACACGGGAGAATCTTGTCAATGATCTCAAGGCAGCTGGGACCATAGTCACCAAGAAAACAATTGGTAACACACTATGCAGTGAACAACTGAAATCCTGCAGCGCCCACAAGGTCCCCCTGCTCAAGAAAGCACATGTACAGACTCTTCTGAATTTTGCTAATGAACATCTGAATAATTCAGAGGAGAACTGGGTGAAAGTGTTGTGGTCAGATGAGATCAAAATCAAGCTCTTTGGCATCAACTCAACGCGCCGCGTTTGGAGGAGGAGGAATGCTGCTTATGACCCCAAGAACACCATCTCCACCGTCAAACATGGAGGTGGAAACAACAAGCTTTGGGGGCGTTTTTCTGCTAAGGGGACAGGACAACTTCACTGCATCAAGGGAAGATGGACAGGGCCATGTACCGCAAAATCTTGGGTAAAAACCTCCTTCCCTCAGCCAGGGCATTGAAAATGGGTTGTGGATGGGTATTCCAGCATGACAATGACCCAAAACACACGGCCAAGACAACAAAAGAGTGGCTCAAGAAGAAGCACATTAAGGTTCTGCAGTGGCCTAGCCAGTCTCCAGACCTTAATCCTATAGAAAATATGTGGAGGGAGCTGAAGGTTTGAGTTACCAAACGTCAGTCTCAAAACCTTAATGACTTGGAGAGGATCTGCAAAGAGAAGTAGGACAAAATCCCTCCGGAGATGTGTGCAAACCTGGTGGACAGGTTTGCACACATTACTACAAGAAAGGTCTGACCTCTGATTGCCAACAAGGGTTTTTTTCCAGCAAGTACCAAGTCATGTTTTGCGAGGGGATCAAATACTTATTTTACTCATTAAAATGCAAATCAATTTATGCGTTTTTAAAAAACAGTGTTATTAGCTACTTTTTCCAGGAATCTTCCAGGACGGCTTACAGAGGGATAGGCTCCTCCCACCTAGCCCAGGAAACACATGATCCACATAAAAAGGACTCCACGTGTATTAGCTCCTCAGTATTTAACAAATAACCGAAGGCTTCAGAATAAGTATCATTAAACCCTCATTAGCGTAGCTTTATTCTTACTCTATGTACATTGCCACTCACCAACACAGAAGGGAGGGAACTGACACCGTCCTGGAAGATTCCTGGAAAAAGTAGTTATCAGGTAATAATGTTTTTCCAAGTCATCTTCCAGGACGGCTTACAGAGAGGACCAAATAGGACTACCTGATCAGGGCGGGACCACAGCCTGCAGCACTTTCCTGCTGAAAGACTGGTCTTGGCTGGCCAGCAGATCCAGTCTGTAATGCTTTACGAAAGTCTGGAACCAGGACCAGGTTGCGGCCTTGCAAATCTGGAGGGGAGACGCTCCTGCACTTTCAGCCCAAGAAGTAGAAACCGCTCTTGTGGAATGAGCATTTATTCCTAATGGAGGTGTGCAGGATGCTGCTTTGTAAGCCTCCGCGATGGCCGACTTCATCCACCTTGCGATAGTATTTTTAGATGCTTTTTACCTCGGTTTGAACCTGCAAACAACACAAACAAGCTGGTGGAACGTCACCATTCCTTGGTGCGCTCTATGTAAGCGATCAAGCATATACTGCCTCCTTGTCATTTTTAGGATTTCCGCAGAATGATGGGAGCTCACTTCTGGATGATTCACCTCTCCCTTACGTATGAGGTCTGTCCTGTAAGGCAGTCTCCAAGGCTCCGTGATACGGAGTCTTAGTAGTCCTGAGAACCAAGACCTCCTTGGCCAGAATGGTGCAATCAGGATAACCTTTGCGCTTGACACTATTATCTTCTGGATAATCTTTGGAATGAGGGCAAAAGGTGGAAAGGCATACACCAGATTTGCCTCCCAGGACTGGGATAGGGCATCCAGGCCCAAACTGAGATGATGTCTCTGCAGGGAGAAAAATTGTTCCACCTGCCTGTTCTGCCTTGTAGCAAACAGGTCTATCTGTGGGATTCCCCACTTCTGCACTATTTGCTCGAACACTGTTCGTTTCAAGCACCATTCTGTCTGAGACAGAATCTCCCTGCTTAGGACATCTGCCAGAGTATTTAATTCCCCTTTTATGTGAATTGAAGACAGGGATAAGAGTTTTGCCTCTGCCCATTAAAGGATCTTTTCCACTATCCTCATAAGACCTGGGACTCTTGTACCTCCCTGCTTGTTCATGTAACTTACTGTGGTAATATTGTCTGAAAGGACCTGCACGTGTCTTCCCCTTCAGAGTCGGACCAAAGGCTACTAGAGCCTTTAGAACTGCTTTCAGCTTCCTTGCATTGGAGGAGAGGCTGGCCTCCTGCCGGTTCCAGACCCCTTGGGCCAATTTGTGCGCCTAAATGGGCTCCCCACCCCTGATCGCTGGTGTCCGTGGTGAGCCCCAGAGGGTTGTGTTGGGACCAAAGTCGGCCTGCAGAGAGAGATTTGCAGGGATCAACCACCACTCTTGAGAGTTTTACTTCTTGCGGGATCTCTATCTGCCTCTGAAGAGATTCCTTCCTTCCATCCCAGAGAGAAAGCATGAACGCCTGAAGTGCTCGAAGTGGAATTGTGTCCACTGGACTCCTGGAATAGCTGCTGTCATCAAACCAAGGACCCTCATTATACCTTGAATTGAGGTCTCTGTACATGCGCCGAGGTTGCTCACCTCTGCAATTATTGTTGCCACTTTTTCTTTCATCAGAAATATTTTGGATGTAGTCAAGTCTATTAAGTATCCTAGGAATACTATGCTTTGAGTAGGTACCAACTGCGACTTCTCCTGATTTACCAGCCACCCCAGCTGCTGAAGGTGTCCGATAGTTCTGCTCAGGTTCTGGTTCACCTCGTCTGCTGAGTCTGCAAAGATCAGCAGGTCGCCCAGATAGGGAATTATATGAATTCCCTCCGATCTCAGTGTCCACAAAGCTTCTGACAGAATCTTCGTGAAGATGCGTGGTGCTGACGCCAACCCGAAGGGCAGAGCATTGAACTGAAAATAGAGGGTCTTGAACCCCTTCTTCACTGCAAACCTAAAAAAAAACTGCATTGACTCCTCTCGAATGGGGACATGAAGATGGGCGTCTCTTAGGTCCAATGAGACCATGAAGACCCCAGGGGTTAACAAATCTCTGGTTGTGTAAATTGACTCCATTTTGAATCGTTTGTACCTCATGTACATGTTCACTTGATTCAGGTTCAAAATGAGTCAAAATTTTCCTGATGGTTTTTTTATCAGAAAAACGTGAGAATAAAACCCCCCTTTTCTTAGAGATGGGGGGATGAAGCTTATCACCTTCTCCTCCAGCATACTCTGTAGGAGCGAAGACATAGCTGTCCACGTCTTTGGGGAGAATAGTTGGGTGAAATTTTTGAGGGGGGCAGCCCAATAGCTCTATCCTGTTCCCCGATTTGATCAGATCCAGGATAAAGATGCTGCTGGAAATGGCCTGCCACTGTGGGAGGAATGACCCCAACCTTCCCCACACATGGCGACTGAGTCACTGGGAAGGGCCTTTAGGCTGGGAGGGTTTAAAAAGGAAGCCATCTCTGCCCCTTCCCCTCCTGTATTGCCACCCTCTATTCTGGTCTTGCGTGGCTGAAAGACTCCTGTTATGCAGTCTTTTGTCCCCCTGATAGTTCCTTTCACCTGACCTCTGGAAGGGACGAAAATTCCTTTTTTGTTGTTTTTGGGGAGGGGAAACCCCTTCTTTTTTGTCGGCCGACCTCTCTAGGACAGATTCTAGCTCTTTACCAAAGAGCAAATCTCCATTAAAGGGGAGGGAACAGAGTTTGGCCTTTGACACTGTGTCTCCTCCCCAGGACTTCAGCCAGATAGCCCTTCTGGCTTCATTAATTAATGCTGTAGACCTGGCCGAGAAAATAATACAGACTCCATGGACGCATCTGCTATGTAGGCGACTGCCTTATTTAATGTTGGTAAGGCATCCAAAATCTCTTCCCTGGGAGTATCTGACTCCAGAAGAGTGCAGAGCTGTTTAAGCCACAAATCAAGCGTACGAGCCACGCATGTAGTGGCTAGCGCTGTCTTAAAGTTACCGGTACAGGCTTCCCGCGCTTTCTTTAAATACCCTTCCGCCTTTCTGTCCATAGGCTCCTTTAGGGTGCCTGCATCCTCAAAGGAAAGCTCTGAACCTTTTGAAACTTTAGATAGGGAAGCGTCCAGTCTGGGGCACTTTTCCCACAGGTTTGTATCCTCCTCTTTGAAGGGAAACCTTCTCTTCAAATTTTTAGGGAAAAAGACTCCCATCTCCGGTCTCCTCCATTCCTGGAGTACGGTCTCCTTTAGGGACGTATGTACTGGAAATGTTCTGCTCTGCTTATGCTGAAGACCTGCATATAAAAAGGTCTTGTAAATACAACTCCAGGTTTTCTGGATTCTCCAGCTCCAGGGTGTCTTATATAGCCTTTAATAGCTCCTCTGTTTCCTCTGAAGGAAAAAGGGATCTTTGAATCTTGCTGGGTCTTTCCTCATTACAGTCCCCCTCCTCAGACTCTGAGGCTGACTCAGCGCTCCTCCAGTACTCTGTGCTGGTGGGCTGCCCGTGCCTGGGTCAGGATCCTTGGCCCAACACTAGTACTGGTGTCGGAAGTACAGGGGATAGGTTCAGCAAGAGCTTCCTGCTCTCTGGGTTTAAAGGACTGCAAAGTCTGTCTCATCCCTTTCTTCATTGAGTCCATAAAACCTCTGAGGAGAGGGTCTGTTTCTCCTTTGATGAGCTTGTCTATGCAGTCCTGACATGCATTTTTCTTCCACCCATAAAGGCATTTTCTTGGTGCACATCGGGCACCTTTTTCTGGGCGTCTCTGCTTTGTTATCTCTGGGCTTTGTCCTATAATGAATCAAATGACAAGCGCCAGCACATTACTTCCACTGAAGTAAATACCCGTTAACAAAAAACACTCTGTGGATAACAAAATTCTAATCTAAGAATTTTTTAGAAGTACCCACCACCGGAGCCTATGCTAGTATGTGTGACACCTGTCCACCCTAAGCATACACAATAAACTGGCTCTGGAAAAAACATAACGTCCCCCTGTGCCCCCACCACAGGAGGATAAGAAAAGGGAAGGAGCAGTCTGCCCCCTATTTTCTTACCTTAGGGCCTGCATCAACCGATGGCGCCTCCAGACCTGCTTCCATGGATCCTGATATCTCCATGCTGCTTGGAAGCCTTCGGCGCCATCTTCTTATTCAGGCCCCTTTTTAAAGCGGAGCTCCGCCAGAAAAAAAAAAAATTAAAAGCCAGCAGCTACAGCAGCTGCTGGCTTTTAATATTTGGACACTTACCTGTCCTGGAGTCCAGCGACGTCCGCAGCAGAGGACGAGCGATCGCTCGTCACTCTGCTGCTCCCTCCGCCATCCTCGCTGAGGGAACCAGGAAGTGAAGCCCTGCGGCTTCATGCCTGGTTCCCTACGGTGCATGCGCGAGTCGCGCTGCGCCATTCTGATTCGTCCTCCTGTGTTCTGGGAGCCGAGTGTCTCCCAGAACACTACGGGAAGTCTGGGGGAAGTGACGTCACTCCCGCAGATTCCCGGAGAGAGGACTCCCGGATGTGGGTGAAAAATAGGATTTTTATAACAGCTTACCTGTAAAATCCTTTTCTTGGAGTACACCACGGGACACAGAGCTAGTCATTACATAATGGGTTAAGGGTCACCAGCGGTGATTGGACACTGGCACAACCAATGGAAGACAGTTCCCCTCCATATAACCCCTCCCATCAGGGAAGTACCTCAGTTTTGTAGCAAAGCAGTAAGGTTCCCATAAGAAGGGGGGGACCTCTGTGTCCCGTGGTGTACTCCAAGAAAAGGATTTTACAGGTAAGCTGTTATAAAAATCCTATTTTCTTTATCGTACACCACGGGACACAGAGCTAGTCATTACATAATGGGACGTCCCAGAGCAATGCTCATATGAAGGGGGGGAGACACAGATCAAAACAGGCCGCTTGCGGACCAGAAGCCCTATACTGCTGCCTGCAGCACACTTCGCCCAAAGGCGGAATCCTCATGTCCTTTCACATCTATTTGATAGAATTTGGAAAATGTATGGACTGAAGACCAAGTTGCAGCTTTACAGATCTGAGCCATCGAAGCCTGGTGGTGCACTGCCCATGAAGCACCTATCGCCCTGGTAGAGTGCGCCTTAACAGGAAAAGGAGGAGTCCTGTTCTTTAAACCATAAGCTTGAATAATTACTTGTCTAATCCACCTGGAAATGGTGGATTTTGATACCGCTTGGCCCTTCTTGGGCCCATCTGGTAAAATAAACAAAACATCTGTTTTACGTATCTGAGCGGTTGCTTGCAGATACACCTTTACCGCTCTCACTAGATCTAGAGAGTGTAATAATTTTTCCCCCGCCGTCCGCGGGTTTGGAAAAAAGGAAGGCAGAACAATGTCTTGATTCAAGTGAAAAGCCGACACCACCTTAGGTAGAAAAGCCGGATGGGGTCGTAGTACGATTTTGTCCTTGTGACAAATTAGATAAGGCTCTTTACAAGAAAGAGCTGCTAGCTCTGATACTCTCCTAGCAGAAGCTATAGCAATCAGAAAGGCCAACTTCCTACTCAATATAATTAAAGGAATATGGCGAATAGGTTCAAAAGGTTGCTTTTGCAACACTGACAATACCAAATTCAAATCCCATGGACACAAGGGAGTCCTAACTGGAGGATTTATCCTCAGTACCCCCTTAATGAATGTCCGAACTAGGGAGTGAGATGCCAATGGTCTCTGAAAGAAGACTGATAGAGCCGATATTTGCCCTTTGATGGTGCTAAGGGCTAAATTCATATCCACTCCTAACTGGCAAAAAGCAAGAATCCTACTTATTTCATACTTCTGAGGATTCCAACATCTGGATTCACACCAGGAAACGTATGCTCTCCAGACTCTCTGATAGATGAGTCTGGAGGTTGGCTTTCTAGCATTAATGAGCGTAGAAAGAGCCGGACCAGAGACCCCTCTCTTTTTAAAAATGTGGGTCTCAGCAGCCAGGCCGTCAACTTTAGCCTTTGTAAGGAAGGGTGGAATACTGGACCCTGTGACAGCAGGTCGTGTCGAAGTGGAAACTTCCAGGGCCTTCCTATCGCCATTTTTACAATCTCGGCGTACCAAGGCCTCCTGGGCCAGTTTGGGGCCACTAGGATTACTGGTATTCCCTCCTCCTTGATCCTGCGAAGCAGTCTTTGTAGAAGAGGGATCGGAGGGAATGCATAGATCAGTGAGAACTGATTCCATGGAGTTATTAGAGCGTCTGTATTATTAGAGCGTCTGTCCCGTAGGCTAGAGGATCTCTCGTTCTGGACACAAAGTTGTCCAATTTCTTGTTGAACCTGGCAGCTAGCAGGTCTACATCTGGGTTTCCCCATCTCAGACATATGGCCTGAAAGATCTCGGGGTGAAGAGACCACTCTCCTGGTAGCAGCTGCTGACGACTCAGGTAGTCTGCTTGCCAATTTTCTATCCCTGGAATGAAGATTGCAGAAAGGCAAGGTACATGCTCTTCTGCCCATGCCAGGATCCGGTTCACCTCTCTTTGGGCTGCCCGACTGCGGGTGCCTCCTTGGTGATTGATGTAAGCTACTGCAGTAGCATTGTCGGATTGAACCCGAACTGGGTAGCCCTGTAACCTGTATGTCCAGGTTTTGAGGGCTAGATATACCGCCCGGGTCTCTAGCACATTGATGGGCAGGATCCCCTGAGTCTTGGCCCAGGTTCCCTGGGTAGAAGCCTCCTCGAATACTGCACCCCAGCCCGATGGGCTGGCATCCCTAGATACCACCTTCCAGGCCACTGGGAGGAAGGACTTTCCCTTCCGTAAATTCCTGGCTTCTAGCCACCAATCGAAGCTGTGGCGTACTTGTGAGGACAGGCGCATGGGTATATCCAGAGCTTGGCTCTTCCTGTTCCAGGAAGCTAAAATATTGCCTTGAAGTAGTCTCGAATGAAACTGGGCGTAAGGGACCGCCTCGAAGGAGGCTACCATCTTTCCCAATAGTCTCATGCAAAGGCGAATAGACGGCCTCTTGTTTGCTTTGACCTTGTGGATCAGGTCTTTCAGAGACTGTATCTTCGGTTCTGGCAGGTATACCCCGTTTTGGGCTGTATCTATGATCATGCCCAGGTACACTATCCTTCTTTGGGCCTGGAGAGAGGATTTTTGTAAATTTATAATCCATCCTAAATGCTCCAGGTATCCTACTGTAGTGTGTACAGCGTGACCCAATCCCTCCTTTGACTGATCTATTACTAGTAGATCGTCCAGATAGGCTGTTACCGCAATGCCCCGTGTTCTTAGGTTTGCTAACAGAGGAGCTAGCACCTTTGTGAATACTATGGGCGCGGTGGCTACACCAAACGGCAGAGCCACAAATTGAAAGTGGCGATCTTCTACCGCAAACCTTAGGAATCTTTGGTGAGCGGGGAGGATGGGTATGTGTAAATGTGCGTCCTTGATATCTATGGGCGCCATGAATTTTCCGCCCTTTAAAGTGGCGGCCACGGATCGGATCGTTTCCATTCGAAAATGGCGATCGTTCAGGAACCGATTTAGGGATTTTAGATCCAGGATGGGTCTGACATCTCCATTTGGCTTTGGAATCACAAAGAGGTTTGAGTAAAAACCTGAACCTCGCTCTTTTTGGGGTACGTCTGTAACTACCCCTTGAGCCATTAAGTGATTCAAACCTTTGAAGAAGGATTCTCTTTTTTGTGGATCCTTGGAGAGTCTTGAACCTCGGAATTGAGAAGGTGGGATCTCTCGAAATTCCAGTTTGTACCCTGAGGATATTGTGGATACTACCCAATTGTCCTGGATTTCTGACCACCAAGTCGCTCAGAACTGACAAAGCCTTCCTCCCACTCGGCCGAGCGGGGGCGCCCCTTCACTGAGAGGCTTTGGGGGCTTGCTTATTAGCTCTTGCACCCCACGGCTTCTCTGCGCATCTGTACCAGCTGGAGTGTAAGGCGTGATGCCTGTATGATAGAATCTCTCAAGGCATCCACTGTGAAGCATAAGGCTTTAGGCAAATTTTCCCAATTTCTAGCCTGCTCTGAAGGCAGTTCCTTCAGCCCCTGCTTTACCTGTTGGCTGATGACCTGACACATACCGACTGCTGCTACTGCAGGTTGGGTAATTGAGCCGGCCAAAAGGAAGGAGGATTTCAACTTCCTCTCAGAAGGATCTTTTAAACCCTTGTACATTATCCACCGGACATGTCAGGTTTTTATTTACACAAGAAATAGCCGCAACTACCGCAGGCAGGCTCCATTTCTTTAAAAAAATTTCCCCCATAGGATAAAGAATGTTAAACCTTTTTGGAGGTGAGAAACGCTTATCTGGATGTTGCCAGTTTGCGTATATTAGATCCTCTAGTAACGGATGAACCGGGAAGGAGCATGCACCTTGCAGGGATCTTAATGACCCTAGGGAGGAGACAGGTAATTCCGTTACCTCCGCAGAGGTTAACTTAAATGCACTGCTATAGCATTGTACCTGTGACCTTAAAATCTGGCTCCTCATCCTCTGCTGATGTAGCCTCCTCCTCCTCATCCTCCTCCCTCAGGTACTTCTGAAGGGAGGTCCAATACTGGAAGAGACCTGCTTCGCTTATTGTCCCTTTTTAGAGGACTTAGCGATTAAGGTAGCAATTTTTTCCTCCAGATTATTTAGGGCAGCTGATAAAGTGTCCTCAGTGACATATACAGGCCCAGGCTTCACTGAGGAAGCCGCCATACCTGACAGAGGTAATGGCTCATCCTGAACAGGTGCATTTAGCAACACAGGAGAGAAAGGTACCGAGTCAGCACAGTTAGAGCCTCCTCTCAGGCGGTGGTGCTTTCTTATCTCTTTTTGTCCGTATTACTTCCCCTGGAAGGCTTACTGTTTAGACAAAATACAAGGTACCTAAATGCATATACTACCGTGTTCAGTTTAGCAAATACATTAAGTATGCAACTTTTAACACATAACTATGCATAACATGGATGTCTTCTAGGAAGTACCCAATCCAACCACATGGAGTCTTACGTCCCTGTATAGCTGCTGTGTTTCTCTGCCAGGAACAAGAGAACTAACGAGCTTGCTTGCTGCTGCAGTGCTTCTCACACTGACAGTCTTTTAAATTTGGCGCCGTTTCTGTGCCTGCGCGCGCCACGTGCCCGCGCACGCCTTCGCCCCCCCCCCCCCTCCGATAAAGCGCGCTCCCGCGCGCGGCCCTTAGCGCTATGGCGGTGGCCATAGTGAGAGAGGACTCTCATCAGCCCTTGTTCCCACTTATCTGCATCTGCAGGTGTCTGGTCGGCCACCGAAAGGAGGATCGGGGTGCCCCAGCAAGCTCAGCAGCGGAGGTGACGAGCAGTGTACTTCGCCGAAGCCGACACTGAACAGAGTGAGGTGAGTATATTCAACTCTTTACTCCCCCCAGTGGTGGAAAAAAAGAAGACATCCATTTTTTGAAAAAGGTCCCAGCCTAGTTATGGACCTTCTAATCTCACCTTATCCACGCCGCAGGTTTTTCTGCTGAAAGATTTCAGACCGATACCAAACTTCACCCTTCACGGTGGGCTATGTGTGCCAACCTTCAGGGATATGGGTTCCTATTTAAAGGATACCTCTCCCCTGGGCCTTGTACAAGACTCTTACCAGGACTTTATAGCGAAATAGCGAAAGTGCTGGATCTTAGAGCCCAGTCCTCCGAAGAGAGACATTACAGGCGACGCCTCATGGATGAGGCCCGGATCCCATCCAGATTCAGCTCATTTGTAGGCGTCTTGGATGGATCCGAAAGCATAGCTCTTTTACCCCCAGAGGGTCTCTTTGGTAGAGCTTTCCTTTAGCACCTCCTAACGCGTCCAACACCTTTCGACACTGGCGAAAAAACTGAGGTACTTCCCTGATGGGAGGGGTTATATGGAGGGGAACTGTCTTCCATTGGTTGTGCCAGTGTCCAATCACCGCTGGTGACCCTTAACCCATTATGTAATGACTAGCTCTGTGTCCCGTGGTGTACGATAAAGAAATACCTGTCTTAGACAGGTATCTTCACCCCCCCTGCCCCCTGAAAGGTGTCAATTGTGACACCAGAGGGGGGGAGGGTTCCAAATAGCAAAAGTTAATATTTAGGGTGGAGCTCCACTTTAAAGGTGTGGAGAATCCAGGGCGGCGCTGTGGATCCGACACCGCCCTCTGGCACAGCACGCCTGTTTATCCTTCGGATACCCTAGCTAGGGCATCACCTTCCTGGCGTCTGGGTGTACCAAGATGGCCGCCGTCAGACTTCCTGCCATGTCACTTCCTGGCGACAGAAGCTACCTCATCACTCTGCGCCCCCAGCACAATCCACATGCCGGGGATAGAGAAGCCCTGTAACATGAGGATCTCTTGAAACTGCAGAAAAAATGCACCCTGACCATTCGGCGGCCTGCGGCTCTACTGGGAGTATACCCTCCCTGCTGTGCCATTCCGGATGTACCCACTGGATCACCTCCTCCACTCCCCACAGGTATCCTCACTGAGGATACAGCCAAAAAATCGGGAGGGGGTCCCTTAATTTTCACCCCAGACCGCTCCTTCAGGTCTCTGGGTGTCCCAAACTGACTCATACCCCAGGAGAACTACCCCTGTTGCACTGGGTATGGACGTCGGGAGGCCCCTGCCCTCTAGCACGAAGGCCGGAAAAATAACAAACATCCGTTTGGAATTCCTGCCTGGCCGGAGGAAACACAAATACTGAGGAGCTAATACATGTGCAGTGCTTTTTATGATGTGGATCATGTGTTTCCTGTGCTAGGTGGGAGGAGCCTATCGCTCTGTAAGCCGTCCTGGAAGATTCCTGGAAAAAGTAGGTAAGAACACTTTTTTAAAAACGTTAAAAACATTTTTCCAAGTCCTGGAAGAGTACTTGGGAAAAAAAGTGTTTTTCTGAATCAATTTAAACTGTTTGAAATGCGTTTTTCTGTATATTTTTGTAGTTATTCGTTCTCACAGTGAAAATTTAAAATCATAGACTGATCATTTCTTTGTCAGTGGGCAAACGTACAAAATCAGCAGGGGATCAAATACTTTTTTCCCCTCACTGTAAATACATATAAAGTGTTTGTTATTTTAATAATAAAAAAAAAAATTTACAAACATGTCATACTTACCTGCGCTGTGGAATGGTTTTGCACAAAGCAGCCCAATCCTCCTCTGCTTGGCGCTCCTGGCTCATCCCACAGCAAGCCGCTTGCTATGGGGGCACTTGTGTGTCCTCACTCCCGAGCCCCACTCTTTGTCCATAAGAAACAAAAAGCACAGCTTGGCCCAGCCCAGCCCCTTCGTCACTGGCTGTGATTGACAGCAGCAGGAGCCAATGGCTCCCATTGCTGTTTCTGAGCCAGTGGGGAGTGAGCGAGCCTCGGCTATTATGCACATCATTGGATTGAGGATCGGGCTCTTGTATGTATTTAGGGAGAGCTGCGGTTGGAGCTGCATGCAAAAGGTTTTTCACCTTACTGCATAGAATATACGCAGGCATCCAACCTTATGTTGCTTGAACACAATGGTACAGCATTTCCACAGTTATGAGATATATACCTCTAGGAGCTCTGCAGAGACATCGAACTTCACCTCCTTGCTGGTCTCCTCCTCTGGTTCCACACGTTTATAAAACAGCATGTAAGCGCTATGAGTCTATGGAAACAAGACAATTCTGTATTACCAGTTCCAATTATTTTAGGCACCATTTCTTGTATTTAATATGTTAATGGTTTTTATGAGCATGTACCTTTTCAAAAGAGAAGTCCATAAACTTATCAGTTACAGAGTCATATGTTTTTGTCTGAAGGGAGAAGAGAAAAAATAAATAAAAAAAACAATGTACAACGTGAAATATAGAAGACCACTTGATATTTAACATACAGCACTCTTCATTTAGATGACTTATGCCGCGTACACACGATCAGTTTTTCTGATGAAAAAAGACCGATGGACTTTTTTCATCAGACAAACCGATCATGTGTGGGCCCCAT
This sequence comes from Rana muscosa, assembly GCA_029206835.1. Lineage (NCBI taxonomy): Eukaryota > Metazoa > Chordata > Amphibia > Anura > Ranidae > Rana > Rana muscosa. The sequence goes on along the minus strand of CM055121.1, from coordinate 141,227,994 downwards.
CGGTCTTTTTTTTCATCGGTATAAAAAAAATAGAACAGGTTTTAAATTTTACCGATTGAAAAAAAAAACTATAGCAAATTCCGATCGTCTGTGGGGAACTCCATCGGATAAAAAACCCACGCATGCTCAGAATCAAGTCAACACATGCTCAGAAGCATTGAACTTCATTTTTCTCGGCTCTTCTGAGTGTTTTACGTCACGGCGTTTGGGACGGTCGGATTTTTGACTGATGATGTGTAGGCAAGACTGATGGAAGTCAGCTTCATCGGATTTCCGATGGAAAAATCCATCGGATTTTATTGCATCGGAAATCCGATCAAGTGTACAGGGCATAAGGCTCCATGCACACTGAAGCTCATAAACTGCAGTTTATTGGCGTTGTTTTTAAAAGCCCATAAACTGCATTCTATGTTAGCCTATGTGTCCATGCACACATGGACGTTTTTTAGCGTTAATGAGCAGTGGAGATTATGGGCTTGTTTCTGAACGCAAGAAATTCGCGTTCAAAGTGCCGTTTTTCGGCGTGAAAAAAACGCAAAATGTAGAAAAACGCTAATAAAACGCAGCTCGCCAGCGTTTTTTGATCCATTGAAAAAAAAACAAAAGAAAAAAACAAAAGAAAAAAACAAAAAAGAAAAATAAAAAAAGCTAGAAAACGCCAACACTGAAAAACACTAATAAACGATATTACAAAAACGCTAAAAAAACTTTGAAAGGCTCCCTGTAAAGCTACTGGTGTTTTTTATAGCTTTTTTTAGCGTCCAGTGTGCACGGAGCCTAACACTTGCCATACTCATTTGATACAACTTAAAGTGTATCTAAAACTTTTATTTTGGTTTTATATAAAGTATGGAAGGGTTAGCAAACATGTCAGCTTTTTACTGATTTGTAATACATTAAACCACACTGTACTGCTCCCATGTAACCCATTTTGGAGGTGTGGGAGCTTGGCTAACCAGTGACACTGCACAAATCCAAAAGTTAGAAAAAAAGGCATCACTCACTGTAGAATGACCGTTTTGTACTTTTCTATTTTTATATTGGTGTCTTTTATTGATTTCCTCTAGTGTCCAGATTTAGAATTGCATCCACATTTTTTTACAGGTCCCTATGTGACGGGAAATAAGAATTTAGTACTTTCCTATTTTTGGATTACAGGGGAATGCCACATGTAGGGTATGTTGCATCTTTTGTTTTCCATCCTGAACACTGGGCAGTTATAGTAAGGAACACGCTTGTTTGCATTTTGATTACTCGTAAATACAGCTTTTGCTACATGTTACCATGACCCTGGTTTATGCATGGTGACCCTTGGCTCACCACACTTCTTTATAAACTGTGGGCTTTTAGTTCTGTCTGTAACAAAGAAGGTCTTGTATACCCTCAAATAGTGTTTTCTTCCCAATACAGGACTTAATCTATAGTCATTTTGGAACATCGTTTGAGTGCTGGCTTTTCTCTACATTTCGGATTTTATTGTCGTCATTGGGAAGTTTTACTTTCTTAAATCGGAGTTCCACCCAATTTTTTTACTTTTTTTTATTCCACTCCTCACCCCCCCTTACATGCCACATTTGGCATGTAATTTTTTTTTGGGGGGGGGGGGGGGGGGAGTGGGGGCTTCAGTAGGAGTGGGACTTCCTGTCCCACTTCCTCCTTCTGCCCTGGAGCCGCCTAGGCGATACGTCATATCGCCTTGTGGCGGCTCCTCCCTGTAGGCGATCACCTGGGACGTGACAGGTCCCAGGCGATCGCCTGTCCACTCACAGAGCGCTGCGCCGTTCGCGCATGCGCAGTGAGTGCCCGGCCGTGAAGCCGAAAGCTGTCACGGCCGGGTGCCCACACTGTGAATGGACGCGCCGGCGGAGGAGGGGGGAGAGGAGCAGAGCTCCAGGCGGCGCGTCCTGGACAGTGGAGCAGGTAAGTGTATGTTTATTAAAATCCAGCAGCTACACTTTTTGTAGCTGCTGACTTTTAATAAACATAAAAAAAGGGTGGAACTCCGCTTTAATTTCTCTTGTTGACCACTGTCACAGTGAAAAAATAAATACATTTTAACTGGTGTTAGAAAAGGAATCGAAAATAAATCTTGCAAAAAGGGACACGTGCTGCTGTGCTAATTAAAGCCGACCATAGATTCATCAGTGTGAATGTCCCTGCTTGACAGAAGTTGATCTGTTGAAGAGACACGCTGGAAAACTTTTGTCCATCAGGGTTTGCAAACAATGATTGGTGTATTCTAACAGGGGTGGGTCCCTCTGTCAGAATACAATGTCCTGGCCAGTTGGGGGGGGGCAAGACCATTTTTGTGGATGGAGGAATTTGTCAGCTGGCTGAACAAAAATAAAAGAAAAAAAACACACTACCCTTCTATGGGGAGACTTTATAAGGGTTTTTTCCTTGCTTAGAATAGAGTTCCTCTTACTTCCTGTTGTGTCTGTAGGACAGAAAGTGAAGGAATATCGCCACCCTTGGACAAAAAAAAGAAAAAAAAAAACCCTGACAAAAGACTTAACCCTTCCCTACTATATCAAAAACAAAATAAAGTTTTGGATTTAGATATACTTTAAGTACATAATTCTGTAGCAAGTGAAATATTTGCTGACCTCAGTATGTGACATTATGGCTGCCTAGCCTTATCCAGCGATTTTAATACTGTCTGAGTGACTTTGCCAAGACGTACGTGCAGAACAGGACTTCTGAATTCTCTGCGGGGATCTATCAGTTCTGCAGCAATGCAATGCTAAACAGGGTCAGTGAGAAAAATTGTGACATTTAATACAAGGCTTAAAGTGGTTGTAAACCCTGTATAACAACTTTTACCTACAGGTAAGCCTATAATAAGACTTGCCTGTAGGTAACGTGAATTTCTCCTAAACTTGCACAGATTAGGAGATATTCACTGTCTCCGCATGTGCCTATGTCATCGGCACATGTGCACTGAAGAAACAGCTCGCTCGTGCCATTTCTTCAGTTCTTGTGCCGTCATTGTGACTGCAGCCCAATCACAGCGCCAGAGCCCGCGAACCCAGAAATAGCTTTGGGGCGACATGTTGCCGGTCACAGCGGTGTGCCGAGTCCGCTGCAACAGTATTGTTCGAAAGGAAGTATTTCATAATGAGCTAGTATGTGATGCATACTAGCTCATTATGCCTTTGTCTTGCAGGTTTTTTTTTTTCCTCACCTGTGTTTACAACCACATTAAAGCGGAGATCCACTCAAAAATGGAACTTCCGCTTATCCGGTCCCCCCCCCCCCCCCCCGTGTCACATTTGGCACCTTTCAGGGGGGAGGGGAAGAAGATACCTGTCTGTCTAATACAGGTATTTGCTCCCACTTCCGGCGATAGATGGCCGCAGATTTGGTAGTAATCTACGCCATGTCCGGACCCTCCTCTGTTCCCCCCGCTGTCTTCTGGGAGACACACAGGTCCCAAAAGAAGCAGGGACCAGTCAGGTTTGCGCAGTAGGGAACCAGGCTGTGAAGCCACAGGACTTCGCTTCCTGATTCCCTTACTGAAGATGCCGGCGTCTCCACCAGGGAGCCAAGGGACAGATCGGCTTCAGGTGAGGACATCGTGGGCGCCCTTGGACAGGCAAGTGTCCATATTTTAAAGTCAGCAGCTGCAGTATTTGGGATTGCGGACTTAAAAAAAAAAAAATTAAAAATTCTGCGGAACACCGCTTTAAGTCCTAAATGCCTCCCTTGGCTGCTCTAAAGTAGCATTGTGACAAAACAAAATCTGTCTCTGACCATTACTTAATTGTGTGTTAATGTGACAAAGGCAAGGTAAATCTGTCGTAGAGGCTTTGCTAAGTGAGAGGCACGCTGATTTGAGTCCAACTGTGTTGCCAATTTGCTTAACCACTTGACCTCTGGAAGATTTGATCGGTAGGTGCCAGCGGACAGAGTCCGCGCTACCCGTAAATCAGCTACCACTGTGTCTAATCACAGCAGGAGCGGGTCGCGGTGGCGCGCATGCATGCCCCAGACATGGAAGTGTTGAATCACGTACCTAGTATGGTATCTGGCGCAGCAGTGCTACCTTGCCGCAGTACAACTACGTTATACTGGCAGCAATTGGTTAGTCCTCCATCTTTACTTCTGGCATGGTTGTTCTTAGTCAGAAAAACTGAAATTTTTCAAAGGTTTCCTTTAAAAGGGCTATACAATAAGAAGTGTATGATTGTATTGTACCCAGTTTTTCACATTCCAGCTACAAGGGTAGGTTAGAATATATACAATACTTTACCCACATCGAATTGTTTAACTTATAGGATTCAAATAACAGCCAGCAAAATAGCATTTTCAGAAAGTTGTCACGGAGGTCAGCCTACATATTTCTTGCAGTGCAGATCGCCCCCAACAGACAACAATGTGCTGTAACCAATATCAACCAGTCATCTTTCAATCTCCCCATAGTTCTAAAATGATGCTTGTCAAGGTATTACACCATCTTTGTACAGTCTGAATAAAGCTTGATAGCAGAGTTGCAGTGCTTGGATAAGTTACATTTCTACTTTATGGATAGTAAATTAACTTACGGTCATTTCACCTCCAAAACATTCAGAAGCAAGCTGAGCTGAATCAAATGGCTTCACTTCAGCATCATTGAAAAGATACCTGAGAAATGGAGTAAGTTACTACCACAATGTCATATAAAGTAGAACAGTTAATTTTTGTAAAATATCTACACTAGTACTCCCATCAAGCACCCCCACCACACACAAAGCTGCCTCCCTGGTCTGTAACATCAGGCTTGGGGAAGTGGGTAGCCTGCCATCAATAGTGAATGGGGGCCCAAGTACCTCCCTGGCCATGCACCAACTATCCAGTGTTTCTTTTCCCTTGGCCAGAGTCAGCAGACTGCATAATAAAGATTGCTGCAAATAGGATTATGCCTCTAAGAACAAAAAATAATATAGGGCATACATAGTCACCTGAGGGCACTGCATTTTTAATGACAGTGCCTTTTTAAAAGGAGTTAGACATTAACGGTTTGCCATTGTCTACATCAGGAGTCTTCCAAACATGTTTTAAACAAAGGGCCAGTTTACTATTCTTTAGACTTCAGAGGGGCCGGACTGTGACCAGGGGGAATAGAAAATGTCACAGCATCAGTGGAAGTAAACAATGCCACATTATTGGCATCAGTAAGAGGAATTGTGCTCCATTGTTAGAGTCATTGGGAGGAACTTTTCCCCTATCGGTACCCCAGTGGATGAAATAGAGCCCCAAGGACCAGATGAAAGCAAAGGGCCGCATCCGGCCCCCTGGCCCCAGTTTGGAGACCACTGGTCTACACTATATATCAAAAGTCATTCCCTAAACCGTTATTATAGTTTTAAGGGTGCACTCAAGGGTAAATTGCATCACCCTCCAGCTTATTAATGGCATGTCAAAAACTAGGTTGCATCTCTTGTCTTCCAAAAATGAATGATAAAAATAGGATTTTTATAACAGCTTACCTGTAAAATCCTTTTCTTGGAGTACACCACGGGACACAGAGCTAGTCATTACATAATGGGTTAAGGGTCACCAGCGGTGATTGGACACTGGCACAACCAATGGAAGACAGTTCCCCTCCATATAACCCCTCCCATCAGGGAAGTACCTCAGTTTTGTAGCAAAGCAGTAAGGTTCCCATAAGAAGGGTGGGACCTCTGTGTCCCGTGGTGTACTCCAAGAAAAGGATTTTACAGGTAAGCTGTTATAAAAATCCTATTTTCTTTATCGTACACCACGGGACACAGAGCTAGTCATTACATAATGGGACGTCCCAGAGCAATGCTCATATGAAGGGGGGGAGACACAGATCAAACCGACCGCTTGCGGACCAGAAGCCCTATACTGCTGCCTGCAGCACATCCTCATGTCCTTTCACATCTATTTGATAGAATTTGGAAAATGTATGGACTGAGGACCAAGTTGCAGCCTTACAGATCTGAGCCATCGAAGCCTGGTGGTGCACTGCCCATGAAGCACTTATCGCCCTGGTAGAGTGCGCCTTAACAGGAAAAGGAGGAGTCCTGTTCTTTAAACCATAAGCTTGAACAATTACTTGTCTAATCCACCTGGAAATGGTGGATTTTGATACCGCTTGGCCCTTCTTGGGACCATCTGGTAAAATAAACAAAACATCTGTTTTACGTATCTGAGCGGTTGCTTGCAGATACACCCTTACCGCTCTCACTAGATCTAGAGAGTGTAATAATTTTTCCCCCGCCGTCCGCGGGTTTGGAAAAAAGGAAGGCAGAACAATGTCTTGATTCAAGTGAAAAGCCGACACCACCTTAGGCAGAAAAGCCGGATGGGGTCGTAGTACGATCTTGTCCTTGTGACAAATTAGATAAGGCTCTTTACAAGAAAGAGCTGCTAGCTCTGATACTCTCCTAGCAGAAGCTATAGCAATCAGAAAGGCCAATTTCCTACTTAATATAATTAAAGGAATATGGCGAATAGGTTCAAAAGGTTGCTTTTGCAACACTGACAATACCAAATTCAAATCCCATGGACACAAGGGAGACCTGACTGGAGGATTTATCCTCAGTACCCCCTGAATGAATGTCCGAACTAGGGAGTGAGATGCCAATGGTCTCTGAAAGAAGACTGATAGAGCCGATATTTGCCCTTTGATGGTGCTAAGGGCTAATTTCATATCCACTCCTAACTGGCAAAAAGCAAGAATCCTACTTATTTCATATTTCAGAGGATTCCAACTTCTGGATTCACACCAGGAAACGTATGCTTTCCAGACTCTATGATAGATGAGTCTGGAGGCTGGCTTTCTAGCATTAATGAGCGTAGAAAGAACCAGGCCAGAGACCCCTCTCTTTTTCAAAATGTGGGTCTCAGCAGCCAGGCCGTCAAATTTAGCCTTTGTAAGGAAGGGTGGAATACTGGACCCTGTGACAACAGGTCGTGTCGAAGTGGAAGCTTCCAGGGCCTTCCTATCGCCATTTTTACGATCTCGGCATACCAAGGCCTCCTGGGCCAGTTTGGGGCCACTAGGATTACTGGTATTCCCTCCTCCTTGATCCTGCGAAGCAGTCTTTGTAGAAGAGGGATCGGAGGGAATGCATAGATCAGTGAGAACTGATTCCATGGAGTTATTAGAGCGTCTGTCCCGTAGGCTAGAGGATCTCTCGTTCTGGACACAAAGTTGTCCAATTTCTTGTTGAACCTGGAAGCTAGCAAGTCTACATCTGGGTTTCCCCATCTCAGACATATGGCCTGAAAGATCTCTGGGTGAAGAGACCACTCTCCTGGTAGCAGCTGCTGACGACTCAGGTAGTCTGCTTGCCAGTTTTCTATCCCTGGAATGAAGATTGCAGAGATGCAAGGTACATGCTCTTCTGCCCATGCCAAGATCCGGTTCACCTCTCTTTGGGCTGCCCGACTGTGGGTGCCTCCTTGGTGATTGATGTAAGCTACTGCCGTAGCATTGTCGGATTGAACCCGAACTGGGTAGCCCTGTAACCTGTATGTCCAGGTTTTGAGGGCTAGATATACCGCCCGGATCTCTAGCACATTGATGGGCAGGATCCCCTGAGTCTTGGCCCAGGTTCCCTGGGTAGAAGCCTCCTCGAATACTGCACCCCAGCCCGATAGGCTGGCATCCGTAGATACCACCTTCCAGGCCACTGGGAGGAAGGACTTTCCCTTCCGTAAATTCCTGGCTTCTAGCCACCAATTGAAGCTGTGGCGTACTTGTGAGGACAGGCGCATGGGTATATCCAGAGCTTGGCTCTTCCTGTTCCAGGAGGCTAAAATATTGCCTTGAAGTAGTCTCGAATGAAACTGGGCGTAAGGGACCGCCTCGAAGGAGGCTACCATCTTTCCCAATAGTCTCATGCAAAGGCGAATAGACGGCCTCTTGTTTGCTTTGACCTTGTGGATCAGGTCTTTCAGAGACTGTATCTTTGGCTCTGGCAGGTATACCCTGTTTTGGGCTGTATCTATGATCATGCCCAGGTACACTATCCTTCTTTGGGCCTGGAGAGAGGATTTTTGTAAGTTTATAATCCATCCTAAATGCTCCAGGTATCCTACTGTAGTGTCTACAGCGTGATCCAATCCCTCCTTTGACTGATCTATTAATAGTAGATCGTCTAGATAGGCTGTTACCGCAATGCCCCGTGTTCTTAGGTTTGCTAACAGAGGAGCTAGCACCTTTGTGAATACTCTGGGCGCGGTGGCTACACCAAATGGCAGGGCCACAAATTGAAAGTGGCGATCTTCTACCGCAAACCTTAGGAATCTTTGGTGAGCGGGGAGGATTGGTATGTGTAGATATGCGTCTGATATCTATGGACGCAATGAATTCTCCGCCTTTTAAAGTAGCGACCACGGATCGAATCGTTTCCATTCGAAAATGGCGAACGTTCAGAAACTGGTTTAGATTTTTTAGATCCAGGATGGGTCTGACTTCTCCGTTCGGTTTTGGAATCACAAAGAGGTTTGAGTAAAAACCTGAACCTTGCTCCTTTTGGGGTACCTCTGTAACCACACCTTGAGCTATTAAGTGATTCAAACCTTTGAAGAAGGATCCTCTTTTTTGTGGATCCTTGGAGAGTCTTGAACTTCGGAATTGAGAAGATGGGATCTCTCGAAATTCCAGTCTGTACCCTGAGGATATTGTGGATACCACCCATTTGTCCTGGGTTTCTGTCCGCCAAGTCGCTGAGAACTGACGAAGCCTTCCCCCCACTCGGCCGAGCGGGGGCGCCCCTTCAATGAGAGGTTTTGGGGGCTTGCTTATTAGCTCTTGAACCCCACGGCTTCTTGTTCTTCTGAGCCTGTTCTTTGGCTTTTTTGGGCGGCTGAAAAGGCCGTCGCCACTGGCTGGAGTCAAATTTCCCGGGAGCTGGGGAGAGAGTGTGTTTAAAACAAGGTCTCTTGTTTTTCTTTCTCTCAGGTAAAAGTGTCGTTTTACCACTTGATATCTTTTGGATATATCTTTCTAAATCTTCCCCAAAAAGGCGTTCGCCATGGAACGGGAAACTTGCCAACAACTTTTTGCATGGGGCTTCCGCTGACCAATGCTTAAGCCAAAGTACTCTGCGCATCTGTACCAGCTGGAGTGTAAGGCGTGATGCCTGTATGATAGAATCTCTCATGGCATCCACTGTGAAGCATAAGGCTTTAGGCAAATTCTCCCAATTTTTAGCCTGCTCTGAAGGCAGCTCCTTCAGCCCCTGCTTTACCTGTTGGCTGACGACCTGACACATACCGACTGCTGCTACTGCAGGTTGGATAATTGAGCCGGCCAAAAGGAAGGAGGATTTCAGTAAGGATTCCAACTTCTTCTCAGAAGGATCTTTAAACACTTGTACATTATCCACTGGACATGTCAGGTTTTTATTTACACAAGAAATAGCCGCATCTACCGTAGGCAGGCTCCATTTCTTTAAAAAAATTTCCTCCATAGGATAAAGAATGTTAAACTTTTTTGGAGGTGAAAAATGCTTATCTGGATGTTGCCAGTCTGCGTACAATAGAGCCTCTAGTAACGGATGAACCGGGAAGGAGCATGCACCTTGCAGGGATCTTAATGATCCTAGGGAGGAGACAGGTGATTCTGTTACCTCCAAAAAGGGTAACCTAAATGCAGCTCGCACGGCTCCTGCATAGCATTGCACCTGTGACTTTAAAATCTGGGATAGCGAAAAAGGCTCATCCGATATCCCTGATCCGTCTGACTCCTCATCCTCTGCTGATGTAGCCTCCTCCTCATCCTCCTCCTCCTCAGGTACTTCTGAAGGGAGGTCCAATACTGGAGGAGATCTGCTTCGCTTATTGTCCTTTTTAGAGGATTTAGCGATTAAAGTAGCAATTTTCTCCTCCAGATTATTTAGGGCAGCTGATAAAGTGTCCTCAGTGACATATGCAGGCCCAGGCTTCACTGGGGAAGCCGCCATACCTGACAGGTAATGGCTCATCCTGTACAGGTGCTTTTGGCAACACAGGAGAGGAAGGTACCGAGTCAGCACAGCTAGAGCCCCCTGTCTCAGGCGGCGGTGCTCTTTTATCTCTTTTTGTCCGCATTACTTCCCCTGGAAGGCTTACTGTTTAGACAAAATACAAGGTACCTAAATGCATATACTACCGTGTTCAGTTTAGCAAATACATTAAGTATGCATAACATGGATGTCTTCTAGGAAGTACCCAATCCAACCACATGGAGTCTTACGTCCCTGTATAGCTGCTGTGTTTCTCTGCCAGGAACAAGAGAACTAACGAGCTTGCTTGCTGCTGCAGTGCTTTTTACACTGACAGTCTTTTAAATTTGGCGCCGTTTCTGTGCCTGCGCGCGCCACGTGCCCGCCTCGGCCCCCCCCCCTCCGATAAAGCGCGCGCGCGGCCTTTAGCGCTATGGTGGTGGCCATAGTGAGAGAGGACTCTCATCAGCCCCTGTCCCCACTTACCTGCATCTGCAGGTGTCTGTATCGGCCACCGGAAGGAGGAGCGGGGTGCTCAAGCAAGCTCAGCAGCGGAGGTGACGAGCAGTGTACTTCGCCGAAGCCGACACTGAACAGAGTGAGGTGAGTATATTCAGCTCTTTACTCCCCCCAGTGGTGGAAAAAAAGAAGACATCCACTTTTTGAAAAAGGTCCCAACCTAGTTATGGACCTTCTAATCTCACCTTATCCACGCCGCAGGTTTTTCTGCTGAAAGTTTTCAGACAGATACCAAACTTCACCCTTCACGGTGGGCTATGTGTGCCAACCTTCAGGGATATGGGTTCCTATTTAAAGGATACCTCTCCCCTGGGCCTTGTACAAGACTCTTACCAGGACTTTATAGCGAAATAGCGAAAGTGCTGGATCTTAGAGCCCAGTCCTCCGAAGAGAGACATTACAGGCGACGCCTCATGGATGAGGCCCGGATCCCATCCAGATTCAGCTCATTTGTAGGCGTCTTGGATGGATCCGAAAGCATAGCTCTTTTACCCCCAGAGGGTCTCTTTGGTAGAGCTTTCCTTTAGCACCTCCTAACGCGTCCAACACCTTTCGACACTGGCGAAAAAACTGAGGTACTTCCCTGATGGGAGGGGTTATATGGAGGGGAACTGTCTTCCATTGGTTGTGCCAGTGTCCAATCACCGCTGGTGACCCTTAACCCATTATGTAATGACTAGCTCTGTGTCCCGTGGTGTACGATAAAGAAAGTGGCATTCTCTAGCTAATGGAATTGTTAAATCTACATTATGGGGAACCTGTTAGGAAGTTTAACACCATCATATTTCTATAATCATGTGGTTTTGCATAGCTGACATTTCACATCAGTTCTTCGAAACACAGAAGAGTGAGTGATGCCCGAAAAATACCATTTGGTCTGTCTGCCCCTCACCTTTGTTTTTTTACCTTGTTGTCAGTTCTATGCTTATCCCAAGCATGCTTAAATGCACTTAGTGCTGACTCTCACTACCCTCTGCTGTCTGCTTAAAGCACTAACTACTATTTTGGGACAGTTCTGAACTCCGAATCATTAAGTGTTACTAAAACCAGGACCCTGCATTCACTATATTCACTGCATTCTCCCACAGTAACACAGAACATGAAAATGCAATTATTATAGTAAATATAAACTGATAAATACCTTTTCTCATCAGCAGTATATAACAGTCTTATGACTTCTGTCAGTGTCTATGTTAAAGCTTGCAGGAGGAGTTTTCTACTCTGACTGTCTTATGAGGCTGCAGGACCCCTGACCCTCTGTCTTGACAGTGCTGACTGGCCCTGTACTGATCACATACATGCCCCACGCCCAAGAAAAAAAAAAAACACTTTCTAGCAATACACACAAAACTGAGCATGTGCAGAGTGCCCCCAAGGCTCTGTACTATCAGTAGATGGATTTAGTGGAAGAAGGGAATGAACAGAAAAGAAAGAATCAAACAGCCTTTTGACACAGGGCAGAGAAATAACCCCTTAGGTTCCAGTGAGTAGAACAAGCATGTTTTACTGCATATACAGACTGATTTTACTGTTGTGGGTTAACGAACACTTTAATATCATATTGATTATACTGACTTCCTAAAATCTTTCATACCCATAATGTATTTAAAGGTTTCAATCCTGTACCCCTTCTTTTCACCTATTCTTTTCACACTTCCTTCTCTTATCAACATTTTTTTGTAAATGAGGTCTCCAGAACTAGAAAGACACAATAACCTAAATGCAGCCCAAGCTCTAAAAATTAATCAGGAAGAACCAAGGCGTTTTCTTAAAAAATGACAAGACAATAAGTGATTTTATTATCGGAAAACGTTCACCCAATTAGATTAGCAAGATAGTTCCTGGTCCCATTCAATCAACTACTGCAAGGAAGGAAACGTGGTGAAACTTAAGGCCAGCCATTGACGGTTCGAATCTTGGACGGTTTAGAAGGAAGCGGCGAGCTTCAAACCATGTATGGACAGGTTGAATGTACCCAAGTTGATCAATCGATCAACTTGGGTAAAACCAGCATGCCGTATTTTGCATATGATTATTGCTAGTGGCTGGTATAGCTGCTAGCAATAATCACGGTCTTCTCTCAGCGGGGATGGTTTCCCCCGCTAAGAGAATACAATGGCTCGGCAGAAGGGATTCCCCTGTCAACACTGTCACCCGTGGTTGCAGGAAAGAAATTCACTCCGTGAAGAAGTCATAAAATCAGACACCCAAGTTATGTCTTAACACAGGGCACTCACTCCAATACATGATCTATATAATACATTGTCCACTTTTATGTACTACCACATAGATAATTGCCATAAGGGCATGATTGCATGAAAAAAATAAAAATAAAGAAGTTAGGACATACCATTTATTATTTTTATAAGCGTGCGGATTCACAATGTCCCTGATGAAGCTGTAGTAGTGGCCACCATCAGCAGTACCGGTATGAACAGTGACCCCTATTAAATCATACTCATAGCTCTCAGTCTCTTTCGCTTCCTCCCCCTCCTCTTTGAAACCTAAAAAAATAACAAAAAACCTGGAAGATGATTGGTTTCTATGCAGAGCTGCACCAGATTTTGCAGTCTCAAGTCTTAGTAAATCAACCCCACAGTATATATTTAAAAGGCTACTATACCAATCTTTATTATAAGCAGTTTAAAAAAAACAAAAATGTAAACAAAACACAGTGTTGTTGACTACACTACATAAACACAATTTAGTGTACTATTACTATGCTAGTATTATCACCGAACAGAAAGCGATGAAAAATCCAACTATTGCAGTTTTCGCTAAAACATGGGGTGAAGCCGGCCATAGACGGTGCAATTCCCCCACAAACACAGTCAGTGTATTTGTGTTCTCCCAGCGGGGTGAGCCATCCCTGCCGGGAGAACACACAGCGATTGCCGCTGGCAAAAATTGCATGAAAAATAGGATTTTTTACTTACCGTAAAATCAGTTTCTCTGAGTTCATTGACAGACACAGCCTTCTTAATTCAGAACCATTGGGTTATATCGCCTCTATTAGGAGTAGGACTAGGCAGAACAAAAAAAAACCCTGGCTACACCCATTGGCCGTCCGTCAGTATATAACCCCCTCCCTGCTTTAGGTATTCAGTTTAGTAGCAAGCAGTAATAGAAGTATCAACAAAAACTCCATAGAGGGGTGGGTGCTCTGTCAATGAACTTTACGGTAAGTAAAAAATCCTATTTTCTTTCATTCATTGACAGACACAGCCTTCTTAATTCAGAACCATTGGGACGTCCCAAAGCAGTGCAAAACATGAGGGGTGGGACAACGAGAAATTCCAAGGCTAACAAGAGCCAACCAGGTAACAAGAGCTTCACACAGGCCAAGCTGGAAACCAACCGAAACGCTACCCCTCCAAGAGGGAATAGACCCTCTAAATAGCAGCATGCATAAACTTGTGGCCAAAAGAGGCATCTGCAGCTGCCAAACCATCCCTTCATAGAACTTGTGAAAATGTACACCGACGACCAGTGGCTGCCTTGCAACTTGCGCAACGGGCGCCTGGCGACAGAAGGCCCAGGAAGAAAGTGCAGTAACAGGGACAGGAGGAACCCGATCACTGACAGAATAGCCCAGAGTCGTCATCCGTTTGATCAATCCAGAAAAAGGTTGCAGAAGCAGCAGACAGCCCCTTTCTTGGCCCATCTGTGAGTACAGTGAACCTGCCCTTGAAACAGACACAGTGGCTGGCAAATACACTGGAATCCCCCAAAAACACATTCAGGGCAGATAAGGCAAATTCCTTGGGATGTGCTGGCCAGGGACACAAGAAAGGCAACACAACGTCCTTATTTAAATTTATTTAAATGGAAATCCAATGACGGAACTATGGAAAAAAAAAAAGGGCGAAGCACCACCTTAACCTGGGTAAGGTGAACGACAAGAGAACGCCCCCATCCTCGACACCCTGTGAACAGAGGTGATAACCACCAAGAGGCCACCTTCCAGGACAGAGTAAGCAGCAGTGGACTCTCCCAAATATTGAGAGAGCGAGAGATATACAGGCTTTTGGAGAACCGAAATCACCAAGTTCAGATCCCACAGCGGTAAGAAGAAAACAGGGGAAATAGACGTCTAACCCCTTGAATAAACAGTACGCACCAGGGAGTGCGAGACCAAGGGACGCCGAAGAAGACCACCAAGGCTGACACCTGGCCTTCGATGACACTCAAGCCCTTTTCCTGCTCATCCCCCCCGTAAATGGAGGTCGGAATCTGAGCCACCTAGAAAGAATGGGGATGAATGCCTGGTGACTCACACCCGGAGGTAAAACCTCCTACAAGGTAGATTCCCTAGCCCTCAGCAGTGTTGGAACTGCGGCACCTGGCTCATCGCAGCCCCAGACCGACGGTACCCATCCGGGGCCAATAAAATGGGCAAAAACCCCGCTGCCGTGATCCTGCGCAAAAAACCACAGCGGAAGCTGGAAGAGGAAAGGCAAAAAAAAAAGTAGGGCAACCAGAAGATCCCGTGATCTTGCCAGAAGCCTTGGTATCGTCCTGCTGAGCCAGGACGCAAACAGACCTACCTCAGGAGTGCCCCAACTGAGACAAATCCGATGATACACAGCCCTAGCCAACTGAGGTATCGATCTGACAGTGCTCCACTCCTGGAAAACGTACGCCAGAAAAGAACGAGACGCTCTGGCCGCCGAGAACCACCACCAGTGACCCCTCCCCACACCTCCCAGGGGGTGCCGACCCCCACCATGCCACCCCTCTGGTAAGAGGCGGCCACGAGGCCTAGCAGCCTGCAGAAGTCGCGGCCCTGTAGGTCGCCGCAAATGCCAGGGGCTACATTTTTGGCCGAGCCCTGAACAGACACCAGGTCGCAAAGTCGCAACCTAAATTTTCAGACGCCGGCCGCGAGTGCGCAGCCCGCCGGGGGGACCAGACCGCTCCAAGCCCATAGGCCGCGGGGACCGGACCACTCCGCCGGCAGGCCGCGGCCTAAATTTCTTGGCTGCCGGATGCGAGGACTGGCCCGATCCGGCGGTAGGCCACCGCCTAAATTTCTTGCCGCTAGGACCGGTCGTGGCCTAAATTTACGGCCGCGAGGACCGGCCCGATCCGCCGCGGCCTAAATTTCTTGGGCCCCCGGCCGCGAGGACAGGCCAGATGCGCCGGTAGGCCGCAAAACGTGGCCTAAATTTTCGGCCGCCGGCCATGAGAGCACGGCTCGCGCGAGACCCCCCCCCCCCCCCCCGCATCCCAGGCCCCCATAATCCGATACCCCCCAGTAACAACCCCAAGGGTGGAAAGGGACCGTGTGCCTACCAAGCCTGGGCCTCACCCGGGAAGGAGAGGGGGGTGGGGGGTTAGAGGAGAACCCCGGAGGGACCGACTACCCCAGGGAGTACCCACGCCCCCCACCCCTCCAGGAAGGACAGGCGGGGGGGGCCCCCTACTTACCGCTCCAGCTTAGTGTGTGGGTAACGCTCCCAGACAGACCCTCCTCGCCACTGAAGTGGGGGGGGCTGTCGGCCACGGTGACACTGACTCAGACGGCAGTAGCCTGGTCATATGTGCCCCTGCAAGGCGGCTAGCCAGCCGGCCGCCCCGGTCCAGCATTGGGCTTGTCGTGGCCGACCTAGCGCGTAGCTGAGGTCTGCACGCGTTTGCTGGCCAGACTAGGGGGACCCTCTGGATCTATATTACCCAGTCCGTCGCCCAGCCCGGCAGTTGATTGTAAATCTCACCGGAAAAAAATCCAGGAAAAAATAAATAAAACAAAAATTCTCAGGACTAGAGATCACAGCAGGAAACTAGGTCCATACTCCTGACTAGGCAGAAAAAAACGGAATACCTAGAGCAGGGAGGGGGTTATATACTGACTAAGGGCGGCCCATGGGCGTAGCCAGGGGTTTGTTTGTTTTTTTTGTTCTGCCTAGTCCTACTCCTAATAGAGGCGATATAACCCAATGGTTCTGAATTAAGAAGGCTGTGTCTGTCAATGAACGAAAGAGAAAATCTGACAGAATGGTTGTACCCAGGTTGATCAATCTATCAACTTGGGTGCAATCAGCCTGCCTATACATGGTTTGAATCTCAACCGGTCACTGCTGAACCGACCGGGACTCGAACCGTCTTTGGCTGGCTTAAGGCTAAATCCACTGATGGGAGATAGCAGTTATGCTGAAAATCAGTTAAGCTGAGATTTCTTCTCCCTTTGGAGAGATTTTATTTATTGTTGTGTGTTTAGGAAAGGAGATAAAGGGAAACTTTCGTTAAGGCCAGCTCAAAAGTGTCAGGACCTGAAGGAGATAATCACACCATACCTTCTATTCTGTCATTTTTTCCCATTAAAAAATCTTCTGTGTAGGGAGTCATATCCAGTCGAAGAGGAAAAGAAAAGTGCGTGTTGACCTTTTCCTTCATCATGGTGACCATGTTAAAAGTGTACCGCATTGTATTAAAGCTTAATATCCTTGGCAATTTCTTAAAACAAGCCCTAAAAAGGACAAGAGAGGTAATATAAAGATAATATACTAGCATACATATGAAGAATTGCAAATGTGGTGTAGGAAAAAAAAAAAAAAAAAAAAAAAAAAGATTCTTAAACCTTTTCACTGGCAGTCGGATCTGGGTTGTTTTTTGTTTTTGTTTGTTCTTTGCACAAATGGAAAAATGCATATTTCAGGCCTGAAAATCAGTTAAAACCCCCATACATAATATTTCTGAAATTATAGTGCACAGAATCTGAACATATTTCAAATTTTGTTTTGGTAAAATATAAAAGATGAACTTGTGTCAAGTAAACAGATATCAAACATGTCAAGTCTTAACATTGTATGTGTTCATGAAGAGGCAGCAAACTTCGGTACCCAATACTGTCCAAAGGGGTTTCTTAAATGCCTTTACAGCGCATCAGTTTAAAGTTAACAATTAATGACAGCTCTAGAATTATTGCAATTACCATTTTTGTATGTATAAGCACCCTGCTGAACAGCCTTATGTTCGTATGTGTTCTTGTGAGTGGGGCTTTAAAAAAAAAAAAAAACATGTTCGAGTATTTTTTAGCTAAATACAGGCAGAAGCTCAGCAGTAGATCTTGGGGCTTAGAATCTTGACTGCTCTCCCCCACAACTGTGGCCCTTGATAGTTAATATATAATAAATATATAATAAATTATTTTAAAAAATGAAAGGCAAACATGTTGGCTGTTTTCCTTGAACTGTATAAAAAACAAAAGTGCAGTTTGGTAAAATCTCTCAAATACTTGAGTCTGTGCCTTCCTCTCCCTCCTATTTGTCCCCAATAAAAGTTGTTGATCCACAGTATGGAGCAGAATCCTATAGGGAGTTTTTTTTTTTTTTTTTTTTTAAATGGCCAAGACAGTCTCAGCTATGATAGGAGGAGTGCCAACACACAAATTTGAATGCATTAATTCTTGCACAGGAAGTTGACTGTTAGTTAAAGAAAGTTTGTGTTTTATTTTTTTTACACATTCTAGGCTATTCATAGATCATACTTTTTACCCATGCAGTGTCAGATTACGGTAATTGTCCGTAAAATCCACAATAACGTGCAGAGGTTGCTAAATTATCATTTAAATATGCTTATTCTGGAAAATACCTGAAGATTCTTTTTTTTTTTTATTGCGGTAAAGACTGCACGAGAGGCCTCATTTGTCAGAAATCAGAACATAAAAAGGACCCTTCTTCCATATAACAGATTCTACAGCACATAATCAAGCACAATCGATATGCATAAAGGCAGAAGTTAAGCTGTTGTAAAGGCTCCGTTTTATTTTTTTATTTTTTGTAAAACAAACATGTTATACTTACCCTCCCTGTACAATGATATTGCACAGAGTGGCCCCACAACCTCTTCTTCTGGGGTCCTGTAGGCTTCTCCTCTTCTCGATTTACCCCCATAGGAAGCCACTTCCTATGGCGGTGCACTTGCAGGCTTGCTCCCAAGCCGGGCTATGTGCATCCATTGACACACAGTGCGGCTCGGCCCCGCTCCCTGTGCAGAGTTTGATCGACTGAGGGCTCAGGTAAGTATTTATGGGGGCGATACTATTACTGGGACATTTTTTACCTTAACGTAGGGAATGCATTAAGGTATAAAAAATGTCTAGCCTTAAGAGCCCTTTCACACTGAGCCGCCCATAGCGTCAGCAGTAAAACGCCGCTATTTTTACCGCCGACGCTATGGGCGGATTTGCGTTGCATTTCGGCCGCTAGCGGGGCGGGATTACCCCCCGCTAGCGGCCGAGAAAGGGTTAAAGCAGCGCATTGCGGGCGGTATAGCCGTGCTGTCCCATTGATTTCAATGGGCAGAAGCGGTGGAGGAGCGGTAAACACACCGCTCCAAAGATGCGGCTAGCAGGACTTTTTTTTACCGTCCTGCTAGCGCAACAGCTTTTTAAGGGCGGATGGCAGGCGCTATTTTTAACGCTATAGCGCCTGCAATATGCTCCAGTGTGAAAGGGGTCTAAAAGCGCTTGTTGCTATGCACATCGTACATTTTCAAGTGCTTTTTTGTAAAAACATCCTGAAAGAATTGCTTGTTTCACACAGACCTTTTCTCCGCTCGCACCTTCTTTCCACATTGGGAGCATGTGTACATATTGTCACCTTCCAATGTGTCCTTGATGGTGACTTCATCTAGTGACTCCTAAAGTAAAAACAAATAGCGTTTAGATAATGCACCTTTTTCCAAAATCAAACGCACACAATGTTTTGTCTAAAGCCCCACCCTTTCTATGTATTTTACACAATAATGTTGGCTTTTTCCTTATTTTCAAGTTCCTCTGCCAACAGTCACAAGAACTAATTAAGAGCCTGAATGTTCCTAATAGGGGACACAAGCAGCATAAAAAAAACTGGCAGTGGTTTTAAACCCTCACCACTATCCAAAATAGAAAAATATAACTTTCTAAAAGCTCGTCAATTGCACATACTAGATTTTAAAATGCACTAACAAGCAGGTGCAGCACCCTGAATCAATGCATTTAATAACCAGGATAGATGCACTTATAATCTGCATCTGATACTTAATTTACTGTATATACTCGAGTATAAGCCGACGCCCTAATTTTAACACGAAAAACTGGGAAAACGTATTGACTCGAGTATAAGCCTAGGGTGAGAATGCAGCAGCTACTGTAAGCGGAAAAGAGGGTCAACAATGCCCATTTTGCAGCCTCACTGTGCCCATTGCAGCCTAACCTCACTGTGCCCATTGCAGAATCACTTTCCTGATCTGTGTTCAGTGTTCCACCTATCACGGACGCCCTCTTGTCTATCACGGACGAGAGGGCATCCGTGATAGGCGGAACACTGAACACAGTGTCTGCTGGGAAGCCGAGTGTTCCGCCTATCACGGAACAGCACAAGGAGGAGCGCGACTTTTTAACACTGCGCGGCCGCCGTCTGACTCTGCATGTCACGGACTCAGGTACGCTGACTCGAGTACAAGCCGAGGGGGTCATTTTCAGCCCAAAAAAAGGGCTGAAAAACTCGGCTTGTACTCGAGTATATATGGTATACAACTGTTTCCCCATGTTATGTACACCAGTGCAGTGTAATCATATTTCACCATAATTAAATTTCTACTTTACATGAAAATCCATTTGTAACCTCTATATATGAAGCATGGCCCCATCCCCCCCACCTGATCCATGCAAACCATGATGCCCTTAAAGAGTTTGGTGAGCCTTTTACTTACTACTGAGATAAAATAAAGTGATTGTAAAGTCTCGTTTGTTATTAAAATAACAAACATATTATACTTGCCTGCTCTGTGCAGTGGTTTTGCACAGAGCAGCCCGGATCCTCCTCCTCTCAGGGTCCCTGGATGGAGCTCATGGTCCCTCCATTCTGTTGAGTGCCCCCACAGCAAGCAGCTTGCTGTGGGGGCACCCGAACCGAGCTGCAGCTCCATGTATCCATTCAGACATGGAACTGCGGTTCGGCCCCGCCCCCTCTCTCCTGACTGTCTAACAGAGTTTAATTGACAGCAGTGGGAGCCAATAGTGCCGCTGGTGTGTCTCAGCCAATCAGGAGAAGAATGTCCCGGACAGCTGGCACTCGTGGACATCGCTGGATAGAGATGGGCTCAGGTAAGTATTAGAGGGGCTGCTGTACACAGAAGGTCTTATCTTTATGCATCAAGACAAAAAAACCTTCTGCCTTTACAATCACTTTATTAAGAAACATGGTTTTAAATCTTCATACCGCATTACTGGATTTTACTAGCATACACAAGTGAAACCGCTAAGCAAATCTGAACCTTGTGTATGCGCCCTTTGGGCACACCCCGAAACATGAAGGAAAAAAGCGTATTGAGCTTTGAGCCATTGTAAAATGGACTATGGACGACTGGAGCATCTGGTTATAACTGCTGCTACAGTCAAGCTTGTTTTACTTCATCTGTTTAGCATGCCTCTGTCTACAGGTTTAAAAGGTTATCTTTTTAGTGAAGACTCTTATTGATGGTTATGTAGTATAGGTATTAGGGTAACACTGTTACAAATTAGATTATAACACAATTCAGAAGCGACATTAGGAGGTGGCAGTATATACTGAAGTGATACTCACATATATGTTTTTCATATCAGCCACCTGACATCTCACAGTATAGAATTCTTCAGCGGTCTGACTTACATGTTCACAATCCTAGAGGAAAACAGCAAAATTAGCAAATATATCAGCACAAGCAGTAATACCAATCTGTGTAACAAAAGCAAGAAGACGACTAAGACGAAGAAGACGACTAAGACGACTAAGAAAACGACTAAGACGACTAACGACTAAGACGAAGAAAACGACTAAGACGAAGAAAACGACTAAGACGAAGAAAACGACTAAGACGAAGAAGACGACTAAGACGAAGAAGACGACTAAGACGAAGAAGACGACTAAGACGAAGAAGACGAAGAAGACGACTAAGACGACTAAGACGAAGAAGACGACTAAGACGAAGAAGACGACTAAGACGAAGAAGACGACTAAGACGAAGAAGACGACTAAGACGAAGAAGACGACTAAGACGAAGAAGACGACTAAGACGAAGAAGACGACTAAGACGAAGAAGACGACTAAGACGAAGAAAACGACTAAGACGAAGAAAACGACTAAGACGAAGAAAACGACTAAGACGAAGAAAACGACTAAGACGAAGAAAACGACTAAGACGAAGAAAACGACTAAGACGAAGAAAACGACTAAGACGAAGAAAACGACTAAGACCCCTTTCACACCAGTGGACAGATCAGGTCCATCCATTGTTTTCTATGGAGCGGCAGATGTCAGCGGACACCTGCCGGCATCCAATCCAGTCCGCTTAAAACAGGCGGATGGGGATCGGTTCCCCATCCGTCTGGCGGATCGGATGACAGTTGGATGGAAATGGACAGGAGAGATCCCCCACTGAGCAGGCAGATCCGCTTGACAAATTCGGGGCATCTGAATGGGTCCTAAAAAACAATTTTTCACTAAATGGAACAAATACTCAATGTTTTCTTTAGATAAACATAAAACAAATCAGTTTGGTGTATATCCTTTTGGGAAGTAAGAGGAAGCATTTGCAATTAGCTACTTGAGGATCCCTCTAGTGACTGATCTAGTAGTTTCCATCTTTAATATTACAAAGATATGAAGTAACCAGCATTTAAAATTCCTCAAGAAAAATAACTTAATGTATATTGTAACTGCAAATCTGCTAATTAAATATCCCCTTTTTGTTTTCATTTATAAAAAAAAAAAAAAAAAAAAAAAAACCTACAAAAAAAAAGATAAACTAAAGACCCATGTAAAGGTTTTAGGGCCAGTTCAAAGCATGGAGACGCAGTCCGGATGCGTTCCAGGTGCTTTTCTGCATGCCCATTTTTGATGCAGTCCAGTGCATTTTTTCCCCCTCTTCTTTCTTAACTTTAAATAAGAACGTGTGTGTTCCAGTGCGTTCTTGATTTTTTTTACAGCGTTCCAGTATAGTCCAGGAAAAATGCAGCTTGTCCTACTTTTTTTTTTTTTAAAGAACTGGACCGCCCTGGAACTGCAATCCGTGTGAACTATGGCACTAAAAACCATATAACCTACTTTTCATGCGTTCTTGATGCAGAAAAAAAACGCACTGGACCTTAGGCAGGTGTAAAAAAAATGCTGTAAATTAGGAATGTTTTCAGAAATAGAATAGTTAAATAGTTTATTTTTTATCAATTAACAAATTGGAAAATAAATTAACAGAAGAGGAATCTAAATCAAATCAGTATTTGGTGTGACCACATTTTGCCTTCAAAACAGCATCAATTCTTCTAGGTACACTTGCACACAATTTTTGAAAGAACTCAGCAGGCAGGTTGTTCCAATCATCCTGGAGAACCAAGCACAGATCTTCTGTGGATGTAGGCTGCAGAGCCTTCGGTCTCTTCATGCAATTCCAGCCAGACTCAATGATGTTGAGATCAGGGTTCTGTGGGGGGGTCAAACAATCACTTCCAGGACTCCTTGTTCTTATTTCACACTGAAGATAATTCTTAATGACATTGGCTGTATGTTTGGTTGGTTGTTTGCTGCAGAATAAATTTGGGACCAATCACATGCCTCCCTGATGGTATAGCATGATGGATAACGATCTGCCTGTATTTCTTAGCATTCTCAGCATTGAGAACACTATGGATCCTGACCAAATCCCCAACTCCATTAGCAGTAATGCAGCCTCAAACTTGCAAGGAACCTCCAATCATGCTTCACGGTTGCCTGCAGACACTAATTTCTGTACCCCACTCCAGTACTTCAGCGAACAAACTGCCTACTGCTACAGCCAAATATTTTACATTTCGACTCATCAGTCTAGAGTGCCTGCTGCCATTTTTCTGCACTCCAGTTCCTATGTTTTCATGCATAGCTGAATCACGTAAACCTTGTTTCCATGTCGGAGGAATGACTTTAGGCTGCAATTCTTCCATGAAGACCACTTCTGGCCAGACTTCTCCAGACAGTAGATGGGTGTACCTGGGTCCCGCTGGTTTCCCGAAGTTCTGTGCTGATGGCACTGCTGCACATCTTCCGATGTCGAAGGGAAGGAAGCATGATGTGCCTTTCATCTGCTGCATTAAGTTTCTTTTGCCAACCACTGGGTCTCCGGGTCCACAGTGTTGCCCATTTCTGTGCGTTTATTCAAAAGAGCTTGAACAGCACATCTTGAAACCCCAGTGTGCTTAGAAGTCTTTACCTAGGAGAGACCTCGCTGATGCAGGATAACTATCTTGTCTCTTGTTGCCGTGCTCAGTATTGGCAATGTTGTATGACCTGTGACATGAAAATGGTCTCCCATAGCCTCATCTTAGCAGCAGTTTGGCTGTTACTCACCCAGTTTTAAGGCTTCTGCACAGCCATTTCCGTTTATGAATGTGTTTCAACCAACATATGAAATTGATGATCTTTAGCACCTGCTTGGTATAATTGGTTAATCATACAGCTCACTCTAATCCAAAATCCCTGACTTTCTGCAAGTGCACAAAATGTAAGAAATTATGGTTTGAAGCCAAAGGGTAGTCACACAAAATATTGATTTGATTTAAAAGGTTTCTTCTGTACGCTCACTTTGCATTTTGCAAATTGATAAAATGTTTTTTTTTTTTTAAACCATTCTTAATTTATAGCATTTCTACACACCTGCCTAAAATGTTTGCAAAGTACTGTATGGAAGGTAGGTAACTTTAGTTAAGATCTAACACATTTATGTTTTTAAACATTTTCCCACTCTTGTTATAATAGATTTCAGAAAAGTTTAAAGAAATCTTACCAAAGACACAACATTATTTGTAATGACCCCTCCAAATAAACTCTTTACTGTGTTTTTCTGTTGAAAAATAAGAAAAAAAGGAATCTGTTAAAGGACAAATTATACTGGAATAAACACAAGTGATAATAGGCAAGGAGAACTTACAAGCTCAGGAGACATTTCTTCAATCTTCGTAATAAGGTCTGTGAAGAACTCTGTCATGTCTTTCTGTTCTCCTGTATTGAGTGGCTGCTTGTCCATGGTGTATGTCTTACAGAACGGCCTTGGGTTATAAGCTTTACATTCACTTTCCTGGAGTAAACACAATTATTACAGCACTTCAAAAGGTATTACAAACACACAAATATGAGATTTTAGATTTTCCGTCTTTTACAAAAACGATAAAAATCAAGACAAATGTTTTCTCATTCTTAAAGAGGAACTGCAGTCTGCTTACATTATCTGTAGGAAAAACATTTTTTCCATTCTGAAGCTTCCCTCCAGCCACTTTGCATATTATTTTATATATACTGTGATTCTGTACTTGCCAAATCTGCTGCAGAAATCTCCCTCCACTGAGTCTGGCTGCAACCATTTTAACTGTGGGCAGCTGAAGCTGCTGTCTGTTCACTTCCTGGATTTACACAGGAGGCACACCTCCAGCTTTTGCAGCTTTCATTGGCCCTCTTATAACTTCACCCCTCCCCTCCTGGCAAACTCTCAGGAGAGTGAGAGAGAGCTGTGCATGATGTCAAACGCCTAGGCTTTTTACCAGACAAGAAACAGGAAGTGGGCTGTATAAGGTATTTACTGGCAGAAAAAAATGTTTTACTATCCAAAGTTAAAACAAGGGCAGAGGATTTAATAGAGGTTAAGATGAAAAAATGACTATAGTTCCGCTTTAAAGATGAACACTAGACAGATATACAACACCAACTGCAAAAAAGTTGTGACGCTGTGTAAAATCCACATAAACCCATATTTTATTCACAAGAGAAAAAAGAAAACATATCAAATGTTTAAACTGAGAAAATATACCATTTTGATAAAAAAAATAAAAAAGGAAAATATTGAAATTGATGGCAGCACAAGGAAGAGCTGGAAGAACATTTTGCAACGAATAAGGTCAATTGGCAACAGGTCAGTAACATGATTGACTCTCTAAAGCCCCATACACACGGTCGGACTTCCATCTGACTTTTCCCTGGATTTTTGTCTGAACGGAGTTGGCCAGGCACACCCATAGCATACACACCACAGGACTTTTCTGCAATCTTTCCCAAAACTTTTTGCAACATCACGTGGTTTTTCTGCTCTTTTCTGCACTTTACCGCCACCCTTTGGTCAACTTCTGCTATTGTTGGTTGATTTTAACATTAGTTGTTTTCTCCATCGGACAAAAGTCCGATGGTTTTCTGTACACACGGTCGGACTTTGCTCCATCGGATTTTTGTTGGGCAAAAGTTTGTCCGTTTGCAGACCCAACATTTGTCCGATGAAAACAAAAAAATAAAAAAAAAACGTTTGTCCGATGAAGCGTACACACGGTCGGATTGTTGGTCCAACTTGCTCAAAATGAAGTTTGTTGGCCAAAAGTCCGACCGTGTGTATGGGGCTTAAGATGCTTTTTTTTTATACCCAGAGTGTCTCAGAAGTAAAGATGGGCAGAGGTTCACCAAACTGAAAAGATGCGTCTAAAAATTGTCGAACAATTCCAGAATAATGTTCAACATAAAATTGCAAAGACTTTAAATTAGGGTTGCACGGATACTAGTATCAGTGCCGAGCATTTGCACGAGTACTTGTACTCGTGCAAATTCTCTGATGCCCAATTCGATACCTGGGCAGCCTCAGATTATCGGTGCGGTGGTGGGGGAGTTACAAGCACCGATCTCCCTTTGTGGCTTTCAATAAACAGCTGACTGATGCTTTTCCTCCTCTCCCTCCCATGGCTTTCAGCTGCTTTATTGAAAGCCACACAGGGAGATAAGTGTTTTTAACTGCCCCCACTGCCGCATCCATCACCCCTGACTGTCCCCTGTATCCTCCTTCGAGTCCCCCCCCCCCCCCCCGTGTCCTCCCTGTGCCGATCTGTCAGGATGGAGAGCGGAGAAAGGAGCCGGCAAATATGTCATTTATCGGCTCCTTCCATTTCTATGGTAAACTGTGTTTACGATGCTTTAGTTTATGAACAGGAGCCTCCGTCTCCTGTCCATTCATCTTCAGTGCAGCTAAGGTCGCAGAGAGAGGAACTAGGGAATCTGTGTGCTCAGTCCCTTTCCCTGTTTCAAAGGCAGAGATAGGGAAAGAAGTCAAAGTTAAATTGTAATAAAAGAAAAAACCCTGACTCCGTCGACTTACCCCCCCCCCCCCAGGGTATCGGTACTTGTGATCAGTCTTTAAAAAGTGGTATCGGCGCAACCCTACTTTCAATATATATTCCTCTACCATACATAATATTCTCAAAAGATTCAGAGAATATGGAGAAACCTCTGTGTGCAAGGGACAAAGTGGAAACACAATACTGGATGTCTGATCTTTGGGCCCTCAGACAGCACTACATTAAAAAAATTGGCATGATTGGACATCACTGTATGGGCTCAAAAATCCTTCCAAAAATCACTGTTTGTGAACACCGTTCACTGTGCCATCCAAAAATGAAAGTTATAGCTCTAACAAACAAAGAAGAAGCCACCTCTGAACATGACCCAGAAATATTGCCATCTTCTCTTGGTCAAAGCTAATGTAAAGTGGTCTGTTGCAAAGTGAAAAACTGTTCTGTGGTCAGACGAATCGGAATTTGATTTTTTTAGAAACCATGGGCACCGTGTCCTCCGGTCTAAAGAGGAGAGTGACCTTCCAACTTCTCATCAGTGCTCAGTTCAAAGGCCTGCATCTCTGATGGTATCTGTAGTCCAGACCTTTCATAAATTGAAAATGTTTGGCACATGTTAAAAATGAAAAAATACAACAAATACGTCCAAGGACAGTTGAGCAGTTAGACTCCTATATCAGGCAGGAAGAGGACAACATTCCTCTCCCAAAGCAAATTGAAAACCGAACAGGTCAGCGCTAACCATGTAAAAAAAACAGCTGCGTGCAATAAAATACACCCATAAAACAATATGACAATAATTGCAGCACTCTGTAGTTGTAATAAGTGTATAATTCTCACAAAACACCAATGCAAATATTATTTATTTTCCAGAAATAAAAATGAAGTATTAAAAATTAATTCAAAATGTTAATGGTTCAATTGATGTATAGCCACATTTCCAGTGCAAAATCCAGTAAATCAATAAATAATCCAAGTTTAGCTAGCTTCTTAAACCTTCACCATACAATTAGAAACCGCCCGCTGTGACGTGCCTTCACCATCTAGGAAGATTGCACACACACATCAGAAAGTAATGCGGTCTATGGATAGAACAGCAAAAAGCGCTCGTTACTCACAATATCGCTCCCTCCAAGGGTGTCTCTCTCCAATCCTTTAATAATGCTTGTAAACAGAGAAAACTCTCCCCAAAGGTGTATCGCTCAGTTCCATCAAGGGTTAGGACCAGCACTCACATCCAAAAGGAACCACCAGCAACAAGATGTGCAGGGTATTAATGGTGACTCAAGAGTGCATAAACATTAAACACATTCTTCAAAATAAAATACAAGTCTAAAAATACAAATATCGATGTTGCTAATCACACTAACATAAGGGGATTGCCACTCCAGGAGGGCGACCTCTGGCAGATTAGCTCATTTTAGCTAATCTGCAAAGCATACAAAAGTAGTTTCAGGGGAGGAAAGACAAAAAATCAGAATGTACTGATCCCATGAAGCCACAAGCGCTTCCATGGCAGGAACCACATTCCTTGAGACAAACCTGTTTAGTTTGTTGTTTTAACTTGGATACTTACATTTGGCATCAACAGGGTGCAGAGGACTCAACAGGCTAGCATCTGTCATAAGGATCTTCCAAAAGGCCGGAAAAAAATATAGGATTTTGTACTCACCGTAAAATCCTTTTCTCTGACATCCATGGACTGACACGGCGTCTCTTATTCACTGTACACGTGGGTTATGTCCCTGCTTGCAGGAGAAGACCTAGGCAGAATGTGAGATGTTATACATACATTCTAAAAGCCAGAGTTGAACAGCCCTGCCCAGGGGGGCGGTCCCTCCGGACATAACCCACCCCCTACAGTCAGCAGACCTCAGTTCGTAACAAAGCAGTACAAACTTTAAAAGGAAGGGTGAGTGCAGTGTCAGTCCATGGATGTCAGAGAAAAGGATTTTACGGTGAGTACAAAAATCCTATTTTCTCTTATCATCCATGGACTGACACGGCGTCTCTTATTCACTGTACACGTGGGATGTCCCAAAGCAGTGTCAAGAGGGATGGGAGCAGTATAAATGGAAAAACCAAAAAACTTCACTCCAAACAAGGCAGAGCTCCTCAACGGAGGAGTTGCAACTCTAAACAGTGGCCTGCAACACCTTGCAGCCGAAGGAAGCATCTGAAGATGCAGCCAAATTAACCTTATAAAACTTAGAAAAGGTATGAACAGACGACCAGGTTGCCGCCTTGCACACTTGTGCAACCGACGCATGATGTCGGAAAGCCCAGGAAGCACCAATTGCCCTGGTGGAATGCGCCGTGCCCGGAAAGGGAGTTGCCCACCCCTTGAGAGCATAGGCTTGAATGACGGTTTGTCTGATCCACCTAGAAATGGTGGCAGACGAAGCCGCTTGGCCCTGCTTCAGAACAGAGCCAGTCACAAACAATGAGTCAGACTTCCGAATAGAAGCAGTAGCAGACAGGTACACCCGCAAGGCTCCTACCACGTCCAATGTGTGAAGCACAAACTCTCTGGGATGCGATGGGTGAGGACACAAGGACGGGAGGACAATGTCCTCATTTAGGTGAAAGGCCGAGACCACCTTTGGCAAAAAAGAAGGTCGCGGACGCAACACCGCCCTATCCTTATGGATGACCCAATATGGCGACTTGCAGGACAAAGCCGCCAACTCAGACACTCGTCTAACAGAAGTAATTGCCACTAAAAGGGCCACTTTCTGAAACAAAGTCAAGAGGGGAATATCCCTGATATTCTCAAAAGGAGGTTCTTGGAGAACCGAGAGTACCAATTCAGATCCCACGGGGGGAGAGGAGGCGTGACAGGAGGGAGCACATGGCGAACCCCCTGCACAAAAGGTGTTAACCAAGGAATGACCCGCAAGTGGTCGCCGAAAGAAGACGGCCAAGGCCGAAATCTGACCCTTAATGGTACTCAAAGGGCCACTCCATGCTGCAGGAAACGCAGGATTCTAGGGACGGAATACGTCCGGGGACATCAGTCCAGCTCTTCGCACATGGCGATGCAAGCTTTCCAGGTACGGTGATAGATCATTCTGGAGGAAGACTTCCGTGCCCTTAATATGGTCGAAATGACCGAGCCCGAGAGACCTCGGTCTCTCAACACCTGGCTTTCAACAGCCATGCCATTAAAGCCAGAGACTGTAAAGCAGGATGAAATATAGGACCTTGAGACAGAAGGTCCTCCCTTATTGGCAACCGCCAGGGAACGTCCGTGACGAGACGTACCAGATCGGCGTACCAGTGATGCAGAGGCCAATCCAGAGCAATGAGGATCACTGGAATTCCCTCGGTCGCCACCCTGCGCAGCAGGCGAGGGAGCAACTGCAGCGGAGGATAAACGTGTATCAGGTGATAATGACCCCATGGGGCCACTAACGCATCCAAGGCATCCGCCAAGGGTCCCTGGATCTGGCCACAAACCTTGAAACCTTGCGATTGAGTCGAGAGGCCATCAGGTCCACATCCGACGTGCCCCACCGTTGGCAAAGGAGTTGAAATACCTCCGGGTGCAAGGACCACTCTCCCTGGTCCAGCGTTTGGTGACTCAATTAGTCCACCAGCCAATTGTCTATGCCCGGAATGTAAACGGCCGACAGAGCCGGCACGCTTCTTTTAGCCCACTTCAGGGTACGGGCGACCTCAGAAGCCGCAGCTGAGCTCCGAGTCCCCCCTTAATGGTTGACATACGCCACCGCCGTGACGTTGTCCGACTGGATCCTAATGGAGCGATCCTGCAATCTCTCAGACCCCGAAGAGAAGCACAGCCTGATGGCCCGAATTTCCAGAACATTAATCGGAAAAACGGGCTTCGTCCAGAGTCCAAAGCCCTTGGGCTGACAGGACTCCCCAGACTCCACCCCAGCCTGTCAGGCTGGCGTCCGTCGTAAACACCGTCCATTGGTCGGGGAGGAACGACTTCCCGGACCGAAGAGCCCGGGGACCTGAACCACCATGTCAGGGACGCCCTGACCAGGTGACTCACCTGGATCGGATGATCCAAAGACAACGGGGATTTGTCCCAAGAGAACAAGATCTCCTTTTGCAATGTCCTGGTGTGTGATTGGGCATACGGAACGGCCTTGAAAGAGGCCACCTTGAGTCCCAGGATTATCATGCAAACACGGAGTGACGACCATTTTCGGGATGTTAGCACCCGCACTGTAGACTGAAGTATCAGTAACTTCCCTGGAGGTAGGAATACCTTTGCCTCCAAGGAGTCCAGAATCAGACCTAGATACTCCAGACGCTGAGTCGGGACCAGGACTGACTCCTGAATGTTCAGGAGCCACCCGAAGTCCCTGAGGGTCCGACTGACAATAGTCACACTGTCTTCTAATTCTGAGCCACTTTCTGCTCTTAGAAGAAGATCGTCCAGATAGCCCACGACAGCGATGCCTCGCCATCTCAGCAAAGCTAGAACAGGCGCAAGCACCTTGGTGAACACCCTCGGTGCCAAGGCTAGGCCGAAGGAAGAGGTACAAATTGATAGTGGACTTGTCCGATCGCAAGCGCAGAAACTTCTGGTGACTTGCGCAGATCCGAACATGCCAGTAGGCGTCCTTGATGACCAAGAATCCCTGAAACCTCTCCTGTGACGGAACCGGCACATCACTCCGGACCTGATCAAATCCTGAATAGCCCCCATAGGGCTGCCCGACGGGCAGGAAGGAGAGGAAGATTCGAGGGAAGAATCTGTCTGGGACCAGGAATGGAACTCTATCCTGTAACCTGAGGTGATCACCTCGCACACCCACCGGTAGGAGATCCGGGAGGTCCACCGATCCGTGAACCTGCAAAGTCGTCCCCCCACCCCAGAGACGGGTGGGGGCAAGACTTCACGTGGAGGCGGACTTGGGAGCCGGCTTGTTTGGCTTACGCACCCAGGGGCGCATGTGTCCACCAGCCGCACTGATGTCAGTCTGGGAGGGCCTACCCGTGGACTCTGACTGACGAAAAAAAAACCTTTTTTGCTGGAAACGAAGGACCCTGCTTATGGCGGGTCTCCTTACCCTAGCTAGACTGAGGAGGAAGAGTGCTTTTACCTCCCGTGACATCCTTGATGATGTCATCAAGCGCAGCACCTAAAAGCCTACCACCTTTGGTAGATCCGTTAGAAGCTTCTTAGGGGCTAGGTCAGCAGACCAGCATTTCAACTAGATAAGATCACGCAATACCACTGCCGAGACAGAGGCCCTGAATATTAGGGGCCGCGTCTAACGTGGCGTCGCAACATAAACCAGGCCCTGCACCATTTGGTGGGCCAGAGCAATAGTGTCTGGAGGAAGAATATGCTCCTGTACAGTCTGGTGCAAAATTTTTGCCCATCCCGTAAGTGTCTGAGACACAAGGGTCGCCGCTACCACAGGCCGTAGAGCGGACCCCAAGAAGGCAAACATGGCTCTGCTCACCACTTCTGACCTCCTGTCAGCGGGGTCCTTAAATGCAGGAGTCCCCTCCATTGGGAGAGTGGTGGCCTTGTTCAACCGGGCGACTGGAGGGTCGACCACTGGGGGAGAAGCCCACGTTTTAAGTAGGGCATCTTCAAGGGGTATCTGATAGACAAATGCAGCGGGACCATAAAAGTCTTCTGCGGCTTTTTCCCAGACCTTATCAATGAGCTGGTCAAAGAAAGGTACATATGGAAAAACCTTTTTAGAAGGCCCGGCCTTAAAGAACCAAAGGAGACTGTCCGCCTGAGGTTCTGCATCCGCAGCATTCTGCTTGAGTGTCCCTCACCGCAGCAATGAGTTCACTAACAAGCGCCCTGTCATTTACTGACTCAGAACTGGAGTCCTCCTTGCAAGGAATTTCCTGTTCAAAACCATCAAATATTCAGAGCTAGGGTCCTGAGTGGTAGTGGCTAGGCCCATATCTGAATCAGCGCACACCCCCCTTTTTTTTCTTTTCTTTTTTTTTCTGGAAATAAAGTGGGGAGAGGGGCTTTTTTGCTCCCTTGTGCTCACACACTGCTTCCCTCCTGGTCAGATTATTGATTCCAGGACTGCCGACAACTGGTCCATAGGGACCGCAGGTGCTGGAGCACTGCCTGTTGCCTCAAACATGTAAGGGGAAGCTGTGACACTGACTCCATATTGCCCCTCTCTGAGACTCCTCAGATAAAAAAAAAGTCCACCCACATGCTGTGCTGACTGAGGAGGGGGCGCCCAGGGGACTCACCAGACCGGACTAGGACCG
Organism: Rana muscosa; assembly: GCA_029206835.1. Classification (NCBI taxonomy): domain Eukaryota; kingdom Metazoa; phylum Chordata; class Amphibia; order Anura; family Ranidae; genus Rana; species Rana muscosa. The sequence goes on along the minus strand of CM055121.1, from coordinate 141,195,210 downwards.
CTCAGATACGCCTGTCTGTACCGCACTGTGTAGCGCGAGTGAGCTGTGAGGAGATTTGCGCCGTTTACAGCTGCGATAGAGGCCAAACTAGTGCTGAAAAGCGCGCGGGCTACAAGAAAATGGCCGCCGCACTTCATTGAGGCGATCCGCGCCAAAATGGCCGCCATGCGCAGATAAAATGTAAAAATTTAAAACCGCACACACACACACCGCCAAACGGCGCCCAGGCCCCAAAATTACACAAAAGGCCCCCAGCGATATGCAGACCAGCATGAGCCCCTGCCCAGGACAGTATGACCCCCAGGCTCCCCCAACAGCACAGCGCCAGCAATGGTGACAGAGTGACAATAAAACACAGGGGGAGACAGGGAAAATCCCCCACAGAGAAAAACACACAGCATTTTGTACTCACCTGCAGGCAGGAGAGACTACTTACCCGTCCCCTGAGGGACCCACTGGTGTTTCAGACAGACCTATCACAGATTAGTACTGCGTAGCTGTCGGCCCAGTCCACCGCGAGAGAAACAGTCCGTCAGGTACTGTTCAATCTTGAGAGGACCGCGGGAGTATGAAAGCAACCCGGCCACCCCTGGAGTCATGGGGCATGTCGTGAACTGAGTCTCACGCACACAAGGCGAGGATCAGCACGCTCGATGGTCGGACAGGGAAGACTACGAGGATACCAGTGTACCCAACCTGTTAACCAGCCGACAGTTGATTGAAGGTCTCAAAAATAAAATAAAATTCCCAAAGGAATAAAAATTAAAGTAAAATCTTCCAGGAGACTGGCTCCTGAGAGAGCCACGTTTTCACTTCTGCTAGGCAGAAAAAAAACTGAGGTCTGCTGACTGCAGGGGGTGGGTTATGTCCGGAGGGACCACCCCCCTGGGTGGGGCTGTTCAACTCTGTTTTTTAGAATGTACGTATAACATCTCACATTCTACCTAGGTCTTCTCCTGAAAGCAGGGACATAACCCACGTGTACAGTGAATAAGAGACGCCGTGTCAGTCCATGGATGATAAGAGAAATTAATTTTTTTACGGCCAAGCGCAGGCCTAAATTTTCCCAAAACAGAATATAGTATTTTAGGGGTCTGGAGTGAAAATGGGATTTCCTCAAAAAAGGAGAATTACTTAATTTAGGACCCTCTTGCAAAAGCCAAGAGTCCGATAACTCCTCAGCTGGAGAGCATCATTCTGGGATTTAAGAGCCTAAAATACTCTGGCTTGAGCTGTGCCGAGACTCAGATATTCCAAACATTTACAGTGCCGATCTCAGGTTTAGAATCCATCCAAACCATTGTAATGTCTGTATAGTACAGGACACACTGTTCATTAGTGCCTGCGTCGGCTGTTTCCTCATTAGGAGGTAAATTATATGTACTACAATGGAATTCAAAAGGAGCACTGGGACCTGCACTGTGGTGAACACCCAAGAGGCTGAATGGCATGGCCATGAACTGAAAGTGCAGGGGACCACAGCAAAGCTTAACACTGGTGTGCTGGAAAAATGGGTACATATATTTACATGTCCTTGATATCCACAGAAGCCAGGGCTAACAGTAGACCCACATAGGAGATGAGAAACCTCCAGCAGCCCATTACAACTATAGCTTAAAGTAGTCAGGCTGGAGAGCAAGACCAGCCAGCAAAAAACAGAGCTCTAAAGAGGGCTTCCAAACATTTATTAGTTGGGTCCTTAAAGACAAGTGCATCCTCCACCAGAATGGTGGTCAGTTTGTTAAGGCAGGAAACTGTGGGATCCACAGTGGGGGTAGACAACAGGTCTTGCAGGAAGCAAACACCTTAATAGGGTGTTTTTAATCTCTGTAGAGTAGGACCAGAAAAGCTGGTGCCTTGGGAAACACTTTGCGGTCTTAGGGGCTCTAAAGGACCCATAACTGGGAACAGCACTGGTAGAAGCAACAGGCTATTCCTCTTGTTTTAGCGTGGTGCACATTGCATTAATAATAGGAGCTGAAACTGTCCATTTTATTTTCAGAATAATAGCTAAAGATTGCAGTGCTTCATAGGCAAGTGTGTTCAGAAAAAACTGTCTCAGAAGCATCAGCAGGTCAGATACAGAAACTGCAGAGGAAGGTACAGGAGCATACTCGTGCGAGTCAGCAAATAACTGAGTGATTTGGAAGATAAAGATATGCATGTATGTAATAAAGACCTCAGCCAAGAGCGAAGAGGAGATGGCCACACCCTACCCCATAGATCTAGGGAAGACTCCCTCCTGAGATGGGATAGACCCTAGGATCAAAGGGCCTGATGATTCCAGGCTGCAGACATCAGCCGTACCAGTGGGAGCACTGTTAGCAGCACTGAAGCTGTTAGTAGAGTGTAAGCTAGAAGCAATGAGAGCACCGCTCTGAGAGGATGTACTGGATTCAATCTCAGTCTGCTAAAAGTGGCTTATTGCTGAAATACCTATGTCCTTTAAACTGCTATTTTAATTTCTGCGAATGGAATCTATCGTGGCCATTTATTGTTGCCTTTGCAGTAATAGGTAGGGAATAATGTTTTAGACCAATCTGGTTAACTCACTTTGTATAGTTCTTTAAATGTGCATACTAATACGATCTCTTGAAAAACACAAGAGTCCTGGTTCTTGGGGATTCAGATTGCCTATATTTGCATCAAAGTCATAGGCAAAGATTCTATTAAAAAAATAATTATTGGATATCCTCACAATAAAGGTGGAGCTTTCCAAAAACAGGAGCAACAGAGATTGAACTTTAAAGCTGAAGTCCAGGTATGATTTTTATTGCACACTTACATTGGTTCAGCTTGGACTGCTGACAATCACTGTAGTAGACTGCACTACTACAGTAATAGCAGCAATTTTCCAGGTCCTGCGCTAAGTGGCTTCCGCTCTGCACATTGACCAGAGTGTATGAATACAAAGTTCTTTGATTGGACAAGGTGAAGATCATGACATTACCCCTCCACCTCAGTCAGAGAATGCCTTGTATTCAAAGAAAAAAAAAAAAAAACAGTCATTCGATTATTGGTGGCAGTGCCATTTTGTACAGGACCCAAAAGATCACAGCTATCACAGTGATAATGCCAAATACTACAGTGATTATCAGCTTTCCCAGCTCGTCCTCAGGTATTAAATCTGCATACCTACATTGGTCCAAGCTGGCATGCAATAAAAAAACTTAACCTGGAGTTCAGCTTTAAAAGAAGTTAACAATATACTAGAGTACAACAAGGAGACTTACCATTAAATACGTAAACATTTTCTGGAGTTCCAGCAGGGTGGTTTTATGTTTAATATCATCTGAATACTGCAAGAAAGTTTTAAAATCTGTTTAAGCAGTTGAACAACCAGATGCTTTAACCATACTTTAGGACACATGTAAGTAAATGTAAACAGTAAGCAAGTAAAAAAATTACCATTTAAAAAAGGGAAATAGGCATTTTTAATGTTTTTCCAATTTTTGAGCAGAAAGCTCAATTAAAGTTTACGTGATAAGTTTATAGATAAATTCATGGTGCTGCAAAGCACTGACTTCAGCATCTGGTCTTTCTTATGCAGCTGCAGTGCCAGTAGAAATGCCTCTGCTGATGGCTGCAGAACACCACACACTCTTACTTTGTGTAAAATTAGCAGTCTATCTATAATGGTTCAACAAGACCCCTACCTCAGATAGAACTAAAAGTCTGTAATCTGTCCCATTCACTTTCCTGCTCACAAGTGTGTCGACGTAGACCTGTAGTTCTGACTAAAGCTGAACTAAAAGGTTCAGCCGGGACTGGCGAAATTTCATTCAGCATGTAGCTATCCTCGCTCGACAGATTAACTTCTGTCGAACCCGGACAGCCACACATTGAACAGACCTCAGCTGGTCCACCCTGAACCTATGGCCAGCTAACAATCCACTTCTGTTGAAATGTAAAAGCTGGAAAAAACGTAGCGATCAGCGGCTGCAGGTACTGATCAGTAAATTTTGATAGTGGAGAGTCCCACTGTCAGAATACAATGTTCCAGCAGGGGAGGATTTCCCTATCCACCTTGCTTGTGTGGATGGATGAATCGATTTTATTTTTTCATTCAAACTGCTGGCAGAGAAATAAAAAACAAAAAACATCTATGGCCTGGTTAAGGCTGGGAGCAGGCCTGAGCAGCCAAGTGCAAAGGCACACTGCTAGTAGTAAACAAGACATGTTCTTTTGCAAAGGAAAGGCTGTGGGGGGGGTGTAATAAAAGCATGCTCCCTGAATCTGTAAAGTTTAGTGTGTGAAAGAACACTTTAGTTCTGCTGCTAAGAAATTGCAAACACCCTTCTATTATAACTATTTTAGCATGAGTGTTTCCACAAATTAAAAAAAAAAAAGTGTTTTAACAATAATAATGGGATTCTTGATTTACACATAAAAATGTTCTCTTGGGGTACATCAGTGGACACAGAGGAGTTTCATATCCATAACAATAGGGTTTAGCCTGCCAATTTCAGGTGACTGAACAGGTCACAGTACTGGACAGTAGGTATACTACTCCCCAACAGAAAACATTTCAGTTTTAGTAGCAAGCCATAAAGCCACAAAAGAAAAGGGATGGAATCTTGGTGTCCTGTGATGTACTCCAAGAAAAGGATTTTACAGGTAAAACAAAAATCCTATTTCCTTTATCATACATCATAGGACAAAGAGGATTTTCATATCGATAGGGATTTTCCTAAGAACTGCACGTGTAACACAGCAACAAGCCAAAAGGCCCCAAATAACCAAAACAGAATAAATCGGTTAGAACCTTATGCAGCAGCCTGGAAAAAACTGCGCAAAAGGTAGCCTCCGCTTGGTAAAACTCGGTCAAAGTATGAACCCGAAGACCAGGCAGCGGCTTTATAAACATGAGCTACCAAAGCCTGGTGAAGAATAGCTCAGGAGGCAGTGACACTCCTGGTAGAAAGAGCCCTCACTAAAAAAAGGTGGGACTTTTCCTTTTAAACAGTACGCTTGAAAAATAAGCTGGGGGATTCATCTGGATATGGTAGATGGCACAAAGAGAATCAGACTGACGAATAGCAGCTGTCAACTTCAAATAACACCTGACACCATGAACCACATCAAAGGTGTGAAGAGCCTTGTCTCCCCATGACTGAGGCCTAGGACAGAAGGATGGTTACAAAGTCCTGGTTGAGGTGAAAAGAAGAAATCACCTTGGGCAAAAAACAGCTGAGGCAGTTAAAACTACCTTGTCATGGTGTAATACCTGAAACGGTTCCTTACGGGAAAAAATAAAAAATTAAGTCATTTTTGACACTTAGAGCTGAAGTAATGGAAACAAGAAAATAACCTTTCGAATCAGGACCAACGAATATCCTGGATAGGTTCTAATGGAGATTTCCGCAATAAGATGGTACTAAATTAGGGACACATGGAATCAAGAGTCTCTTAACCAATGGGACAAGGCCTAACACCTTTAACGAAGGCATGCACCAAAGATTGTGAAGCATTCTGTCTCAGAAAAAAGGACCGCCAATGCTGAAATTTAAAATAGTGCTCAAGGCTAGGCCCTGATCCACTCGAGACTTGACAAAAGCCAGAATACAGCCAACCACATACTTGCGAGGATGAAAACCCCAAGCCTCACATTAGGCAAAATAAGTCTTTCGACGTCTGTTGTAAATCTTCTAGAACTTTCTTTCCTAGCCATCAGCAGTGTAGGAAAGACCAAATCAGAAAATCTTAGAATTCTGGCTTTACCAGCCATACCAAAGCCTGCAACTGTAAAGAAAGATGAGAGATTGGACTTTGCAACCGAAGGTCAGGTCAGACTGGAAGAGTCCAGGGGGTCTCCCCTTTATTATGTTCACAATGTCGGTATATAAGGTTCTCCTGCGTCAAGCTGGGACTATCAAGATTACCAAATTCCTTCCACTTGAATCCTGTAAATTAGAAAAAGCAAGAGTTGCAATGGAGGAAGGCATATATAAGAGGAAAACTGGTCTTATGGTGCCACCAGAGAATCCGGTGCGAATGCTTGAGAATGCCTGGTTCTGGAGACAAAGCTGTCCAGTTTTACACGGAACCTGTATGCCAGGTGATACATATCTGGGATTTCCCGTCACTGAAATAGTTCCTCAAACACCTCCGGGTAAAGAGCCTACTCCCCCAAAGATAGCGGTCTTTGGCTAGGAGTCTGCCAACGAATTCTCCACACCTGGAATGTGTATGGCAGACAAACGCTGGAACATAAGAGTTCTGCCCAAATCAGTATGAGCTGTCCGACTTTAGGTGCCGCCTTGATGATTTATGTATGCCACTGCCGTGACACCGATAAAACACACACACACACAGGGAAGCCCATAAGCAATCCTAACCAAGGGAGCAGGGTGAGGCAATCACCCTCAGTTCGAAAATGTTGATGGGCAACAACCTCTCTTGTAGAGACCAAGTCCCCCTAAACCAAAAGTTGGTCTAGGATTCTTCCCCTTCCTGGAAGGGAACTGGGCAAAGGACACTGCCTTGAATGAGGCTACCATCTTCCCCAGAACCTTCATGCAAAAATGAATCAAAGTTTTGAGCAAGCCTACCTGTGCCCTGAGTAACATCCGGAAGGAGGATCACTTTCGCCTGAATAGTGTCTAGGATTATGCCCAGATATTTCAGTCTCGGCTGGGATCAAGGTAGACTTCTGAAAATCTAGAACCAATGTGAACCTTTACAGAGTGTGTATTGTTTGAGCCACATGGAACTCAGAAAGTGAATCAGATTTCTCCTGCAGAAGTAGGTCATCCATGAACCCTATGGGTAGGAATCCCTTTTGAACGCAAGGGTCCCAAAACTAGAGCCAGGGCCTTTGTCACTCTGAGACAGGCTGAATGGCAGAGCCACAAACTGGAAATGACAGTCCCTCCACCACCAACAGCAGAACCTTTTGGTGAAGTGGAAAAATTGGAACATGTAAATAAGCATCGTGGATATTCACTGGCACCAGAAAGTTTAACTGATGGAGAGAGGCCACTACGGACCGTACACATTCCATACGTAATTTTCTGTACCCTTAGAAATGCATAGAGTCTCTTGAGATCCAATATAGGACCAACATTTCAGTTTGGTTTTGGAACAGTGAAGAGGTTTGAGTAGAAACTGTGAAGCTTCTTGTCCTCTGAAAGCTGAGCAATTACTCCTCGAGATAAGATGATCGAGAGCTTGCAAAAGCGCAAATTTATTTTGCGGATTCAAAGAAACATTTGAAAGAATGAAGTGTGGATGGGGAAGGCTCTGAAAATCCACCTTGTAAACCACAAGCCCCAATTTTGCAGACCCATTTGCCAGCATTCTCCCCCCAGCCTTACCCTAATGAAGGCCTGTAAACCCCCTCTGCCAGAAGAGAGTGGGGTCCCCCTTCATTGTGATGAGGACGTGTCCCCTGGTTTAGAGGGTTTCTTAATCGCAAGTGTAACAGCACCCCAATATAAAGGAGTAAAACGCAGTTTACGATGTTCCCTCTCCTAGACACACATCCACTCGCTACCAATATCCACAGCCAAATGACCCTTTCCCATAGGAACCAATCCCTCTGGAAGAAAACGAGACGCACTCTGTCTTCTTCTGTAATAGGAATCACTTTATTATTGAGAAACATTGTAACTTTATACACAATTCAATACACCTGATTTAACATGAACAAGGGCCCAGCTCCACCCACACATCCCAAGATTCAACACCTCATCCTGACGTCTGCTAGGCTTCAAAAGATCCCACACAATACACATCTTCTCACAAAGGGTTGGCAGCCAGTCTGTCTGGCACTTTACAATACACACAAGGACAGACTTAATGAACAATAGAATGCAAAACACCTTAATTCCTCACAGCAATGATTACATAACCCCCACACACAGTATACATCCAATGTATATACAGCCTTGAATATGGCTATCACAGACCATATCGGGGGTTTCTTTTATTCACCCTGTGTCCAAAGTGACCCCACTGTCACAGCAAGCTTGGCCTTCGTTGTAAGTGCTGGAAGAGTATTCTTACCCAGAGTCACGTCCTGGACATAATCATCCAAAGTCAGACCAATTCACCATTCCCCTTGAAAGGGCAAACAACCTACGCACTTCTGGCAAGGTAAAACCGCTAAACCACACTTCAGTCATAGGATCGTGCCCATGTGAACCAACAGGAACCCCAGGCTAGAAGGAAGTTGCTGCATGGAGTCCTTCAAGACATCCACTGAAAACCCAAGAGCATGTGGCAAATCCTCCAGGTTTCTGCTCAATTCGGTATCCCCACTATCAGGATTACAGTCTTTAAAAAAAAAAAAAAATTTGAATGGTGTGGTGGAACTTCTATGCAATACCATTACAATGCCCCAGAGGCACCATCCCATCTGAAACACATAAATAAATGAAAACGCCAAAAATACGTGGGACTTTGTGCCAACTGGGAGATTCCATATGTGCAAGTAACACTAAAGCATATGAAAAAATGTAGATAAGAACCTACCGAAGGCAAACTCCATCTTTTCGAGAACTCACTCTCCATGGGGTATTACCGAGCAGACCTTTTTTTGGCAGATCAAACGCCTTGTCAGGGTGAGCTCAGTTTACATACAAAACATTTCATGTGATGCCATAACCCCAATCTTAAACCTTTGGAAAAAAGGACTTGGGACGTAGTAACTTCAAATTAGTCATAACTACTTCCTCAAGAAGAACCACAAAGACTTTTTAAATCTGGGATAAACTCTGAACCTGGTGTTCTTCAGGAGTAGATTCCTCAGATGAGGATTATCCTGTACCCCTCTTTATATCGAAGAGGGCACAGTAAGCACCAGTGTGCTGGTTTCCCCACAGAGAAATTCCTATGATTTTTGTGTCAGTACCCCCTCCCCCACAGGGATTTAGCATGGCCCTTAAAAACTTGCTGCGATAATTAGTCACACAGGAGACACAACAAAGCTGCTGTGCCCCTTTTAAAGAGCCTGCTGCTCAGTGGTCTCTGCTGCTTGTAGTCCTCCTAAGGATGCACTGTGACCTGTAGTCCCAAAGAAACTGTTCATAAAACAGTGTTCAGGGAGCCCTGCTCGAGGCACCCCATCAGTCCGAGACACAAAATATAATTGCGTAGGGTCTAGTGACGAACAGCAACATTACAGGAATCCCCGCTTGTCTGAGTTGGGGCCAGGTTCCACGCCACAGAGTTAAAAAGCCATAGGAAAATGGACCTGGATAATGCCAGTCTTCTAATCTCGATGGAATCATTGAGAAGCTAGCTATATTTGTGCAGAGAGCTGCACAGCATGACCATTACCAACTGAAGCCTTTCCTGTCGGGGAGGGGTTGTACCTAGGAGGGGACTGTTTTTTTGCCAATGCCAAATTACCTAAAAAGGTGGCAGTAGATAATTATGGATATGAAACATCTGTCATGTCCATCCACAGTTTATTATTGTACTTAGTCATTCTTTAGTGATGCTTATTAACAATTCTGTATTATACCTAGGAATATTACTATATCAATATACCTTAGCAGTAAAGATGGCTTGCCTGGCCGCTGGTATCATGTACAATTGCTGAATGGTAGATGCCAGATAACAGGTAGCTCCAAGATTTGTGAGTCCAACAAACCTGCACTCCGCTCGCACATCATCATGTGGCCAGTAGTCCCACTTGTAAGGAGCATGGGAAGCTGTAGTGTAATATGAACAATAAGACATTGTAGGACAGACAACTGTTCACCTACGGCACAAAAAGAGCTATGCTACGGATATCATTGTCCATATACATTTATCAAACACATCATTCAATATTGTGTGCAGCATAAATATACAATTATGTTTGACCAATGAAGAATGCAGGTCTAGAAAGCCTATAAAAATTTACATTTATTATACTGTATTTTACAGGAAGTATCCTGTCATCCATGCCTTTACACATGGTGGGAACCGGAGCTAAAATGCAGCATTTTGGAAAACTGGCTGCACAAATATTTCCTGGTGAGAAAACCTGTTGCAAGCTTTGGCATACAGGTGCAGTTTAAGATATGAGAAAGCATTTCTAAAAAGCAGAGCTGGTATGCAGCCAAGAAAAGAACAGCAGTCTCCCTCTGAGGTTTCTCAATCAGGCATCTTGTTTTAGGGTGCATCCCCTTTATAAGTAGACCACCAGGCAAGACGGTTGCTTTTATTTAGAGCCGGTAAGGTTTGAAACCAAGTTTTTATTGCTGCCTGTGTGCACAATTTAGATTTCCATGCATATCTAGTCCCTGTAACACCATTTTGACTGGCTCTAAAAATAGAAGGGATTCTCCCCAACAAATGCACAGACAGCAATACATCCTAAACAGCTTTTATACAATCTGCTTTAGAGTTAAATGGGCCTACTTGACTGCTAATACACTGGACTGCTAAGGGAGACCCACTGTCTTCTCATACCTCAAGCATAAGGCTTCATGCCCACAGACGTTTTTAACAGCTGTGTTTTTTACAGCTTAAAAACGCCTGTCCTTGTAATTTTTTTCTCAAAAAAAAAAAAAAAAACACGTCGGAGCTAAAAAAAACGACCGTGCGTTAGTGCGCGTTATTTTCTGCCTAACTCCGACGCTGAGGAACGCACTGGTCCTGGTTTTTTTTTTACAGCTTAAAAACGTCTATGCTGTTTGCAGCTCAAAAACGTCTAGGTGGGCATGAAGCTATAGACTAACATGGACAGGCGTTTTTAAGCTGTAAAAAAAGCTCAAAAACGCGGCTGTAAAAACGTCCGTGGGCATGAGGCCTAAATGCTATTAAACTCCACAGCTGAGCAATTCCATTACCAGTTCTCCATCTGATCTGTCTATAGAAAACAATGGATTGCAGAAGTTTAATCTAATTCTCTTATTTCCAGCCTGACATTATTGCCTGAGTAAGGAGTGATGCCCTCAAATTGGCAAACTGCAGAAACTAGAGAAAACGAGTTAAACCCAAGATTCATCTCACTTCAGGCCAAACAACTGAATGCAATTTTACTGAAATATTTATCTTTGAAATTGAACCATCTGGAAAAAATGACATACAGGAAAACAAGGCAGTTAGGGAGAGGATACAAGTACACACCATGGTGCTCCATAATAAAATTTTGTTAGGCCATGTAGTAAACTCTCTTTGGTTCCTGACTGTCAACTGTGCTACTAAACAAATTGCCTACTATAATATATAAACTCTCTAAAACTGGCAAGTAATTGTACTGAAAGAACTAGAAATGTGGGTGTGCATGCCCACGCAGCAATGGCCAATGAGAGAGACAAAAAAAACAACCTTTGTTGATTGAAAAGTATATCAAAAGGAGAAAAAAAAAAGCAAAAGAAAACATTAATTCTTTAGGAGAGCAGAAGATAGAAAGATGCACCAACAGTGCAAATCTGCTAATCTTTTTCAGCCTGCCCCTATGAATATAGGAGTATCGGATATATAGTCACTATCTGCTAGGAAGCCTCCCTCTTACAATCTGATTGGCCAAATACCGTGGTATTGTGGCATGCATCCAAGCCACTCGTTGGTCTCAGTCAAAAAGAGCTTGCTATGGGGGCACCCCAGCCACAGCTCCCTGTGTCCATTCAGACACTGAGCCGTGGTTCGGCCCCCCGCCTCTCTGTCCTTAATGGTTAACCGACTGATTGACAGCAGCAGGAGCCAATGGCACCACTGCTGTGTCTCAGCCAATTAGGAGGGAGAGTCCCAGACTGCCGAGGCCCTCGTACACCTCGCTGGATAGAGATGGGGCTCAGGTAAGTATTAGGGGGGCGGCTACACATTGAAGGTTTTTTATCACAATGCATTAAGTTAAAAAAAACTTCTGCCTTTACAACCACTTTAAGTCTGCAATGTTCTTATAATAAAAGATACCCTCCTTCTTACAACCAAACCAACCTTTTCTTTTCTCCAAATTTATGATCTCACAATGATGTTTAAGGTGCCAAATAACTGTCCAACCAAACTGTTCTAAAGGGATACTTGCGAGTGCTGCGGCAACTAGCTCAAAGTATCGGAAAAGGCTTTAACTGCTTCCTGCCCGCCATACACACATTATATATATACATATACATATACATATACACATACACACACACATCTTTATCTGGAAGCAGTGATATCAGGATCATGTCTGCAGCTACAGTCATGATCCTGGTTTAATTTTTCTCAGCTGGCATTGGGTTTTTATGTAGTAGTGATCAGAGTGGCTCTACAGCCGCACGATCACTTTAACAGGGAGCAAAAATTCTCTCCTATGCAATCAGGGAGCTCGGGACCGCTGCGACCTGTCGGGTCTAGTAAACACAGAGGGAAGGAAGGTACCCAACTCCCGTGACGCAAGAAACTGGAAGCATTTCATAAAACCTAACTCGGTTTGATCAGATGTTTGAGGGCGGAGGAGAGATATGGGGTCCAATAGTAAAAAAAACAGTACCTATCACTGCCCATGGTATCACAGATGTTGTTGATCCCTTGTGATTAGGGTTGCACCGATAAATTATACTTTTTTTAATGTCATGTGAAAGTAGCACTGATAGGTGGCACTTATGAGGCGTGGACTGTCAGTAGTTTTTTTTTTTTACACAATGCTTTCAGACAGCGGCTCCTCTCCATTCATAAACAGAAGTATAGTAAACACAGTTCACAATGTTTCAGTCAGAAAAGAGCCGGTAAATGACAGATTTACCGGCTCCTTCCTCCGCTCTCCATCCTGATAGATCTGGCACAGGGGGGACCGGAGGAGGACACGGAGGGGGAGTGGAGGAGGACATGGCAGGGGACCTTAGGAGCACAGACGAGGACACAGGGGACAGTCGGGGATGAGCGGTGAGGGCTGTTACAAGCGCCATTCACCATTCTCCCTGTATAGATAAAAAAAAAAGCTGAAAGCCGCAGGGAGGAGGAGGAGGAGGAGGAGGAGGAGGAGGAGGAGGAGGAGGAGGAGGAGGAGGAGGAGGAGATGTCAGCTGCTTTATTGAAATTTATATAGGGAGATTGGTGCTTTTAACTCCCCCACCGCCGCACCTATCACCCGTCTGCCCAGGTATCGGAGCATTTGCACGAGTACAAGTACTTGTGCAAATTCTTGGTATCGGCGCAACCCTACTTGCGATAGCAATAAAGTTGATCCAAAAAAAAGGGTCCCTTGCCCCATGCACAAATGTGAATGCAGGTCCATGTGCATATGTAAACAGTGATTGGACCACACATGTGAGGTATCACCACAATTGTCAGTGAGACCAGCACCAGACCTCCTGTGCAACTCCTAAAGGCTTTTAAAGCGTTGCCTATGGATAATTTAATGTACCATAGTTTGATGCCATTCCACAGGCATGGACACAGGCGTGACAGGTTAGGTACCCATTTACTCAGTGTAGCATTAAAAAAAATGGGTATTGTGTTGGGTTTGTGTGTAATAAAATTCATTGTGTATTATTTCCTGAAAAATAGGATTTTTTACTCACCGTAAAATCCTTTTCTCTGAGTTCATGGACTGACACAGCTTCCTATTGACAAGTGGGTATTATCCTATCTTTAGGAGTGACTAGGCAGAAAAAAACTTGTAAAAAATGTTGCATCACACCTTCTACAGCACCGCCCAGGGGGCGGACCCTTTGGGCATAATCCCTCTCTCTGCACCTCGCAGATCAGTTCGTCAAAAAGCAGTACAAACGTAAAAAGAGGGGTGGGTGCTGTGTCAGTCCATGAACTCAAAGAAAAGGATTTTACGGTGAGTAAAAAATCCTATTTACTCTTTCGTTCATGGACGGACACAGCTTCCTATTGACAAGTGGGACGTCCCAAAGCAGTGTAAAAAAACCGAGGGGTGGGAACAGCATTAAAACAACTTTACCTCAAAACAAAACAGAGCTCCTCAACAGAGGAGTTGCAACTCTAAACAGCCGCAATACCTTGCGGCCGAAAGAAGCATCCGAAGATGCACACACATCAACTTGTAAAGTTTAGTGAAAGTGTGAACGGACGAGCAGGTCGCCGCCTTATACACTTGGTGAAATAGACGCTAGATGCTCTCAGAGCTCGGGCAGCGTCCAAAAAATACAACGTCCTCTCCTAGGATTCGACGGATGAAGACACAAGGATGGTAGTACAAGGTCTTCCTCGAGATGGAAGGTCGAAGACCCTAGGAAGAAAAGAAGGCTGCGGACGCAGCACCACCTATCCTTGTGGAAGATCAGATAAAAGGAGCCTTGCATGACAAGGCTGCCGGCTCAGAAAACCATCTTAACTGACGTAAACCAAGAGGCACCTCTTGCCCTGGTCGAATGCGCCTGACCCTTCATGGCGTAAGCCTGATCACGATCTGTCGGATCCACCTAGAGATGGTGGCCGACAAACAAACGGTGAGTCTGGACTCCAGAACGTAGCAGTACCAGACAAGCATTCTCTCAGAGTTTGGACAACGTCCAAGGAATGCAACGTCCTCTCCTTAGGATTCGACGGATGAGGACACAAGGATGGCAGTACATGTCTTCCTTGAGATGGAAAGTCGAAACGTGACCTTAGAAAGAAAAGAAGGCTGCGGACGCAGCACCACCTTATCCTTGTGGAAGATCAGATAGGGAGGCTTGTAAGACAAGGCTGCCCGCTCAGAAACCCCTCTTACTGGCATAACGGCCACCAAAAGGACCACTTTCTGAGAAAGTGTCAACAAGAGAATCTCCCTGATGTTCTCAAACGGTGGTTTCTGAGGCACTTAGAGGCCATGCCGTTAAAGCCATTGACTGCAAGCAGGATGGCATATGGGACCCTGCGCCAGCAGGTCCTCTCGTAGTGGTAGATGCCAAAAGGACGTCTGCTACACAAGCCCCACAAAGGTAGTGAAGGGTGGCCCGGAGGGGCCGCCTGCCAAACCCACTGTACAAACGTTCTCACAAGAGCGTGAGCCACCAGGGGTCATTTGAAAAAGACTGCCAGGGCAGATACCTGCCCCCTAATTGTACTTAAAGTAAAATTTTTGGCACGTTCCCTGCTGAGAACAGCAGGACTCTGGAACCAAATAAGTACGCGTATGCCACCTCATTTCCTCACAAACGGATATGCAGGTCTTCCAAGTGCGATGGTACTCTTCCTAGGGGATGATTTCCGAGCGCTCCTCATGGTAGAGATCACCGAGTCTGACAGGCCCCGGTCTCTTAGCACCTGGCTCTCAAGCCATGCCGTTAAGCCAGTGGCTGTAAAAAAAAAAACAGGATGGCATATGGGACCTTGCGACAGCAGGTCTTTCTTAGCGGTAGATGTGAAAAGGCATCTGCTACCAGACGCACTAGATCGGCGTAGCAAGGACGCCGAGGCCAATTCAGAGCAATTGGGACCATTGTAAACCTCTCTGTCTCCAGTCTGTGAAGCAGATGAGGAAGGAGCTTCCGACGAGGAAAGGCATAGATTAGCCGGTACAGACTCCACAGTGCCATCAACGCATCTGTCGTGTTTGCCCATGGGTCTCTTGACCTGGCCACAAACCTCAATACCTTCCGATTAAGTCGAGAATACAGAAGATATACGACTGGCATGCTTCCCCTCTGGTAAGGGAGCCCCCTTAGGAGGTGAGCGACCTCCGATGCTGCAGCAGAGCCGCTTGTTCCTCCCTGATGATTGACATACGCCACCACTGTGGTGTTTGTCCGACTGGATTCTGACTGGAAGCCCTTGTAGCCTCTGAAACCATGTGGAGAGGCAAAGCCAGATCGCTCGGATTTCAGGCCAATGATCTGCAATGGGTTTCTTCCGGAGTCCAGCGACCCAGGTTGACTGAGCTCCTCAGACTCCTCTGCAACCGGGAAGACAGGCGTCCGCCATGACCACCATCCAGTAAAAGGGAAGGAACAACTTCCCAGACAGAAATGCCGGTGATGTCGGCCACCAACTAGGAGGTCCTGATTAGATGGTTCACCCGTATTTTTATAATCCAGGGATGAAGAACACTTGACCCTTCAGGACAGAGTTACCTCTAACACTCGTGTGAGAAATAGTGCCTATGATACCGCCTCGAAGGAGGCTACCATGAGGCCCAGGACTCGCCTGCAAAAGTGGCGTGACAACCCATCTTTGGGATGTCAACTGCCGCACCGCAGCCCGAAGGGTCTGCAACTTTCCCCTAGGGAGAAAAAAAACTTGCGCCTCTGAGGAGTCCAGAATCAACCCTAGACACACTAGGAGTTGTGACGGTACCAATACTGACTTCTGAGTGTTCAGCACCCCACCAGTATCGGAGGGTATGACAGGTTATAGACACGCTTACTTCTAAATTTAAGTCTGAAGTGACCCTCAGAAGATCGTCCAAGTTGCCCATGATAGTGAAGCTACGCTGTCTTAGTAGGGTCAGAATCGGGGCAAGCACCTTGGTGAACACCCTTGGTGCCGATGCCAGGCCAAAGGGGAGAGCCACCATTGGTAGTGGTCTTCCCCGGCCGCCAACGCAGACATGTCTGATGCCTGGTGCATATGGAGACATGCAAGCATGCGTCCTTGATGATCAAGGATGCCGGAAAATCCCCTGGATGGAGGGGAGCGCAACAGAGCGAGCCAACTCCTTTCCGGACCCTTTGTACTTTCACAAAGCAGTTCAGGGTCCTGATCCAAGACAGGACAAACCCCCTCCTTCAGCACTACGAACAGATTTGAGTAGGACCCCTGAACCCGTTCCTGTACTAAGAAATTAAGGCCCACCCTGCGTATCAGCAGGTCTTGGACCGCCCCATGTAGGGCTTCCCGACAAGTCGGCTGAAGCTGGCCGTTAAGAGGGAAAAAAAAATCTGTTCGGTAGGCAAGCAAGGTTGGGTTTGCAAACCCAGGGACGCTTCTGTCCCTCAGCAGGTGCTTTATCAGCCTGGGGTCATTTACTTGCCGCACTAGGCGGACGAAAGAACCGCTTGTGCGCAGTGAAGGAGGGCCCTAGCCTATGGCGTGGCTCCTTACTTTCTTTGGATTGCAGAAGCAATGTGCTCTTACCTCCTGTGGCATCTTAAAAGATGTCATCCAGAGAGGCCCCAAAAGTCTGTCGCCTTAAAAAGGGCAGATCCAACAGGGCCTTCTAGGAAGATTGGTCCGCAGACCAGCACCTTAGCCAGATCAGGCGGCGTAACGCCACCGCCTAAACTGAGGCTCAAGACAGCAAGGGAATAGTATCCATGTCTGACTCGCAGACAGACTCAAGGTCCTGTACCAACTGGTCGGCCAGAGCTACCTCAGTAGGAGTCTCCCGTGTCTTAAACCCCTGGAGTAGACTTTTTGCGTACTCAGTCAGCGTCTGAGCCATCAGAAAAACCCCAGCCAACGCTGGACGTACCGCTGAGCCCCCCACTGTGTATAGGTAGCGAGCGTCCCTGAAGACAGGAGCCCCTTCCACTGGAATCGTGGTTACTTGTTAAGTCTGGACACAGGGGGGCCCACCATCGGGGGAGAGGTCCATTTTTTCAGGAACTCTCCTCAAGGGGTACCGAACCGCCCCCAAATTTTTGGGGCTGCAAAAAACCCTCAGTGGGTCTTCCCGCTCCTTGTACAAGAGCTTATCAAGATAAGACACACAAGGAAACACCTTAGCAGTGCGGCCGGTTTACGGAACCCAAAGGGGGACCGGTGTCTTTGCTGCTTTAGCAGCATTCTCCCATTTTACCGTATCCCGCATTGCCGTGTTAAGGTCAGATACCAAAGCCTTTTTGCGTGCTGACCTGGACTTGGAGTCATCCTCACTGTCCGACCGGTCACGGTCTGCAGTCTCTGATGCATCAGAATCCGGGCCATGAGCCACAGCCGAGCCTGGTTCTGCATCAGAATTATCCCCAGAAGATGGCGATTTCCACCCCGTGTTCCGATGCCCCGCTTCTACCTTGGCAACAAAGGGGCACCAGCTCCCAACTCAGGTGTTTCAGGGGAAAAAACGTCTGCTTCAGACGCCCTGCTGACCCACGCGGTGTCACCCACAGGGGCTACAGGCAAGGTATCAATAGGCCACCCTCCTAGCTGCTACAGAGATGCAGATCTCCCAGGGGACTTACCACCCTTGGAACGGTAAAAAATAGGATGAATGTATGGACAGCCGGCACTCCAAAAACCGATCAGGTAGCCTTTAATTAAAACTGCAAAGCACTACAAGTCACAGCAGACAAAATAGGGGCACAACTGACATGTTTCGCACTGGGAACTAGTGCTTAGTCACGGTACCGCTATCGCTGTGCAGTGTGCTCCGCCTGTGATACTATCCCACTGCTGCCTGTGTCAGTCTGATTCTCATCAGCGTTCCCTGTGTGAATTTGCGCCAGTGAAATGCACCCTAGAGGCCGAAGACTTCCGCAAAATGGCCGCCAAGCGGCCGTATTGAAAACAATGTGGGCCCTAAGAAAATGGGCGCTGAGCCGACAGTAGTGGCAAAAAACGGCCGCGGGCCACAAAAAGATGGCCGCCGGTCGGCGGTAATTACCCTACAGGCGTAAACCACAAGAAACATGGCCACCGAACAGTCGATAGAGGCCAAAGCGGGCGCGAACCACAAGAAAATGGCCGCCGAGCGGCGATATATACATATTGGCACGAACCACAAGAAAATGGCCGCCGGACAGTCACTAGAGGCCAACAGGCATGGACCATCCCAAAATGTCCGCCAACAGCATGGAGGGAGAAAGGCACACACAGGTAAGCAAAATTAAATTTTTTACACAACAGCTACAGCGCCGCCCCGCTCCTGATGGAGCACCCCAGGTGACCCCCAGCAACCTTAGCTCAGAGCCCAGGGAGGAAGGAGGGCCGGAAGAGAGGAAAGAAAGGGGCCACAACCACTTACTTGATCTATCCAGGAATGTCCAGCCAAGTCACCCTGCCGAAGCAGGGGAGCTACTTACCTTTCCTGCGTGGATCATGCTGGAAGACATTCTGGACAGATCATCATCTGCGCACGGAGGTGACTGTCGGCCAGGCATGCTGTGATTAAACCCTAGGGAACGATCGTATGCATGCCCTGGAGCGTAAGCTCATCGGACAGGCTACTGCGACTCGGCCATAAGGTCAGCCGAAGCTGAGCGGTCCGACGCAAGCCCTGGAGCGTAGGCTCACCGGCCACCCGTAGAGCGACGGGCATGTCGTGGAAAACCCAGCGCGTAGCTAGGGTCGGCACACACTCGATGGCCGAAACTGGGGGGACTACAAGGATCCACCCAGTCGGCAGTTGATCGAAGATCGCAGGAAACAAAAAAAATAAACTTAGATTTTTTTTTTTCCCCCGGACCAGTGGGCCCGAAGGGAGCCATGTCCTTCTCCTTGCTAGACAGAAAAAAACTGATCTGCGAGGTGTTCAGAGAGAGGGATTATACCCAGAGGGTCCGCCCCCTGGGCGGTGCTGTAGAAGGTGTGATGTAACACTTTTTACAAGTTTTTTCTGCCTAGTCACTCCTAAAGATAGGATAATACACACTTGTCAATAGGAAGCTGTGTCAGTCCATGAACGAAAAAGTAATTTGTGTTTGATAAACCGCTGCGCAAATATTGTGTGACATAATAATTTGCAACAGCAATCATTTTATTCCCCAAAGCCCGTGCTTTCAGAAACTATATGTTTGGGGGTTCCAAGTGTTTTCTAGCACACAAAAAAAACAAAAAAAAACACAACAATGCAGATGTAAGTATGTGAGAAATGTCAGAATTGGCCTGGGTTTTAAAATGAGGTAAGCATCAAAATAAAACCTCTGCCTTTGGTAGAACTGTCTCAGTGAACTACAGTTCCAGATGACATTGCCAGAGGGAAGCAGGAAGAGAAATGCTTAAATGCATTTTTTTAAATGGCTCACAAATTAGGAATATCAGAACACTCTACTTCTCCTAGCCCCCTTCCCGTATCTGTCTTACAACAGCACCATGGGCGTCCACTCCATAGGGCAAGGGAGGGCGTCCGCCCACCCCTGGAATCCAGTGCCGTGATTCTCGGGGAGGAAAACAGGCAGCAGGCAGGAAGCAAGGCGGCGGCGTGGCAAATTCAATTAGAGCCGCTCTCTCTCTTTTCGGCTGACAGAAAGGGGGAGGGGGGCGATCGGGGGAGATATACGTACAGCCTGCAGCTCTCCTCTCCCTGTCACGGCGCCGCTGCCGAGTTCTCTGGTAAACGGAGCAGCAGCGCTGTGACAGGGAGAGGAGAGCTGCGGGCTGTCTGTATATCTCCCCCCTCCCCCTTTCTGTCAGCTGAAGCTAGAAGAGAAAGAGCGCCACGCTGTACCCGCACCACCAGAGGGAGCCACGCTGTACCCGCACCACCAGAGGAGGGAGCCACGCTGTACCCGCACCACCAGAGAGGGAGCCACGCTGTACCCGCACCACCAGAGAGGGAGCCACGCTGTACCCGCACCACCAGAGAGGGAAAGACCGAGCCACTGCCAGGGTACAGGCATGCTACACTACTGACTAGGGTCACCCCGGGCAACCCAGATTGAGCGAAAGTCCAGCCAGAGGGATCACTGTTGCGGTTTCACCAGGTCTAGTAAGGAGGGCCTGTTGGCCATTATCCATTACTGTTCCTAGGGACTGAGCCATTAGGAAGTGTCTAACCTGATATCCTCCCATCTATGCTGGGGGCAATTATTGCAGAAAATGACACCAAATGCTGGGAGTTTTTAGTGTGGAAACTGACACCAGTGCTGAGGGTCATTATTATGTACACTGTCTGGTACAGATGCTGAAGTTTTTATTCTAGAAATCTGCACCGATGTGGGGGCTTATTATTGTTGCTACTGACACCAATGCTGGCGATTATTATTAAGGAAACTGACAGCAAAGCTGGGGATTGTTATTGCAGAAACTGGCACTGATCCTGGGGGTTATTTCCTTGGGGGGAACTCCATTTTTTATGATATTGTTCTTCAAAGTTGCTAGTTGCTTGATAGTTGCATCAGGTTTCTCAAACCTTTGCATGCCTGCGCTTTATGTGATAATGACTAAGCCCCTCTCCTTCATGACATTTTCAAAAAGGAACCGAGCATGGATGACCTTAAAATGATGCCCCCCCCCCCCCCCCCTCAAAAAAAAAGTTCAGCGGACACCCATGAACAGCACATGTGGTCTTTAAAGTTTAACTAAAGGCAAAACTTTATTTTAAAGATTTTGGACAGAGTGTAAAGTGATTAGAACGTCTGCCAGTTTTTTTACGTTGTCTGTGCCCGTTAACCACTTAACGACCGCTCACTGTATATATACATCATTTTGTTTGAAGAGGGATATCTTAGTAACGGCAGCAGCTGCTGCCACAACCGAGATATCCATCTCTTCAGTGAGCGGTCCTGTTTACGATAATGGTGGTCTACGCGGCGGATTCGCCGCGAGATCACCGTTATCGGTGGCGGGAGAGGGCCCCTCCCTCCGCTTACCGGAGCCGTCGGTAGCGGCGGAGGCGATCGGGTCCTTCTCCCTCTGTGGTATGGATAAGAGTGAGGGGAAGATGGCCCCCACTCGTCTCCATACCATAGCAGGGCGGCGCTGACGTCAAAACGTCAGCTCCGCCCATACGTCTTAAAGGGACATTTTTTTTGTCATTTTTTTCAAATGACTTTTTTTTTTTTTTTTTATTGCATTTTAGTGTAAATATGAGATCTGAGGTCTTTTTGACCACGGATCTCATATTTAAGAGGACCTGTCATGCTTTTTTCTATTACAAGGGATGTTTACATTCCTTGTAATAGGAATAAAAGTGATCCATTTGTTTTGTTTTTTAAAACAGTGTAAAAATAAATAGAATCAAGTAAAATAAATAAGAAAACAAAAAAATTATTTTTTTTAAAGCCCCCCCGTCCCGACGAGCTTGCGCGCAGAAGCGAATGCAAACGTGACTAGCGCCTGCATATGAAAACGGTGTTCAAACCACACATGTGAGGTATACCCGCAATCGTTAGAGTGAGAGCAATAATTCTAGCCCTATACCTCCTCTGTAACTCAAAAGATGCAACCTGTAGAATTTTTTTAAACGTCGCCTATGGAGATTTTTAAGGGTAAAAGTTTGACGCCATTCCACGAGCGGGCGCAATTTTGAAGTGTGACATGTTGGGTATCAATTTACTCGGCGTAACATTATCTTTCACAATATAAAAAAAAATTGGGCTAACTTTACTGTTGTCTTATTTTTTAATTAAAAAAAGTGAATTTTTCCCCAAAAAAAGTGCGCTTGTAAGACCGCTGCGCAAATACGATGTGACAAAAAGTATTGCAATGACCGCTAATCTATTCTCTAGGATGTTAGAAAAAAAAAAACAATATATAATGTGTGGAGGTTCTAAGTAATTTTCTAGCAAAAAACACGGTTTTAAACTTGTAAACACCGAATCTGAAAAACAGGCTTGGTCCTTAAGTGGTTAAGGAGAATACCAATTCTATATGTATTGTTTGCCATTATCATTGAAAGTGAAAGAAAACCTCGAATTTTGGGTCGTGCCCAGAAAAGTAATAGAGGGGAATCTTCAAATCGGTATTCCCTTAATTCGCAGAGATTTCTTCTCACTTCCTGTTTGGCTATGGGACAGGAAGTGAAAGTAAATCCCAGTAATGGGACACAGATGGTGAAAAGAAGCTGACAGGAGTTAAAAACCCTTCTTTACTCTATCCCAAAAAATAAATAAAATAAAAAAGTTTTTCCTATAGTTCCAATTTGCCCAGAAAGTAGTAGCACAGAATTGAAAAGCTGATAAATACACTGGCTCTTACACTGCATGTGCTGTGCCATAACCCAATTGTGTAATAGTCTGTAGTTCTCCACTGAGCCTTTCACCATCTCCACCAATAGGTCATATGCTGCAGCTCTGGAAGAATGAGATTTACATTTGGGCTGCCGTCTGTCCTTAAGACTGGGTAGCATGAAGAGGAGATTGAAAACATCTCTGAGGAATTCCTGAAAAACAAAATTCCTGTTAGACTTTGACAAGTGAGCAAGGGAAAGGATTTAGACACAACCAATTTGTAATCCTACCTGCCCTTCCCTTGAAAATTTGAAAGGGGGCTTGTGTTTGACGACACTGGTAGCAAGTCTGAGGAGTCCTGTCATACCATCATCTTCCACATTACCATCTTGGTAGTCAAGAATTTCTCGGCTAAAATATAACAAAACAGTATATAATTTTATATAGCTTTAAAAAGGGCTCATTTTATAAAATACATATTCATCTTATGGCCTCGAACCCATAAAAAAATTAAACAAAATCATTTTCAGGAAAATGGGACTAAAAGCACTGTGCAGTATTAAAAAAATTAAATGTGTCCCTTTGACTCACCTGCAGTAAAACAACAACTTGTGGTTTTGAGAAATTCAAAAGCCACACTGACATTCCCAGTCTCCATTCCTATATTTAATTTTGAACAGCGAGCTGCTGCCGAGTCCTGATGTAGCATTCCCATCAAATATTGTTCCTATTCTCTCCCCTTCTGTTGCCTCGCTCTGCAGCTTTGCCTCATTCCCCTGAGCACCAGACAAGCGTGGAGCTGGCCTCTGGCATTCTAAACAGTCATTAAAGTCACTGGCCCTACAGTGATTTTTATTCAAGGACTTGTCAAACGTTTGGATGTCTATGTCTAGGGTTTACAATATTTTTTTTTTGTAAAGAACTTATTCATATGGGGCCTGAGGTCATTACATTTTTATCGACATTGTAATATTACACTTTCTTTGCGATATTTACAGCAGTTAATTACTGTCTTTGCAATATTTACTTGTAGTTGATAGACACTATACATGTTGCACGAGATATTTTGTAATAATTAAAAAAAATCTAAATGTGATGAGCATTACTGAATTGACCCCACAGAGAGATGCAGATCAAGAGAAAGATAGGGGCATAGAGGGAGAGAAATAAATATTGATAAAGAGGAAATTGTAAATATTGTATATTTGCTTGATCTCTATCCTGTTCTGTTTCTCTCTCTCAAAAGTATATTTTTGCATAAAAATGATTAAGTGCGTTCAGATTGTCATCTAGATTAGGCATAGCTGAAGTAATTCATTTTTAGTACTAAAAGTAAACACAATTAATATTAAATGGTAGAAAATTCAGAGGAAACGTAAACTGAACCTGGACAGAGACTTTACTTTCTGGACTTGAAGTGGAGATATCGGATTATGTCTACAGCTACAGGCATTATCCCAGTATCTTTTTCAGCCGGCGACTCCTTACAATGTAAAAGCCATCCTAGCGGCTGACTAGCCACTGGATTGCCTTTACAGGCAGTGGGGCATTCCCTCCCCAAATTTTATTTAGGTACATTGTTGCATGACCGTGCAATTGTCAGTTAAAGGAATGCAGCGCCGTATTGCAAAAAATGGCCTGGTCAGGATGGGGGGTAATCTTCCAGAGGTCAAGTGGTTAAAACATGATATTTTAGGTATCCATTTACTTGCAGTAATATCTTTTATATTTTACCCCAAAAATGTGGTTATATATTGTGTTTTTTGCATTAAAATTCAAATATTTGCAAAATCTCAGCGCAAATACCGTGTTGCATAAAATATTGCAACACACCATTGTATTCTCTAGGGCCTCTGCCTTAAAAAAAAAAAAAAAAAAAAAAGTGTGTGTGCGCGTTTGTGGGTTCCGAGTGATTTTCTAGTAAAATAATAAAGATTTTTACATGTAGGAGAGAAATGCCAGAATTGGCCTAGGTGGGAAGTGGTTAAACACAATAGCGAGTATAAAACATGTCACCAGGAATAAAAAGATGAACACTTTATGCTTATTGAACAAAGTGGACGTAAAGAAAGGTTGAAAATTAAATACTATCTTGCGCAACTCTAGGCTCCCTATTAAACAGAGTAGCACAAGCGCGTTCTTTTGACAGACAATGTAGAAGCTGCAGCTGTGGATTTATTTGTGCAGCAGATTCCAGAGATAATGATCATTAAAAGCATATCAAAAAGCAAGAATATAGTATATTTCAGCTTGCAAGTCTGTAGATGAGGTGGCTGCTTAGTTTTAATTTTTATATTTTATCCACTTGCCGAATGCTGGCTCCCTCACGCAACGTGATGTCACCATATATCACGATGCACATTCGCACTGCGTGCGCTTCCTGGGGCACGGAGCGATGTGATCTGCAACCGCTGTGTCCACCAGACACAGAGGATAGCGGGGCTTGGTACTGGGCCGCTGTGAGCAATCCAGATACCACTTGATTGCAGTGCGATCACATGGCATAGTTATACAAACAATAGTTATGAATAGAAACCATTCATTACATAATTGTTTACTACTGTGTGTGATCTGTGGTCACACGGTACCTGGGAAGTTACAAGGATACAACGATTCTGCAATTGAAGAATTGTACTTCGCCAGAGAAAAGCAATGCAACCACGACATCTATGAACTGGCAAGCCAAAATCTGCAATCTTCTGCATTTTTATTCTTGGATTTAGAGATTTTAAATATTATAATGCTTTTAGCATTTGTTCCAGCTTCAGGACATTTGGGCTGCAAAGTGGGTAGTTCTTAAAGGCTCAGAGATTACATTAATGGAGAATCGCCCTAAATGATATGGAGAAGATTAACAGAACAATGTTGAAAAAGATCACAGGAGAAGGTGGGACAAAATGGGTTGCACTTGTAATTACAATAAGAGGCATACCTGCGAATGCAGTCGGCTAAATGTCTTGCTAACGCATCCAAATCAAGCAATGTTGTCTGATTAAAGAAAAAAACAACACTTAATATCCAGTACTTGACCTAAACATCCAGAAAGGCGAGACCTATTTCAGATCTACAATTTGGGGGGTATATTTATAAAGCAGTGAAAAGGGAGATTCCCTCCAGGTAAAACTTCCTGAAGCTTGTGTTTTAAATGACAGCGAATGAGTCACCACCAGTGAATGTTTAGTAAAAGGTGACATTCACTACTTTATAAAATATGCCCTAGGTATTGCCAAAAAGGACTGTTAATTCCAGATGATGAGTAAAGCCCTGATAGGGACAATTGCTCCAAGACATTCTGGGTCAGATTTACAATTCAGCTGGCAAGCAGAGTATGATGGCAGTTTAGTAAAAGGAGAAGGAGAAGGATTAAATATTTCAGTTTAAATATTGAGATATTTAAGCAACAATGCCTGTAACAAATAGTCTCAAACTGAGACACTAAAATGTTCTTCTATGATATACAAAATTATAAAGAAAGACAGTAGGGCTTCATCTTCTGAATAGATCCTGCAAATTGAACTGCATGACATACAGTGGGGCAAAAAAGTATTTAGTCAGCCACCAATTGTGCAAGTTCTCCCACTTAAGATGAGAGGCCTGTAATTGTCATCATAGGTATACCTCAACTATGAGAGACAAAACGTGGAAACAATCACATGGTCCGATTTGGAAAGATTTTTTTTGCAAATTATGGTGGAAAATAAGTATTTGGTCAATAACAAAAGTTCATCTCAATACTTTGTTATATATCCTTTGTTGGCAATGACAGAGGTCAAACGTTTTCTGTAAGTCTTCACAAGGTTATCACACACCGTTGCTGGTATGTGTTGGCCCATTCCTCCATGCAGATCTCCTCTAGAGCAGTGATATTTTGGGGCTGTCGCTGGGCAACACGGACTTTCAACTCCCTCCAAAGGTTTTCTATGGGGTTGAGATCTGGAGACTGGCTAGGCCACTCCAGGACCTTGAAATGCTTCTTACGAAGCCACTCCTTCGTTGCCCGGGCGGAGTGTATGGGATCATTGTCATACTGAAAGACCCAGCCACGTTTCATCTTCAATGCCCTTGCTGATGGGAGGAGGTTTGCACTCAAAATCTCACGATACATGGCCCCATTCATTCTTTCATGTACATGGATCAGTTGTCCTGTTCCCTTTGCAGAGAAAAAGCCCCAAATC
This sequence comes from Rana muscosa, assembly GCA_029206835.1. Classification (NCBI taxonomy): domain Eukaryota; kingdom Metazoa; phylum Chordata; class Amphibia; order Anura; family Ranidae; genus Rana; species Rana muscosa. The sequence goes on along the minus strand of CM055121.1, from coordinate 141,168,392 downwards.
ATGATGTTGCCACCCCCATGCTTCACAGTAGGTATGGTGTTCTTTGGTTGCAACTCGGCATTCTCTCTCCTCCAAAAACGACGAGTTGTGTTTCTACCAAACAGTTCTACTTTGGTTTCATCTGACCATATGACATTCTCCCAATCCTCTTCTGGATCATCCAAATGCTCTCTAGCAAACCTCAGACGGGCCCGGACATGTACTGACTTAACCACTTCAATACAATGCACTTATACAGCTTCCTGCCCAAGCGAATTTTGAGCTTTCAGCGCTGTCGCAATTTGAATGACAATTGCGCGGTCATGCTACACTGTACCCAAACAAATTTTTTATCATTTTGTTCCCACAAATAGAGCTTTCTTTCGGTGGTATTTGATCGCCTCTGCGATTTTTATTTTTTATTTTTTGCACAACAAATAGAAAAAGAGCGAAAATTTTGAAAAAAAACGACATTTTTCTTTGTTTCTGTTAATTTTTTTTGGAAATAAGTACCTTTTCTACTTCAATGACGGGCACTGATGGACACTAGTAGGTGGCACTGATGGACACTGATGTCCAGCAAAGCCAGCCACCACACATTGTGGTGGTGCCATCATAGTGCCAGTCAGTGCCCATTTGTGGGCACTGATTGGCATATTTTTATTTTATTTTATTACATGTGGATGGCCATGGGGGCCATCCACATGCTTGGGGCTTCCTGGGGTGTCCTGGGGGGCTTCTCTGGTGGTCTAGTGTGGGTATCCGAGGGGGGGCTGCGCTGATAAACGATCAGCGCGAACCCCCCCTGTCAGGAGAGCCGCCGATCGGCTCTCCTCTACTCGCGTCTGTCAGACGCGAGTGAGGAAGAGCCGATCAACGGCTCTTCCTGTTTACATTGTGATCAGCCGTGATTGGACACGGCTGATCACGTAGTAAAAAGCCTCCGACTGAGGCTTTTTACCGAGATCAGTGTAGCGGTGGGTCAGACTGACCCACCGCTCCACCGATCGCCGCGATGCGCGCCCCCCCGGGCGCGCGGCGGCTGTTATCCCGCAGGACGTCATATGACGTCCAGTGTTGATAACAGAACCACTTCCCGGACGTCAATCTGCTATTGACTGGGCGGGAAGTGGTTAAGCAGGGGGACACGTCTGGCACTGCAGGATCTGAGTCCCTGGCGGCGTAGTGTGTTATTGATGGTAGCCTTTGTTACGTTGGTCCCAGCTCTCTGCAGGTCATTCACTAGGTCCCCCCGCGTGGTTCTGGGATTTTTGCTCACCGTTCTTAAGATCACTTTGACCCCCACGGGGTGAGATCTTGCATGGAGCCCCAGATCGAGGGAGATTATCAGTGGTCTTGTATGTCTTCCATTTTCGAATTATTGCTACCACAGTTGATTTATTAACACCAAGCTGCTTGCCTATTGCAGATTCAGTCTGCCCAGCCTGGTGCAGGTCTACAATTTTGTTTCTGGTGTCCTTTGACAGCTCTTTGGTTTTCACCATAGTGGAGTTTGGAGTGGGACTGTTTGAGGTTGTGGACAGGTGTCTTTTATACTGATAACAAGTTCAAACAGGTGCCATTAATACAGGTAATGAGTGGAGGACAGAGGAGCCTCTTAAAGAATAATGTACAGGTCTGTGAGAGCCAGAAATCTTGCTCGTTTGTAGGTGACCAAATACTTATTTTCCACCATAATTTGCAAAAAAAATTCTTTCCAAATCAGACTATGTGATTATCTGGATTTGTTTCCACATTTTGCCTCTCATAGTTGAGGTATACCTATGATAACAATTACAGGCCTCTCATCTTTTTAAGTGGGAGAATTTGCACAATTGGTGGCTGACTAAATACTTTTTTGCCCCACTGTACATCCTACCTGATTAGAAAACGGTCATCAATAAAATAACAGCAACTTCTAAAGTTTTGTATTTCTAAGTCCTAAAAGAACACCACTTTTTCTCATTTGTGTTTAACACTTTGTAAAGCCATGTTTCTGTTACAATAGAGTACATTTTATTCCAACTATACCTGGCTAGCATCCTTGACGTGAATGTTATCTATCAGTTTACACAGTAACCAAAAATATTCTTTACATCCAGGTCGCAGAATGGTTTCTTCCTCATAGTCCTCTACCTGCAGGTAAAACATAATATGTATATAAATGTGTTTATAATATTTATATACACACACGTGCGCGCACACACACACACATACACCCCTTTAAATGCTTATGCGGGGGGGGGGGGGGTGTATTTGATCATGTTGGGATAGATAAAGGAGGTTAAAAATAAAACAGCATATAGCAGGGCATGTAAAAGGAATCTAGAAATGCTGAAGATAACCATTTTGACAAATAAGGGACATCAATAAATGATTAACTTGGATCAAATAGGCCAAGATATCCGAATGTAGTTTTAAATGCATGATACTCCAGGCAATTAAAGGATAAGTTCACCTCTAAAGACAAAAAAAAAAGTGCACTTTTTTTGTAGGTAAAAAACAATGTGCGTTATTTTTTTTTTTTTAGGAACCTGTAAAGCAATGCAGCCGCGATCAGCAGTTTGTGGGTGCAATGCCAGGCTCCCGCAGACCCTCTGTAGTTGTCTGCGCGTATGGGCAAACAGTTACTGAGTAAAACTAAGATCAATGAACTACCTAGAGCGCTCCTCAGCATCCTGGTAGTTAACTGAGAACTACAAGCCATCAGCCTCAAAGGCTGTGGTGGGTGCTTGTAGCTCAATCATTCACAGAACTCTATGAATGAATAATACGGCCAATTGGGTGGAGCCCCGCACGCTGGCGCTCTTTTTGAATATATGACAGCGAGTGCAGGGAGAAGATAAGATACCCCCCCCATGACAGCAAGTCGGGGATCAGTCGGAGAGCAGGCAGATTCTGAACATATTACACGCTAAATATGGGTGTAATATGTTCAAAAAGTTGAACTTACCCTTTAAATATCCTAATAAAAATAGGATTTTTAGCTTTTCAGTTTTTTTTTGCTTCCCCTACTATCAGATTTGATCTCATTTGATCTCTGAAGAGACACTGTGGAGCTACTCAATGCCTGTAATATATCCAATGACTTGTGAGCTAACTAGTTAGATCTTTATGTACAGATATCCACTACTTTGTTTGCTATGTTACTCCAAGATTAATGCCTCATGAACACTAGATGTGTCGCTATCTCAGCTGTGTACTGCTGTCTGAATTCACCTTTATGTTTCCACCAAATGTATTAAAAAAAAAACCTAGAGATAATCCTTGATTAGTAGCATTGGTATGACTAGTAATGTACAGTAAAACCTTTAAATTACGAGCATAATTCGTTCCAGAAGCATGCTTGTAATCCAAAGCACTTGTATATCAAAGCCAGTTTCCCCATAAGAAATAATGGAAACCCAGATGATTTATTCCACAACCACAAGTTCTTCAGTTTATAGTCCATATAAAAAGATTATAGCAATGTGACAGGTTGTGTAACCATAAAATGTCCATCCACAAATAGAAGCCTCCACAAGGGGATTAGAAGCAAAATCCATCAGGAGCTACAGAGTATAAAAGAGAAGAGAGGCACCTCTGAAGCCTCGTACACACGGCCGAGATTCTCGTCGAAAAAAACATGTCGTTTTTTCCGACGAGATTCTTGGACAAGAAACTTGTCCCGGCCGAGTGTACACACGCTCGATTCAAAGAACCCGCGGTTCTTTGAATGGAGCATACGCAGTGACGTCATCGACTACGACGAGCATGCGCTCGTCACATTCGATGCCGTCGCCGCCATCTTGGTATACCCTACCTATGCCTAGGAAGCTACCGCGCATGCGTCGAATTCATTTCGAACATGCGCGGGCTTCCCGGAGGACAGGTAAGTGTACACACACTCACTTTTCTCGTCGAGAAACAGGCTGACGAGAATCTCGACGAGAAAATAGAGAGCAGGTTCTCTATTTTCTCGTCGAGATTACTTGTCGGTTTTCTTGACGAGAAACCATACACACGAACGAATTTCTTGGCAAGACATCTCTGCCAGCAAGTTTCTTGCTGGTTCTTGCCGAGAAACTCGGTCGTGTGTACGAGGCCTAAGTGTAGCAATATGTTGCAAAATGTTGTACCTTCATTAAATGTAAACTTATTGCTACACTTAGAGGTGCCGCTCTTCTCCTTTATACTCAGTTGTGACTATGACGATACTTGTATATCAAGTATATCAAGTCAAAATTTATGAAACATTTTTGCTTGTCTTGCAAAACGCATTCAAACCAAGGTTTTACTGGGTAGTTAAGATAGGAGGGAACAAAAGAGGTTATAAGAAATACTGGTGCGAGGTGAGACATTTATGATTTGTGTGCCACTTCTAGGGCACCACCGATGTAGGGTTTAGAAATGAAGATAATAGTACATACACCTGATGTACTGAAAATATTTCCACTTACCCGAATGGGTTTTAGTGCTTGAGCATCAGGAAGAAACTTTAATAATGTTGATGCAGCCAGAAGCAAGAATGATCGATTTATTGAGTCACCGCCATCCAGACCAGAAAGGGACAGCTTGTATAGACCATTGCATGATTCGTGCCGAACTGCAGTCTTTCAGGGAAAGAACAACTAAATTTTACATTTTAATCCAAACTAAGTATATATTAAACAAGTTAAGATCATTATGAATGTTTTTAACGGTTCTAATGTGTTACTCTGGCTTGGGCAGTTTCCATATTATTTCAAACAGTATAAAACTCCAAGGGCTTTTATCTACATTCTTTGTTTACCATCTAGCAAGTCATGTCACTGAACCAAAAGTAGTAAGTAGCCATTGAAGTCCTACTTCCTGACCTGCGTTTTTGTTCTAGTAAATCCCCAAGCAGTAAAACAAGGATAAACGATGACCGCCCTTGAAAACAGGTAAGCCCTGACAGCTCCCAAATTCCTATACTGACAGGGTATGTTTAAGAAGGTTATAAATGGTCTCTCAATATTGCATTTCTGGCAAATTCTGTTATACAGTTCAATAAGTCCACAAGCAAATTTGTATAATTTCGTTGTGGCCCAGAATTCTGCCACATCTATAGTCCCCTTCCTCCAAATCCCAGTCCTAGGAAAAATAATAATTAAAACTCCTATTAGTCTTATGCTCCCACAAGCCCAACTCAGTGGTTACTAGAGGGAACAAATGTATTAAAATACGCCTTTTATATATATCCAGATTTTTTTTTTTATCAGATTTGAGCAAAATTTTCCAAATTTACACAAAAAAAAATATATAATTTTGTATAAATTTTTTTTTTCCCTTTGGTTTTTGTGTAAATTTGGAAAAATTGTGTGTATATATATATATATATATATATATATATATATATATATATATTATACACACACACACACACACACACACACACACACACACACACACACACACACACGTCCATCAAAAAAGAGGTGAAAATATGGAATTTACAGGTATGTGAAAATTTCCTATCTTGGAGTACAGTACAGGACACAGGAGTAGATTCTTAGACCATGGGTTATAATGCCACTACCTTCAGGTGATTGGACCCTGGCAAAAGCCTTGCTAGGAACTGCTCCCAGGGTGCCCATATAACCCTACCCACTCAATGAGGTTCCAGGTTTTTTTTAGCAAACAGTATAAAGATCACAGAGAAAGAAGGCGAGGGACCGGTGTCTTGTACTGCAGTGGTTCTCAACCCTGTCCTCAAGTACCACCAACAGGCCATGTTTTGAGAAATTCTCTTAGATAAAATAGCTGTCCAAAATACCAAGGCATTGACTCCGATTTAAAGCATCTGTGTAAGATAAAGGAAAACCTGCAAACATGGCCTGTTGGGGGTACTTGAGGACAGGGTTGAGAACCACTGTTTTACTGTACTTTACAGGTAAATCAACATTTATATTATCATAATCGTACAGTACACAGTTGAATCTTAGACCATGAGAAGCAATAAGTTGAGGGGTAGGCAAAAACCAACTAAAATTACAGCAACAGACCCACAGGAAGAACAAGAAGGGTCAACACACCAAACAGGCAGACAACCGTAGAAGCACCTTGTAGCCGAAACAAAGATCAGCAGTGGCTCAAACAACCAACTGTCAAGAAACACTATTAAATATGTGACCAGAACAGGCAGTAGCTCTGCAACCCTTGAGAGGGACTAATGCTAGATGCCATAAAGGACTGAAAAAGCCCCAATCTCTAGGGGAAATGGGTGCAGGAAGGGAAAGACTTGTTCCCTCTGGGCAGAAATCCTAGGGAAAGGTAATTAACCACACTACTAGGTGGAAGAGGAGGGAGGCACCTGAGGAAGGCTCTAGAGAGTACAGAAAGTCGCAAAGACATCATAGTAGAGAAACGAATTGCAAAAAAGGGTGCACAAGGAGTGTGGGGCCAAATTGTCTTGAAGATGACAAAAAAGGTTTAACCAAGACCTGCCAGGCACCAAGAGCCAAGTGTCTTGTGAGCATAATGGAAAGATATGAAATAGGAACAATTTCTAGAAAAGGGTTCCTTATCACACCAAGTGAGAACTACCTCACATTAGAGAGCTGGGCGATTTTTGCCCCTAAAAAAATCTGCGATTTTTTTTATTAAAAAAAAATCGATTTACCGGTGTCAGCGCCGGTCCTGGGGAGCTGCGGGCAGGAGTTTTTAGGCGAGGCCGCACGCCGCGCCTAAAAACTCCTGCCCGCAGCTCCTCAGGACCGGCGCAGTGTCAGCACTGGTCCTGGGGGGAAAAAAAAAAAAAATCGAACAAATAGATTCTTTGAAAATATGAATCGATTTGACCTACCAACTCGATTTTTAATTCAAATCGATTTTTTTCCCAGTCCTACCTCACATAATTACAGAGTGGGGGGGTCAGCATGCCCCCAAGAAGAGCACCCAACTTAGAGGCTACCTAATCAGGGCTCCAGAGATGCTGGGAGATCAGAGTGAGAATTTGTACAGCAGTCACATAATTACATGTTTGATGAGATGGGCAGACAAATGCCAAGGCATCTACAGGCAGCATGTGGAGAAAAAGCACATAAAGGGGGCACAGAGGACGGGTGACGCTCCAGTACTAGGTCGACGTAGAAGTCTTCTGGTGTTCAGGGCATTTATTTTAAGACTGCTCAGCTTGTAAAACTGGCAACCCTGTGATTGACCTTAATTTGGAGAGAGGACATATCAAGAATCAGGGCAAAGTCTGAGGGTTGCAGGACAGGGAAGTCTGTGTAGAAAAAGGGGGTCCATGTAATGAAAGAATTAGTGTCTGGGCCTATGGTCAGAGATTTGATTCAAGAAATTAAGAAAAAAAAAAAAGGTCTCCAAGGCAACCTGGTACATAATGGCTCAAGGTTTGATTAAGAGGCTAATAATATACCACAAGATGTGACAAGTTTAAAAACTACATGGAAGTTTAAAAGAAGTGGGGTATAAAAATTCATCACATTGCGGTTGATGTTAAAGTTAGAGGATGCCTCATATGAGAAATATAGTTAGGTCCATTAATATATTTGGACACGGGCACAATTTTCATACCTTTGGCTCTGTATGCCACCAGAATAAAATAAAACAAAACAATCCAAATGAATTTGAACTGCAGACTTTCAGCTTTAATTCAAGGGGTTGAACATAAATATCAAGTGCAAATTTTAGGAAATGCAACCATTTTTATACACAGTCCCCCCATTTTCAGGGGCTCAAATGTAATTGGACAAATGAATATAACCATAAATAAAATGTAAATTTTTATAAATTTTGCTGAGAATCCTTTACTAGCAATTACTGTCTGAAGTCTGAAATCCATGGACATTACCAAAGACTGGGTTTCCTCCTTTCTGATGCTTTGCCAGGCTCTAACTGCAGCTGTCTTCAGTTCTTTGTAGGCCTTTCTGCCTTTAGTTTTGCTTTCAAGCAAGTGAAATGCATGCTCAATTGGGTTGAGATAAGGTGATTGACTTGGCCATTGCAGAATATTCTACTAATTTTCCTTCAAAGGCTCCCGGGTTGCTTTTGCAGTGTGTTTTGGATCATTGACCATCTGTACTGTGAAGCGCCGTCCAATCAACTTTGCTGCATATGGCTGAATCTGAGCTGACAGTTTATCTCTAAATACTGCAAAATTAATCTAGCTGCTTTTGTCACATCATCAATAAACACCAATGACCCAGTGCCACTGGAAGCCATGCATGCCCGCGCCATGACACTGCCGCTACCATGTTTTACAGATGACGTGTGCTTTGGATCATGAGCTGTTCCAAGCCTTCTCCAAACTTTTTTCTTCCTGTCATTCTGGTACAGATTAATCTTAGTTTCATCCGTCCAAAGAATGCTTTTTCAGAACTGGTCTGGCTTTTTTTATGTTTTTGGGCAAAGTCTAATTTGGCTTTTCTATTCTTCAGGCTTATGAATGGTTTGCACCCTTGTGGTAAATCCTCAATATTTGCTCTTGTGAAGTCTGCTCTTGATTGTAGACTTTAACAATAATAATTCCACCTCCTGGAGAGTGTCCTTGTGTGGATGCTGTGAATTGGTTTTTCTTTACCATGGAGAGGATCCTGTGATCATCCACCACTGTTGTCTTGCATGGACATCCAGGCCTTTTCATGTTGCTGAGCTCGCCAGTGCGTTGTTCTTTCCTCAGAATCTACCAAACTGTTGATTTGGCCTCATAATGTTGCTGCTAGCTTTCTATAGTTTTTGAAGCTTTACAATGGTCTGTTTCACTTGCATAGACAGCTCCTTTGAACGCATGATGTAGGTTCACAGCAATAGATTCCAAATGCAAATACCACACTTAGAATCAACTCCAGACCTTTTACCTGCTTAATTGATGAAGAAATAATGAAAGGAGTAGCCCACACCTGGCCATGAAACTGCCTTTGATTGAATTGTCCAATTAATTTTGGTCCTTTGAAAAAGAGGATGGCTATTCTTAAGAGCCGTTATTCCTAAACCCTTTCTCCGATTTGGATGTACATACCTTCAAATTAAACCTGAAAGCGTGCACTTTCAGCCAGTATCTAGAATATAACTATAGCATGAATATGTTTTGGTAAATACCTGAAAAAATAACTAAAATTGTGCCTGTGTCCAAATATACATGGACCCAACTGTATAGTGGTAGATCTATAGAAGAGCTGGCAGAAGTCACTGCTGTTATAAAATCAGCAACAAATTTACAGGAGACGGTTGGTTACTACACCAACTAGATGATCTTAGGAGCATGATGGTGCATGCAGTGCTGAATAAAGGGGAGTCCATAAGTTCTAAAAAAAGACTAGCCATTGTGAGTGTAAGCTGCAAGGAGATAAGAAAGACTGCTGTCTTAAGGTAGCAAGTAAGAACATTTAGCATGGGACAAAACAGCAGAGAGAGAACACAGAAACAGAGGTTCTGTGTGTGCGCCTCTTGGAAGGACAGAAAAACAGGATTTTTCTAGCATTTTTTGTTTACAAGTTTAAATCAGTATTTTTTGCTAGAAAACTACTTGGAACCCCCAAACATTATAAATTTTTAGCAGAGAACCTAGGGGATTAAATTGGGGATTGTTGCAATTTTTTATGTTACACGGTATTTGTGCAGCGGTTTTGCAAATGCAATTTGGAAAAAAACACTAACAAATTAAAATAAAAAAACACAATATTTACCCCAATTTTGTAAAATGTGAAAGATGATACCAAACATGTCACACTATAAAATTGCGTACGGTCGTGGAACGACAACGTAAAAATAGGATTTTTGTACTCACCGTAAAATCCTTTTCTCTTACGTTCACTGACTGACACAGCTCCTTTACTTAGACCATAGGGTTGTTACGCCACCTTCAGGAGAGGACTAGGCATAACATGTTAACATGTACAAAAAAAAAAAAAAAACAGAACTTTCTAGTTCCGCCCAAGGGGAGGTCCCTTCAGTAACAACCCCCTGGCCTGCATCGTGCAGCCTCAGTACGTCAACAAGCAGTATAACGTAAAAAATAGGAGGGCAGGGTGCTGTGTCAGTCAGTGAACTACAGAGAAAAGGATTTTACGGTGAGTACAAAAATCCTATTTTCTCTTACGTTCACTGACACTTAGACCATAGGGACGTCCCTAAGCAGTGTCAAAACGAGGGGTGGGAAACAGCATAAAAACTTCACCACAAAAACAGAAGTGCTCCTTAACAGGGGAGTCACCACCGTATCCAACCGCATCAGAACTTGTGGTAACAAAGCAACAGTGCAGTTACTCAAAAGTAACTGTGTCTTGTCAAAGAATCAGAAAAAAATTAATTGCATTTGCAAATTACACGGCCGCCTGCAAAACTGTGCAGGCAAAACAGGCATCAGCCGAACCACTGACATCTACCTTGTAGAATTTCGTAAAGGTGTGAACAGACGACCAAGTCGCCGCATTACACTCATGAGCGACAGACGCTCGATGTCGGAAGGCCCAAGAGGTTCCAATTGCCCTGGAGGAATGGGCCATGACCATAAAGGGGGGCATTTGCCCCTTCAAGGCATAGGCCTGAACCACAATCGGTCTGATCCACCTGGAAATGGTGGCCGACGAGACCGCCATGCCTTTTTTCGGACCAGCAACCGAAACAAACAGAGTCCGACTTCCGAAAAGGGAGCCGTGGCAGACAAATATACTCTGAAAGCTCGGACCCCGTCCAGGGAATGGAGGGCCCCCTCCTTAGGATGTGTCAGTTTAGGGCACAAAGATGGCAATTCAAAGACACACTGATGTGGAACGCCGAACCCACCTTCGGCAGAAAAGAAGGTTGCGGACGCAACACCATCTTATCCTTATGGATAACCAGATAAAAACGACTTGCAAGACAAGGCCGCCAGTTCGGAAAACCTCCTGGCCGATGTAATGGCCACTAGAAAGACCACTCTCTGGGAAAGAGTCAACAAGGGAATCTCTCTGATATTCTCAAGCGGCGGCTTTTGAAGCGCCGAAAAAACACCAGGTACAGATCCCATGGGGGTAACGGTGGGCGCTCCGGGAGGAACTACTTGCCGGGCCCTCGAACAAAGGTGCTCACTAGAGAGAGTGAGACGCCAGGGGTCGCTGAAAAAAAAGACAGCCAACCCTGTCCTTCAATGGTGCTTGAAGCCAATTTCTGGCCTACTCCTCGCTGCAGAAAACAGCAGGATCCTAGATATGGAATAGGAACGCAGACGCCATCCTTTCACCTCACACACAGAGATGTAGGCCTTCCAGGTACGATGATATATCTTCCGAGAAGATGATTTCCGTGCTCTCAACATAGTTGAAATCACTGAGTCCGACAGGCCGCGGTTCCTTAGCACCTGGCTCTCAACAGCCATGCCGTTAAACCCAGTGATGGTAAAGCAGGATAGAGAATCGGACCTTGACAAAAAGGTCCTCCCGTAACGGCAGTCGCCAGGGGGCGTCCGCCACCAGGCGCACTAGATCTGCGTACCAGGGACTCTGAAGTCAATCAGGGGCAATCAGATTACTGGTGTGCCCCATAGCAGGCACAGTAGCCCGAACACCCCCTGATGCAGCGCCCATTCTCCTGGGACCAGCATCTGGCGACTCAGATAGTCCGCCTGCCAGTTCTCCACTCCAGGGATGAAAATGGCCGATAGGGCCGGTACATGTCGCTCTGCCCACTGAAGGATGTGAGCGACCTCCTGTGCGGCGGCCGAGCCTCCAGTTCCTCCTTGACGATTGACATATGCCACTGCCGTGGCGTAGTCTCACTAGATCCTGATCTGACGCCCTCGAAGTCTCATTGACCATGTGGAGAGGCATAGCCCGATCCCTCATAGCTCGAGCACATTGATCGGCAACATGGATTCCTCCTCCGACCAGAAGCCCTGGGACGACTGTACCCCCAGTACTCCACCCCAACCAGTCAGGCTGGTGTCCGTTGTGATCACAGTTCAATGTAGAGGTAGGAACAACGTCCTGGACTGAAGTGCCGGGAATCTCAACCACCAGAGCAGGGAGTCCCTGACTGACTGGCTCACCTGACTCTGCCGATCCAGGGATAACAGAGATTTGTCCCATTTCATCAAAATCTCCTTCTGCAAGACTCTGGTATGAAACTGGGCATACGGCACTGCCTTGAAGAAGGAGGCCACCATGAGCCCCAGGACTCGCATGCAGAAGCGTAGTGACGACCACCTGCGGTTCATCAACAGTTTTACCATTGCTCTGAGAGTCTGTAGCTTGTCTGGAATGAGAACACTCTCGTTTCCACGGAGTACAGCAGAAGGCCTAGGTATTCCAAACGCTGAGTCGGTATGAACACCGGTTGAGGTTCAACAGCCACCCAAAATCCTGCAGGGACTGCATGGAGATCGCCACATCCTCCTTGAATTCTGAGGCGGAAGATGCTCTCAGGAGGAGATCGTCTAGATAGCCTACGATCGCGATCCCGCGTTGTCGCAGCAACGCCAGAACTGGAGCCAATACCTTGGTAAAGATTCGGGGGGCTGATGCCAGGCCAAAAAGGGGAGAGCCACAAACTGGTAGTGGGCGTCCCCAACCGCATCGCAGAAACTGCTGATGCCGAAGGCATATGGGTACGTGCAGGTACGCAACCTGGATGTCCAAGGCCGCCAGGAAGTCCCCTTGATGGAGTGCAGCGACTACTGAGCCCATTCTGAACCTCTGTATTTGCACAAAGCAAATGAGGGCTTTTAGATCCAAGATTGGACGTACCGCTTCCTTTTCGGGAACTACGAACAGATTGGAGTAGAACCCCTGGAATTCTGTCCGGCTCTGGAACAGGTACGATCACCCCGTGACTCAGCAGGTTCCTTACCGCCCCCATGAGGGCCTCCCGGCAAGCCAGGAGTACGGGTATGCTGGAGGGGAAGAATCTGTTAGGTGGCCAAGAGAGGAACACTATCTTGTAGCCAGAGGAAATCAGTTCGCAGACCCATTGGTCAGATAGCCGAGAGGCCCACCGGGCTGCAAACTTCCAAAGGCGACCCCCCCACCCGTGAGACAGGCGGGGACAAACCTTTTAATGCGGTAGCACATTTTCTCGCAGGCTTGCAGTTCCAGGGGCACTTTTGTCCCTCAGAGGTTGTCCTGGGGACGTTTAGCTGAAGCCCCGGGACGAAAAAAACAGTTTGTGAGCGGAAAAAGAGGGCCCTTGCCTACGGCGTGGCTCCTTAGCCTTCCTGGTCTGCCGGAGTAAGGCACACTACCCACCAGTGGCATTCTTAATGATGTCATCCAACGAGGCTCCAAAGAGCTGTTTGCCAAGGAAGGGTAGATCCGTCAAGGCTGTTCTAGATGCATGGTCCGCAGACCAGCATTGTAGCCAAATCAGGCGCCTCAGCACCACTGCTGACACAGAAGCCCTGAATAACAGAGGGAGGGTATCCAGGGCCGTGTCACAAACTTAAGGCCTTGCACTAACTGGTCTGCTAGTTCCACACAGACAGGAGCCTGTTCCCCCAATTCGCGGTGCAAAAGTTTTGCCCACCCGGTCAGTGTCTGTGACACAAGCGCGGAGGCCAGTATTGGTCGCATCGCTGACCCCACAATCGTAAATATGGAACGGGCCACTGCCTCGGCCATCCTGTCTGTGGGGTCCTTAAAGTCAGGAGTCCCCTCTACCGGGATCGTGGTTACCTTATTTAACCAGGATACAGGGGGGTCCATGACCGGAGGAGCCGACCATTTTCTCCTCAAAAGGGGTAACGCACCACCATATATTTTGGGACCGAAAGGTCCGTTGCGGTCGCCCCCATTCCGTGTATATGAACTTATCAAAATAAGTCAGATACGAAAACACCTTAGGTGTACAGGCTGGCTTACGGGACCCAAAAGGGACCACTACTTCAGCAGAGGAAACTGCTGTATCCTGAATCTTCAGGGTATCAAGCACAGCTGTGATAAGTGCTCCAACTAGCGCTGTGTCGCGCGCGGACCCGGACTCATCCTAACTGTCCGATCGGTCCTGGTCAGCGTCATCTGAAAACGACAGAGCAGGGGTCACCAGCCTCAGCGGGACCCGAGTCTGCGTCAGAGCTTTCCCCGGAGGGGGGGGGGGAGGCCGCTTTTTACCATCTTTGCGCCCACGCACTGCCTCCATCTTGGCAATGAACGAGTTAAGGATTGCCGACAAAGCGTCCAGAGGTACTGCACTGTCTGCAGGCGAACCGGGGGGAAGAAACACCAGTTTCTGAAGCCATGTTGACCCACCCTGTCTGCCACCTGTTGGGGACTTAGGACAGTGAACGGTCCCACCCTCCTAACTGCTGCAGGCTGAGGGACCCCCACCGCAGGACTCGCCACCCTGACCGAGTTTTGCACCGCCAGCTAGGTGTGCCTGTGTCAGCTCCCAGGTGTCTGTGAGAGGAAACCACGCTGTTCTGAGCCTCAGGGATCAGCGCTGGGCATGAAAAATGTGCTAGGCTACAACAAAATGGCCGCTGAGCGTCAAGTATAAAGGACATAGTCTCGGGGAAAATGGCCGCCGAACTACAGGAAAATGGTTCCTGACCATGCTTCTCCCTGGACACACCAAAAATGGCCGCCAAACCACTGTATGCAGAAAGACAATGAAAAAAGGCAGAGAAAATGGCGGCAAACAGCGCTCAGCACATTAGACCTCCAGACACCCAGGGCACAGCCACCCACCCAAGGTGAGAGCCCCCCCAGGGGGCCCCTGTCTATGTGGCACACACAGCGCTCAGCAGCCCATGCAGTATCCCCCACAGGGGGGGGTAGGGCAGATAGGGACAGGGAGAGAAGAGAGGGACCCCCGAATCGACCTCCCAGGAAATGCCCAGCTGCTCAGCCCCACCGAGGCAGGGAGAGCTGTACTTACCATTCCGGACGAACTGGGGACATTCCATCACAGACCCACTCTCCAATCAGTACAGGGTGGCTGCTGGACCGGCACACTGTGACGCAGACATCAGTAGCCCGGTCATATGTGTGCACTGGAGCATTGCGCTCACCGGCCGCCCCTGGAGCCTGAGGGGCATGTCGTGGCCGACCCAGCGCAGAGCTCTGGTCTGCGCATGCTCGCTGGCCAGGCTAAGGGTATCCAGCCTGTCACCCAGCCGGCTGTTGATAGCAGATCCCAGGATCTTAATCTTGCGCAAAAAGCAAACTTCTGCAGGAAAAATCCACGGACCGATGGGCCCGCAGCGTTCCTAGGTCCTTCTCCTTCACTAGGCAGAAAAAAAACTGAGGCTGCATGATGCAGGCCAGGGGGTTGTTACTGAAGGGAGCGCCCCTTGGGCGGAACTAGAAAGTTCTGTTTTTTTTTTGTTGTACATGTTATGCCTAGTCCTCTCCTGAAGGTGGCGTAACAACCCTATGGTCTAAGTAAAGGAGCTGTGTCAGTCAGTGAACGTAAGAGAAAAGGGTACTTAAAAATCTCCACAGGCAATGCTTTAAAGGCCTTTGCAGGTTACCGGTTTAGAGTTACAGAGGAGGTCCAGTGCTGGAATTATTGCTCTAGCGCTCGTGGCGATACGTTACATGTGTGGTGCCAATACCATTTACTTACGTATGTGTCGCTTTTGCGTGCAAGCACGGAGGGATGGGTGCACCTAAAAATATTTTCCCCTTATTTTACTTCGATTTTTACACTATCACTTGGAAAAAAAAAATTGATCTTTTTATTCCTATGGAATGTAAACATCCCTTGTAATAGAAATAAGAATGACAGGTCCTTTTTATGGAGAGATCTGGGGGTCAAGAAGACCCTAAATCTCTCCTTTACCTTTAAAAAGGGAAAAAAAAAAAAAAAACACACACTCTTTAGATATTTGTAAAAAAAAAATTGAAAACCATTTATCTTTTTCCTCCCACTTAACAATTATGTGCCACTTTGCGTTGATCTATCACATAAAATCCCAATAAAAATACATTTACGTTTTTGGTTGTAACGTGACAAAATGTGGAAAATTTCAAGGGGTATGAACACTTTTCCAAGGCACTGTAAGTCTGGGTTCAGCTAAAAGCTGGGGAGGTAAGGATTGAACCCCTCAATAAAGATATACCAAAAGGCTCACAACCTGCTTTAAGCGGATCTCCTCAACAATTTTAAAGCAGGGGTAAAAACTTTGTTTTTAGAAAAATGCTAACAGACAGGATATTTATGACAGAAGAGACCCCATCGGTCTCTTCTGTCATAAATGCTTCCTCCGTATTATCAGCTGTCATGTATACTAAGCCGCTCAATGTGCAGCGCAGTGAACATTTAGGGCCCCGATCTGTACCGCTGTGCGCATGCGTAGGAGTGACATCATAGGGGCCCGGCCATTCAGGCGGCCGAAGGCATCAAACTGGGAAGTGAAAATGGAAGCGCCTGGGACCCACAAGATCCATCACAGCGCAGCGCCGCTGGGCTCGGTTTGACAGGTAAGTATGCCATAATGTGCAAATATGCTGTACATACTAGATTATGGAATAACCCACCTGGGGGCCCCTAAAAAGAAGAAATGATAGCGGACTTCACTACCGTTTTAAACAACATTTTTAAGGAAAAAGAAAAGTAAATGTTACATTGCTTTACTGAATCTCACAAACTAGGTTTCCCCTACAATGAAAAGCACAATGTATATTGAAATCTTACCTCAGGAATAAGGAGAGTTAATTTTTTGAGCCAATCTTGTAAATTATCACTGTCTGCAAGACTAGATTTCACCATAGAACAACAATGAGCCCAACTAACAAGGAGCCACATTGAATAATGTGTAACTGGAGAATGAAAAAAAATAAAAAAAATATGTAAATAGTCAAAAGTTTTACTTTTTAAATGGCTAATGCTACCACAAAAACAAAGTTAAGGTATTGAAGTACAGAGTCACAAAATGGCTTCATATTAGCAGGAAAATGGCCCACAGTATGAGGCAAAGAAATACGGACAGTATTTGATTTCTTTAGTGTAAAAAAGCAAAAAGGTACCGAAACCTGAATAAGGATTGGCTGCTAATGATAACTGCACACTCCTGCTGTTTGCTTTATAGCCATTAAAGATAAACTCCAAGCAAACAGCTAAACAGATGAAAGTTATTTAAGCTACCTAAAGATTTTTTATTCTGTCTATCTACTTCTGGGATTTATATTGCTACGCCAACTGAATTTTTGATCTGTTAAATTTAGCATTGGAAACTTTTTGTTATGGCAAGTGCAAGAAAAACCTAGTCAAATTCATGGTCGTCATGTATCCCCCTTGCACACTTCCTGCATTCTCAAAAAGTCTATTTAGCCCTCCTAGTCTTTATCTTGCGCTACAGAGAGATATGGGAGTGTGGGTTGATGAGCAGTCTAGCAGAAGACATGGGGCACAGCCGATACCAGAGGTCCAGAGGAGGGGTGGAACGGAGGGAAGTTTGAGGTTGAAGAGCCACTTTAATCATAATTAAATTGGAGACTGAAAAATCTGTTTAAAAACTTTTAGGCTGCTTTCACACTGAGACGCTTTGCAAGCGCTATTGCGCTAAAAATAGCGTGTGCAAAGTGCCCTGAAAGAGCCGCTTCTTTCTCTCCAGGAGCGGTGTGCTGGCAGAACGGTAAAAAAAGTCCTGCCAGCCGCATCTTTGAGGCGTTGTAGGAGTGGCGAATACACCGCTCCTAAAGCGCCCCTACCCATTGAAATCAATGGGCAGCGCCTCCGACCCGCCCGCAAAGCGGCGTATTGCGAGCGGCCTTAACACTTTTTCGGCCGCTAGCGGGGGTTAAAAGCCTCTCGCTAGCGGCCGAAAATCGCAGAAAAAAATTACAGTAAAGCGTCACTTTACCGCCAACGCCCGCGACGCTCCAGTGGGAAAAAATAATGACACTAATGCTGTCAGTTCAACACAAATCATGATGTAAGCAGAAGCAAGAAAACAAAAAGTGAAGAAAATTAATCAGTGAAAAAAAAAAAGTTACCTTCATGCCTTGACCTATGATCAGATTGGGCTTTCAGTACTCTGTAATAATGATACAACATGTTAACACGCAAGTTACATTTTTTTATGTTAATATTTTTAACATTTAGGGCATAAACAAAATACTGAAGGCCTCAAGTGGCTAGCTACAAATGTCATTAGATCAAGGGTAGGCAATCTTAAAGCAGTGTTCCACCCGTTTTTTAGTTTATTAAAAAGTCAGCAGCTACAAAAAGTGTAGCTGCTGACTTTTAACAGACACTTACTTGTCCCACGGTCCAGCGATGCAGCCGCTCAGAGCCTCGATCCCCCCACCCTCCTCTCCGCCAGCACAGTCATAGCAACTGTTGGAACCCAGCTGTGACAGCTTTCGGCTTCACGGCCGGGCGCGCACTGCTAGTGGCCAGGCAATCTTCTGGGACCTGTGACGTGTCCCAGAAGATTGCAGGGAGGGGCCACTTAGGCGGCCAAGAGCAGGAAGGAGGAAGTGGGACAGGAAGTCCCACTCTAAACCAGGTACCCACTCCCCCCAAAAAATTACATGCTAAATGTGGCATGTCGGGGGGTGAGGAGTGCTTAAAGTGGAGGTTCCACTTTTGGGTGGGACTCCGCTTTAAAGAGGTTGAGACCTACCTGAACAACATGGGAGTAGTCAAAGGTCACCAGGTCCCCTATGATCTGAAGCGTACTGGTCCCAGGACTATATTAGCCACGGGATGGAAGCCCATTTATGCGTATCTATTTCCACATGCTTGTGAGTAGTTTACAGCTTTTTTTTTTTATACAAAATAAATTTACTTGGGATAATGCACAAGGCTGGTGTGCTCTCTCTTCCTTTATTTTTCTATCACTTCACACTGAACGGAAGATCTCTTCTTTCCTGCTGGCACCAGTCTGGAGTCCATTAGCCGGGATAAGAGATGCAGTGTAGTTGGCATCACTCCGCATGGGACAGGAGCCAGCATTACAGAGGAGGCATTGACTTATGTGGCTCTTGCTTCCTACTACAGCTCCAACTTTACAAGTAGTCCCTCTGCATTGCACTCTGTTTTATGCTCTGGAATGGTAGATCAGCGAGCCCACACCACGATCTACTGGATGCTGACACCCCCCCCCCCCCCTATTAAATAATACAGATTAGCTGCTATCTGTAATAAAGTTATAGCTTAAAGGGGTTGTAAATGTTCGTTTTTTATTTTCTAAAATAGATTCCTTTAAAGAGGAAGTAATCCCTCTTTTTTCTTAAAAAAAAAAAAAACCCCTGCAAGAGAAAGGCATAATGAGCTAGTATGCATAGTATACTAGCTCATTATGAATGACTTGCCTGAGATTGAAGCCCCCGAAGCGCTCCCCATTCTCCTCCACCATGTTGCCTACGAGTCCCTTCTGTGCATCGCCGCTCCGGCGCTGTGACTGGCCAGAGCGGCGATGACTGGTACGATCCGTGCGCATGGTTCCGGCATTATCTCATTGATAAAACCGGCATGCTCAGTGCGCCTGCGCCGATGTCTACGGCGCGCATGCGCCGTTGTCTACGGCGCGCATGCGCCGTAGACATCGGTGCAGTCCTTTCTGCAAATATCTTCTTAACCGTGTAGGTTAAGGACATATTTCTTGCACCTACAAGTAAGCCTTAATCTAGGCTTACCTGTAGGTGCAAGTGGTCAGAGGGTTTACAACCACTTTAAGCTAGTGCATTGTTGGTTCACTTACCTTTTCCTTCTAAATTTTTTTTTTCTTTGTCTGAATTTCTCACTTCCTGTTTCTCCTCAGTAAGCTTGCCCCCTTCATCCGAGCCGTTCTGGCTGGGGGTTAGTCAGCCAGAACAGCTTACTGAGGAGGAACAGGAATTGAGAAATTCAGACAGAGAAAACAAATTAAAAAAAAACATTTAGAAGGGAATTTGAAGGAAAAGGTTGGTGAACCAACAATGCACTAGCTTAAAGGAACCCATTTAGAAAATAAAAAAAAAACGAACCTTTACAACCCCTTTAAAGAGTAATAACTTCTTAAAAAGGAATTAAATTTTATGCTGAGCTGTCAGAGCAGGTGGCCATGTAGAGCAGATCAGGAAAGTAGGAGGAGGAAATAGCCTGAACCTGCAAATGCGCTAAACTATAAAAGTCACTCTATTGTCTGAATGATGAAGCTTTTGTATACCAAGTTTTAAATGTGATGCACCTCTGATCTGCAAAAGCCCTAGACAACTATCACCAACTATAATGAGAAACAAAAGAAAGCATTAAAAATATCTTGC
Source organism: Rana muscosa (assembly GCA_029206835.1). NCBI lineage: Eukaryota > Metazoa > Chordata > Amphibia > Anura > Ranidae > Rana > Rana muscosa. The sequence goes on along the minus strand of CM055121.1, from coordinate 141,148,284 downwards.
TGCTGTTATCTATAAAAGTTTTTCTATACCCAAAACTTTTGTATTTTTTGGGTTGGAGCGGGGAAAATTAGAACTCCTGTCAGGTTTTACTGCAGTTGGAGAAACTCCTTCACTTTATGTCTAGGAAAAAGACAGGAAGTTAAAGAAAATCTCTAAGGCCTCGTGCACACTGGGGCTCTTCTCGTTGCTATTCTCCTGGTACTAGTAAAGCATCTGCAAAGTGCTTGGGCCTTTATTCATTTCATGGGTCAGAATGTTCAATTTATTCTGGTCATTAAAATGAAAAAGCGCTCAAGCAGCTAGCGTTAATGCTCGTTTACCCATGTTTATGAGCGTCATGCGTTTTCTATGCTCAAAAGCTCCTTTTTTGAATGCACAAGTGATGTGTTTTTTTCTGCCTATTAACCACTTCCATACAGGGCACTTATACACCTTCCTGCCCAGACCAATTTTCAGCTTTCAGCGCTGTTGCACTTTGAATGACAATTGCGCGGTCATGCTACACTACCCAAACTAAATTTTTATAATTTTGTTCCCACAAATAGAGCTTTCTTTTGGTGGTATTTGATCACCTCTGGGATTTTTATTTTCTGCAAATTTTTTTTTAAAAAGACCGAAAATTTTGAAAAAAAAAATTTTTTTGTTTGTTACAAAACTTTGTAAATAAGTACGTTTTCTCCTTCACTGATGGGCACTGATGGGGCCGCACTGACGGGCACCGATGAGGCGGCGCGGGCACCGATGAGGCGGCACAGGCGGGCACCAATAGGCGGCACGGATGGGCACTGATAGCATGTAATGATACTGTAATCTGTTGTACTAATAAATGCCAATCAGTGATGCCCATTGTGGGCACTGATTGGCATCCATTGTGGGCACTGATTGGCATCCCTGGTGGTCTAGGGTGGCATACCTGGTGGTGGGCATCCCTGGTGGTCTGGTGGCATCCTCGGGGGGGGCTGTGCTGATAATCGATCAGCACAAACCCCCGTCAGAGGAGCAGCCGATCGGCTCTCCTCTACTCGTGTCTGACAGACATCAGTGAGGAAAAGCAGATGACCGTCTTTTCCTGTTTACATTGTGATCAGCCGTGATTGGACACGGCTGATCACGTGGTAAAGAGTCTCCGTCGGAGACTCTTTACCTAGATCGGTGTTGCGGGTGTCAGACTGACATCCCGCAACAACGATCGCCGCAATGCGCGCCCCCGGGTGCGCGCAGCGGCTCAAAATCCTGAGGACGTCATATGATGTCCAGTCAGGATTTTAAAACCACTTTGCCGACGTCAATCCGCTATAGGGCGGGCGGCAAGTGGTTAACTACTGTACAGCGCTTTGAAAAAGTATTGCATACTCCTTGAAATTTTCCACATTTTGTCATGTTACAACCAAAAACTTAAATGTATTTTATTGGGATTTTATGTGATAGACCAACACAAAGTGGCACATAATTGTGAAGTGAAAGGAAAATGATAAATGGTTTTAAACATTTTTACAAAAATATGCGAAAAGTGTGGCATGCATTTGTATTCACCCCCCTTTACTCGGATACCCCCCCAACTAAAATCTTGTGGAACCAATTACATTCAGAAGTCACCTAATTAGAAAATAGAATCCACCTGTGTGTAATTCATGTGTTAGAATGGCCCAGTCAAAGTCCAAACCTAAATCCAACTGAGAATCTGTGACAAGACTTGATAATTGCTGTTCACAGATGCTCTCCATCCAAGCGGACAGAACTTGAGCTATCTTTCAAAGAAGAATGGGCAAAAATTTCACTCTAGATGTGCAAAGCTGGTAGAGACATCCCCCAAAAGACTTACAGCTGTAATTGCAGCGAAAGGTGGTTCTACAAAGTATTAACTCAGGGGGCTGAATACAAATGCACGTCACACTTTTCACATATTTGAAAAAAATACATTTGAAAACTGTTTATCATTTTCCTTCCAATTATTGGCCACTTTGCGTTGGTCAATCACATAAAATCCCAATACAATACAATACATTTACGTTTTAGGTTGTAACATGACAAGATGTGGAAAATTTCAAGGGCTATGAATGAATTTCAAGGCACTGTAAATGCCTATAGTATGTATGGACAGGTTAACACGGAGGTAAGTTTAGAGGCAGCATTTTTAGATTTAGTGTGTAGGAGTCCTTAAAAGAGAAGTATGGGAATTTTTTTTCCCCCCATAATCATACTTGCCTAGGTGGATGCAGCGTCGGTCCGATGGTGCATCTGTCCCCCGCCACCTTTGCACTGAGAACCGAGCCATCGAACACCGCAGATAGCTTGGTTCTCTCAGCTCCCCGAGCAGAGATGCTGACAGTCAGCAGCTCTCCTCTCTGCTCCTTCTTGCTCACTGGAGCGCTGGAGGGGCGGGGAGGGGCCTTCTCAGCAGCTCGCTGAGAGGCTGAGACGGCCATTAGTCCAGGCACCTGATGGTTCCAGACTTCCAGTCAGGATGACTCTGTGCCTGGACTGATCTGTGCAACGTCAGCAAAGAGTGTACTTCAGACCGCTCTCTGCTGAAAACTGGTCACAGGAGTGACCCTTAGGAGAAGTCCAGCCAAACGAGCCTCAGCTCGACTTCTACTTTAAAGCAACAAAGACAAAAATAATTGTTTTTATTTTTAACCACATGCTGACCGACGCACACCGATTTACGTTGGCAGAATGGCACGGGCAGGCAAAAGGGCGTACCCGTACATCCCTTTGAATTTGCCCGCCGGTCCCGCAAACTCTATGTTCACCCGCGGCCTGCGATTGCAGCGAGGAGAGGCAGACTGGGGAGATGCCTATGTCTATGTCATGTTGTAGTGAGCCACACTTAACCCCTTGATCGCCCCCTAGTGTTTAACCTCTTCCCTGCCAGTGTCATTTATACAGTAATTAGTGGCTATTTGTAGCTCTGATGGCTGCATAAGTGTCAATGGTCCCAAAATAGTGTCAAAAGTGTCCGATATGTCCGCCATAATGTCACAGTCCTGATAAAAAAAATTGCAGATTGCCGCCATTACAAGTAAAAAAAAAAAAAAAATGCCATAAAATCTATCCCCTATTTTGCAGGCGCTACAACTTTTGCGCAAACCAATCAACATACACTTATTGCGATTTTTTTTTACCAAAAATATGAAGAATACATATCGGCCTAAACTGTGGAAGAAATGTGTTTTTTTATATATTTTCAGTCTTTTTTTATGTCTATAGCGCAACAAATAAAAACTGCAGAAGTGATCAAATACCACTAAAAGAAAGCTCTATTTGTGGGAAAAAAAGGTCGTAAATTTTGTTTGGGTACAACCTTGTACGACCGTGCAATTGTCAGCTAAAGCAACAGTGCCGAATCGCAAAATTGCTCTGGTCAGGAAGGGGGTAAATCCTTCCGGGGCTGAAGTGGTTAAAGTAGAATTAAAGGCCAAACTCCCCCCCCCCCCATTTTGGAGAACTTAAGGGAGGGTTATAACCACTGTGTTCCATTAGGGAGTATTCCTTTCACTTCCTGTCCCATATCCAAAACACCTTGTCTCCATTGGAAGATTCCTTCCCTATACCTGTTCTAATGGAATTTTCACCATCAGCGAGAATGGTGAACAGAAAAAATAGGTGATTCTCCAAATGGGGACACAGACAACAATAAAAAAAAAATACAGACAGGTGTTCTGTACCCTCTCCACTCTATACAAAACCAATAAAAAAAAGGTTTAGTCTTTTGTTAAGCTTTAAGGCTCCATGTACACAGAAGCTGATAAACTGCAGTTTATTGGTGTTTTGGCGTTTTCTTAAAAAGCCCATTAACTGCACTCTATGTTAGCCTATGTGTTCATGTACACATAACGTTTTTTAGCTTTAATGAGCAGTGGAGTTAATGGGCTTATTTCTGACCGCAAGAAATTTGCGTTCAAAGTGCCGTTTTTCGGCTGAAAAAAAAAACGCAAAACGCTCATAAACGCTGGCCGCGAGCGTTTTTTTGTGTTTTTTGTTCCATTGAAAATTTTTTTTTTTTTTTTTAAACGAAAAAACGCTACACTGAAAAACGCTGATAAAAGCTAGTAAAAAAACGCTGATAAAAGCTAGCTTTTTCTGCTGCTTTAAAAACGACTGTTTTTGAGCTTTTGTGTACATGGAGCCTAAAAGTTAAAACCAAGAGGTTTTCTTTTTTACCATGTTTAACTTCAAAGAATAATAATAAACAATAATAATAATAAACAATAATAATAAACAACAATAATAATAATAATAAACAATAATAAACAATAATAATAAACAACAATAATAATAATAAACAATAATAATATTTTAATCTAGCCCTGCCCCATGGCCGCTATTCTCACCTATGCGAAAATTATCTATCCCTGCTCCCACAGCCTCCTGGGATATCAAGTCGCATATCCCCATGAGGCTGCAAGAGGAGTAACAGTGGCCGGTGGGTGGACCTGGCATGCATCATCAGGGGTTTGCTACAAGAGCAAAGAAGACACAGCCGGAAGCCTAGGATAGCAGAAAAACATTGAAACAGGACCCAGGCTATGGCAGCAGATTGGGGGTAGTAGGGCAACCCTGTATTCACTGGGAAGGTGAGTACTTAACACAAGACAGCCCAGCATAACAGGAAATGGGGGGGGGTCAAGTGGGGGAATGCTATGCACGTTTGAGGCTGTTGCCAGAACAGAAAATCTCTTTAAATCCCTCTAATTGCCCCCCAGGTAGCAAAAAAACCTGGCAGGGTTTGTGTAAATCTTCACCATTCTATATAAAAAAAAAAAAGTAAAAGGGATGGGGTATAGATCTAATGGCTCAGTTAAACATATACAGCAAGACTTATACCCCCCAGGTGTATGCTATGTCCCACAGTGAATGTGCAAAAAGTGCAAACTGATAACTCACCTTTGCGCTAAATTGTCATAGGTATAAGCAACAGACATCAACCTCTGAATCATACACATTCCTTGTACCAGAACTAAAAAGACCTATTAGAGAGACAAAAAAAAAAAAAAGATGCAAATAAATGTAATAAAAACAAACAAAAACAAAAAAAACACTTGCCGTATATACTCGAGTATAAGCCGACTCGAGTATAAGCCGAGGTACCTACTTTTACCCAAAAAACTGGGAATATTTATTGACTCGAGTATAAGCCGAGGGGGGGGGGGGGGGGGATGTGCCCATTGCCCAACCTTACTGTGCCCATTGCCATCTCACTGCCCACTGTCACCTCACTGTGCCCCCTTACTGTGTCGATTCCGCCTCCCTGTGCCCGAGTCAGTACCTCAAAATCTTGTTATTCCGCGGCGGCGTCCATTGTTCAAATCTCGCGCCGTTCTCCCTGTCCCGTCCGTGATAGGCGTTTCCAGAAAACACTGTTGAGTGTTTGCGCCTATCACGGAGGTCCTCTCATTCGCCGACTCAGTTTCCCAGCAGGCACTGTTTTCAGTGCTCGGCCAATCACGGACGTCGGACAAGAGGACCTCCGTGATAGGCGCAAACACTCATCACAGTGTTTTCTGGAAACGCCTATCGCCGAAGGCACAGGGAGAATGGCGCGAGATTTGAACAATAGACGCCGGCCGCGGAATTTCACGATTTTGAGGTACTGACTCGAGTATAAGCCGAGGGGTATACTTTCAGCCCTAAAAAAAGGGCTGAAAAACTCGGCTTATACTCGAGTATATACGGTACCTTAAAAAGGGGAAATCAAAATTGAATGGCTGACTAAATGGGAACCAAAAGTAAAAGTACCTGTGCTGCTTTTGCCAACTTAATTTAGAAGCTGCCAACTCCTATAGTTTGTATTAGTCCTCTAGCTTTAAAGGCCAATTCCACTTTTGTGGGAAAATACACAGCAAATAAAGAAAAAATAAATATAGCATATACAATTGATACAAAAGCCATATAGTAATTGTTAGTGAAATTGACTTTCTTTTCAATCTGCAGTGCTGTAATTTTCTGTAAAGTTCAATGCAATATAGCAACCTGGAGGCGTACATCATTGGCGTACGAAACATCCTCAGAGATGTCACTTCCTAGTTGTGTGATTGGCTCACTGATTTTCCCTGAAGTCTGCACAAAGCTGCAGAACAGATTTGGGTAACCTGTTCTGCAGCTCTCTTCGAAAGGGATGCATATCCTGCATGTTCTTCATTAGAAGACTGCAAGTGCATCAGCTGATCAATATTGAAAAAGTCACTCCCATTCAGATTCACTCTGCAGGCAACAGACAGCTTTTTCTTTGGAGCCGAAACATGTAGGCTCCCAGAGGAAATAGATTTATTTATTTTTTCTCAAAAAAGTGGAGACCATGGACAATGATGTGCTTTAATGTGCCCTAAACTCCTCCATCAAAGCCAAAAAGACTAAAAATTCAACAACAAAAAAAAAAGGGCTGAAGGATTGCTCGGTCAAATGACCAAAGTACAATGGATAGCAACATCTATTCTCTAAAGCCTAGTACACACGATGAGATTATCGTTTTATATTTGCATGCTAGTCTCCATATCGAAAACGAATAAGTTACATAAATTCTCATACGACAGAATAAAAATTCGGAAGCAATGTATTTGTATTGTATATTTGGGCAAAAACTGAACGAAAATCGTACGAGAAACATTTTCGCGTTCGTCCCTTGGGATAATTTCGGACAAAGGTGTGTTTGAACGATCAGATTATTGTACAATCGATTCGAAAGCGGTATTTTTTGTACAATATTATGATCGTGTGTACTAGGCTTTAGTGGGTCAACAACCTGCAACACATTAGTTACAGATCAGGACTGGTTATATGGCTAATTAGGCACTCGATCGCTATGACAATGCTCAGGCACAAGCAGAACCACATGTTTGCTCATATATTGGACTCTATTAGTGGACTCCTAGGAGACAGTTACTTTGCACTGAACAGGCTCTTTGAGGCCCAGTTCACACCAGACGCAGTTCCGTACAGTTTTGTGCGCATTTTTTCTGCACAAAATGCATGCACAGTGTTTTCCATGTATTCCAATGGCTCTTGTTGGCTCTAGTTCACACCATGCAGTTTCTGGTGCAGAAACTGACCGGAAACTGACTGCACGGTGTGAACAAGAGCCATTGGAATACATGGAAAACACTGTGCATGCATTTTGTGCAGAAAAAAAAGCACACGGAACTGCAACTTGTGTGAACTGGCCCTAAAGTAATTCGTGCTACCATTGTCACATTTTTCATACTTGTGTATCAAATTTTTTGTTATTGTGTTAATTTTAAGGTTAAAAGGGATTCTAAAAGGTATTTAAAAAACAAAAACAGAGAAGCCCCAATCCTCTTCGTTTTGGGCCCCCCGCCAGCTCCTCCCCCTGCCAAATGCCCCTAATAGCATATAGGGGCACTCAAGCAGGCTCACTCCCGAGTCACGCTCCTGTGAATGGACATTGTCCATTCATACACACTGCGTGGCTTGGCCCTGCCCCCTGCTTACTCCCCATTGCCTCACTGGATTTGATTGACAGCAGCAGGAGCCAATGGCTCCCGCTGCTGTGTCAGCCAATGACGAGAGAGAGACCCTTGAGAGCCACTGCTCTCATGCACATCGCTGGATCTAGATGGGGATCAGGTGAGTACAAGAGGGGGCCTGGGCTGGAGCTGTACCCAGGAGTTTTTTTGCATTAAAGCATAACTAAAAAACTAAGAATTTGGGAAAGAGTAGAGAGGAATTGGAACACCTGTTAGTTTTCATTGCTGTCTGTGCCTCTGTTAAGGGGATTCAGCCTATTTGTCCTGTTTACCATTATCATTGAAAGTGAAAGTAAAAGAAAATCCCAAATTGTGGGTTGTTCCCAGAAAAGTAATAGAGGGGAAATCTTCCAATGGGGACCGGGGGTCAGCAAGTGCGTAATTTGCAGGGATTTCCTCTCACTTTCTGTTTGGCTATGGGGCAGGAAGTGAACAGAAATCTCCACAATGGGACACATACAAATAAATAAAAAATAATCTCAGAGAGGTTATAACCCTCCCTTGCTCTATCCAAAATAGTTGTACTTTAAGGGCCAGTTCACACCAGATGCAGTTCCGCGCAGTTCTGTTTTTACTGCACCAATGCAGTCAGTTACAGTCAGTTTCTGCGCCGGAAACTGACTGGAACTGACTGCACTGGTGTGAACTAGAGCCATTGGAATACATGGAAAACATTGTGCATGCATTTTTAGTGCAGAAAAAAAGAACACGGAACTGAACGGAACTGCGTCTGGTGTGAACTAGCACCAACATAAAAAACATCCTGCTTTTAAAACCACTTTAAATAAGTAGGAGCTTTCAGTAGACAAGAGTTGCCCTTTTTAGAATTGATGAGACAAGACAGAGGTCATTGTTGTCAATGAGTCGGCTGACTCCAACTTGTATTGCAAGACGGAGTAGGGCACAAGCATTGCACGTCACTGTAAAACAGGAGATGCTTTGGTAATGATGTAATTTTTCTCACATTGAAAGGAAAAAAAAAAGCATCTCGTGTAAAATACCCATCTTAGGTTTTAGCCTACACCCCCACACAGAAAATTCTGGATCCTAATGGTATGTTTCTATCGTGCTTTTAGCACAATGAGTGTTCAGCACAGTCGGTCATGAACCTGGCAAGATCAGTAAGCTTTGGTTTCTGATTTTTCTCACCCAAAAACGGTAGACATTTAAAAACGAAAATCATTCGTTTGTTTCTGTACGAGAAAAATTTTGGAGTTTGTCCCTTCAGAAATTTTCATTCGGAAGGTCGGAATCGGCTATCAGAAAATTGTACGATTGTTCCTCGGTCGAAAACGTTCACCCAATTTTCTTAGTGTATACGGGGCTTTACATTACACGGTATGGCGTTGCCATTAGCTACATATACAGTGCCTTGAAAAAGTATTCATCCCCCTTGAAATTTTCCACATTTTGTCATGTTACAACTAAAAACGTAAATGTATTTTATTATGATGTTATGTGATAGACCAACACAAAGTGGCACATAATTGTAAAGTGGAAGGAAAATGATACAGTATCTTACAAAAGTCAGTACACCCCTCACATTTGTGTAAATTATATCTTTTCACGTGACAACACTGAAGAAATTAAAACTTTGCTACAATGTAAAATAGTGTACAGCTTGTAGAAAAGTGTACATTTGCTGTCCCCTCAAAATAACTCACACAGCCATTAATGTCTAAACCGCTGGCAACAAAAGTGAGTACACCCTGAGTGAAAATGTCCAAATTCGGCACAAAAGTGTTAATATTTTGTGGGGCCACCATTATTTTCCAGCACTGCCTTAACCCTCTTGGGCATGGAGTTCACAGGTTGCCACTGGAGTCCTCTTCCACTCCTCCATGACGACATCACGGAGCTGGTAGATGTTAGAGACCTTGTGCTCCTCCACCTTCTGTTTGAGGATGCCCCACAGATGTTCAATAGGGTTTAGGTCTCGAGACATGCTTGGCCAGTCCATCACCTTTACCCTCAGCTTCTTTAGCAAGGCAGTGGTCGTCTTGGAGGTGTGTTTGGGGTTATGTTGCAATACTGCCCTGCGGCCCAGTCTCCAAAGGAAGGGGCTCATGCTCTGCTTCAGTATGTCACAGTACATGTTGGCATTCATGGTTCCCTCAATGAACTGTAGCTCCCCAGTGTCGGCAGCACTCATGAAGCCCCAAGACCATGACAGTCCCACCACCATGCTTGACTGTAGGCAGGACACACTTGTCTTTGTACTCCTCACCTGGTTGCCGCCACACACTCTTGACACCATCTGAACCAAATAAGTTTATCTTGGTCTCATCAGACCACTGGACATGGTTCCAGTAATCCATTTGTTGTGCATCAGCTTTAGAAGAGGCTTCCTTCTGGGACAACAGCCATGCTGACCAGTTTGATGCAGTGTGCTGCATATGGTTTGAGCACTGACAGGCTGACCCCCCCGCCCCCCCACCCTTTCAACCTCTACAGTAATGCTGGCAGCACTCATACGTCTATTTGCCAAAGACATCCTCTGGATAGAACGCTGAGCATGTGCACTCAACTTCTTTGGTCGACCATGGTGAGGCCTGTTCTGAGTGGAACCTGTCCTGTTAAACCACTGTATGGTCTTGGCCACCATGTTGCAGCTTAGTTTCAGGTTCTTGGCAATCTTCTTATAGCCTAGGGCTATCTTTCTGTAGAGCAACATTTATTTTTTTCAGATTCTCAGAGAATTCTTTGCCATGAGGTGCAATGTTGAACGTCCAGTGACCAGTATACGAGAGAGAGCGATAACACCAAATGTAACACATGCTCCCCATTCACACATGACACTGGAGAGGGAAAATGGCTAATTGGGCCAAATTTGGACATTTTCACTTAGGGGTGTACTCATTTTTGTTGCCAGCGGTTTAGACATTAATAACTGTGTGTTGTTTTTTTGAGGGGACAGCAAATTTACACTGTTATACAAGTTGTACTGCCACTACTTGACATTGTAGCAAAGTGTCATTTCTTCAGTGTTGTCACATGAAAAGATTGTCACCTCTGTGAGATACTGTAAATGGTTTTCAATTATTTTTTTTTACAAATAAATATGTGAAAAGTGTGGCGTGCATTTGTATTCACCCCCCTATACTCCGATACCCCTAACTAAAATCTAGTGGAACCAATTGCCTTCAGAAGTCCCCTAATTAGTAAATAGAGTCCACCTGTGTGCAATTTTATCTCGTCATAAATACAGCTGTTCTGTGAAGCCCTCAGAGATTTGTTAAAGAACCTTAGTGAACAAACAACATCATGAAGGTCAGGGAACACACCAGACAGGTCAGGGATAAAGTTGTGGAGAAGTTTAAAGCAGGGTTAGGTTATAAAAAAAAATATCCCAAGCTTTGAACATCTCACAGAGCATTGTTCAATCCATCATCCGAAAATGGAAAAAGTATGACACAACTGCAAACCTACCAAGACATGACCTTCCACCTAAACTGACAGGCCCAGCAAGGAGAGCATTAATCATAGAAGCAGCCAAGAGGCCCATGGTAACTCTGGAGGAGCTGTAGAGATCCACAGCTCAGGTAGGAGAATCTGTCCACAGGAGTGGCAAGAAGAAAGCCATTGTTCAAAGCAAGCCATAAGCAGTCCCATTTGCAAGTTTGCGAGAAGCCATGTGGAGGACACCGCAAACATGTGGAAGAAGGTACTCTGGTCAGAGGAGAGCAAAATTGAACTTTTTGGGCAAAAAGCAAAGCACTATGTGGCGGATTTTTTTTTTAAAATCAAAAATAAAAGTTTGAGCATAATAGTCAAAACGGAGTTTACATGCATAAAACAGGGTGCAACAGGCACCACACAAAGGAGTAAAACGTCTGACATGTCTTATCTGCAGTTGGGATAGTCCCAGTCAGTGCTATTTTTGCTTACAGCCATATAAATACAGGTACATAACAGGCGAGGATATTAATTGTGCTTGGGGGCTCACCACTCCAACATGACGGAAAACAGAGCCGACAACTTACACCATGATAGGTACATCGTACCGTCTGAGAAAGGTTGAGTTGAGTGGCATCTTAATAAAAGCGCGGTCTTACACCGAAGGGTCCCGCAGGTTGGAAGATCAAGGGTGAAAAGCATTGTCAAGGCCTAGTGCAGGGGGGGAGCTCCACCTATTCCACACAGGTGGAGGAATCATCAACCCATCTGTCCCAGATTCTATTAAACTTGTCTGGGCATCCCCGTTGCAAGTATAAAACTTTTTTGTATGGGAGGGTAATGCTCACTGCCCTTTTCCATTGCTGGATAGTAGGGGGGGGATGGCTCTAAGCCAGAGTTGGGCTATCTGCATCCTAGCCATGAAGAGGGTTTCCTGCAGAAAGGTGATTAAGTATTTCTCCTCCTCCGGAATGGGGAGGAGGCCAAGCAGGCATTGGCATGGGCAGAGTGACGGGGGGGAGCCCATGCAATCATGCAGGAATTTGATGACTTGTGACCAGTATTGCTGGAGGGGCGGGCAGGACCAAATCGGGTGATAAAAAGTGCTTTCAGAATCGCCACATCTAGGACAGGCTGAGCTGATGCCCGATTTGTATTTGGAGAGACGGGAAGGGGTGATATATGATCTGTGAACGATATAGAGATGCGTGAGCCTATCTGATAATTTAGGGGATACTTTTTTACAGGACTCCAGTACTTCACCCCACTCCTCATCCTCCAGTCCCCCCACATCCGCCTCCCAGTGAGCCTTCAGCTGGTAGGCGTGGGCCGTGGCCGAGGGTAACAGGAGGTCATTGTAGAGGAAGGAGATGAGTTTCTTGGGGTCCCTACCCAGTACCATCTCTGCCAGGGCCAGCGTCTTCAGCCTGGGGATAGAGGCGCTGAATTGGGAATGAAGGGCATGCCGAACCTGGAGGTATCGGAAGAGCATATGGTTGGGAAGGGCAAACTCGTCCTTAAGAGCCTGGAAAGATCTTACCATGCCATCCGAAACAACCTGGGAGAGGTAAATAATTCTATGGGCTACCCAGATATTGTGGTCGGGGATAGTCATCAGTTCAGGCAGCTGGGGGTTGTCCCAGAGTGGTGTGTGAGCATGGAGGGAGGGGGCTTCAATAGTGGCCAGTGCCAGTTGCCATATTTTGCAATGGTGTGTCAACATATGCTGTCTGTCGCCAAGATGGGGGAGACCCCGGTGTTTGCAGAAGAGTATCTGGAAGGGATGGGCCACCACGTTGGCGACGGACGTACATACCATGGTGGAATATCGAAGCCTATCATGGTGGTTGAAATAGTAGAAATGGGATAGCTGGGAGGCTATATAGTATAGTGCAAGGTCAGGGAGGGCTGTGCCGCCCAGGTGGACAGGACATTTCAGGGACCGCCACGATGGTTTATGTCTGGAGGAGCTACACAAAACATGTTGAGTATAGACTCCATAGATTTAAAAACGCGGGCCGGAATGTAGAGGGGTGCATGCCAGAATAGATAGAGTAACTTGGGAAGAAGGCTCATCTTGACTAAGTTAATGCGGCCCATAACCCCGAGGGGGAGCCTGGCCCACACTTGGGTTTTGCTTTTGAGAAGATCAGAGGGGATCCAGATTGAGGTGCATATAATCCTTAAGAGATCGTGAGCACTGCACGCCGAGGTACTTGAGCTTGCTTGTCCTCACCAGAGGGAGAGCTGCCTGAGCGGACGTGGGGGCCGTGACATCTATAGGAAGAATCTGGGATTTGGACCAGTTGATCTGTAGCCCCGAGAAAGTGCCGAACTGTTGAATTAAGTGAAGGGCCACTGTCAGTGAGGGACCGGCGTCTTCCAAATACAGAAGCATATCGTCTGCATATAGACTGAGGACTTCTGTCACTTGTCCCATACGGAGACCCTTGATGTCAGGGTGCGTCCTGATGGCTATGGCCAGGGGTTCAACAGCCAGTGCATACAGCATGGGGGATATGGGACATCCCTGTCGGGTACCCCGGGACAAAGAAAAGGGGTCTGATGTTTTGCCATTAACCTGGATCCGGGCCGTGGGAGACTGGTAGAGGAGCTGGAGCCACTTGAGAAATCTGGGGCCGAAGCTGAATCTGCAAAGGCATTCCCACAAGTAGCTCTATTCCATGTGTAGCGGAAAATTAACACTGCACATCACCGTGAACACACCATCCCCACTGTGCGAAATGGTGGTGGCAGTATCATGTTGTGGAGATGCCTTTCTTGGCCAGGGACAGGGAAGCTGATCAGAGTTGATGGGAAGTTGGATGGAGCCAAATACAGGGCAATCTTAGAAAACCGGTTAGAGTCTGCAAAAGACTTGAGACTGGGGCGGGAGGTTCACCTTCCAGCAGGACAATTACCCTAAACATACAGCCAGAGCTACAATGGAATGGCTTAGATCAAAGCATATTCATGTGTTAGAATGGCCCAGTCAAAGTCCAGACCTAAATCCAATTGAGAATCTGTGGCAAGACTTGAAAATTGCTGGTCACAGACGCTCTCCTTCCAATCTGACATTTTTGCCTATTCTTCTTTGCAAAATAGTTCTCTAGATGTGCAAAGCTGGTAGAGACATCCCCAAAAAGACTTGCAGCTGTAATTGCAGCGAATGGTGGTTGTACAAAGTATTGACTCAGGAGGGCCGAATACAAATGCGCGCTACACTTTTCAGATATTTGTTTAAAAAATAAAAAAAATTTAAAAAACATTTAGCATTTTCCTTCCACAATTATGTGCCATTTTGTGTTGGTCTATCACATAAAATACATTTGATTTTGGTTGAAACATGACAAAATGTGGTACATTTCTAGGGGTACGAATACTTTTTCAAGGCACTGTATCTGTTCTTCAGAAATCATGCAATCACCCTGACTAAAATTTTCCTAAATCAAGAACAGAATGCATGTAAATTTACCTCTGTTAAACGAGGTATATGGAGGCCTTTTGAATGATCTGCACCAGACTTTCTTGATTTTCCAGGCCAAGCTCTTTTCCTGTGGCTCTCTGCTAATCCCGACCAAGCAAAGACATCATGGTATGCCAGATCCAGATCAGCCGGGTCCACAGCAAACTGACAGATCAACTTTAACAAACATGCTAAGCAGTCCAGCTGCCACTGTGGAGGCAAAAAGGATTATTTGATTAGACTAAACAGGCTGTTTTTTTTTTACTTTATCGACATATAAGCTTTTTTCATTCATTTTAACAGCTCTCAATTTTGAAATTATACGATGCTCTTACATTAAAACCAGAGCGGTTTTAAAGTACAACTAAACCCAAGAACCAAAAGGCAGAATATATTGCAGATTACCAGTCCTTAAAAGCTGCGGCTACATTCATTTCCTAAAGTGGCATTAAAACAATTCCATTATTATCCCACATCTGGAAATACTAGCCTCACATGGCTAAGGCACAGTATTTCTTTGTGGAGACTTTAACTTGACTACACATCCCAAGATGAAGAAATACTCTGGATCACTACCTTAGCTAACCCTGCCTTTATAATGCTACAATAATTTGTTCACTCAGGCTGGCCTGGTGGATGTTTGGAGGGAGCAACCTCTATACTTGTATCAATCACATATGGATCCCACACAGTTTAATACCAGAGCTATCCCTTCAGTACCCTGGGCAGATTATGACTAGAGGTTGACTGATATGAGTTTTTCTCTGGCCGATGCCGATGTTTAGAAATCGGGGCGGCCAATATATGTTGCCGATTTTTGCGGCCGATATTTTAGGCCGATTTTTTTCCCCCATCATCTCAGAAAATCTAGGGTGGAGAGGAGGGTTGGAGGTTATAGTTTAGGGTGGAAAGGTGGGGTGCAGCCCATCGGTGTCCATTAGTGCCCACCAGTGCAGCCCATCTGTGCCACCTCATAATTGTTAAAAAATAAAAAAAATACAATCTTAATCATTTTAAAAGAGGGGGGTATAGAGTGGTGGCTGTGGAGGAGGGGGGTACAGAGAGGTGGCTGTGGAGGAGGGGGGTGTACAGTCTGTACCCCCCTCTTTCACAGCCACCTCTCTGTACTCCCCTCCTCCACAGCCACCTCTCTGTACCGGGCGTGGGTGGGGATGCGTTGTGGAGACTGGATGGATGATCGTGCTGGGTGTGGGTGGGGATGCGTCGTGGAGAGGGGTGGATGGTGCTGGCTATGCGTCGTGGAGAGGGGGTGGATGGTGCTGGCGATGCGTCGTGGAGAGGGGTGGATGGTGCTGGCGATGCGTCGTGGAGAGGGGTGGATGGTGCTGGCGATGCGTCGTGGAGAGGGGTGGATGGTGCTGGCGATGCGTCGTGGAGAGGGGTGGATGGTGCTGGCGATGCGTCGTGGAGAGGGGTGGATGGTGCTGGCGATGCGTCGTGGAGAGGGGTGGATGGTGCTGGCGATGCGTCGTGGAGAGGGGTGGATGGTGCTGGCGATGCGTCGTGGAGAGGGGTGGATGGTGCTGGCGATGCGTCGTGGAGAGGGGTGGATGGTGCTGGCGATGCGTCGTGGAGAGGGGTGGATGGTGCTGGCGATGCGTCGTGGAGAGGGGTGGATGGTGCTGGCGATGCGTCGTGGAGAGGGGTGGATGGTGCTGGCGATGCGTCGTGGAGAGGGGTGGATGGTGCTGGCGATGCGTCGTGGAGAGGGGTGGATGGTGCTGGCGATGCGTCGTGGAGAGGGGTGGATGGTGCTGGGTGGGGATAAAGATGACTGTGTGGGGATGAGAGTTACATTGTGAAGAGGATCTCCCCAATGTAACAATCATATCCACCCAGTCATCCTCATCAATTTTCTCAATGCCAGCTTGTCAGCCCCAGCCAGGTTTGCCTTTAAAAAGGAGATAAATTTTAGCCTGCACGGGGGCACAGTAACGCACTAAATTTTTGTGACTTACCCTCCATCCATGCTGGTATCAATCTGCATGCACCTGATAGGACTAGGTGCATGCAGATAGACGCTGATCAGCCAATCACATAACAAGAAAAATAAAAGCAGCCAGCAAGCTCCACCTCAGCAGGGAAGGAAGAGCTAGGTAGTGCTGGCCACGATCACCTGCTGGGGGGGAGTTACTAGTCGGCTTGTTACATGCTAATGAATGATGTATTATCGTTCCTCTGCTACAGCCTGCCGGGGGAGGGGGGCGGGGCGGTGCCAGTGAAACTTTCCCTTTTTATAGTGTCCGGCAGCGTGCGGGTTAAGGATTAATTTCACATGTAGCGGGACCTGGGCCCTGGTCAGTACTGCTGGCGGCCCTGCGGGCCGGGTATAGCTGCGAATCGGCCTGGTTTACACAAAAATCGGCCGATGGCGATTTCTTTAAAAACGGCCAAATATCGGCCTATATATCGGCCGACCTCGAATTATGACCCAGTCTTACTTCACCGACGTTGCCTCTTCTAAAGATCCAAACCTTCCTTCTGGACCTTGAACAACTCCTTCATAATTTCCCACATGGAAGTTTTGGATAAGCTTCGGACGGTTATGGTGGAATATTTTCAACTGAAGACAGGCGAGGCCATGTGATACAGATTGCTCAAAATCAGAAGGCCAACTTCACTTCCCGCATGCGTCTTCATCTTGACCAACTTAAAAATAGGCTCAACTTATGTCTTTCAGACAGAGAGGCAGTTACACCAAGCGGAAAAAAAATGCTTTATACATAGTAACAAGCCTGGCACCATGTAAGCTAAATATTTGCGATACAGCACACCACATCCAAATTCCACAGCCTTTAGAAATCGGGCATCACATACTTACCAGTAACCCAATCAACGCCCTAGCAGAATTCAAACACCACCTCTCCAGGCTTTGTTCATTCCCTTGCCCCTTCCCCACAGAAGTGGAAGAGTCCATCTGAAATATCTGACAACCCACTATCTCAAAACAAAACCCTCTCTCTGAATGCGGATATTACGGTGAAGGAACTCCTGTTGCCAATAAAAATTCTCAAATCTGGCAAAAGTTTAGGCACTGATGGCTATACAGTCCGATTCTACAAGAAATTCTTATACCACACTTTACAGCTTTAATCTCAAGAAAGGCGACGCCTACGGGTCCGGACTCTTTCCAAGCCAACATTGTCATGATTTCCAGGGGTTGAAGTAAAGAAAATTACTCAATTCGCACATCAATACAGTTATGGAATCCCTCCATCAGCGCTAATGTGTTCTGCAGGCGGGGAGCTTTCTCCACCGACAGAATACAATGATCACTACTGGCAGCTATACTGCAACTGGCCTGCCCACAGATGGATTTAAATTTGTCCGGTTCCTGCAGAACACGCCAAATTTCAAATCAGCTTATGGATGTCTTTAGTCTAAACCAGGGGTCTCAAACTGGCGGCCCTCCAGCTGTTGCAAAACTACAAGTCCCATGAGGCATTGCAAGGCTGACAGTTACAAGCATGACTCCCACAGGCAGAGGCATGATGGGACTTGTAGTTTCGTAACAGCTGGAGGGCCACCAGTTTGAGACCCCTGGTCTAAACATACATCAATTTCGCTCCTGAATACAGATGTAAAGATCTTGGTGAAGGTTCTGGCCGCTAGAATAAAAGTCTTTCTGGGTCATCTTATCCACAAAGACGGGGCAGGCTCTGTGCAAATGACAGTAAAGGTCCGCCAGGCAATACAGCTCATCCATCTTGCCAGAATCTGGACAGTTAGTCTATATTGCTTTCATTTGACAAGCTCAAAGCGTTGATCCCCTTTCTAAGGAAAATATAATCTCTCTGAAAATGGGTTTTAGAAGGGGAATTCATATCCTAGGTCAAGGCCCTTTATGCCCTGTTGGCGACAACAGTAAAATATGCAGACTTCAAATCCAATTGGCCGGCTGCTCCTATTCATCCTAGCCTTAGAAAATCTTGCACCAAACATGTAGATAGTGGCGTATGCAGAGGTGCGTTTATAAAAATGCAGGGTCTATCATATAGTCCTTTTAAGTTGAAGTCTCTTTGTATTAGGTAGAAGATGCACAGTCAATGTACTCAAGGTCAGCCTTAGTTGGGAGTAGAAGCGGTCTCCAAACATGCAAAAAATAAAGAAGATACAAGCGCCTCCAAGTGTAGACTATTAAGCATTTAATAGAGTAAAGGAATAAAACTCACATGAAGGACATCAGTAATGGGAATGTATAGTAATCCAGTGGAAGGGAACTCCACTGGTCCGCACTGAGAGCCGTTCCATGCCACTCATGGCCGACCAGGAACATGCCACGGCTCTCAGTGTGGACCACTGGACTTCCCTTCCACCAGATTACTATACATGCCCATTACTAATGTCCCCCATGTAAGTTGTATTCCTTTACTCTATTATTAAGTGCTTAACCATCTACAATCAGAGGCGCCTGCGTCTTCTTTCTTTTTAGAAAATCTTGAAGCTGCCATTCGGGCAGATCCAGACATCTGGGACCTGGAGTTTGTGGGCGATCAACAAAAAATTATGGATTGATGAAAATAAAGCCAGGAAAAAAGAAAAGAAAACTAATGTAGACACCACATCTAATGACTGGTAATAAATATTTGTTCTCAGATTCAAAGACAAATTAAAAAAGCAGTATGGGTTTATAAATTTTTTGGCCATTCATACTCACCTAGGTGGATGCATCAGTCTGATGCTGCAGCTGTCCCCCGGCACCTCTGCACTGAGAACCGAGCTTTTGAACACCGCCGATGGCTCAGTTCTCACAGATCCCAAAGCGGAGAGCAGCTGACTGTCACAATCAGCAGCTTTCCTCTCTGCTCGACACTTACTGGAACAGATCCCAAAGCGGAGAGCAGCTGACTGTCAATCAGCAGCTTTCCTCTCTGCTCGACACTTACTGGAGCGCTGAGCTGTGGAGCGGCGGGGAGCAGCTGCCTCAGTCTCTCGGCGGCTCACAGAGGGGCATCAGTCCAGGCACCTGGCGGAATCAGACATTGTCGTGATGGCGCGGTGTCTGGATTGATTCCGGTGTTGTCAGCAGAGAGCAGACTTCATACTAGTCTCTGCTGAAAACAGGTCACAGGAGTGCAAAACGAATTTCACTCCTGTGACCCATAGGAGAAGCCCAGTCAAAACAAGCTCAGGTTGGACTTCAAGATTCAGAGAGACTGAGCTTGTTTGCATTGCAGAGATTTCAAATTACATCACTATGTAATGCATATGTAATGGAAATACCGAAAAGAACATCAACTCACCACAGTCCAAGATTCATGCTCTTTGGGCTCCAAAATTCCAGAGTTAAAGATTTCAATCAGTTGCTGAAGACCGCCAGAAGCTACAAACTAAAAATACATCCCATATCAACTGATCAGACCAACATGTCAAGGATAAAGAGACTCTACTATGTAGGTGATTTCTCTACTGTAATACTGAGCAACACAGTATTGATCCGGTTTTTCTAGGACTTATGGATTCATGTCAAGCATAACAGACAAATGGCATTTACTACATGGACTGAAGTGACTGCAAAAAGTTGTAAACAATTCACAGATATCAAAAAGGAAACTGTTAATATAATTTATTGTGGCATTCTAGTAACAACTTAGACAAAAGTAAAACTGTAGAGCAACTACTGGGTGCCATGGTAAATGCAATATAGGGAAAAGCAGCTTTTATTTTTGTATGTCCAGCTTAGAAGATGCAGGACTTACACCCCACCCCCACCAGTCACTGTGTGTTTATCCCAAAGAATAGAAATAAAATAATACCTTGCAGCTCCATGTGTTTTTACTGTTTTCAATCTGATCTTCACTGGAATCATCAGAATCTGGATACAAATCACTGTAACTACCCTGTAAGAAGATTTTTATTAACATGTATTTTACATTTTAGCTGAAGCAATCAATCATTGATCTTTATTTTTATATATGTTTGCAGAACTTCCCAACTTAAAGTGATGTTAAAATTTGTTTTTGTTTTTCTTAAACAAACATGTTATACTTGCTTGTTCTGTGCAGTGGTTTTGCACAGAGCAGCCCTGATCCTCCTCTTCTTCCACCCTTCTGCCGAGTGCCCCCAGAGCAAACTGTTTACTGTGGGGGAGCCAAGCAAGCTGGCTTCCGAGCTGCTGCCCTGCGTGTCCATTCAGACACGGACCTGCGGCTTGCGATCCCCCCCTTTCTTTTCAACTGGCTCACTGGTTGTGATCGATAGCTCCCGCTGCTGTCTCAGCCAATACAGGAGCGTCCCCGGAGAGCCGAGACTCTCATTCACATCGCTGGACGGCAATGGGGCTCAGGTGAGTATTGGGGGGGGGAGGGGAATGCTGCTGCACACAGGTGTTTTTTTTACCTTTATGCATATAAACGCATGAAGGTAAAAATAGGATTTTTGTACTCACCGTAAAATCCATATCTCTGACGTCCATGGACTGACACAGCTGGATACTGTAAACGTGTGGGTATATGTCCCTGCTTGCAGGAGAAGACCTACGCAGAATGTTAGAGGTTAAAACATTCTAGAACAAACCAGAGCTGAACAGCCCCGCCCAGGGGGGCGGTCCCTCTGGACATTACCCTCCCACCTGCAGCTAGCAGACCTCAGTTCGTAACAAAGCAGTACAAACCTTAAAAGGAAGGGTGGGTGCTGTGTCAGTCCATGGACGCCAGAGAAATGGATTTTACGGTGAGTACAAAAATCCTATTTTCTCTCATCGTCCATGGACTGACACAGCTGGATACTGTAAACGTGTGGGACGTCCCAAAGCAGTATCAGAAGGGTGGGAGCAGTAGTAAAGGAACAACCAAAACTTCACTCCAAACAAGCAGAGCTCCTGAACGGAGGAGTTGCAACATTAAACAGCGGCCTGCAATGCTTTGCGGCCGAAGGGAGCATCCGAAAATACAGCAACATCAACCATATAAAATCTTGAACAGATATGAACGAACGACCAGGTCGTCGCCTTGCACACTTGTGCAACCGCCGCTTGATGTCGGAAGGCCCAGGAAGCACCAATTGCCTTGGTGGAATGCGCCGCAACCGGAAAGGGAGGCGCCCGCCCGCCCTTTAAGGGCATATGCCTGTATGACGGTCTGCCTGATCCACCTAGAGACGGTGGCAGATGACACCGCTCGGCCCTGTTTTGGACCAGACACAGATTTCCGAATGGAAACAGTAGCAGACAGGTACACTCGTAAGGCTTGTACCCATCTTAATGTATGAAGCGCAAACTCTCAGGGATGTGATGGGTGAGGACACAAGGACGGAAGAACAATGTCCTTCTTAAGGTGAAGGGCCGAGACCATCCTTAGAAAAGAAGGACGGTCGTGGGCACAACACCGCCATATCCTTATGGAGGACCAAGTAAGGCGACTTGCCGGACAAGGCCGCCAACTCAGACACCCGTCTAACCGAAGCAATGGCCACTAAGAAGGCCAACTTCCGGGACAAGGTCAAGAGAGGAATCTCTCGAATATTCTCAAAGGGATGTTCTTGGAGAACCAAGATGCATCACATTCAGATCCCAAGTAGGGAGAGGAGGCTTGACAGGGGGGGGGGGTCACACGGCGAACCCCCTGCACAAAAGGTGCTAATCAAGGAATGGCCCTGTAGCGGTCGTTGAAAAAGACAGCCCGGGCCGAAATCCGACCCACAAAAAAAAGAAAAAAGAAGGTATGCAAGGCCAGCTTTTGGGTCACACCACGCTGTAAGAACAGCAAAATCCTGGGAATGGAATACATCCGAGGACGCCACTCAAGTTCCTCGCACATAGCGATGTAAGCCTTCTAGGTACGGTGAGATATCTTTCTGGAGGAAGATTCCCGTGTCAACAACATAGAAGAGTCGACCGAATACGAGAGAACTCAGTCCTTCAGCACCTGGCTTTAAACAGCCATGCCATTAAAGCCAAGGACTGTAAAGCAGGATGAAGTATGGGATCATGAGACAGAAGGTCCACCCCAATAGGCAGTCGCCAGGAACGTCTGCGACTAGCTGAAGTAGATCGGCGTACCAATGTCGCAGTTCCGGAGCACTGGAATGGCCTCAGCCCCTACTCTGCGAAGCCGGCGAGGCAACAGTAGCGGAGGGTAAGCATATATCAGGCGATACTGCCCCCATGGGCGTCTGACGCGTCCGCCCAGGGGTCCCTGGACCTGACTACGATCTTGCCACCTTGCGAGTGAGTCGAGAGGCCATAAGGTCCACTTCCGGTGCCCCACCTCCGGTAAAGGAGGTGGAAACACCTCCGGATGCAAGGACCCTTCCCCTGCAATGCACACGGCCGCCAGGACCGTCTTGCAGCGAAATGTATGAAAATCCCAAAGAGACTAGTACCTCAGCCTCCACAGGTGGCGCAAACCCACCCAGGGCACAGAGACCCTAAAGGCTAAAGCAGTTGCAGTGCACCTACTAGACGACTGATGGATGAAGCAGAGGCTTTTGCCCAGTCATTGAGCTACAAAAAACGCCAGAGACGCAGCCACTAACGGGCGTATCGCTAACCTCAGCCTGGCGAACACAGTCCAAGCCAGCGCTTCTAATCACCACTGAAAGCAGGTGGAAAGTGATACCCCCTGAAACCAGGGATCCTTGTTATAATGCTCCATCCAGCAGCTACCCATGGATAAGTGCTGATTGTACAAACACATCGTTTATACTATGTATTGCGTCAAACGCACAAATAGAGTGTGGGAGGAAACCCACCCAGCCACAAAGAGCATAATAACACCAAATATGGCGTATGTAGTTTAGTATGTGTGGATAAACCTATTAAACACGTATATACTGTGCCAGCGACGAAGGCGCGCACATCATCGGGGCTTGGACGTAAACCAGCCACGCAGATTGCGTACACAACCATGTAGGTATGTTAGCCTGCGAATAAACAAATTGCACATGTTTATACTGTGCATAGCGCTGAGAATGCGCACACCATTGGAACGCAGAGGAGAAACCTGAGCACCCGGATGAAACCCATGCAGACTGCATACGCATACCGTGTAGGTATTATAGTATGTGTGCTAAACATTTTGCACAAGCCCATGTGTGCATAGCACCGAAGGCGCGCACACTGTTGGCGTGTGGGAGGAACCGAAGTACCCCACGCATACTCAGAGAATGCAATACCTACAACTACTGTGAATGTATAAACATAATGTGTATGTTTACACCGTGTATTGCACCAAAGACATGCATGTCATGTAGCGTACAGACATACCAGGTAGGTATGTTAGTATGTGGATATCCAATCGCACAAATTTAGACTGTGCTTAGCACCGAAGCGCCCATACCAATGGAGTGTGGGAGGGAACCAGAGTACCCGGAGGAAAACCACACAGACTGCCTACACATACCGTGTAGGTATTATAGCATGCGTGATAAACATTGAACATGTTTAACTGTGCAGAAGGCCAAAGGCGCACATACTGTCAGCACGTGGGAGGAGACCGGAACACCCGGAAGAACTCCACGCAGACAGCACACAGATACCGTGTAGGAATGATAGCATGTGAATCAACATATTGCACATGTTTATGCTGTGCATTTCCATTGGAGCGTGGGGGGGAAACCGGAGTACCCGGAGGAACCCCACGCCAACAGTATACCCATACTGTAAACATATATAGTATGTGCAATAAACATATTGAACATGTCTATACTGTGCGGAGAGCCGAAGCGCACATACCATGAGAGCGAAGGACCGGAGCCCCCACCGACCCAGAGAGTATAATACATACATATACTGTGAATGTATCTGGAGTCGTGCATAAACATATTTTGTACGTTTATATCATGCATGGCACTGAAACACAGCATTGGAACGTGGGGGAACACTCACGCAGACACAGAGACCAATAACACATACATACACTGTGAATGTATGCAGTGTAGAGGTATAGGATGAGTTTAAATTATGGCACAGAGGCGCATAATCTTCTATGTATCATTCCAACCTGCTTGACTGTGCTGCCGAAGCAGGATGCAGGTAACAGAGCTCAAGCGTTCCCCAGGAAATGGCGGGAAATGTTGCCTCAGGATATCACACAGAAGGCTCACAGGGACTAGAGACATAAATGAATAAAGTCCTCCCCCCACCATGTATTATCCATGCTGCTCTGAGGCAGCGCGTGTGGAAAACAGTGAGGAAGCTGTGTAAAAGAAAGGCTTGTCACAGCAAATCCAGCTTGAGAGTGTTCCTCACATCATCAATGAGATCACTTACAAGCGCCCTGTCATTCACTGACACAGAACTTGAGTCTTCCTCACAAGGGAATGTCCTGTTCATAATTAAATATTCAGAGCTAGGGTCCTGAGCCCAGTAGCTAGGCCCATATCTGACTCAGAGCACTCCTTCACTAAAGATTTTTGTGGGGGGAGGGGGCTTATAGCTCCTTTTGCTCACACACCGCTTCCATTCTGACAAGGAATGATTCCAGGACTGCTGACAACTGGTCCATAAGGACCGCAAGTGCAGGAAACATATGAACATGTTTAACTGTGCAGCACTGCCAGTTGCCCCAGGCAAGTGTGGAGAGCGGGTGTATCAGACTCCATAACGCCACCCTCTGAGACCTTATACACTATACAGTGAATATACAGTCCACCCACTGGCTACGCTGAGGCTGAGGAGGGGATACCCGGAGGACCCACCAACCCTTAAGGATCGCTCAGTCTGTGAGGAGATTGTGAGGAGATTCGCACTGCCGCTAGAATCGAAAATAAATAAATGCGCGGCGGCCACAAGAAAATGGGCGCCGGCCGCAGCTACAACTGCGCCATTGAACGCCAAGATGGCCGCCGGGCGCGAAATTCAAAGGTCCCGCTATTGCGCGTGCTAACGGCGCACGCAATAATCACCTCACACACCAGAAGAAACTGCAGACATGAGCGCCCAGCCAGGCCAGAGTGACCCCCAAGCACCAGTACAGGGTGCAGAGAGCAGCATAACAGGGGGGAGACAGGGAGAACCCCCCACACACAGAAACACAGCCAGTATGTACTCACCTTGCAGCAGGAGAGACTACTTACCCGTCCCTAGAGGGACCCACTGGCTTGTTTCAGACAGACCTATCACAGAGTCGTACTGCGTAGCTGTCGGGCCCAGGCCACCGCAAAAGATACAGTAGGTACTGTTCAATCTTGAGAGGACCGCGGGAGCATGAAAGCATCCCGGCCACCCCTGGAGACATGGGGTATGTCGTGAACTGAGTCTCACGCACACAAGGCGAGGATCAGCACACGCTCGATGGTCGGACAGGGAAGACTACGAGGATACCAGTGTACCCAACCTGTTGCCCAGCCGACAGTTGATTGAAGGTCTCAAAAATAAAATACAATTCCCAAAGGAATAAAATATAAAAGTAAAATCTTCCAGGAGACTGGCTCCTGAGAGAGCCACGTCTTCTCCTTCTGCTAGGCAGAAAAAAACTGAGGTCTGCTAGCTGCAGGTGGGAGGGTAATGTCCAGAGGGACCGCCCCCCTGGGCGGGGCTGTTCAGCTCTGGTTTGTTTTAGAATGTTTTAACATCTAACATTCTGCCTAGGTCTTCTCCTGCAAGCAGGGACATATACCCACACGTTTACAGTATCCAGCTGTGTCAGTCCATGGACGATGAGAGAAAAACCTTAAGCCTTTTTAGCTTTTGTTTACACTTGTGCGTTACAGACACCGTATGCGATTTGCACAGGAATGTCTGTGCGGTGCAATTTGAGAAAAATAGGATTTTTATAACAGCTTACCTGTAAAATCCTTTTCTTAGGAGTACATCACGGGACACAGAGCGACATAGTCATTACTAATGGGTTATATAGATACCGTCAGGTGCTGGCACTGGCAACTTCCAAAACCGGAAGTACCCTCCCCTATATAAGCCCCTCCCATCCGGGAGCACCTCAGTTTTGTAGCAAAGCAATAAGTGTCCCCAAAGAGGGGCGGGAGCTCTGTGTCCCGTGATGTACTCCTAAGAAAAGGATTTTACAGGTAAGCTGTTATAAAAATCCTATTTTCTTTCTCGTACATCACGGGACACAGAGCGACATAGTCATTACTAATGGGATGTCCTAAAGCAATGCCAAATGAGGGGGGGGATACACCATATATAAGCTGAGCGCTATCAGACATGAGGATCTTTTGCGGCCTGCAACACACTGCGCCCAAAGGCGACATCCTCCTGACTTCTAACGTCCACCTGGTAGAACCTAGTAAACGTGTGTACTGAAGACCATGTTGCGGCCTTACAGATTTGAGCCAGGGAGGCCTGGTGATGCACTGCCCATGAAGTTCCAACTGCTCTCGTGGAGTGCGCTCTAACTTTGAACGGAGGCGGTCTCCTTCTCAAGCCATAGGCTTGTATTATGACCTGTCGAATCCACTTGGCTAAAGTAGATTTTGACGCTGCCTGACCCTTTCTGGGGCCTTCCGGCAGAATAAACAAAGTATCCGTTCTGCGAATCTGAGCAGTGGCTTTTAGATAAGCTTTAACTGCTCTTACTACATCCAAAGAATGCAATAACTTTTCCTCTACCGAAGTAGGTTTGGGGAAAAAAGAAGGAAGAACCACATCTTGGTTCAAATGAAAACCTCAATACCACCTTAGGAAGAAAGGCTGGATGAGGGCGTAACACTACTCTATCCTTATGGATAACCAGATATGGCTCCTTACAGGACATAGCTGCTAATTCCGACACTCTTTTAGCCGAACAAACGGCTACTAGAAAAATCAATTTCCTGGTGAGAAGCACCAAAGAAATATGCTGTAATGGTTCAAATGGTTGTTTCTGTAGAACCGACAGAACCAAGTTTAGATCCCATGGACATATGGGAATATTAACCGGAGGACTAATACGCATCACTCCTTGTATAAAGGCTTTGACTAGTGAATGCGAAGCCAAGGGCCTTTGAAAAAATATTGACAAGGCCGAAATCTGACCCTTGATAGTACTCAAGGCAAGCTTCCTATCTACAGCCCATTGTAGGAAGTCCAGAATCCTACCTATTACGTATTTACGTGGATGCCATTTCTTGGCCTCACACCAGGCGATGTACGCCTTCCAGATTCTATAGTAGATCTGCCTGGATACCGGCTTCCTGGCATTGATCATGGTAGATACCACAGAATTAGAGAGCCCTCTCTTTTTTAGAATGTGGGCTTCAATAGCCAGGCCATCAAACCTAGGGCTGGTAAGGAAGGGTGGTATATCGGTCCTTGCGAAAGCAGGTCCGGACGATGTGGGAGAGTCCAAGGACTCCCCACTGACATTTTACAATCTCCACGTACCACGCTCTTCGGGGCCACGCTGGAGCCACCAGAATCACTGGTTTCTTTTCTACCCTGATTCTGCGGAGTAATCGAGGTAACCATTGTGGCGGTGTGAATGCATATATCAGCTTGAACTGATCCCAACGGAACACTAGGGCATCCGAGCCGCAAGCTAGGGGATCCCTTGTCCGAGAGACAAACCTGTCCACCCTTGCGTTGAATCTGGATGCTAGAAGATCTACATCCGATGTTCCCCACCGCTGACATATTGTCCAGAAAACCTCGGGGTGAAGGGACCCTTCCTCTGGGCATAATTGCTGGCGACTTAGAAAGTCCGCCTTCCAATTCTCCACTCCTGGAATGAATACCGCAGATATGGCTGGGAAATATCTTTCTGCCCATTTCAGGATGTAATTTACTTCCCTCTGGGCTGCACGACTCCTGGTGCCCCCCTGATGATTGATATATGCCACTGCTGTGGCATTGTCTGATTGAATTCTGACAGGGGACCCTTGGAGTTTGGATGTCCATGCTACTAGGGCATACCGGGCTGCTCGTATCTCTAAGAGATTGATGGGCAGGGCCTTTTCTGCATCCGACCATCTGCCCTGGAGAGACTATTGCTCCAGTACTGCTCCCCAGCCTATAAGGCTGGCATCTGTAGTGACCACCTTCCAAGAAATCGGACTGAAGTATTTCCTTTTTTCCAGATTCTGGGGAACCAACCACCAACGGAGGCTCTTGCGAACGGAAGGGGACAAGGACATTGTAAGTCTAGGGCCTGAACTTTTTTGTTCCAGGCCGACAGTATGGCCCCTTGCAAATTCCTTGAATGGAATTGACCGTAGGGTACTGCTTCGAATGATGCCACCATTTTTCCCAGCAGCCTCATGCACAGGCATATGGACGGCTGTCTTTTTTGTACCCACTAAGTGGATCAAATCTTTCAAAGACAACACCTTTCCTCGAGGCAAGAATATTTTTCTCTGGCCTGAATCCAACCTTAGCCCCAAGTATTCCAGACTTTTGACTGGTTTTTAGGGCTGACTTGTCTCGGTTGATAATCCAACCGTGAGATTCCAGATACTTGATTGTCTTGTGAACGACCACGTCTAGTTTTTTCACTGAGTGGTCTATCAGCAACAAGTCATCTAGATATGCCATTATCATTACACCTTGTGTTCTTAGATTGGCCAATAAAGGGCCAGAATTTTTGTAAACACTCGTGGTGCTGTGGCCAAACCGAAGGGTAAGGCTCTGAACTGAAAATGGCGCCCTTCTACTGCAAAGCGTAGAAATTTTTGGTGGACTGAAAAGATGGGAATGTGCAAATAAGCATCTTTGATGTCGATCGCGGCTAACCAATCCTCCCCCTTGTAGGGCAGTGGCCACCGATCGGATCGACTCCATCGGAAAGTCCTGATATACAGGAATTTGTATAGCCCTTTTTAGAATTAATATGGGCCTCCCGTCCGCGTTTGCTTCGGGACTGTAAAGAGGTTTGAGTAAAACCTGAACCCTCATTCTTCCAGGGGAACCTCCATAATTACTCCTTGGAGCAATAGTTGTTCTAGTGCCAACAGGAGGGACTCTCTCTTCCGGGGATCCCTTGGCACGTTTGACCTCAAAAATGGGAAGGAGGAGAGTCTTTTAACTCCAAACTGTATCCCAAACATACTGCGGAGAGCACCTATCTGTCTTGATCGTGTCCCGCCAGGTCTCTTGCGAACAACTGGAGTCCTCCCCCCACCCGACTGAGTGGGGGCAACCCTTCAATGAATTTAACTTTGGGGGAGGTTTTGTACCTCCCCTGACCCAGGGTTTCTCATTACCCTGCTATTGTCCCTGTTTTTTTACCCCCGGGAATTGACCGAGGAGGCCGTCGGAACTGTTACACAGCCGATGCCCCAGGGACTGGAGAAGCAGGCCTCTTAAAGAGGGACCTCTAACTCTGTTTTTAACCGGCAAGAGCGTATTTTTACCGCTGGAAATTTTCTGGATATATTTGTCCAGGTTTTCCCTGAATAAGCGTTCACCATGAAATGGGACGCTAACCAGCCATTCTTTACAGGGAGCTTCAGCAGACCAGTTTTTGAGCCATAGAAGCCTACGCATATGTACTATAGACAGCGTAAGGCGGGAGGCCTGATGGACTGAATCCTTTATGGCGTCAACCGCAAAGCCTAAGGCTCTAGGTAGATCAGCTAGGGCAAAGCCTGCTGATCTGTCAAGTCCCTCAAGACCTGTTTCAACTGATCCTTCACTGCTTAGCAGACCCCAATAGCTGCTACTGCTGGTTGTGTCACCAAGCTTGCTGTAGAAAGAAGCAGACTTTCATAAGGACTCCAATCTTTTATCTATTGGGTTCTTGAACATTTGGACATTATCCACTGGACATGTCAGTGATTTATACATACAAGAGATGGCTGCGTCCACTGTAGGGACCTTCCATTTTTTTTTTTTTTTTTTTTTTGATGAACTTATCCTCCATGGGATAGACCACCGGAAATCTCTTGGGGGAATAAATATTTTCTCAGGACGTTCCCAATCCTGGTAAATAAGCCCTTTCAGTAAAGGGTGAAGTGGAAAAGAACAGACAGTCTGGGGGCTTCTAGCGACCCCAACGAGGATACAGTAGTGGTTGATGGTTCCGCAAGGTGCATTTTTAAATGCTGATCGGACCA
This sequence comes from Rana muscosa, assembly GCA_029206835.1. Taxonomy (NCBI): domain Eukaryota; kingdom Metazoa; phylum Chordata; class Amphibia; order Anura; family Ranidae; genus Rana; species Rana muscosa. Next base: position 141,117,987 of record CM055121.1, on the reverse strand, counting down.
TGTTAGTCAGAGACTGAACCCATAATCTTTCAGCTTGAGATGCTGAGAAAAAGGTTCCCCCACTGTTGACTCCTCTATAACAGAATCAACCTTATCCTGATCCCCTTCAGGCAGGTCGATCCCTGTATGGGACTGTTGCTCTGCTAACAGGCACTTTGAAGGAGGAGATGGAGATCGGGCGTGCTTTCCCTATCTCTCTCTAATCCTCCCAAAGCTGAGGAAAAAACCTCCTCTGTTACATACACAGGAGCAGGTGAACTGAGGACAGCCACAGTACCAAGTACCCCTGCGGGGTCTCTACGGTCACTTACCTCTGAACTTCAGGGGAGACTGGTGCAGCAGAAGTATGCCCAAGATCCTCAGAGCCCAATGAGACCCCCTTCGCTTCCTGGAAGATTCAGTTCCGGAGCTTCTGGACGGCATATTCCTAAGCCTAAAGCTGAGGTATTCCAGCCGTAATACACCACTTTTACTGAGAATAGTCTAGCACAATTGCTGCTATATCACAGTTGGTGTCTACTAAAGTGCCTTTCTAGGGGATGCCTGCATCAACCGCCTCTATGTGCCTTTATATTGTTGCTAGCTCTGTCTATGCACTTCAACAGCCAGCTATAATGTGCTTTAAAACACGCTGGACGCCCGCACATGCGCAGATCGCCTCTATGAATAGAGGCGCGTGCACGCGCGCGGGCACGTGCGCCTTCGGCGCCTTTTTTGAAAACAACAAGGAGCTAGATGGGAGCCAGGGTCCCTTTGCCGCAGGGCCCGGGGATGGATGAGCGCAGCAACAGGGCAGAGGAGACAGCTTCCCAGGAGAGAACATACCACCTGCCTGGATTTGATTCTGGAAGAAAAAAATCCACATTACAAGAAAAAGAACCATAGCGGCCTCTAGTGTCTAACACAGGTACCGCGGTCTTACATTTATTTTATTTTTTTCTTGCCTACTATTAAAATTTTTACATTTTCTCAGTAGTAACAGGCATACACAGAATATTAGCGGGAATACCGTTAGGTAACAGACAGAAAGACAAATGCTCTTCTCTGCAAGGCCCGGGTACCGACCGTTTAGCTATGAAGCTTTTTTGGTCGGATCCGGAATAGCTTACTGAGGCCCAAAAGAACCTGTACGCAAGCTCAGTGAAAAACACAGGTTTCTTCTTGGCCAACACCTTAGACACTGGCAAAAAACTGAGGTGCTCCCGGATGGGAGGGGCTTATATAGGGGAGGGTACTTCCGGTTTTGGAAGTTGCCAGTGCCAGCACCTGACGGTATCTATATAACCCATTAGTAATGACTATGTCGCTCTGTGTCCCGTGATGTACGAGAAAGAAATATATTTTGTATGGCTCAAATCGCATTGCATTCACACCAAAATGGTGCAGGACCCTTTTTTCCTGCAAATAAATTGCATTGCAATTCTGGCAATCGCACTGCATTTTGCAATCTGTTTCGGGTGACCTTAATCTAACATTGACACATGGAGCAGATCGCATGGACCCCGTGCTATTGTAAAGCAGTGCAATGCGATAAAACGCAGCAAATCTTGTGCATTTCCCACATCACTTTAGTATGAACCAGGGCTTAATTTGCTAGTGCATCAAACATTACCCTCTCCCTAGATTGACAATGTTGTTCAAAGGTGTCACCTATACTCCACCTATGAGTAGAGACCCCCCCCCCCCCCTATTTCCTTTCCGTTACTTTCAGGATCACCAGGTAAAAGAAAAAGGAATAAAAGTCCATATCTTGGTAGTAATGTACAGGACACAGGCAGAGTATTCATACATAATGGGTTAAAGGCATATTCTTTTTCAGTTGAATGGACACTGGCAAAGCTTTAGAGAACATGCCCCCTGGGCACCTGACCCTATAACTCTACCCCACTCCATGAGTTCTCAGTTTTGTAGCAAGTAATAGAGAGAAAACCAAGAAATAGAGGGCTGCGCCCTGTACATAGAGGGCTGCGCCCTGTACTGTACTCCAAGATACAAAGTTTACAGGGAAGCCAAAATGCCTTTAATGTTAATCGTACAGGACACAGGCAGAGTATTCATACACCATGGGACTTCCCTAAGCAATGAATAGGAAGGGCACGATCTGTTGGAATTAGCACACAGGTTGAAAAAGCACAGGAGGCGATTTTTCCTTCAGAATGTAAGCCCTTGCAATCAAATTTCATATCCATCGTGCGATAGTTGACACAAAGCAGGGGGTCTCTTGAGAAGTCCAGAGAACTGGACAAATAGGAAATCTGTCCATCTGATTGGAGCAGTAGCCTGGAGGTATACTCAATGGCTCTGGCTTTGTCCACACAATATAGAGGTAATTCCTTACGATGCTTAGAACAGTGCTTCTCAATTCCAGTCCTCCAGGCGCACCAACAGGTCATGTTTTCAGGATTTCCGTCAGATGAAATGGTTGTGGTAATTACTAAAGGCAGTAAAACTGATAAAATCACCTGTGCAAAATAATGGAAAGCCTGACAACATGACCTGTTGGGGCATCTTGAGGACTGGAATTGAGAAACACTGGCTTAGAAACAGAACATAAGGATGGGGGATAATATTCTTATTGGAGGTGTAATGCTGAGACCACCCTCAGGAGAAAGGAGGGCCTTGGGCGTAAGACAGTTTTAGCACTGTGAAGAATGAGGAAAGGCTCTTTACAGAAAGGGGGCTGACGTTATAAAACATGTCTAGCAGATGCCATAGTGACCAAAAAAGGCGACTTTGCATAAGAGCTCCTCTAGGCCAGTGGTCTCCAAACTTTCACTGACACCAATGATGGGACAAAGACACTATACCTCCCACCGAAAGGAAGCAATGGGGCACCATTCCTTCCACTGATACCAATGGTAGGGGGCACCATTCCTCCCACTGATACCAATGGTAGGGGGCACCATTCCTCCCACTGATACCAATGGTAGGGGGCACCATTCCTCCCACTGATACCAATGGTAGGGGGCACCATTCCTCCCACTGATACCAATGGTAGGGGCAATATTCCTCCAACTGATATCAATGGTGGGCGAACTTTTCCTCCAACTGATATCAATGGTAGGGGCACTATTCCTCCTCCTACTGACTACAGGCACAAGGTAAATGTTTTTACTCCCACTGGCACTGGGGCATTTTCAATTTCCACTCCGGTCCCCCTAAAATCTGAAAGATAGTAAACCGGCCCTGTGTTTAAAACGTTTGGAGACCCCTGCTCTAGGCAGATATATCTAATGGGTTCAAAGGGTGGTTTCAGCAGGACAAAGAGAACCAAGTTAAGATCCCAAGGGAGCACAGGGTGCTGGAAAATACACCTTTAAGAGTTTGTTGCAATGGACAGTGAAGCCAAAAGCCTTTAAAAAAAAAAAAAAAAAAAAGAATGGATAAGGCTGAGATCTGACATTTAAGAGTACTTAAGGCCAATTTCTGGTCAAGACCTGCTTGTAGGAAGTTCAGAATGTGAGGTAGAGAGTCACTTCTGAGATTGAAGTGCCTGCGTTTATACCAGGCAAAAAGGATTTCCAGAAGCGATAATATCTCCCTGGAAGAGGCTTTTCTTGCTTTTACCAAGGTAGGAATCACAGACTCTAAAACCCATCCTTTACCACCTAGGTTTCAACAACCACGCTGTTAAAGCCAGACTGAGAAGCAGGATGAAACAAAGGGCCTTGAGATAGTAGATCTGACCTGCTGGTAAGAGACCAGGGGATGTCTGCTAGAAGTCAGAATATGCCTGTATACCAGGTTCTTCTGGGCCAGTTTGGTGCAATTCGAGTCACAGTTTTCCTCTCTTGCTCTATTATCTTAACCACTTGTCCCCCGCCCACTGTCAATTGACGGCGGGCGGAGGAAACTCTCGCCCGCCACGTTCACAAGGCCCCGATGCGCATGCCGCCGGGCACCCGCGACTGCCCGGGAAACGAGCAGGAAAGTGGATCTCTGTGTGTAAACACAGAGATCCATGTCCTGTGAGGGAGAGGGGACCGATGGTGTGTCCCTTGTACATAGGGACAACCATCGGTCACCTCCCCCAGTCAGTCCCCTCCCCCCACAGTAAGAACACATTGAGGGAACATATTTAACCCCTTCCCGCCCCTAGTGGTTAACCCCTTCCCTGCCAATCACATTTATACAGTAATCAATGCATTTTTATAGCAGGGATCGCTGTATAAATGTGAATGGTCCCAAAAATTTATCAAAAAAGTGTCCGATGTGTCCGCCGCAATATCGCAGTCACAATAAAAATCGCAGATCGCCGCCATTACTAATAAAAAAAAAAAAAAATGCTATAAATCTATCCCCTATTTTGTAGACGCTATAACTTTTGCGCAAACCAATCAATACGCGCTTATTGCGATTTTTTTTTACCAAAAATATGTAGAAGAATACGTATCGGCCTAAACTGAGGAAAATTTTATTAAAAAAAAAAATGGGTATTTCTTATAGCAAAAAGTAAAAAAGTGTTTTTTTCCCAAAGTGGACGCTCTTCTTTTGTTTATAGCGCAAAAAATAAAAACCGCAGAGGTGATCAAATACCACCAAAAGAAAGTTCTATTTGTGGGAAAAAAAGGACGCAAATTTCCTTTGGGAGCCACGTCGCACGACCGCACAATTGTCATTCAAAGTGTGACAGCGCTGAAAGCTGAAAAATGGCTTGGGCAGGAAGGGGTTTTTCGTGCACAGTAGGGAAGTGGTTAACCATTTGAGCTCTGGAAGGTTTTATACTCTTGATGAACAGGGCATTTTTTTTCTATTCAGCACTGAGCTACTTTACTGGCAATTGCACGGTCATGCAACACTGTACTCAAAACTGATATAATTTTTTTTTCACACAAGTAGAGCTTTCTTTTGGTGGTATACTGAAGTACATATCCAGTATATAGTTCACATGTCATTTTCTTTCCAGGAAACTCCCTTTAAGTCTGGCTCAATACCAAACTTCTCTAATAAGATTTCCACAGGTATACAACGTCAAAACCTCAAGGAACTTCCATTTTGTTTTCTAAATAGACCCCATTTGTTCTTTTCCGATCAACTTGCAGACCAGAAAAGTACGCTAAGAGGTCAACCGATCACGTTAGCTAACATTTATTGGCCAAATATGACCCAGGTCCCCTTTTTCTGAAAGGTGTTATCTCTTTTGTCTGGTTTCCAATCGGGTTTGGTCGTTCTAGACTAGAGGGCGATTACAGATGTTCCCCTAAACCTAAACAACTCCACGGGGACCTCTCCTCTCCCATACAGAGCAGTAAAGCATATTCCCAGTTGGATTACCCGTTTATATCCAAACCTTTTATTGAAAAAAAATTAGTTTACATAGACACATCATATACATTTACAACCCCTTCCCAAAAAAAAAAAAAAAATTGCCTAATCTCTTTTCTAATAATAAAATCTCATTATAAACCTTCTAAATGTCTTCTATATCTCATCCTTATGTTCCTTTAGACTGCAAGAGTATTGTTTGTTTCCAATCATTGTCTGATGACACTCATCTTGGTTTTCCCCGAAAAGGATATCCAAACAAAAACCTGAAGAATAGACACTTTACTTTTGAGTTACCCAGGTAATCTTAGCTCTCTTGAACGTTCTTTGCGCGAATACTTTAAAACAATACCCCTGATGTGTCTCCACTTACGCAGTGGGAGGCACAAAATAGTGTAGCTAGAGAAGCCTTCATGACCATGTCCACAAAGCGAAAGCGGGAACGCCAAGCTACCATCCTATTACTAGCCGTATAGCTGAGCTTGAATTAAAACGAACGATCATGGGCCCAAAACACTGCAGGAACTGAACCACGCTAGAGCTACACAATTAGAAGAACTGGGTAACTTTTCCCCCACAAATAATTCTACAAACGTGATAATTAGCGAGAGCACTGCAGAAATATAGGAGCAATGTGACCATAAATCATATACGTGACAATCAGAACGTGATCCATTGCCAAAAACAAGGAGTCTTACCATAGTTAACTACATAACTTGAATCCTCAGGACAGCAACGCCCTTGTTTCAGGTCACAAAGTTGATTTGGGAGTTCTTCGCTTAATAAGGCGCAACCTCTCTCAATTTATCGAAGGATAAAAATGTGGGGTTCCAATGACTTTGGAGGAATTTAACTAGCGTTAAAGCTGATGAAACCAGATAAGTGGACCGGATGGTCTTCCAGTGCAGAAGTGTTTGCTGGACAAAGATGCAGAGAATTTTGCTTTGGTCAAATAGACCCTTTTGTATGTGTGAAATACAGCTAGAACCAGATGCAGAAACTGGTGTTTCAGCCGGTTCTTGCTCCAGTACAAGGGATGCATCGTTACTCTGAGGTTGAATGCTGTGCAAGACCTCGGGAAAGTGAATGTTCTTCTGTGATTCGGCACTGAAACCCTTTTCGCCTGGTCTCCGTCAGAGGCTATTCCTCTGCAGGGTACTCACAGAAAAGAGTGCAAAATATTGGGGAAGTGTGTCTGTAAAGAGTACATGGTAACCCAGGTGTAGATTGTCCTGTAATGAATTAAGATCATAGGGAAGGCACTCGGAGTGTCTTTTAAAGCTTTGCCAGTGTCCAGTCACCTGAAGGTACATGTCTATAACCCATGTTGTATGAATACTTTGCCCCTGGGTTCTGTAAGATTAAGATAATGCCTATTTTAAATGGAAAAATTTACACACACACAAAAAAAAAAAAGCAAATCAAAGTGACTTACAGTAGACTCTCTTCTTATCCTTCTGTTAGGCTTGCCCAAAGCTTCAATAATTTCAAGAGCATAGAGAAGTTTGTGGGCACTTTTTATGCGAAGCAAGTCCTTCCAACATGGTCCATCATTTCCCTTAACAGAAGAAACGTGATTAAAAAAAATTAAAAAAATTGGGATACACATACAATTGAAAACTTTGAAGCTGATCCCCAAACAAAGCAGTTACATACACCATTGAAATGCATATAGACACTGTTCTTACTGCCAAAGAACTTGTAATACTACTCCGCCATTTTCATTGTAATACTGTTCAGCCACTTTCATGGTCCTGGCTGCCAGGATTCAAATACTGCCAGGTCCTTGACCCTCTTAGCAGCACATCTTGGTCAAAAATCACACCCAGTCTGATGACTAGGCAATGAAGAACAGGCAGCACAGTCCTTAGGATTATACCTAGACTCCCTCCTACTGCCAGCAGATTACTTGTCAGCGTGGCCCAGACTGGGTCAAAGTGTTTTCCTCTCCCAGTCTGAGTGGTGCTGTACAGGGGATTACTAGATGCCAAAATCAAGACAAAATGTAGATACTGCATAACAGGATTTTTATAACAGCTTACCTGTAAAATCCTTTTCTTGGAGTACACCACGGGACACAGAGCCAGTCATTACATAATGGGTTAAGGGTCACCAGCGGTGATTGGACACTGGCACAACCAATTGAAGACAGTTCCCCTCCATATAACCCCTCCCATCAGGGAAGTACCTCAGTTTTGTAGCAAGCAATAAGGTTCCCATAAGAAGGGGGGGACCTCTGTGTCCCGTGGTGTACTCCAAGAAAAGGATTTTACAGGTAAGCTGTTATAAAAATCCTGTTTTCTTTATCGTACACCACGGGACACAGAGCCAGTCATTACATAATGGGACGTCCCAGAGCAATGCTCAATATGAAGGGTGGGAGACCCAGATCAAACAGGTCGCTTGCGGACAAGAAGCCCTATACTGCTGCCTGCAGCACACTTCGCCCGAAGGCGGAATCCTCAAGTCCTTTCACATCTATTTGATAGAATTTGGAAAATGTGTGGACTGAAGACCAAGTTGCAGCCTTACAGATCTGAGCTATCGAAGCCTGGTGATGCACTGCCCATGAAGCACTTATCGCCCTGGTAGAGTGCGCCTTAACAGAAAAAGGAGGAGTCCTGTTCTTTAAACCATAAGCTTGAACAATTACTTGTCTAATCCACCTGGAAATGGTGGATTTTGATGCCGCTTGGCCCTTCTTGGAACCATCTGGCAAAATAAACAAAACATCTGTTTTACGTATCTGAACGGTTGCCTGCAGATACACCTTTACCGCTCTCACTAGATCTAGAGAGTGCAATAACTTTTCCCCCGCCATCCGCGGGTCCGGAAAAAAAGAAGGCAGAACAATGTCTTGATTCAAAAGAAAAGCCGTCACAACTTTAGGTAAAAAGGCAGGATGGGGTCGTAGTACAATTTTGTCTGTGACAATTTAGATAAGGCTCTTTACAAAAAAGAGCTGCTAGTTCTGATACTCTTCTAGCAGAAGAGATAGAAATCATAAAGGCCAATTTCCTACTTAAAATAATTAAAGGAATATGGCATATAGGTTCAAAAGGTTGCTTTTGTAACACTGACAATACCAAATTCAAATCCCATGGACACAAGGGAGACTTGACTGGCAGATTTATCTGCAGTACCCCCTGAATGAACGCCCAAACTAGGGAATGAGATGCCAGCGGTCTTTGAAAGAAGACTGATAGTACCATCCAGGGTCAAATATCGGCTCTAAGGGCTAATTTCATCTCCACTCCAAACTGGCAAAAGGCAAGAATCCTGCTTATTTGATATTTTTGAGGATTCGATCCTCTGGATTCACACCATGAAACGTATGCTTTCCAGACTCTATAGTAGATAAGTCTGAAGGCTGGCTTTCTTGCATTAATGAGCGTAGAAAGAACTGGACCAGAGACCCCTTGATTTTTAAAATTGTGGGTCTCAGCAGCCAGACCGTCAAATTTAGCTTTTGTAAGGAAGGATGGAATACTGGACCCTGCGACAGCAGGTCGTGTCGAAGCGGAAGCTTCCAGGGCCTTCCTATCGCCATCTTTACGATCTTGGCGAACCAAGGCCTCCTGGGCCAATTTGGGGCCACTAGGATTACTGGTATTCCCTCCTTTTTGATCCTGCGAAGTAGTCTTTGTAAGAGAGGGATCGGGGGGAATGCATAGATCAGTGAGAACTGATTCCAGGGAATTATTAGAGCGTCTGTCCCGTAGGCTAGAGGCTCTTGTCCTGGACACAAAGTTGTCCAAGTTCTTGTTGAACCTGGAAGCTAGCAGGTCTACATCCCCATCTCAGACATATGGCCTGAAAGACCTCGGGGTGGAGAGACCACTCTCCTGGTGATAGCTGCTGGCGATTTAGATAGTCCGCTTGCCAGTCTTCTATCCCTGGGATGAAGATTGCAGAAAGGCAAGGTACATGATCCTCTGCCCATGCCAAAATCCGATTCACTTCTTTTTGAGCACCCCGACTGCGGGTGCCTCCCTGGTGATTGCTGTAAGCTACTACAGTAGCATTGTCGGATTGAATCCGAACCGGGTGGCCCTGTAACCTGTATGTCCAGGTTTTGAGGGCTAGATATACCGCCCGGATCTCCAGTACGTTGATGGGCAGAATCTCTTGGGCCTTGGCCCAGGTTCCCTGGGCTGAAGCCTCTTCGAATACTGCACCCTAGCCGATAGGCTGGCATATGTAGACACCACCTTCCAGGAGACCGGGAGAAAGGATCTTCCTTTCCGTAAGTTCTTGGTTTTTAACCACCAATTGAAGCGTTGGCGCACCTGTGCAGACAGGCGCATGGGTAAATCCAGAGGTTGGCTCTTCCTGTTCCAGGCGGCTAAAAAATTGCCTTGAAGTAGCCTCGAATGAAACTGGGCGTAAGGGACAGCCTCGAAGGAGGCCACCATCTCCCCAATAGCCTCATGCAAAGGCGAATAGACCGCCCTTTCTTTGCTTTGACCTTGTGGATCAGGTCTTTCAGAGACTGTATCTTTGGCTCTGGCAGGAATACCCTGCTTTGGGCTGTGCCTATGATCATGCCCCAATACTCTAACCTTCTTAGGGCTTGTAGAGAGGATTTTTGTAGGTTTACAATCCATCCTAAATGCTCCAGGTACTTTACTGTAGTGAGCACAGCGTGATCTAATCCCGCCCTTGACTGATCTATCACAAGTAGATCGTCTAGATAGGCTGTTACCGCTATGCCCTGTGTCCTTAGATTTGCCAACAGAGGAGCTAGCACCTTTGTGAATATTCTGGGTGCGGTAGCCACACCAAAGGGCAGGGCCATGAATTGAAAGTGGCGATCTTCTACCGCAAACCTTAGGAATCTTTGGTGAGCGGGATGGATAGGTACATGTAAATATGCGTCCTTGATGTCTATGGACGCCATGAATTCTCCACCTTGTAGGGTGGCGACCACGGATCGAATCGTTTCTATTCGGAAATGGCGAATGTTCAGACACTGATTTAGAGATCTTAGATCCAGGATGGGTCTGATGTCTCCATTTGGTTTTGGAATCACAAAGAGGTTTGAATAGAACCTTGCTCTTTTAGGGGGATTTCTGTAACCACCCCTTGAGACAGTAAGTGATCCAAACCTTTGAAGAAGGATCCTCTTTTTTGTGGATCTTTGGAGAATCTTGAACTTTGGAACTGAGAAGATGGGATCTCTCAAACAATACAACCCACTTGTCCTGGATTTCTATCTGCCATGCTGCTGAAAACTGACGAAGCCTTCCCCCCACTCGGCCGAGCGGGGACGCCCCTTCACAGGGCGGCTTTGGGGTCTTGCTTGTTGGCTCTTGAACCCCACGGCTTCCCTTTGGCTTTTGTGGCTGGCTGAAAATGCCGTTGCCACTGGCTGGAGGCAGGTCTTCCTGGGACTAGGGAAAGAGAATGTTTAAAACAAGGACGCTTGTTTTTCTTTTTCACAGGTAAAAAAGAGTGGTTTTACCGCTCGATATCTTTTGGATATATTCTTCCAGGTCCTCCCCAAAGAGGCGTTCGCCGTGAAGGGGAAGCTGGCCAAAAGTTTTTTGCATGGAGCTTCTGCTGACCAATGCTTTAACCAAAGAACTCTGTGTATATGCAACAGCTGGAGTGTAAGGCGTGATGCCTGCAGAACAGAGTCTCTAAATGGCATCCACTGTAAAACATAAGGCTTTCGGCAAATTTTCCCAAAATTTGGCTTGTTCCGGAGGCAGATCCTTCAGCCCCTGTTTTACCTGTTGCTTGATGACCTGACACATACCGACTGCTGCTACAGCAGGCTGGGTAACTGAACCGGCCAAAAGAAATGAGGATCTTTAAACATTTGTACATTATCCACCGGACACGTCAGGTTTTTATTTATACAAGAAATAGCTGCGTCCACAGAAGGCAGGCTCCATTTCTTGGAAAACTTCTCCTCCATAGGATAAAGAATATCAAACTTCTTAGGAGGTGAAAAAACATTTATCTGGGTGTTGCCAGTCTGCGTACATTAGCCCTTCTAGTAACAGGTGAACCCGGAAAGAGCATGCACCCTGCTGGGATTTAATGAACCCAGGGAGGAGACAGGTGATTCAGTTAACTCCGAAGAGGGTAACCTAAATGCGGAACGCACTGTTCCAGCATAACAATGCACCTGCGACTTCAGAATCTGGGACGCAGATTAAGGCTCCTCTGATATCCCTGATCCATCCGACTCCTCATCCTCTGCAGGTGGTGAAGCATCAGCCTCATCCTCAGATCTTTCTGAAAGGAGGTCTTCCACAGAAGGAGATCTGTCTCGCTTTTTGTCCTTTTTATAGGAATTAGCGATCCTCCCCTCTAAGTTGCCTAGGGCTACTGCCAAAGTGTCTTTAGTGACATATGCAGACCCAGGTCTCACCGGGGAAGCTGCTATTCCTGATAGCGGCAATGGCTCATCCTGCACAGGTGCGTCAGCTAAAACCGGTGAGGAAGGTACTGAGCCAGCATTGCTAGAGCCTTTTGTCTCAAGCGGCAATGCCTTTTTTTTTTTTTTGTCCTGGTCATACTGTTTAAGTAAAGCCGAGGTACTACAAAGCATATACTACTGTGCTCAGTTTAGCAATCTACAACAAATTATGCAACTTTAAACACACAGTTTCAATGCACAAGTGAGTGTCTCTCTTGGTAGTGCAATAGCCCAACCACATGGAGTCTTGCGTGTCCCCTGAAATGCTGCTGTCCATTCAAGGATAGAGCTTTCTGCCTCAGTTAGTTCTTTATGGCGTTTGAATTTAGCGCCATTTTCGTGCCTGCGCACGTGCCCGCGGATCCCCTCCCCCCCCCCGGTAAAGTGCGCCCCCGCAGGCGCACGCGTCTGGGGCTGTGGCGGCGCTCACAGGTGTGAGGGAAGCTCCCTCCTTTTGGCCGCACTTCAGTAATATATCTTACTATCCTACATATGCCATACCTTTGATGTGAGGAGGGGGAGGGAGGCGCTGAAGTAGCTCTGCAGCCGAGGAGAAGAAAAAGGGATTTTTATAACAGCTTACCTGTAAAATCCTTTTCTTGGAGTACATCACGGGACACAGAGCGACTTAGTCATTACTAATTGGTTATATAGATACCTTCAGGTGCTGGCACTGGCAACTTCCAAAACCGGAAGTACCCTCCCCTATATAAGCCCCTCCCATCCGGGAGCACCTCAGTTTTGTAGCAAAGCAATAAGTGTCCCAAAAAGAGGGGTGGGAGCTCTGTGTCCCGTGATGTACTCCAAGAAAAGGATTTTACAGGTAAGCTGTTATAAAAATCCCTTTTTCTTTTTCGTACATCACGGGACACAGAGCGACTTAGTCATTACTAATGGGACGTCCCAAAGCAATGCCAAATGAGGGGAGGGATACACTATACATAAGCTGGGCGGCATGAGGCTCTTTTGCAGCCTGCAACACACTGCGCCCAAAGGCGACATCCTCCTGACTTCTAACGTCTACCTGGTAGAATCTAGTAAACGTGTGTACTAAGGACCATGTTGTGGCCTTACAGACTTGAGCCAGGGAGGCTTGGTGATGCACTGCCCATGAAGTTCCAACTGCTCTTGTGGAGTGCGCCCTAACTTTGAACGAAGGCGGTCTCCTTTTCAAGCCATAGGCTTGTATTATGACCTGTCGAATCCACTTGGCTAAAGTAGATTTTTGATGCTGCCTGACCCTTTCTGGGGCCTTCCGGCAGAACAAACAAAGTATCCGTTCTGCGAATCTGAGCAGTGGCTTTTAGATAAGCTTTAACTGCTCTTACTACATCCAAAGAATGCAATAACTTTTCCTCTACCGAGCTAGGTTTGGGGAAAAAGGAAGGAAGAACCACATCTTGGTTCAAATGGAACCTCGATACCACCTTAGGAAGAAAGGCTGGATGAGGACGTAATACTACTCTGTCCTTATGGACAACCAGATATGGCTCCTTACAGGACAAGGCGGCTAATTCCGACACTCTTTTAGCCGAACAAATGGCTACTAAGAAAAATCAATTTCCTGGTGGGAAGAACCAAGGAAATGTGCCGCAATGGTTCAAATGGTTGTTTCTGTAGAACCGACAGAACCAGGTTTAAGTCCCATGGACATATGGGAATACTAACCGGAGGGCTAATACGCATCACTCCTTGTATGAAAGCTTTGACTAATGAATGCAAAGCCAAGGGCCTTTGAAAAAATATTGACAAGGCCGTCTGACCCTTGATAGTACTCAAGGCAAGCTTCCTATGTACAGCCCACCGTAGGAAGTCCAGAATCCTACCTATTACGTACTTACGTGGATGCCATTCCTTTGCCTCTCACCACGTGATGTACGCCTTCTAGATCCTATAATAGATCTGCCTGGATACCGGCTTCCTGGCATTGATCATGGTAGATACCACAGGATTAGAGAGCCCTCTCTTTTTTAGAATGTGGGCTTCAATAGCCAGGCCGTCAAACCTAGGGCTGGTAAGGAAGGGTAGTATATCGGTCCTTGCGAAAGCAGGTCCGGACGATGTGGGAGGGTCCCAGGACTTCCCACTGACATTTTTACAATCTCCGCGTACCATACCCTTCGGGGCCACGCTGGAGCCACCAGAATCACTGGTTTCTTTTCTACCCTGATTCTGCGGATTAATCGCGGTGGGAATGCATATATCAGCTTGAACTGATCCCAAGGGAATACTCGGGCATCCGAACCGCAAGCTAGGGGATCCCTTGTGCGAGACACAAATCTGTCCACCTTTGCGTTGAATCTGGATGCTAGCAGATCTACATCCGGTGTTCCCCACCGCTGGCATATTGCCTGGAAAACCTCGGGGTGAAGAGACCATTCCCCCGGGCATAATTGCTGGCGACTTAGAAAGTCCGCTCTCCAATTTTCCACTCCTGGGATGAAAACCGCGGATATGGCTGAGACATATCTTTCTGCCCATTCCAGGATGCAATTCGCTTCCCTCTGGGCTGCACGACTCCTGGTGCCACCCTGGTGATTGATATATGCCACTGCTGTGGCATTGTCTGATTGAATTCTGACAGGGGACCCTTGGAGTTTGGATGTCCATGCTACTAGGGCATACCGGGCTGCTCGTATCTCTAAGAGATTGATGGGCAGGGCCTTCTCTGCTTCTGACCACTTGCCCTGGAGAGACCAGTACTGGCCCCCCAGCCTATGAGGCTGGCATCTGTAGTGACCACCTTCCAAGAAACCGGACTGAAGGGTTTCCCTTTTTCCAGATACTGGGGCACCAACCACCAATGGAGGCTCTTGCGAACGGAAGGGGACAGGGACATTGGTAAGTCTAAAGCCTGAACTTTTTTGTTCCAGGCTGACAGTATGGCCCTCTGCAAGTTCCTTGAATGGAATTGACCGTAGGGTACTGCTTCGAATGAAGCCACCATTTTCCCAGCAGCCTCATGCACAGGCGTATGGATGGTTTTCTTTTTTGTACCCACTAAGTGGGTCAAATCTTTCAAAGACGACACCTTCTCTGGAGGTAAGAAAATCTTTCTCTGATTTGAATCCAGTCTTAGCCCCCAAGAATTCCAGACTTTTGACTGGTTTTTGGGGCTGACTTGTCTCGGTTGATAATGCAACCGTGAGATTCCAGATACTTGATTGTCTTGTGAACGACCACTTCTAGTTTTTTTCCACTGAGTGGTCTATCAGCAACAAGTCGTCTAGATATGCCATTATCGTTACACCTTGTGTTCCTAGTTTGGCCAATCGTAGGGCCAGAATTTTTGTGAACACTCGTGGTGCTGTGGCCAGACCGAAAGGTAAGGCTCTGAACTGAAAATGGCGCCCTTCTACTGCAAAGCGTAGAAATTTCTGGTGGGCCGGACAGATGGGAATATGCAAATAAGCATCCCTTATGTCGATCGAGGCTAACCATTCCTGCCCTTGTAGGACGGTGGCCACCGATCGGATCGACTCCATCCGAAAAAGTCCTGATATGTAGGAACTTGTTTAGCCCTTTTATACTTAATATGGGCCTCACGTCCCCATTTGGTTTGGGGACTGTGACAAGGTTCGAGTAAAACCCGAACCCGCTTTCTTCCAAGGGAACCTCATGATTACCCTTGGAGCAATAGTTGTTCTAGTGCCAGAAGGAGGGATCCTCTCTTCTGGGGATCGCTTGGCACGTTTGACCTCATAAGACGGGCAGGAGGAATGTCTTTTAACTCCAGCCTGCATCCCAGACTTACTGCGGAGATCACCCATCTGTCTCTGATGGTGTCCCGCCATGGTCTCTGAACAACTGAAGTCTTCCCCTCACCCGATTGAGTGGGGGCAACCCTTCATGACTTGGGGGGAGGTTTTGTACCTCTCTTGACCCAGGGTTTCTTGTTACCCTGTGATTGTCCCTGATTTCTGCCCCCTGGATTTGACCGCGGAGGCCGTCGGAACTGTTTCACAGCCGACGTGCCAGGGACTGGAGAAGTAGGCCTCTTAAAAGAAGGACTTCTACCCTTGTTCTTAACCGGCAAGAGTGTACTTTTACCGGCAGAAGTTTTCTGGATATATTTGTCCAGATCTTCTCCAGATAAGCGTTCTCCATGAAATGGGAAGCTAATGAGCAATTTCTTACAGGGAGCTTCAGCAGACCAGTTTTTGAGCCATAGAAGCCTACGCATATGTCTACAGACAGCGTAAAGCGGGAGGCCTGTTGGATTGTATCCTTTATGGCGTCCACCGCAACACAAGGCTCTAGGTAGGTCAGCTAGGGCAAGAGCCTGCTGATCTGGTAAGTCCCTTAAGACTTGTTTCAACTGATCTTTCATTGCTTGGCAGACTCCAATCGCTGCTACTGCAGGTTGTGTCACCATGCTTGCTGTAGAGAAAGCAGATTTTAGTAAAGACTCCAATTTTTTATCCATTGGGTCTTTGAACATTGGAACATTATCTACTGGACATGTCAGTGATTTATTTACACAAGAGATGGCTGTGTCCACTGTACGGACCCTCCATTTTTTTTATGAACTTATCCTCCATGGGATAGATCACTGGAAATCTCTTGGGGGGAGTAAATATTTTAACAGGATGCTCCCAATTCTGGTAAATAAGCCCTTCCAATAAAGGGTGGATTGGGAAGGAACAGACAGTCTGGGGAGCTTTCAGCGACCCCAGGCAAGGAAACAGTAGTGGTTGATGGTTCCGCCAGAGGCATTTAAAATGCTGCTCGGACCATGTTAGTCAGAGACTGAACCCATAATCTTTCAGCCTGAGATGCTGAGAAAGGTTCTTCCACTGTTGATTCCTCTATAACTGAATCAACCTCACCTGATCCCCTTCAGGTAGGTCGATCTCTGGGACTGTTCCTCCACTAACAGGCACTCTGCAGGAGGAGACGGAGATGGGACGCGCTTTTCCTGTGACAGGGAAGCAGCGATCAATGCTGTTAATCTCTCTTCCAATCCTCCCAGAGTTGAGGATAAAACCTCCTCTGTTATATATACAGGAGCAGGTGGACTGGGGACAGCCGCAGTACCAGGTACTCCTGCGGGGTTTCCTACGGCTACTGACCTCTGAAATTTCAGGGGAGATTGGCGCAGTACAGCATGCCCAAAATCCTCAGAGCCCGATGGAGACCCCTTTCGCTTCTTGGAAGACTTATTTCCAGAGCGTCTGGACGACATATCTATAAGCACAAAGCTGAGGTATTCCCGTCGTCATACACCAATTTTTGCTGGTAATAGTCTAACACAGTTGCTGCTATATACCAGCTGGTGTCCACTAAAGTGTCTTTCTATGGGGATGCCTGCATCAACCGCCTCTGTGTGCCACCGTTTTGTTGCTAGCTCTGCTTGCATCCAGCTGACACTTGTACTGTGTCTTTTACACATGCTGGGACGCCTGCACATGCGCAGAAGCGCCGCGGATCGAGCGTCATCCACCCGCCCCGCCCCTTTTTTTTCATAGGAGGCGCGTGCACGCGCCCGCACCCGTGCGCCATTGGCGCCCTTTTCGAAACCAAGCAGGGACTAGGAGCCAGGGCCCTTTTTAACGGAGGGCCTGTGCGGTGGATGAGCGCAGCAACAGGGCAGAGGAAGTGGATTCCTACAGAGAACTTACCAACTGCCTGGATCTTTTGACTTGAGAAAACCAAAGATCCACATGACAAGAAAAAATGGACCACAGCGGCCTCTAGTGGTTTAACACAGGTACCGCGGTCCTCTTTTTTTTTTTTTTTTGACTACTATTAAAATGTTACATTTTCCAGTAGTTACAGGCATACACAGATATTAGCGGGAATACCGTTAGGTAACAGACAGAAAGACAAATTAGGTTCCTGGGGGCCCCCACTTACCTGTTCCCCGCCGCAGGACTCTGTTTGGTCCATAGAAGCCCAAACTTTACCTATCACGGCAGGCATTGTAATTAAACCTTCAGGGACCGGGTTCCCAAGGATTCCACTCCCCTGGACCTGTATAGCACCCTGCACAGAAAACATCTTGGTCGTGGGTATGACCAGAGCTCTGGATCCCAGGGTCCAGCCCTCCTAAGAGAGGCATTACAGGCAAAACCTTGCTCTTCTGCTGCAAGGCCCGGGTACCGACCGTTTAGCTATGAAGCTTTTTTTGGTGGGATCCGGAACAGCTTACTAAGGCCCGTAAAAGAACCTGTACGCAAGCCCAGTGAAAACACATGTTACTCTTTGGCCAACACCTTAGACACTGGCAAAAAACTGAGGTGCTCCCGGATGGGAGGGGCTTATATAGGGGAGGGTACTTCCGGTTTTGGAAGTTGCCAGTGCCAGCACCTGAAGGTATCTATATAACCCATTAGTAGTGACTAAGTCGCTCTGTGTCCCGTGATGTACGAAAAAGAAAACGTGTCTTGTCCAGAAGGAAACTGACACTCAAAGCATGGTGAGTAAAACTCAACTCTATACTCCCCCCAGTGGTGTTTTTTGAGAAGACACTCACCCAATATATAGGAAAAGGTCCTTAAACTTTGTTTAGGACTCTTAACCACGCCGCAGGTTTTTCTGTATAAACAGAACCAATTTTCACCCATCACGGCGGGCTGTGTGTGCCAACCTTCAGGGATATGGGTTCCTATTTAAAGGATACCTCTCCCCTGGGCCTTGAAAAAAAACTCTTACCAGGACTTTTAGCGAAAGTGCTGGATCTTAGAGTCCAGTCCTCCGAAGAGAGACATTACAGGCGACGCCTCATGGGTGAGGCCCGGATCCCATCCAGTTTTGGCTTACTTTAGGGCGTCTTGGATGGATCCGGAAGCATAGCTCATTTTACCCCCAGAGGGTCTCTTTGGCAGAGCTTTCCTTTTAGCATCCTATCGCGTCCAACACCTTTAGACACTGGCGAAAAAACTGAGGTACTTCCTTGATGGGAGGGGTTATATGGAGGGGAACTGTCTTCAATTGGTTGTGCCAGTGTCCAATCACCGCTGGTGACCCTTAACCCATTATGTAATGACTGGCTGTGTCCCGTGGTGTACGATAAAGAAAAGTTGTTTTTATAATATCTGTTCTGTTTGAAGTTCATACTTAGAACTTCTACATCCAGCTTACGGGCAAACACTTTTTACTTTGCAGTGCACAGCAGAATTGAACTTGCTGAGTACCACTTTACTCACCTGCTCCTCAGACACATTTTGGAATGCCTGTAGCATATTGGGACACGTGGGCAGTAACATCAAGAGCTCCCATACACGCCTAGATAGGTTCTCTGCATGGAGATGCAGCTCCTCACACCTAGCGCTCTGTAATTAAAAGATCATCAATGCTATCAAACATTTGGCAATTAAATATTAGAAATATTCAATTTCAACTTAACATAAGTTTCACAGTTCTATCCCCTATGCGACAAAGTACATGTAGAACTTTGTCTCACAGTTTTATTCACTCCTCTCCTGCATGTAAAAATCATAATTTTTTGCTAGAAAATTACTGGAAACCCCCAAACACACACACAATTTTTTTTTAGCAGACTCTGGGGAATAAAATGGCTTTTTGTCACACAGTATTTGCACAGCAATTTTTCAAACGCAATTTTTTTGGGGAAAAATTAACGCTTTCATGAATAAATAAAAGAAACAAAACAGTAAAGTTAGCCCAATTTTTTGTATAATGTGACCGACGATGATACGCCGAGTAAATGGATACCTCACATGTCACGCTTTAAAATTGCGCACACTTGTGGTATGGTGCCAAACTTCAGTACCTTTAAATCTCCATAGGCGACGTTTTAATTTTTTTTTACAGGGTGCATGTTTAGAGTTACAGAGGAGGTCTAGTGCCAGAATTATTGCTCTCGCTCTAGCATTCACGGTGATACCTCACGTGTTGTTTGAACTTTGTTTACATATGCGGTGCGCGACCTATGTATGTGTTCGCTTCTGCGTGCGAGCTCGCAGGGAAAGGGCGCTTTAAAAAATTTTTGTTCATTTTACTTACATTTTTTATTTATTTTTTACACATTCCCTTTAAAAAAAATGTTTTGATCACTTTAGTTTCTGTTACAAGGAATGTAAACATTCCTTGTGTAGCGGCCTCACCCCATCTCCTTTGTCTAGGGGTATGTCACACGACAGGGTGAGATGCGCTACGGCCCATGTCCTCCCCATAACTGTGGGTGAGGTGAAGGCCAGCACCAGATATTTCCTCGGGCCTATGTGCTTTTGTCTAGAATACAGTCCTGCTGTGTCAACACTTCCCTCTGCTCCCATTAACCAGAGTTCCACACACCGATCACCGTCCAACTCTTGCTTTATTGTACATCTCACAATAAACAGTGCTTCAGTAGCCAACTGGTTGCGACTTGATAACATTTTGATACGGGAATGAGCAGGTCAAGGCACTATCCTGGTTATTAGCTAAACCACTGCGATCTCGCCAGCGGTTACTATAGCATTTAGCTTGAAAGGACTTAGAATCTGAGAGTCTCTACCAGCGACTCAAGAGAACATAGATAGGAGTACCTTCGCTGCGGCCCCTATCAGGGGAAGATGTCCCTCCAAGTGAGTTACCAGAGGCCCATCCGTCACCGGGTTGATGCTGCTCCAGACTCTCCGGACGGGTAACCTCCACGGCCTCCTCACCTCAGACATTGGCCCCATCCACCTCAGGGACCCTCGGACGTCTCCACCCTCGCGGGAACCAGTCGAAGTCACTGGACTTCAGGCCTCCTAGTTTAGTACCTCACCCCAGGCTGAAGGTGCCTGGGATGGACTCCAACTCCATTCCAGTCAGGCCTAGGGCGCCTGGGCCGGAATCCAGAACCGCCCACACCCAGGCCTAAGGTGCCTGGGTGCGTGAAGAAGATCCTCCTGAAGACCTCGTGGTTAGGGCGTCTCCCCCTTTTATCTCCTCCCATCGACACCACGGCAGGTTCCCCGCCCCTCGCCGTACCATCTCCGGAAAGGGACAAAAAGGGTAGCACTGTAATGGCAAATCTACCTTGAGCCTCCAGGTACCCCGCCACCCAGAGGCCAAGGAGATTATTACACCATCCAATCCTCCACGAACACAAGTGGTCCACTATTCCCATACTTACACACCTTGGTGTCCCACCTAAATTTAGAGACCCCGCTACACTTGTAATAGGAATGGTGCATGACAGGTCCTTTTTATGATCCCACATCTCTACTCTAGGCAAGAAAGACTGAGACCCCCCCCCCCCCAAAAAAAAATTCACGACCCAAGCCTCTCCTGCCGAATCCAGGCTGTGTTTACTCCTGCTGACCCAGGCCCGACGTCATAACGTTGCGCCCGGGGCTCCGAGAGTCAGAGATTGCCGGGGACCATCTGTCCCTCGCAAATCTCTATGTCCAACTTCTGCCAGCGGTGTATTCCTTCTCTGGTTCGCCGATCGTACAGGCAACCCGGGAGAAGCACCGGAGGGCGGCGGGACGAGGGGGGGGGGTGTCCCCTCCCACTGCCTGTAAGAATGATCAATCGGCTAAACAGCCACTATGATTGTGCTTACGGTGAAGGGAATCCCCGGCGGTAAAGATTGATATCTGAACAATGCCTGTAGCTGCAGGCATCATTCAGATATCACCATGGAAGGCAAGTGGTTAAGTGTTTTTACCAACTCCAATATCAAGGTCCAACCTGCCCTTTCCTCCCCCCTGACACAGCTGATCTGACAATCACTATGAAGGAGATGGCCGATTCATAGCTGCAGCTAGTCTCAACTATGAGCACTTTCCTAAGACAAGCAATGGCAAAAGGAAAGCAGAGTGAGGGGGGGGGGACATGTCAGCCTCTACATTTCCCTTGCCGTTGATTTCAACAAAAAACATTTACCTAATATTGGACAATCTTTGAAATTTACCATGGATATTTTTTTTCTATATGACTTCTGACATAGGACACCATAAGCATGTTCAAAAAGTGTTAGGGTTGGAAAACGATTACAAAGACAGGTAAGGTGAATAAAGAATGCTGAATACCAAAGTTTGGTTTTATAAATAGACTATAGTCCCAGTGCAGACACAGGTCTACTTTAATGCCAGTCCCTGGAGCAGTTTATACTCCGCCATCCTTAGTAGCCCTATTTACTGTCAGAAATTAAGAAAAATATACAGAATTTTCAAGCATAGTGGCATATGCAATTCACTCTCCTTCCATTGTATAAGGTCCATCGAGAACGGATATGAAGCTTAAAGGAGGTTCTTCAGTCAACTGTCCTGCTGGGATGCTTCCTTTGATCAGCAGCGCCGATCAGTGTATACTGACAGCGGAGAGTCCTTACCGTCAGAATACAATAGCACAGTGGGGAGGATTCCTGCATCCACTAGGCTTGTGTGGATGCGTTTTTTTTTTTCTTCCTTCAATCAGGAAAAAAAACACCTAACAAGTGTACCAAGCTTAAAGTGGTTGTAAACCCTTTTATCTTTTTTTTTTTTTTTTACTAACCTGCAAGACAAAGCTATAATGAGCTAGTATGACTAGCATACTAGCTCATTATGTACCACTTACCTTCGATCGGGGCCCCCGAAGTCGTCCGTGTCCCTCCTCTAGCCGCATCCATCGCTGCGGCGATAGCCGGAATGTTACTTCCGGGTATCGCCGCTGCAGCCAATCACAGCGCCGCTTCGGCACTGTGATTGGCCGGAGCGGCGAAGACGTGACTCCGCACAAGCGCGCGTGAGCTGTTGAATTCGGCTACGTCGTCGAATGTTGCGACCTAGCCGAATTTGTGAATGGGGTGACGTCAGCGTCGCCGCATTTACATACAAATATCTCCTTAACCGTGTAGGTTAAGGAGATATTTCATGCACCTACAGGTAAGCCTTAATCTAGGCTTACCTGTAGGTCTTTGTTTAAAAAGTGGGTTTACAACCACTTTAAGGCCTCTTGCACACGATACTGCTTGAGCTTCTACTTTGTCAAACTTTATGTATTTGCGCACATTTTCACGCATATGCGTTCGTGCAATTTTAGCGAAAATTTGCAAACGTGCGCGAAAACGTATTCTTACATTTTTGTTCTGCACAATATGTAAATGGGCATTTGCACACATTTTTGGCACAAATTTGCGCGCATGAGGCGTTAATTACAGCCCAAAAATTCAGATTTTTCTATTTTATTTTTACTGAAGAATGCACAGCGATTGTTTACGTGCCTGTGTGCATAGGCACATTACAATTAATGGGCCGTATTTTGTTCAGTAAAAAAAAAAAAAGCTGTACTGTGCTTTTTCAAGCTGCAATATGCAAGAGGCCTTAGGTTGTTCAGAGCAGATAAAAAAAAAAAAATCTTACCTCAACATCTTCTAAGTTCATTTCTCCTGATGGAGGCTTAAATGAAGCTAACATTTCCAGCAAGTCGAAGAGAGTGGTGAGGTGTGGTTCTTGTAGAAGAAGCAGCATGGGGATGTTTTCTTTCTGTGGGGGAGGCAGACACGATGCTGGAAGCTGCACGCCTTCCCCTTTTCTTTCCCGCCGTGGGGCACCCAATGATACAAACACCATCTGAACATAGCATACAAGTAAACAAGCATCAGTTAATTTGAATTCAAATTTAGGATTTAAAAAAAATTCAAATGGATTGTGTCCAATTTAAGGCCTGCACATATAACTGAAGGTCCAGCACATGTCTAGAAATCTGGGTAACAAACCACACAGCTTTTTGATTATTTTAGTTTTCTGCAAATGCTTAAAAGGGAAATCTCTCTTAACTTAAGGGATTGTAAGACAAAAAAACTTTAATATAAAAAGGAGATTTATACTTGCCCGCTCTTTGCAATGGTAAGCAGCCCCTTACCTCCTCTTCTGAGGTCCCCCCGCTGGCGTTATCCACTTCTGGTCTTCTGCACATAACACCATAGCAACCTGCTTGCTATGGGGGCACACTACGAGACATACACAGCATGGCTTGGCCCCACTCACTCCCTCATTACTGGATTTGATTGACAGCAGCAGGAACCAATGGCTACCACTGCACTCAGTAAAGTTTGTGAGATTAGGAAGAGGGGAGAGAAGACCTGTAGTTGGACACAGCGCTGGATCGATAGAGGTCTCGGGTAAGTGTTTTGGTGAGGTGTTGTGGGGGTTACAGGCAGTGAATGTTTTATTTGTATTACTTTAATGCAGAGAATGCATCAAGGTAAAAAAAAAAAAAAACTTTAGTGTTTAGAACCACTTTAAGTTGAGCGTTAGTCATAAAATTAAGTTCCGCTAGATCACTTCAGGCTGACCCTTTTTGCAGGTATAGCTATGGAAAACATTAAAATAAGTGCCTATACTGTGTAAAACCCAGTAATACACCATCTCAACCTGCTCTGCACATGCTCCGTTGCTCTCTATTTTTAGGCACAGCCAAACTGCTGACATTCTTAAAGCAGAACTAAACCCTTCGATGCTTTACAGCCAAGGAAGCTGCCATCTTAGCTACTGTTTGATCTGCAACTGCCATGGTGCTGCACACGTGATCAGTTATGACATAAGCCATTTGATGGTTTCAGTGTTTGGTTCATGACACAAGCAAATGTGAGTTAGCATTCTAGGAATGCAACTGTTATTTGAAACGGTTAAAGCGGAACTTTACCCATAACAACCTGATAAAAAACAATGTTCTTTAGCAAAGAACATACACTCCACATTAATAATTATGCTACCAAAAATTAGTGTGTGCTACAAATTGCCTCCAGCATTGCTCGGATTTCCTCCTGCTGGAGGCTGCCATTTTGCTGAAGCCCAGAGCCCCTAAGCAGAAGTAAATCTTAACGCAGAAGTAACACCATCAATTTAACAGTCCTGAATGCCAAGATTACTGTCAAATTTGCTCGTTCCCTAACCAAACTGTCAAACCATCAAATGGCTATACTTGCAAAAGAGGCCAGACTGAAGTGATCTAGCAGGACTTCATTTTCTGACTAAAGTTCCACTTAAAATCAATGGGTTTAGTTTCGCTTTATGATTTACTGTTTTTCAGGGGCTCTGGGCTTCAGCAAAATGATGACCTAAAATAGAAACAATGCTGAGGGCAATTTATAGCACACACTAATTAGAGATAGAGATCTCTCTCCACACACACACATATATATAAATATATATATAAAATTCGTACAAAGTTTGAGAACTGCCCTCCTAGATACAATAAAGCAGTATTTTCATTTACCTCTATTTCATTCCCCTTCAGTTACAACTAAAACTCTGGTAAGCTTTTTAAAGCGGAGCTGCACCCAAAAGGGGAAGTTCCTCTGCTCCTGGTGAAGAAATTGCACTTTTGGGGAAAGGTACCTGATCTTCACAGGTACCCAGGCTCTTACTTCCACTCCGATCGCCTAGGCGATCAGAACCGGAAAGTTCTCCTCCCTCCCCGCAGTCTTCCGGAACAAGTGCCAGGTCCCAGAAGACTACAGGACAATACACAAGGCGCAGTGCCGCTCACGCATGCGCAGTGGGCACCCAGCTGTGGAGCTGCTGTCACAGCCGGGTGCCCACAGTTAACATGCCATGGACAGACGGACAGGAGGGGAGAACAGCTGGGGTGAACCCATTGCTGGATCAATGGACAGGTGAGTGGCTATTAAAAGTCACCAGCTACAATTTTTATAGCTGCAGACTTAATTTTTACACAGGAGACTTGAGCTCTGCTTTAACCTCTGAAGAAAAAAAAATGACAACTGCAAGGGTTGAGGACGACAGTCAAAAATGTATTGCAACTAAGTCCAGGTTTTGACATGTGATGGTGATAATGCCAGTGAAGTTGTGGTTTTATTTTGAAAAATAATTTCCATCTGTAGTGGGCTGAAAGACTAAATATATTGGCACCTAACCGTTCTGTTAGCCTAGAGCCTGGAAGAAAAAGAATATATGAAACCTGCCTTTAACTTTGTAGTTAAAACTCTGAACAAAGTAATATTGATTTAGCAAGCATGATGCCAACAGCTATTCATAAGGAACAAGTGACAGAAGTTTAAAAGGTTAGAAAACATTGAATCAAATAAAGAAAAATACCAAGTCAAGGCAATTGCATAATAAATACCTGCATGTCCTTAAATCCGAGTTCATGGAGAGTTTTTTCATCATAATCCGTTGTCAACTCATGACCAGATGAAATCATTCGAACAGGACCCATAAGACCACCTTTGGGGGGAAAAAGAAAATCCATCTAACTTTTTCCATTTAATCACAGTTTTCATAGCATGTTCTAAATACATAAATAAAATCAACATCTAGTGATGCAATTACTATATGCTCCCTTTTAAGGTACTAGAAAGCAGAAGATTTTGAAATTGCCTGTAAATTCCATATTTTAGAGCAGTCTTTTTCAACCAGGGTGCCGTGGCATCCTGGTTAAGAATTTGCTCTGAATATTCTTGTCGATTGTATTCTGCCGACAGTTTGTAGCTCTGCCAGTCTCAGCCCTGCATAGTATACAGGGCTGAGGCCAGCGGAATTCCGAACTATCGGCAGAGTGAGAGCCGACAATAATGTTCAAAGCTGACAATGTGCAGAGCTCTGGATGGGAGAGCCTCCCTCTACAGCACAGGTGTCAAACACAAGACCCGCGGGCCGAAACCGGCCCTTCATGCCATTTCATGTAGCCCTCAACACCCCCCTTGTCTCCGCCCCCACCTGGTCTCAGCAGTTAGCAACAGAGAGGACAGGACTCCTCCACCAGATCCTGCACTTCTCTGTCCAGGGGGGGGGGGGGTGGCTTGACTTCTGATGGTGGGGGGGGGGGGGGGGGTTTGGCATCTGATGTAAGGGGGGTGGGGTGCTGATACAACCAGACCTTTGAGGGCAACCATAATGCTGATGTGGCCCGCAAGGAAATGGAGTTTGACACCCCTGCTCTACAGTGAAGGACTTTGTAAATAAACAGTTCACCCTGCAGTGCGGGATGCCGAACATGAGAGTGAAAGTGAATGTGTGTATGTATGTCTTTTGATCCTGAACCCCTAAACTCTGTATGATCAGAACTTTTTTTTTCTAAGCTAGCGGGGGTGGCTTTTTTAGGGCTAGTTCACAAAAGGCACCAAGGAATGCCGCTCCCCTGAAAAACAATCCATGTGCGGATGACTTTTCAGAGGCTTTAAAACAGGTCATCTGTTTTAATTCCTCTAAATGCAGCAGCATTGTGCAATACACGCTGTTGCGGGGTGGTTGCAGCGAGGCCCCCATTCATCGGTAATACATAGTAAACGCAACAGAGGGTATAATTCCTGCCACATTCGCAAAGCATCGCAGCTGCACTAAGTGTACAACCCTGGTTGCTGCCTTTGCAGGTAAAGAGAATAGTTTGAGAGTTGTAAAAAAATCTGGTTCAACTACATTGTTTTATTGAATATACGTTCAAAGGGTGCCTTGATTGGAAAAAAAGGGTTATAATTTGCCACCACAAGAACCTTGAAGCCGAAAAGCTGCATCCTCATAACCTGGTAAATATTTTAAAAATGCCCTGGATACTCCAACTGATCTGGTGAAGTAGGCAATAAACCGCACAGGAGGGGGTATTTGTTTTTGAACTCTTGTAATCAAATCCCTTATGCACTGGACAGTACTGGGTATTGAAACAAGGTCCTTGTGAAGTCCAATGGAAAGAATAAACAGGGAATCTGTCTAATGGAAGCAGTACCATATAAAAATACACAGCAATGGCTCCGATTATGTCCAATGTAGAGAGAGACTTCATTTGGATCAGGGTTTCTCAACCAGGGTCCCTCCTAAAGTTTCTAGGGGTTCCGCGAGCAATTTCGGCTTCTCAAGTAAGTTACCAATGACACCAATAATCTTTTAAGCTAGCTGTAAAGGGGGGAGTTCTTCCCAAAGGCCACCATTGTAAGAGGCAGTCTTCCTACTGACCACCACGCTAATTTGCTGTAAGCTGGGTGTATAGTAACAGGTGGCAGGGGTTCCCTAGGACCTGAAAGTTGTTTCAGGGGTTCCTCCATGTAAAAAATATTGAGAAATGCTGCTTTGAAATCTTGGGAGCAGGTAACAAGGATAGCAGAACAATATTCTCATTACGATGAAATGCTGAAACCACCTTTGGAAGAAAAGATCTTTTTGAGCGCAATACAACCTTGTTGCTGTGTATTAGAAATGGCTTTTATAGGAAAGGGCTGCCAATTGAGAAATATGACAGACGTTATAGCTAGCAAGAGGTTCTATCTTAATATACCCAATGGGTTCCATTTGGTGTTTTTTTCAAGGCAGAGAGAACAAAATGAATGTGGTTCTAATGTGAAAAATAGGATTTTTATAACAGCTTACCTGTAAAATCCTTTTCTTGGAGTACATCACGGGACACAGAGCGACATAGTCATTACTAATGGGTTATATAGATACCTTCAGGTGCTGGCACTGGCAACTTCCAAAACCGGAAGTACCCTCCCCTATATAAGCCCCTCCCATCCGGGAGCACCTCAGTTTTGTAGCAAAGCAATAAGTGTCCCTAAAGAGGGGTGGGAGCTCTGTGTCCCGTGATGTACTCCAAGAAAAGGATTTTACAGGTAAGCTGTTATAAAAATCCTATTTTCTTTCTCGTACATCACGGGACACAGAGCGACATAGTCATTACTAATGGGATGTCCTAAAGCAATGCCCAACGAGGGGGGGGGGTACACCATACATAAGCTGAGCGCTATCAGACATGAGGATCTTTTGCGGCCTGCAACACACTGCGCCCAAAGGCGACATCCTCCTGACTTCTAACGTCCACCTGGTAGAACCTAGTAAACGTGTGTACTGAAGACCATGTTGCGGCCTTACAGATTTGAGCCAGGGAGGCCTGGTGATGCACTGCCCATGAAGTTCCAACTGCTCTCGTGGAGTGCGCCCTAACTTTGAACGGAGGCGGTCTACTTCTCAAGCCATAGGCTTGCATTATGACCTGTCGAATCCACTTGGCTAAAGTAGATTTTGACGCTGCCTGACCCCTTCTGGGGCCTTCCGGCAGAATAAACAAAGTATCCGTTCTGCAAATCTGAGCAGTGGCTTTTAGATAAGCTTTAACTGCTCTTACTACATCCAAAGAATGCAATAACTTTTCCTCTACAGAAGTAGGTTTGGGGAAAAAAGAAGGAAGAACCACATCTTGGTTCAAATGAAACCTCGATACCACCTTAGGAAGAAAGGCTGGATGAGGGCGTAACACTACTCTGTCCTTATGGATAACCAGATATGGCTCCCTACAGGACATAGCGGCTAATTCCGACACTCTTTTAGCCGAATAAATGGCTACTAGAAAAATCAATTTCCTGGTGAGAAGAACCAAAGAAATATGCTGTAATGGTTCAAATGGTTGTTTCTGTAGAACCGACAGAACCAAGTTTAGATCCCATGGACATATGGGGATATTAACCGGAGGACTAATACGCATCACTCCTTGTATAAAGGCTTTGACTAGTGAATGCGAAGCCAAGGGCCTTTGAAAAAATATTGACAAGGCCGAAATCTGACCCTTGATAGTACTCAAGGCAAGCTTCCTATCTACAGCCCATTGTAGGAAGTCCAGAATCCTACCTATTACGTATTTACGTGGATGCCATTTCTTGGCCTCACACCAGGCGATGTACGCCTTCCAGATTCTATAGTAGATCTGCCTGGATACCCGCTTCCTGGCATTGATCATGGTAGATACCACAGAATTAGAGAGCCCTCTCTTTTTTAGAATGTGGGCTTCAATAGCCAGGCCGTCAAACCTAGGGCTGGTAAGGAAGGGTGGTATATCGGTCCTTGCGAAAGCAGGTCCGGACGGCGTGGGAGAGTCCTAGGACTCCCCACTGACATTTTACAATCTCCGCGTACCACGCTCTTCGGGGCCACGCTGGAGCCACCAGAATCACTGGTTTCTTTTCTACCCTGATTCTGCGGAATAATCGAGGTAACCATTGTGGCGGTGTGAATGCATATATCAGCTTGAACTGATCCCAAGGGAACACTAGGGCATCCGAGCCGCAAGCTAGGGGATCCCTTGTCCGAGAGACAAACCTGTCCACCTTTGCGTTGAATCTGGATGCTAGAAGATCTACATCCGATGTTCCCCACCGCTGACATATTGTCCAGAAAACCTCGGGGTGAAGGGACCCTTCCTCTGGGCATAATTGCTGGCGACTTAGAAAGTCCGCCTTCCAATTCTCCACTCCTGGAATGAATACCGCAGATATGGCTGGGACATATCTTTCTGCCCATTTCAGGATGTAATTTACTTCCCTCTGGGCTGCACGACTCCTGGTGCCCCCCTGATGATTGATATATGCCACTGCTGTGGCATTGTCTGATTGAATTCTGACAGGGGACCCTTGGAGTTTGGATGTCCATGCTACTAGGGCATACCGGGCTGCTCGTATCTCTAAGAGATTGATGGGCAGGGCCTTTTCTGCATCCGACCATCTGCCCTGGAGAGACTATTGCTCCAGTACTGCTCCCCAGCCTATAAGGCTGGCATCTGTAGTGACCACCTTCCAAGAAATCAGACTGAAGGATTTCCCTTTTTCCAGATTCTGGGGAACCAACCACTAACGGAGGCTCTTGCGAACGGAAGGGGACAAGGACATTGTAAGTCTAGGGCCTGAACTTTTTTGTTCCAGGCTGACAGTATGGCCCCTTGCAAATTCCTTGAATGGAATTGACCGTAGGGTACTGCTTCGAATGATGCCACCATTTTTCCCAGCAGCCTTATGCACAGGCGTATGGACGGCTGTCTTTTTTGTACCCACTAAGTGGATCAAATCTTTCAAAGACAACACCTTTCCTCGAGGCAAGAATATTTTTCTCTGGCCTGAATCCAACCTTAGCCCCAAGTATTCCAGACTTTTGACTGGTTTTTAGGGCTGACTTGTCTCGGTTGATAATCCAACCGTGAGATTCCAGATACTTGATTGTCTTGTGAACGACCACGTCTAGTTTTTTCACTGAGTGGTCTATCAGCAACAAGTCATCTAGATATGCCATTATCATTACACCTTGTGTTCTTAGATTGGCTAATAAAGGGCCAGGATTTTTGTAAACACTCGTGGTGCTGTGGCCAAACCGAAGGGTAAGGCTCTGAACTGAAAATGGCGCCCTTCTACTGCAAAGCGTAGAAATTTTTGGTGGACTGGAAAGATGGGAATGTGCAAATAAGCATCTTTGATGTCGATCGCGGCTAACCAATCCTCCCCTTGTAGGGCAGTGGCCACCGATCGGATCG
Source organism: Rana muscosa (assembly GCA_029206835.1). Classification (NCBI taxonomy): domain Eukaryota; kingdom Metazoa; phylum Chordata; class Amphibia; order Anura; family Ranidae; genus Rana; species Rana muscosa. The sequence goes on along the minus strand of CM055121.1, from coordinate 141,087,128 downwards.
ACTTCATCGGAAAGTCCTGATATACAGGAATTTGTATAGCCCTTTTAGAATTAATATGGGCCTCCCGTCCGCGTTTGCTTCGGGACTGTAAAGAGGTTTGAGTAAAACCCGAACCCTCATTCTTCCAGGGGAACCTCCATAATTACTCCTTGGAGCAATAGTTGTTCTAGTGCCAACAGGAGGGACTCTCTCTTCCGGGGATCCCTTGGCACGTTTGACCTCAAAAATGGGAAGGAGGAGAGTCTTTTAACTCCAATCTGTATCCCAAACAAACATACTGCGGAGAGCACCTATCTGTCTTGATCGTGTCCCGCCAGGTCTCTTGCGAACAACTGGAGTCCTCCCCCCACCCGACTGAGTGGGGGCAACCCTTCAATGAATTTAACTTTGGGGGAGGTTTTGTACCTCCCCTGACCCAGGGTTTCTCATTACCCTGCTATTGTCCCTGTTTTTTACCCCCGGGAATTGACCGAGGAGGCCGTCGGAACTGTTACACAGCCGATGCCCCAGGGACTGGAGAAGCAGGCCTCTTAAAGAGGGACCTCTAACTCTGTTTTTAACCGGCAAGAGCGTATTTTTACCGCTGGAAATTTTCTGGATATATTTGTCCAGGTTTTCCCTGAATAAGCGTTCACCATGAAATGGGACGCTAACCAGCCATTCCTTACAGGGAGATTCAGCAGACCAGTTTTTGAGCCATAGAAGCCTACGCATATGTACTATAGACAGCGTAAGGCGGGAGGCCTGATGGACTGAATCCTTTATGGCGTCAACCGCAAAGCCTAAGGTTCTAGGTAGATCAGCTAGGGCAAGGCCTGCTGATCTGTCAAGTCCCTCAAGACCTGTTTTAACTGATCCTTCACTGCTTAGCAGACCCCAATAGCTGCTACTGCTGGTTGTGTCACCAAGCTTGCTGTAGAAAGAAGCAGACTTTCATAAGGACTCCAATCTTTTATCTATTGGGTTCTTGAACATTTGGACATTATCCACTGGACATGTCAGTGATTTATACATACAAGAGATGGCTGCGTCCACTGTAGGGACCTTCCATTTTTTTTTTTTTTTTGATGAACTTATCCTCCATGGGATAGACCACCGGAAATCTCTTGGGGGAATAAATATTTTCTCAGGACGTTCCCAATCCTGGTAAATAAGCCCTTTCAGTAAAGGGTGAAGTGGAAAAGAACAGACAGTCTGGGGGCTTCTAGCGACCCCAACGAGGATACAGTAGTGGTTGATGGTTCCGCAAGGTGCATTTTTAAATGCCGATCGGACCATGTTAGTCAGAGACTGAACCCATAATCTTTCAGCTTGAGATGCTGAGAAAGGTTCCTCCACTGTTGATTCCTCTATAACAGAATCAACCTCATCCTGATCCCCTTCAGGCAGGTCGATACCTGTATGGGACTGTTGCTCTGCTAACAGACACTCTGAAGGAGGAGACGGAGATCGGCGTGCTTTCCCTGACAGGGAGGCAGCGATCAATGTTGACAATCTCTCTCTAATCCTCCCAGAGCTGAGGAAAAAACCTCCTCTGTTACATACACAGGAGCAGGTGAACTGAGGACACCACAGTACCAAGTACCCCTGCGGGGTCTCTACGGTCACTTACCTCTGAACTTCAGGGGAGACTGGTGCAGCAGAAGCATGCCCAAGATCCTCAGAGCCCGATGAGACCCCCTTCGCTTCCTGGAAGATTCAGTTCCGGAGCTTCTGGACGGCATATTCCTAAGCCTAAAGCTGAGGTATTCCAGCCGTAATACACCACTTTTACTGAGAATAGTCTAGCACAATTGCTGCTATATCACAGTTGGTGTCTACTAAAGTGCCTTTCTAGGGGATGCCTGCATCAACCGCCTCTATGTGCCTTTATATTGTTGCTAGCTCTGTCTGTGCATTCAATAGCCAGCTATAATGTGCTTTAAAACACGCTGGACGCCCGCACATGCGCAGTAGCGCCGCGGCGCACACCTGAGCGTCATCCACCCGCTCCGCCCCTTTTTTCAGATCGCCTCTATGAATAGAGGCGCGTGCACGCGCGCGGGCACGTGCGCCTCCGGCGCCTTTTTTAAAAACAATAAGGAGCTAGATGGGAGCCAGGGCCCCTTTTGCCGCAGGGCCCGGGGATGGATGAGCGCAGCAACAGGGCAGAGGAGACAGCTTCCCAGCAGAGAACATACCAACTGCCTGGATTTGATTCTGGAAGAAAAAAATCCACATTACAAAAAAAAGAACCATAGCGGCCTCTAGTGTCTAACACAGGTACCGCGGTCTTACATTTTTTTTTTTCTTGCCTACTATAAAAAAATTTACATTTTCTCAGTAGTAACAGGCATACACAGAATATTAGCGGGAATACCTTAGGTAACAGGCAGAAAGACAAAATAGGCTTGGGGGTCCCTCAATAGAACCAAGTTCCCGAGGGCCCCCACTTACCTTTTCCTCGCCGCAGGACTTTGTTTGGTCCACAGAAGCCCAAACTTCACCTATCACGGCAGGCATTGTAATCAAACCTTCAGGGACCGGGTTCCCAAGGATTCCACTCCCCTGGACCTGTATAGCACACTGCACAGAAAACATCTTGGTCGTGGGTATGACCAGAGCTCTGGATCCCAGGGTCCAGCTCTCCTAAGAGAAGCATTACAGGCAAAACCTTGCTCTTCTCTGCAAGGCCCGGGTACCGACCGTTTAGCTATGAAGCTTTTTTGGTCGGATCCGGAATAGCTTACTGAGGCCCAAAAGAACCTGTACGCAAGCTCAGTGAAAAACACATGTTTCTTCTTGGCCAACACCTTAGACACTGGCAAAAAACTGAGGTGCTCCCGGATGGGAGGGGCTTATATAGGGGAGGGTACTTCCGGTTTTGGAAGTTGCCAGCACCTGAAGGTATCTATATAACCCATTAGTAATGACTATGTCGCTCTGTGTCCCGTGATGTACGAGAAAGAAATGTTTTGTTTTTTTTTACCTTGGCTGAGAAGCTGAAAATTGGCCTGTGCAGGAAGGGTATAAGTGCTAAGCAAGTGGTTAAAGTGATACCAAAGTCTCCTTTTTTTCTTTAAAAAATAACAAGCCTGTTAAACTTACCCGATCTGTGGAGTGGTTTTGCACAGAGCAGCCCAGATCCTCCTCTTTTCAGGACCCTCCAGGCCCCTCCCTCCTGTGGAGTGCCCCTACAGCAAGCATCCCGAGCTGAGCCGCAGCTCTGTGTGTCCATTCAAACATGGAGCCTCGATTCGGCCCTGCCCTCTGATTGGCTAACTGACTTTGATTGACAGCAGTGGGAGCAAATAGCGCCAGTGTTGTGTCTCAGCCAATCAGGAGGGAGAGTCCCGGATGGCCGAGGCATTTATGCACATCACTGGTTTGAAATGGAGCTCAGGAAAGTATTAGGGGGTTGCTGCACACTGAAGATTTTTTTATCTTCATGCATAGAATGCATGAAGATGAAAAACCTTCTGTCTTTAAAATCACTTTAAGCCAAACTTGCTCACTCATGGCAATCAGTTTTATCAATAGACTGTTTGAAAGATGTAGAACATATAGTAGCTTTACTTCTGCCAAGAAGCAGGCACTAAACAAAAAAAACAACAAAAAAAACAATGGGTACACAGCTGTCAGTGACACAAAGTAGCAATGTATATAGATACTGCACATAGGTTTGAATATAAACACCAAATATAAATATTAAAATATTCCTGATATGAGCCTGCTGTACCATGTACTTGTATGAAAATGTAGCCTGTTCTCTTTGTATTGCTTCCTGGTGTTCCTTCCCGTCCCTCTGGTTTTCTATTAAAAGCAGAACACACCAAGCAGAAGAACACAGCGTGGTCAGTTCTCTAGCTATGCTGGGAACTCAGCCTGCTCTCCTCCAATCAGAGGTGTCCTGTTACATGCCTTTCACTGTGAAGCTCTGTGTGCCGTTGCTTCTCCTCCCCCCAGTTTTTATGCAGCTGAGAACAGAGGGAATGTGATCACTTATATATATATATTTTTTATATCTGTACACAAATGTTTCGCCTTTCATTTCGATTTCAAACTTAATGTTTAACAATGTGATCATTTACAATCACTTTAATCTTTGGCACATCCACCATTTGACTGAGCACTGCATTACTGAGGGCATGAAGTGTGCCACATGTTTCCCTATACCTATAGTACCTAGAATACGACAGTAGTGGCAGACTCTGGGACAACTGTTTTTAAACATACAGGGCAAAGCCGTGATAATCTTCTAATGATCACAAGTTTTTCTTTTCTAAACTGTGCAATGTGTCGCAGCACTTCAGCATGCTACTTATTAAACATGTCCAGTAACAAAACAGTTGAAATTTTGTCCTGAAATGCCATGGGCTTGAATCAAATGTGAATATTTGCATTATTTTTTCACAGTGCAGGCTCAATTCCTCAAAACAGCAACCTACACTATAACACAGACAGAATAGCATTATCATTCCTCACCAGGAAAATCACCTTTACGGCTGCTCTGTCCAAACTCTTGAAGCTGAGGCTGTTGATTTAGCTGATCTTTCTGTAAATTTTCATACCAGTGAGTGACTTCTGCCCGCAGGTCAGCTACCTGGTCACTTGGATACATTTCTATGGTCATCTAACAATGGAAAAAAAAAATTTAGCTATGGAAAAACACAAATACATTCTGTATAATAGAGGTGGTAATGCTCGGACCTTATCAGGAAGCCCCGCAGGTTGGCAAACAATTCTAAGAGGCAATGATTGCTTATCATTCAGTGCTTTCAGGTGGCTGCTGATACCAGTTCCTTCAATCTGCCATTGCCTTAGATGGTAGGCAAACCTAGATGAGAAACAAAATGGGGTGGTTACAATAACATGCTGGAAATACCAACCGAAGGTAACAGCAAACAAGCAAAAAAAAAAAGAGCACATTTCTTTTTGTCCAGCTTTCTAATGAGTATAACATTTCTTCTGTTTACAATAAAATCCAAGAGCACTGTAAAAACTGAATTTTTGTACTCAATGTAAAATCTTTGTTTGGATAACATTGAGTGACACCGGAAGTAATTTACTGTCATGTTATACTGCTGCCTACAGGAGGAAAGGACACTGGCAAACCAAACAGAAGAAAAAAAAAAACTGTAGGCCAGCCCAGGATCTTTCCTCTACCCAGCACAGCAGTCCACGCTTCACTGCAGACAAGAGCCTAGCCTCAGTCTAGTATCCCACGTTAAGCGTGTCAAGGGAACACCCTCTTAATCAGCACCAACTCCCCCACACTGGGTACATACACTACCTTTATATAGTGTCCTTACATATCCAAACATGCTTCAATAAGCCACTCGCTCCCAATTGACATTGTATAATTATGTGATTGAAATTTAATACAAATTTATATATATATATATATATATATATATATATATATATATATATAAATAAAGGATATAGGTACCGGTATATGCAAACAGAAAAATCTGACTATGTATAAGGGGACACAGCTGTACCATATTCATGTTTGTGCTTCCAATAACTTGAATATATTCTGCAAGATAAATAATGGCTTCAATTTTATATGAGTTATACTGATATGTACTATATTTGCAAAAAGCCAAGGAAACCTTTCCATATTTAGTGGACCTTTACATAAGCAACAGAGCCTCTGTGTATATATAATGCATTACAACTATCGATACGAGTCCAGGTTAGGAGGTGGGCAAACTGTCAACACTAGATAACAAAGAAAAATATTACATAGAAACCTAGCAAGTGATGGGGGAAAAAAAAAAAGAAGATCAAATGGCCCATCGGTGTGACTTTGAAGACATCTGTGCGGCTTCATGCACAGATATCTATTGACGTTGCACTCGAAATCGCCAAAAGTACTGCATTGTACTACTTTTTCAAATCGATATGGCACTGCAAAGTCGGCGGGTTGCATCAATTTGAGCACGGCCTTTGCTGGCAATAAGATGCGACTTGACATGACAAATCACTCCAGTGTGAACTGGGGCTTAATGGCACTGAGGCAAGTTTATGTGAAGTGATCAGGTGGCTGTGTGGGGCATGCCATTCTGAAGTGTGACAGGCTTGAGGCACATCCAACTGGGAGAGAGGGAGATGGAATCCCCCTATCCATCCATCCAGGCAGGATCCATCATTCTACAGTGCTGTTAGACCTCTTGAAATGTGGGGTCTAAATGTTTTTTTTTTTTATATCCAACAAAATTTTATTAGGTTTTCAGGAGGTACAGGGCATGCATACCCCCCTTTACATTGCGGGGTAAAAAGGCAGTATAGATATACATTTTAACGCATAACCGAAAGCAGGAGCCAACCGTCCAACCAGATAACCATATACTTTCCCTTTTAATTAGAGCACATATATCACAGCTCACCCAACATTAATGCCCAACAATCTATCAGCCACGAAGTCCACCGGGGCCAATCCCGGCACATCCAACCATCTTGCCCACAGCTTCTCGAACTTCTGAGCACTACCTATGCTGATATATTAGTTTCTCCATTCTCAGCACCTTCCCAATATGAGTAATCCATTCTTTCAAGGTCGGGGGAGCCTCATCCTTCCAGTGTACCATAATGAGTTTCCTCGCCTGGAACAGAACTCTATGAACCGCTTCTCTGCAATCCTCTTCCCACTCGTATACCTCCAAAGCACCCAAGAGGCAAGCCCTCGGGTCCTGTGGAAGAGACACTCCAAATTAACTGTATTCACCACTCCCGCCCAGTAGCTGTGAAGTTTGGGACACCTCCACAACATATGGACTAGATCTCCGTGGTCTCTTTTACAGCGCGTACAAGTGGGGTCAGGTTGCAAGTTCATCAAGTGTAATCTGTGAGGGGTGTAATAAGTTCGTAGTAGTATATACAGCTGAGTGAGCCTTTGGGAAATATTCAGTGAGCACCTACCCACTGCCTGAAAAATCTCTTCCCACTGTTCCCCATCCAACTGACCAACGTCCACCTCCCATTTCTCCCATATCTTCAGAGTATGCTGCTTCATCGCTGACTGTAACAGAATGGCATAGCATTGGGAAATAAAGCCTTTCGACGTCCCAGCATCACCCAAAAGGTTAAACACAGGGGTCGTCGACTGATGCCACTCCGAGGAGCAACCCTGTTCCTTCACCGCATGAAGCAGTTGTAAATAAGAAAAGTACAACGATTGTGGAAGACCATACGTTTCCCTTAAGTCAATAAAAGAGCGTAGTACTCCGTTACGGAATATGTGCTTAAGATGCGCAATCCCATACTCCTTCCATCTAGCCCCAGACTGCAGCTTGGCCAGTTCAGTATACGCATCATTTTGCCATATAGGGCTGTGCTCCGTATAGCCATCAGCATTCTGAATATATTTAACTTTGTTCCATACCTTCTGGATTAGACTACAAGTTGGATATTTTTTATGCGGTTTAGCGAAGGCCTGAGCCTCCAATGTCACCGGAATCCGATCTCTGCCCACAGTATGTATTAAGAGTTTCTGAGCCGAGGTTGGCAAAACCGTTGCCGCCTCCCCCGTCGTTGGAAACATGTCAATCAGATGCTGTAATTGGGCTGCTAGGTAGTATAACCAAGGGTTTGGCAATGCCAAGCCCCCGCTATCCTGGGGTCTAAATGTTTAGTAAGCTGCTTTATTTGTCAAAGGTGGCTGGTGCACAATTGGTGTTAAGAGTTTGTATTTGCGGTAGACAGTTTGAATTTTTACTTCACTTTAAATAGTTTGACTGGGCCAAGCTGGCCAAAACAAACTATTTCCTTCACCAACATATGCGCCCACTGGGCCCGCCGCATAAACTTGCACCTGGTTTCTGCCATTGTTATGTGAGGATATTCCCCTGTGGGGTACTCACAGAGTAGGATGTGGAAATGGGGTAAAAGCATGTCTGTGCAGGGAGTATGCAGTAACCCGGTGATGAGATACTCGTGGCACCATGATTTGAAAAGTTTACCAGTGAATAAGTGAATAATTTCCAAACACATTTCCTGACAGTTTTTACATATAAACAGATTCTATTTAGGATACACATACATAGTTTAATGCAGTTAATGGGGATATTAAGTTTCATACCTGCTGTGGGGCTACAGCAACAGTAAGGGCAATTTCACACTGAGGCGGTGGGGGCGTCGGCGGTAAAGCTCCTAAAGCGCCACAAAGATGCTGCATGCAGGACTTTTTTTTAAATATTATTTATTTATTTTTAACGTCCCGCAAGTGCACCGCTCCAGTGTGAAAGCACTCGGGCTTTCACACTGGACTGACAGGAGAGGCGCTTTACAGGCGCTATTTTTACCCAAAACACCTGTAAGCGCCTCAGTGTGAAAGTAGCCATAAAGAAACAGCATGACCCTTTCTTACCTGTCCATGTTGCTGATCCCTATATAGAGTCTAGGTTTTTCCTAGCGATGGACCACGGCATTGGACCTGTATAGCACCCTGCGGCTAACTACATGCATTGCACCAAGGTAAGTGCCCAAGTAGAATCTAGTGCCCAAAAATAACATTACAGGCTGTCCCCATGGTGCTGAGTCCAGGTATGGCTCCCACGGCTCCCAATGTGCTCCTTCTATCATTGTGTTAGAAGACAGTGAATAGCTGAGTGAACAAGCTGAAGTAAAATAAGAAACTAGTGAAGCAAAAATAGGATTTTTGTATTCACCGTAAAATCCATTTCTCTGACTTCCATGGACCGACACGGCGGCTCTTAATCACTGAACATGTGGGTATATGTCCCTGCTTGCAGGAGAAGACCTAGGCAGAATGTTAAATCATTCTCGAACAAACCAGAGCTGAACAACCCGGCCCAGGGGGGCGGTCCCTCCGGACATTACCCTCCCACCTGCAGCTAGCAGACCTCAGTTCGTAACAAAGCAGTACAAACTTAAAAGGAAGGGTGGGTGCCGTGTCGGTCCATGGATGTCAGAGAAATGGATTTTACGGTGAGTACAAAAATCCTATTTTCTCTTATCCATGGACGGACACGGCGGCTCTTAAATCACTGAACGTGTGGGATGTCCCAAAGCAGTGTCAAGAAGGATGGGAGCAGTATAAATGGAAAAACCAAAAAACTTCACTCCAAACAAGGCAGAGCTCCTCAACGGAGGAGTTGCCACTTTAAACAGTGGCCTGCAACACCTTGCGGCCGAAGGAAGCATCCGGAGATGCAGCCACATCAACCCTATAAAATGTAGAAAAGGTATGCCGCCTTGCACACTTGTGCAACCGACACTTGATGTCGGAAAACCCAGGAAGCACCAATTGCCCTGGTGGAATGCGCCGTAACCGGAAAGGGAGGCGCCTGCCCCATGAGAGCATAGGCTTGAAAGACGGTTTGTCCGATCCACCTAGAAATGGTGGCAGACAAAGCTGCTTGGCCCTGTTTCTGATCAGAGACAGTCAAACAGAGTCAGACTTCCGAATAGAAGCAGTAGCAGACAGGCACACCTGCAAGGCTCGTACCACATTCAAAGTGTTCCGCGCACACTCTCTGAGATGCGATGGGTGAGGACACAAGGACGGGAGGACAATGTCCTCATTTAGGTGAAAGGTCAAGATCACCCTTGACAAAAGAGAAAGTCGCGGATGCAACACCGCCTTATCCTTATGGATGACTAAATATGGCGACTTGCAGTACAAGGTCGCCAACTCAGACACTCGTCTAACAGAAGTGATTGCCACTAAAAGGGCCACCTTCTGAGAAAGTCAAGAGGGGAATATCCCTGATATTCTCAAAAGGAGGTTCCTGGAGAACCGAGAGTACCAATTCCGATCCCACGGGGGGAGAGGAGACTTGACAGGAGGGAGCACATGGCGAACCCCCTGCACAAGGGTGCTAACCAAGGAATGACCCGCTAGTGGTCGCCGAAAGAAGACGGCCAAGGCCAAAATCTGACCCTTCATGATACTCAAAGCGAGCCTTTGGGCCACTCCATGCTGCGGGAAACGCAGGATTCTAGGGACGGAATACGTCCGAGGACGCGAGTCCAGCTCCTCGCACATGGTGATGTAAGCTTTCCAGGTACAGAGATAGATCATTCTGGAGGAAGACTTCCGTGCCCTTAATATGGACGAAATGACAGAGTCCGAGAGACCTCGGTCTCTCAACACCTGGCTTTCAACAGCCATGCCGTTAAGACCAGAGACTGTAAAAGGCAGGATGAAATATATGACTTTGAGACAGAAAGTCCTCCCTCTTTGGCAACCGCCAGGGAACGGCCGCGACGAGACGTATCAGATCAGCGTACCAGTGAAGCAGAGGCCAATCCGGAGCAATGAGGATCACCGGAATTCCCTCGGTCGCCACCCTGCGCAGCAGGCGAGGGAGCAACTGCAGCGGAGGATAAAACGTATATCAGGTGATAATGACCCCATGGGCCACCAACGCCTCTCAGGCATCCGCCCAAGGATCCCTGGATCTGGCCACTAACCTTGACAACTATTGAGCCGAGAGGCCATCAGGTCCACCTCCGGCGTGCCCCACCGTCTGTGTGGCAAAGGAGTTGAAATACCTCCGGGTGCAAGGACCACTCTCCCTGGTCCAACGTCTGGCGACTCAAATAGTCCGCCAGTTCTATGCCCGGAATGTGAACGGCCGACAGAGCCGGCACGCTTCTTTTAGCCCACTTCAGGGTACGGGGGACCTCGGAAGCCGCAGCTGAGCTCCGAGTCCCCCCTTGATGGTCGACATACGCCACCGCCGTGACTTTGTCCGACTGGATCCTAATGGAGCGATCCTGCAATCTCTCAGACCACGAGGAGAGGCAGTCTGATGGCCCGTATTTCCAGAACATTGAATCGGCAAACGGGCTTCGTCCGGAGTCCAAGCCCTTGGGCCAACAGAACTCCCCAGACTACACCCCAGCCCTTCAGGCTGGCGTCCATAGTGAACACCGTCCATTGGACGAGGAGGAACGACTTCCCAGGCCGAAGAGCCGGGGACCCGAACCACCATGTCAGGGACGCCCTGACCAGGTGACTCACGAGACAACGGGGATTTTTCCCAAGGGAACAAGATCTCCTTCTGCAATGCCCTGGTGTGTGATTGGGCATACGGAATGGCCTCGAAAGAGGTCACCATGAGTCCCAGGACTCCCATGCAAAAACAGATTGACGACCATTTTTTGGGATGTCAGCACCCGCACTGCAGACTGAAGTGTCAGTAGCTTCCTCGGAGGTAGGAATACCTTTGCCTCCAAGAAGTCCAGGATCAGACCGAGATACTCCAGACCTTGAGTCGGGACCAGTACTGACTCCTGAATGTTTAGGAGCCACCCGAAGTCCCTGAGGGTCTGACTGACGATAGTCACACTGTCTTCTAATTCTGAGCCATTTCCTGCTCTGAGAAGATCGTCCAGATAGCCCACGACAGCAATGCCTCGCTGTCTCAGCAAGCTAGAACCGGCACAAGCACCTTGGTGAACACCCTCGGTGCCGAGGCTAGGCCGAAAGGAAGAGCTACAAATTGATAGTGGACTTCGCCGATCGCAAGCGCAGAAACTTCTGGTGACTTGCGCAGATCGGAACATGCAAGTAGGTGTCCTTGATGTCCAAGGTCGCCAGGAAATCCCCTTGACGGAGTGTACTGATCACCGTGCGAATGGATTCCATGTGGAACTTTTTCACTTTCACGAAGGCATTCAGGACCTGGAGGTCCAAGATAGGCCGAATCCCTTCCCTTTTTTGGGACGACAAACAAATTCGAGTAGAATCCCTGAAACCTCTCCTGTGACGGAACCGGCACGATCACTCCGGACCTGAGCAATCCTGAATAGGCCCCATAGGGCTGCCCGACGGGCAGGAACGAGAGGAAGATTCGAGGGAAGAAGCTGTCTGGGACCAGGAACGGAAACCTATTCTGTAACCTGAGCTGATCTCCTCGCCCACCCACCGGTAGGAGATCCGGGAGGTCCACCGATCCGTGAACCTGCAAAGTCGTCACCCCTACCCCAGAGTCGGGTGGGGGCAAGACTTAATGAGGAGGCGGGCTTGGGGAGCCGGCTTGTTTGGCTTACGCACCCAGGGGCGTTGGTGTCCACCAGCCGCACCGCTGTCAGTCTGGGAGGGCCTCCCCGTTGACTGACGAAAAAAAAAAAAAACTTTTTTGCTGGAAAGGATGGACCCTGCTTACAGCGGCCTCCTTACCCTTGCTAGCCTGAGGAAGAATAGTGCTTTCACCTTCCGTGACATCCTTGATGATGTCATCCAGCGCAGCACCGAAAAGCCTACCACCTTTAAATGGTAGATCCGTCAAAGGATTTTTAGAAGCTAGGTCAGCAGACCAGCATTTCAACCAGATCAGACAACGCAATACCACCGCCAAGACAGAGGCCCTGAGATATAAGGGGCCGCGTCTAACGTGGTGTCGCAACATAAACCAGGCCCTGCACCAGTAGGTGGGCCAGAGCAATAGTGTCTGGAGGAAGATTATGCTCCTGTACAGTTTGGTGCAAAAATCGGGAGAGTGATGGCCTTGTTCAACCGGGTGACTGGAGGGTCGACCACTGGGGGAGAAGCCCACGTTTTAAGTAGGGCCTCTTCAAAGGGGTATCTGATAGGCAAACGCCGCGGGACCATGAAAGTCTTCTGCGGCTTTTTCTCCAGACTTCATCAATGAGCTGGTCAAAGAAAGGTACATATGGGAAAAAACTTTTTTAGAAGGCCCGGCCCTAAGGAACCAGAGGAGACTGTCCGCCTGAGGTTCTGCATCCGCAGCATTTAGCTTGCGAGTGTCCCTCACCGCAGCAATGAGTTCACTAACAAGCGCCCTGTCATTTACTGACTCAGAACTGGATTTTTCCTCGCAAGGAATGTCCTGTTCAAAACCATCAAATATATTCAGAGCTAGGGTCCTGAGCGGTAGTGGCTAGGCCCATATCTGAATCAGCGCACACCCCCTTTTTTTGTGTGGAAATAAAGTGGGGAGAGGGGCTTTTTTGCTCCCTTGCGCTCACACACTGCTTCCCTCCTGGTCAGAATGACTCCAGGACTGCCGACAACTGGTCCATAAGGACCGCAGATGCAGGAGCACTGCCAGTTGTCTCTAACAAGTGTGAAGAAACAGGTGAACCAGACTCCATGTTGTCACCCTCTGAGACCTTATTCACCATTACAGTGAATAATACAGCCCACCCACTGGCTATGCTGGGGCTGAGGAGGGGATACCCGGAGTACTTACCACCCCTAGGGACCGCTCGGTACCGCTGTCTGAGCCGCGCTGTAGCGCGAGCCTGAGGAGAGTGAAGAATCTGTGAGGAGATGTGGAATTTGCGCCGTTCAGCAGCGCCGCTAGAGACCGAAAAAAAAACTGAAAGCGCCGCGGCTACAAGAAAATGCCCGCCGGGCGCCTGTATAACTGATTTGAGCCGCGGCAAAATGGCCACCGATGGCGCACTTTTTAAATTTAAAACACAGCGCCAATGGCGCACGAAAAAACAACACACATTCCAAACATATTAACAGACCTGGAGCGGCCCCCCCCCCAGGGCAGAGTGACCCCCCAAGCATCCCCACACAGCACAGCAGCAGAACAGGGTGCAGAGAGCAGCATAACAGGAGGGAGACAGGGAGAACCCCCCACACACAGAAACACAGCCAGCATGTACTCACCATGCAGCAGGAGAGACTACTTACCCGTCCCGCAAGCACCTTGGAGAACACCCTCAGTGCCAATAGAGGGACTCACTGGCTTGTTTCAGACAGACCTATCACAGAGTTGTACTGCGTAGCTGTCGGCCCGGTCAACCGCGAAAGATACAGTAGGTACTGTTCAATCTTGAGAGGACCGCGGGAGCATGAAAGCAACCCGGCCACCCCTGGAGCCATGGGCTATGTCGTGAACTGAGTCTCACGCACACAAGGCGAGGATAAGCACGCTCGATGGTCGGACAGGGAAGACTACGAGGATACTAGTGTACCCAACCTGTTGCCCAGCCGACAGTTGATTGAAGGTCTCAAAAATAAAATAAAATTCCCAAAGGAATAAAATTTAAAAGTAAAATCTTCCAGGAGACTGGCTCCTGAGAGAGCATCGTCTTCTCCTTCTGCTAGGCAGAAAAAAACTGAGGTCTGCTAGCTGCAGGTGGGAGGGTAATGTCCGGAGGGACCGCCCCCATGGGCGGGGCTGTTCAGCTCTGGTTTGTTCTAGAATGTTTTAACATTTAACATTCTGCCTAGGTCTTGTCCTGCAAGCAGGGACATATACCCACACGTTCAGTGATTAAGAGCCGCCGTGTCGGTCCATGGATAAGAGAAATAGATTTTTCTGTAAGGGAGAAAAAGTCCATCACCTTAGGGCAAAAATCGGAGGCTTCACAGGGTGATGTAGGGTTTATTGGGGGACATCCAGGAGGCGTGTCCTCAAAAGCTTTGCCACTGTTCAATAACCTGAAGGTACAGCCTGTATCCCTGGGTCTATGATAATCAAGCCCATGTCCTGTACTGTACGATTGACATATATACAAAGTTTCTAAAACAAATACTTAAGGTACATACATAATGCTTAAAGCATCATTTCCCTTTATTTCATCTTTTTCACATGTACAATGAAGAAAAAAAAATAGCTTAAACTTAAAGCGAAGTTCCACCCAAAAGTGGAACTTCCGCTTTAAGCACTCCTCTCCCCCTGACATGCCACATTTGGCATGTCATTTTTTTTGTGGGTGTGTGGGGGGGGGGGTGTTTACCTTACTTTTAGTGGGACTTCCTGCTTCCCATCTTTGGCCGCCTAGGCGACTCCTTATTTCGCCCCAGGCGGCCCCTCCCTGCCGGCGATCTTCTGGGACACAACTCAGGTCTCAGAAGATCAGCTGGCCAATGAGAGCGCAGCGCGACTCTTGCATGCGCAGTGTGCGCCCAGCCGGGAAGCCGTAAGCTCTCACGCCTGGGTGCCCAGTGTTATGATGATGGCGCCGAAGAGAGGAGGGGGGAGAGGAGCAAGCCTCAGGGCGGCCGCATCACTGGACCGTGGGGCAGTTAAGTGTCTGTTTATTAAAAGTCAGCAGCTATGCTTTTTGTACTAAAACACAGGTGGAACTCGGCTTTAAGTGGTTTGGCATTAGTATATATGACCACAAAGTAGGCTGGATTTTTCTCTAAGCAGATACACCATAGAATAAACCTAGAGCTGGGAGATTTTCTCAAAAAAAAATAATCTGCGATTTAAAAAAAAAAAAAACGTGATTCACGATTCAAATGTATTTATTTTTTGATGGACACCGCGCCGGCCCTGAGGAGCTGTGGGCAGCAGTTTTTAGGCAAGGCCGCGGCTTCGGCCTGTCAGCGCCCGTTCTGGTGAAAAAAAAAAAAAAAAACTAAAAAAAATCGATTTGCTGAAATTTTGAATCGATTTGACCTCTCAACTCGATTCAAGATTTAAATCGATTTTTTCCCCAGCCCTAAATAAACCACCACTTATGTATATGCATATGAACTGAAAAGCAAAATAAAAAGTATAGCTTACCGTCTCCTAAAAGCTTCAAGATGTGTTTTTAGCATTAACAGGCCTCTTTCAATGATGGTGAGGCTCGACTGTGCATCCTGTTCAAGGTTACTAGAAGCAATCATAAGGCTTTCCATGCACTTACTAATGAACTCGTTCTCTTTTTCTAGCCCGGTTTTTCCTGAAAAATAAATTTAATGTAGAGCACATTAAAAACAAACACTTCCTGGCAGAAAGAATGAAGGGATTGATGCCCACACTGGTCCATCCGGATCAGGTGGGATTTATCCCAGGCAGGGAGGGGAGGGACAATGGTGTGAGAGCATTGCTCCTCCTCCAGAAAATAAAAGAGAATGGGTCCCCAGGTCTACTTCTGTCAGACGCAGAAAAGGCATTAAACGGGGTAGACTGGGGACTCATGATACAAACCCTGGAAACTATGGGCCTGGGAGCCAGGATGATACAGTGGATTAAAACATTGTATCAGCACCCTATGGGTAGGGTTAAAACAAATAGCACACTGTCTCTAGCTTTTGAGATGAAAAATGGGACAAGACAGGGATGCCCCCTGTCCCCCCTTTTGTTCGTGTTTTCCCTAGAATCTCTGCTCGCGACGGTACGAAACAACCCAGACATTAAAGGGATCAGAATGGAGGAAGACGAACATAAACTCTCAGCTTTCGCGGACGATGTCTTGCTCTTTATCAGTAATCCCAGGACCACATTACCGAACTTACTAAAATATTTAAACAATACGGTGAAATATCAAACTTTAAAGTAAATATAGCTAAAACTGAGATTCTAAATGTCAATATTGGAAAGGTAGAAGAACAGAGTCTAAGAAAAGAGTTTAATTTAGCTTGGCAGAAGGAACTCAAGTACTTAGGGGTAAAACTCGCCAACTCAATAAAAAAAATATATAAGATAAACTATATCCCTTTATTAGATGAAATAAAAAGTGAAATTAGAAAGAGGATAAACCGTCCGATATCATGGATAGGAAGAATTAACATTCTGAAGATGGTTCTGCTGCCGAAAATCTTGTATAAATTCCAGATGTTACCAGTTGCAATACCCCAACCGTACTTAAGAGTGTTAAAAAAGATGCTAATGAATTTTGTGTGGAAGAATAAAAAACATAGAATCTCCATCTCGGTATTAAAACAGGAAAAAAACATGGAGGGCTAGCAGTGCCAGACATAAAAAAATACTACAATGTGGTGGTGCTGTCCCAGATAGTCGAGTGGGCCAAAGATAGGCACGAAAAAGGGTGGGTAAAAATTGAAAACAAATATTTTGCACCGGGAAAAAAAATAGTGGGAGGAAACTGGATTAAAAAGGATAGAGCACAGTTAAGACATATAATAAAAAAAAAGGGAAAATTACACCATTTCAAGAATTAAGACACAATAGGGAATTAATGATAGTAGATGAATGGAGGTACCATCAGTTGACCCACTTTGTACAAAGCCTTCCCCAGCCAATTAGGTCGGGGGAGGAGCTTACGACGTTGGAACGGCTTTGTACGGCCGATAATTCAAAAGGAACTATATCAAAACTTTATAAATTGCTGTTAACAGTGGACGAACTGGAGATACCCCCATTTATAAAGAAATGGGAAAGAGAATTGGGAACATATAGGGATAAAAGGACTATAGAGAGAATAATAAAATTGACCCACTCGTCTGCTATGGACAGCAGGACCGCAGAGATGAATTATAAATGTATTACAGGTTGGTATGCCACACCAGATAAATTGAGTAAATTTCAAGTGGAACAGAAAGCAGAATGTTGAAGAGAATGTGGGGAGAGGGGAACAATGGCCCACTTGTGGTGGCAGTGCTCTAAAATTCAAAAATATTGGGAAAAGATACTGGAAATGATAAAAGTAATTACAGAGAAGGAGATCAAAAAAATAGGATTTTTATAACAGCTTACCTGTAAAATCCTTTTCTTGGAGTACATCACGGGACACAGAGCGACATAGTCATTACTAATGGGTTATATAGATACCGTCAGGTGCTGGCACTGGCAACTTCCAAAACCGGAAGTACCCTCCCCTATATAAGCCCCTCCCACCCGGGAGCACCTCAGTTTTGTAGCAAAGCAATAAGTGTCCCCAAAGAGGGGCGGGAGCTCTGTGTTCCGTGATGTACTCCAAGAAAAGGATTTTACAGGTAAGCTGTTATAAAAATCCTATTTTCTTTCTCGTACATCACGGGACACAGAGCGACATAGTCATTACTAATGGGATGTCCTAAAGCAATGCCCAATGAGGGGGGGGATACACCATACATAAGCTGAGCGCTATCAGACATGAGGATCTTTTGCGGCCTGCAACACACTGCACCCAAAGGCGACATCCTCCTGACTTCTAACGTCCACCTGGTAGAACCTAGTAAACGTGTGTACTGAAGACCATGTTGCGGCCTTACAGATTTGAGCCAGGGAGGCCTGGTGATGCACTGCCCATGAAGTTCCAACTGCTCTCGTGGAGTGCGCTCTAACTTTGAACGGAGGCGGTCTCCTTCTCAAGCCATAGGCTTGTATTATGACCTGTCGAATCCACTTGGCTAAAGTAGATTTTGACGCTGCCCGACCCTTTCTGGGGCCTTCCGGCAGAATAAACAAAGTATCCGTTCTGCGAATCTGAGCAGTGGCTTTTAGATAAGCTTTAACTGCTCTTACTACATCCAAAGAATGCAATAACTTTTCCTCTACCGAAGTAGGTTTGGGGAAAAAAGAAGGAAGAACCACATCTTGGTTCAAATGAAACCTCAATACCACCTTAGGAAGAAAGGCTGGATGAGGACGTAACACTACTCTATCCTTATGGATAACCAGATATGGCTCCTTACAGGACATAGCTGCTAATTCCGACACTCTTCTAGCCGAACAAATGGCTACTAGAAAAATCAATTTCCTGGTGAGAAGCACCAAAGAAATATGCTGTAATGGTTCAAATGGTTGTTTCTGTAGAACCGACAGAACCAAGTTTAGATCCCATGGACATATGGGAATATTAACCGGAGGACTAATACGCATCACCCCTTGTATAAAGGCTTTGACTAGTGAATGCGAAGCCAAGGGCCTTTGAAAAAATATTGACAAGGCCGAAATCTGACCCTTGATAGTACTCAAGGCAAGCTTCCTATCTACAGCCCATTGTAGGAAGTCCAGAATCCTACCTATTACGTATTTACGTGGATGCCATTTCTTGGCCTCACACCAGGCGATGTACGCCTTCCAGATTCTATAGTAGATCTGCCTGGATACCGGCTTCCTGGCATTGATCATGGTAGATACCACAGCATTAGAGAGCCCTCTCTTTTTTAGAATGTGGGCTTCAATAGCCAGGCCGTCAAACCTAGGGCTGGTAAGGAAGGGTGGTATATCGGTCCTTGCGAAAGCAGGTCCGGACGATGTGGGAGGGTCCAAGGACTCCCCACAGACATTTTTACAATCTCCGCGTACCATGCTCTTCGGGCCCACGCTGGAGCCACCAGAATCACTGGTTTCTTTTCTACCCTGATTCTGCGGAGTAATCGAGGTAACAATTGTGGCGGTGGGAATGCATATATCAGCTTGAACTGATCCCAAGGGAACACTAGGGCATCCGAGCCGCAAGCTAGGGGATCCCTTGCCCAAGAGACAAACCTGTCCACTTTTGTGTTGAATCTGGATGCTAGCAGATCTACATCCGGTGTTCCCCACCGCTGACATATTGTCCGGAAAACCTCGGGATGAAGGGACCATTCCCCTGGGCATAATTGTTGGCGACTTAGAAAGTCCGCCTTCCAATTCTCCACTCCTGGAATGAATACCGCAGATATGGCTGGGACATATCTTTCTGCCCATCTCAGGATGTAATTTACTTCCCTTTGGGCTGCACGACTCCTGGTGTCCCCCTGGCGATTGATATATGCCACTGCTGTGGCATTGTCTGATTGAATTCTGACAGGGGACCCTTGGAGTTTGGATGTCCATGCTACTAGGGCATACCGGGCTGCTCGTATCTATAAGAGATTGATGGGCAGGGCCTTTTCCGCATCCGACCATCTGCCCTGGAGAGACCATTGCTCCAGTACTGCTCCCCAGCCTATAAGGCTGGCATCTGTGGTGACCACCTTCCAGGAAATCGGACTGAAGGATTTCCCTCTTTCCAGATTCTGGGGAACCAACCACCAGCGGAGGCTCTTGCGAACGGAAGGGGACAAGGACATTGGTAAGTCCAGAGCCTGAACTTTTTTGTTCCAGGCTGACAGTATGGCCCTTTGCAAATTCCTTGAATGGAATTGACCGTAGGGTACTGCTTCGAATGATGCCACCATTTTTCCCAGCAGCCTCATGCACAGGCGTATGGATGGCTGTCTTTTTGAACCCACTAAGTGGATCAAATCTCTCAAAGACGACCCCTTTTCTTGAGGCAAGAAAATTTTTCTCTGGTCTGAATCCAGCCTTAGCCCCAAGTATTCCAGACTTTTGACTGGTTTTAGGGCTGACTTGTCTCGGTTGATAATCCAACCGTGATATTCCAGATACTTGATTGTCTCGTGAACAACCACTTCTAGTTTTTCCACTGAGTGGTCTATCAGCAACAAGTCGTCTAGATATGCCATTATCGTTACACCTCGTGTTCTTAGATTGGCCAATAATGGGGCCAGAATTTTTGTGAACACTCGTGGTGCTGTGGCCAGACCGAAGGGTAAGGCTCTGAACTGAAAATGGCGCCCTTCTACCGCAAAGCGTAGAAATTTTTGGTGGGCTGGAAAGATGGGAATGTGCAAATAAGCATCTTTGATGTCGATCGAGGCTAACCATTCCTCCCCTTGTAGGGCAGTGGCCACCGACCGGATCGACTCCATCCGGAAAGTCCTGATATGTAGGAATTTGTTTAGCCCTTTTAGATTTAATATGGGCCTCACGTCCCCGTTTGGCTTCGGGACTGTAAAGAGGTTTGAGTAAAACCCGAACCCCCATTCTTCCAGGGGAACCTCTATAATTACTGCTTGGAGCAATAATTGTTCTAGTGCCAACAGGAGGGATCCTCTCTTCTGGGGATCCCTTGGCACATTTGACCTTATAAAGCGGGAAGGAGGGGAGTTTTTTAACTCCAATTTGTATCCCAGATTTACTGCGGAGAGCACCCATCTGTCTCTGATCGTGTCCCGCCAGGTCTCTGTGAACAACTGAAGTCTTCCCCCCACCCGATTGAGTGGGGGCAACCCTTCATGCATTTGACTTTGGGGGAGGTTTTGTACCTCTCCTGCTCCAGGGCTTCTTATTACCCTGCAATTGTCCCTGATTTTTACCTCCGGGATTTGACCGAGGAGGGCGTCGGAACTGTTTCACAGCCGATGTCCTAGGGACTGGAGAAGCAGGCCTCTTAAAAGAGGGACCTCTAACTCTATTTTTAACCGGCAAAAGTGTACTTTTACCGCTGGAAATTCTCTGGATATATTTGTCCAGGTCTTCCCCAAATAAGCGTTCACCATGAAATGGGAAGCTGACCAGCAATTTTTTACAGGGAGCTTCAGCAGACCAGTTTTTGAGCCATAGAAGCCTGCGCATATGTACTACAGACAGCGTAAGGCGGGAGGCCTGATGGATTGATCCTTTATAGCGTCCACCGCAAAGCATAAGGCTCTAGGTAGATCGGCTAGGGCAAGAGCCTGCTGATCTGGCAAGTCCCTTAAGACCTGCTTCAACTGATCCTTCACTGCTTGGCAGACCCCAATAGCTGCCACTGCTGGTTGTGTCACCAATCCTGCTGTAGAAAAAGCAGATTTTAATAAGGACTCCAATTTTTTATCTATTGGGTCCTTGAACATTTGGACATTATCCACTGGACATGTCAGTGATTTATTCACACAAGAGATGGCTGCGTCCACTGTAGGGACCCTCCATTTTCTGATGAACTTATCCTCCATGGGATAGACCACCGGAAATCTCTTGGGGGGAGTAAATATTTTATCAGGATGCTCCCAATCCTGGTAAATGAGCCCTTCCAGTAAAGGATGGATCGGAAAGGAACAAACAGTCTGGGGAGCTTTTAGCGACCCCAACGAGGAGACAGAAGTGGATGATGGCTCCGCAAGGGGCATTTTAAATGCTGATCGGACCATATTAGTCAGGGACTGAACCCATAACCTTTCAGCATGTGATGCTGAGAATGGCTCTTCCACTGTTGATTCCTCTACAACAGAATCGACCTCATCCTGATCCCCTTCAGGTAGGTCGATCCCTGTATGGGACTGTTGCTCTGTTAACAGGCACTCTAAGGGAGGAGACGGAGATCGGGCGCTTTTTTCCTGTGACAGGGAAGCAGCGATCAATGCTGACAATCTCTCTTCCAGTCCTCCCAGAGCTGAGGAAAAAACCTCCTCTGTTACATACACAGGAGCAGGTGAACTGAGGACAGCCACAGTACCAGGTACTCCTGAGGGTGCTCTACGGTCACTAACCTCTGATTCTTCAGGGGAGACTGGTGCAGCCGAAGCATGCCCAAGATCCTCAGAGCCCGATGGAGACCCCCTATGCTTCCTGGAATTTCTAGTCCCGGAGTTTTTAGACGGCATTATTCCTAAGCCCAAAGCTGAGGTATTCCAGCCGAAATACACCACTTACTGACAATAGTCTAGCATAAATGCTGCTATAAGAAACAGTTGGTGTCTACTAATGTGCCTTTCTAGGGGATGCCTGTATCAACCGCTTGCTGTATGCCTTTTTTAAATGTTGCCAGCTCTGTCTCTGCACTCCATAGCCAGCTCACAACACAACTTTGTGGTTTTTAACATGCTGGGACGCCCGCACATGCGCAGAAGCGCTGCGACGCGCACAGAGCGTCATCCCCCAGGCTCCGCCCCCTTTCCTGGCTCACCTCTATATATAGAGGCGCGTGCACGTGCACGCGCGCGGCCACGTGCGCCTTCGGCGCTAATTTCGAAAATGGAAACTAGGGACAAGAGCCAGGGCCCCTCTTTGCCGCAGGCCGGGGGATGGACGAGCATTGCAACATGGCAGAGGAAGCAGTTTCCCATAAGAGAACTCACCATCTGCCTGGACTTGCTCTGATGAAAAGAAACTAGTCCACATGACAAGAAACGTTCCACAGCGGCCTCTAGTGGACAAACACAGGTACCGCAGTCTAATATATTAAATATATATATATATATAAAAAAAAAAAATTCTTGACCACTATTAAAATTATTACATTTTTTTAGTAGTTACAGGCATGCACAGATATTAGCGGGAATACCGTTAGGTAACAGACAGAAAGACAAATTAGGCTTGGGGGTCCCCCAATAGAACCAAGTTCCTGGGGGCCCCCACTTACCTGTTCCCCGCCGCAGGACTCTGTTTGGTCCACAAAAGCCCAAACTTCACCTATCACGGCAGGCATTGTAATCAAACCTTCAGGGACCGGGTTCCCAAGGATTCCACTCCCCTGGACCTGTATAGCACCCTGCACAGAAAACATCTTGGTCGTGGGTATGACCAGAGCTCTGGATCCCAGGGTCCAGCTCTCCTAAGAGAAGCATTACAGGCAAAACCTTGCTCTTCTCTGCAAGGCCCGGGTACCAACCGTTTAGCTATGAAGCTTTTTTTGGTCGGATCCGGAATAGCTTACTGAGGCCCAAAAGAACCTGTACGCAAGCTCAGTGAAAAACACATGTTTCTTCTTGGCCAACACCTTAGACACTGGCAAAAAAAACTGAGGTGCTCCCGGATGGGAGGGGCTTATATAGGGGAGGGTACTTCCGGTTTTGGAAGTTGCCAGTGCCAGCACCTGACGGTATCTATATAACCCATTAGTAATGACTATGTCGCTCTGTGTCCCGTGATGTACGAGAAAGAAAGATCCATGGATAGTTTTATTCCATGGAGGAGAGGGAGGAATGAAACAGTATAAAGAGTCACAGATCCCACATCTACTAAACGTGGCCAAAAGGTCGATCCCCAAAAAATGGCGAAAAGTGGAAAGTCCATCTGTATGGGAGTGGGTAGACTCCGTGGAAGAAACATAGTATGGAGGAACTGAAGTACGGCGTAGAGGAGGAAAAAAAAAGGATTTAAAAACAAGTGGGAATGTTGGAAAGAATTTAAGAAAACATGGAGTTATGCAGAAAATCTGAGAAATTTGAGAAAAATTTGTAGAAAATAAGAGGTAGAAGGGGGGGAGGGTATAAAGTGGTAAGGGGGGGATGGGAGGGGGAAATAGAGATTTTAGAAATGTGTGTTTAAGGAGAAGAGCCAAGAGTCTCTTAGTACTCATTATTTTTGGATATGCATCATCTTGGCTGGATCAATGGAAATGTATTGATGTAACATAACTGGAATCTTGATAAAATAAATAAAAAAAAACAAAAAAAAAAAAAACACAAACACTTACAAGATACAATCTTAAAACGATCTCTAGCGACAGTTAAAATCTCATTCTCACCATTGATATAATAGGAGTTGATATACTGGATAGCAGCACGGCTTACATCTCCACTGTGGGCTCTCAGTGCAATACCCCAAAACTGGTCCATGCCACACAACTGAATGATTAAAACAAAAAACTGTTTAACGGATCGTGCATCAACTAGGTCAGAGTGAATGTACAGAAGCCAATATGGCAAAGAATTCAGAAGCCTGTCATGTCAGTTTATTAGTCATTGATGTGGGAGTAAGATTAGCATACATTGACATTAGTAAAGGTTCTAGACGAGAACCTTTATTTCTTGGTATCATTTTTCTTGGTGTTCTGGCTACGCAATCTCTTGGATTTGCCCAGCCTTACTATAAATTGTAATAAAAAAAACTCACCTCAGAATTTGAGCCCCCATCATAAGCGCTGGTTGCTAGGCGAGCAAGATTACAAAGGTGTTGAAAAAGGTTCAGTCCTGTCATGCTGATTGTTTCAGGTTTTAGCTGGGGCATCTACATATAAAATAAATAATATATAAATTATATATATATATATATTATATATATATATATATATATATATATATATATATATACACATACACACACACACACACACACACACACACACACACACACACACATATATACATACATATATATACACATACATACATATATATTTCAAGACAGCACTAGCACTGTTTTACACAAAGG
Source organism: Rana muscosa (assembly GCA_029206835.1). Taxonomy (NCBI): domain Eukaryota; kingdom Metazoa; phylum Chordata; class Amphibia; order Anura; family Ranidae; genus Rana; species Rana muscosa. The sequence goes on along the minus strand of CM055121.1, from coordinate 141,062,568 downwards.
AAACGTGACCCATCTACAGTTGAATTACCTTTTCCAGAAATAGATGTTTATAGGTCTCCATTCCCATAGCGTGCTGGTCCTTGCTGCGCACCTGATTTAAAAACCAGTGTAATGCATCATCATAGCACTCCAGGTCTTCTACAAGGCAGTGCCACAAGATGTCTACCTGCTCCAAACTTAATCCTATAAAGAAAAGAAATGTGAAGCAAGCATACACAATCTCAAATATGCTAACAGTTACATTCAATTAGAACTTCAGCATTGGGAAGAATTAGAACCTCAGTAAAACTTTTCAAGAGTGCCCACACTGTTGAGATTCCTCCCCACCCCCTCTTCCTGAGCCAACAATGTCACAAAGGTGGTAGATATTTCCATAAATGAAGGGGTAATTCCCCTTAACAGTTGCCCTGGATCAGGTGTGCCTATTGGAAGACATCCCCCATAACGGTTTCAGTGACAACCGCAAAATTTGAGTCTACCCTTACTGTCTGTCCTGATGACAATAGTTATGACAATTATTGAGCATACATAAGCTATTGAAACCAATATAAACATTATAATTTAAAATACATACGGAAATGGTCTGGTGATCCCAGTGTTGAGAAAACACACGTCAAAAACTGAAGCCGTACTTGAACCTCAGCACTGTGGCTGTACCTGTAACAGTATAATGACAAATAGGATAGTAAAAAAGTTTGGCACTACTTGCTATGTAAGGGAAGAACATGCAATAGGCCCTGATTTACACTTGAATTTTCAGCTGGTTGGCCTACAACTGACAATACAGAATCCCTATCCAATTGTCCCTGATCCTATTTGTACGTTAAGTCTCCCTACGTTCAAAAATATATATATATTTTTTTTTTTAGCATATCCAGGTGTTTTAGGTCCATTAGACTTTAATGTGAACACCTTGCGTGTTTTTACACCAGAAGCATGCCTCTCCTCCTATAGACATGCTCTCCTTCCCCTTGCCCAGGGAATAAACTTCTGAAGCTTGGTACATGTGCAAAAACACCTGAAGAAAAAAAAAAAAAAAGCTTCAAAATGCCCTGCTTATTGCTCGGCTTAAGTGTGGCAGGCTACCTTTTAACAAAATCCTTGCAATGTAAGGCAAGAATAAAAAAAAAATTCCCAACCAAATTTGAGCTATGCTTTAAACAGCATATCTTTTAAAGGACTGTAAACAATAAATCCACATCAACTTAAAGAGAAAAATGATTAAAATAAATAAATAATTGAAGTATGGATTCTGAATTCTAAAAGTACCGTATAGTGCTCTGAGCCCCCCTTCCAGTTCCATTTTTGTTGCTGTGATCTGACTTCCTGTTAGAGGGTGGTGACATTTGTTCTTAATAGTCCCACTGTATGTAGGAAAGTAGCCACCCTCTCTCTTACTCGCTCCCAAGATAGTCTAGGGACTATGGGATTTGTAATGAGTAGAGCAGTGCACGACTTGTTCCAAATAAATGGAAGCGAGAGGGGAGAGGAGAGGTTCAGGAACTCACAGAGGATGTTATAAGGAGGCAGAAAAACTAAAATTCTGAAAAATGGATTATGGGACCCATAAGCATGGATTATTTTTGAAAAAGGGTATTGTTTAGTGTTAGCTGCATTTTGTATATTTGTATCATATTCTAAGCAGATTTTCTATATACACTTACAAAACATGTTTGTGCCTCCCATCACGGATGGATTGGATATAGTGCACTAGATTATCAAAAAAAAGCTTCATCATGTTGAGTTCCTTCTCTGCCCACCTAAAAAAAGAGAGTTATAAGGTTTATACATAAAACATTACACCTTAAAAAAGGAAAAATTTCCATGGCAACATTAAAAAACAAAACCGGAAATATTTAGTAGTGTCTTTGTTAGCAACTGATGTGCATGTCTTGTTTTACCAAGTGGTTCTAAAGGCAGAAGGTTTTTTACCCCTTCATGCACAAAGGTAAAAAAAAAACTTCAGGATGCAGCTACCCCTCTCCCAGCCCCCCTTATACTTACCGGAGCCCCATCTCTATCCAGCGATGTGCACGAGAGCAGTGGCTCTCCCGGGTCTCTCTCCCCTCATTGGCTCACACAGAAGCAAAGAGGATAAACCTTTAGAACCACTTTAAAAAGTAGCACTATCGTGTTTTCCCATTTCTTTATTAATCATTTTAGAAGAAAATATTTTATTGGCCCAAAGCCTATGATTTCAGTGTGCAATAACATATTATTCGATTCTGTTAACATTCAACTGAAGAACTATGAGCTATAGCATAACCACAATGCTTGGAAAGAAGCTGTCCACAGCTGCAGTCACCCAGGATGAAGAAATAGGACAACAAACTGTAAGGTCCCTTTCACACATGCGGACCGTATGTCCGCTTTTTCATCCATCCGTTTACGGATGAAAAAGGGACATACATTGGTCCCTATGAGATCGCGGGTGTCAGCGGATGAACATCCGCTGACACCCGATCTCATCTGGGTCCGCAATCCTCTGATTCTGCAGACGGAGGAAAATCCTATTTTTCAATCCGTCTGCAGAGCGGATCGGGTGAACACGGACAAACGGTCCGTGTTCATCCGATCCCCCCCATAGTGGAGAGCGGAGATCTGACAGGGCGGTCCCTGCACAGTGTGCGGGGACCGCCCTGTCATCCGCCGGGTCGGCGGAGTGATCCCCACTGAGCAAGCGGAGGTTCATGGGGCGGATCATCACAGATCCGTCCCGTGTGAAAGGGGTCTAAAAAGGATATTCCATAACAAAAGAAAACCTAAGCAGCCAATAACATTCGACACTACTGGCAATGCTTCCCGTCTGAAGGGAATTTCTTTTCTTATGGAAAGTGCAATATCCAAAAACCACTTCTTCCAGAGTCGAACTGCACTGACAAACTCTTAAAGTGGTACTAGCCATATCATACGCATACGAATATTATGTAGCTGGAGTTTCCGTAACATAAAATATACGATACAGACATACAATAACTTTAATTAAAGCTCAACTGTGTGCAAATAAGAAATGATCCCTTGCAGTGTGGAGGCCCGTATTGCAAGAGTTAACTGCTTAGTTATAAACAGGAAAAATATACTAAACCAATCCCCCCCACAGCTAGACCAGTCCCTGCAACCTTGGCACCCCTGCACTCTAGCAGCCTAGAGTTCTGACATCATTTAGACCAGAGGATCAGGTAACCAAAATATTTCCTCTTCACTGAACTAAAAAAAAAAAAAAAATAGGATTTTTATAACAGCTTACCTGTAAAATCCTTTTCTTGGAGTACACCACGGGACACAGAGCTAGTCATTACATAATGGGTTAAGGGTCACCAGCGGTGATTGGACACTGGCACAACCAATGGAAGACAGTTCCCCTCCATATAACCCCTCCCATCAGGGAAGTACCTCAGTTTTGTAGCAAAGCAGTAAGGTTCCCATAAGAAGGGGGGGACCTCTGTGTCCCGTGGTGTACTCCAAGAAAAGGATTTTACAGGTAAGCTGTTATAAAAATCCTATTTTCTTTATCGTACACCACGGGACACAGAGCTAGTCATTACATAATGGGACGTCCCAGAGCAATGCTCATATGAAGGGGGGGAGACACAGATCAAAACAGGCCGCTTGCGGACCAGAAGCCCTATACTGCTGCCTGCAGCACACTTCGCCCAAAGGCGGAATCCTCATGTCCTTTCACATCTATTTGATAGAATTTGGAAAATGTATGGACTGAAGACCAAGTTGCAGCTTTACAGATCTGAGCCATCGAAGCCTGGTGGTGCACTGCCCATGAAGCACTTATCGCCCTGGTAGAGTGCACCTTAACAGGAAAAGGAGGAGTCCTGTTCTTTAAACCATAAGCTTGAACAATTACTTGTCTAATCCACCTGGAAATGGTGGATTTTGATACCGCTTGGCCCTTCTTGGGCCCATCTGGTAAAATAAACAAAACATCTGTTTTACGTATCTGAGCGGTTGCTTGCAGATACACCCTTACCGCTCTCACTAGATCTAGAGAGTGTAATAATTTTTCCCCCGCCGTCCGCGGGTTTGGAAAAAAGGAAGGCAGAACAATGTCTTGATTCAAGTGAAAAGCCGACACCACCTTAGGTAGAAAAGCCGGATGGGGTCGTAGTACGATTTTGTCCTTGTGACAAATTAGATAAGGCTCTTTACAAGAAAGAGCTGCTAGCTCTGATACTCTCCTAGCAGAAGCTATAGCAATCAGAAAGGCCAACTTCCTACTCAATATAATTAAAGGAATATGGCGAATAGGTTCAAAAGGTTGCTTTTGCAACACTGACAATACCAAATTCAAATCCCATGGACACAAGGGAGTCCTAACTGGAGGATTTATCCTCAGTACCCCCTTAATGAATGTCTGAACTAGGGAGTGAGATGCCAATGGTCTCTGAAAGAAGACTGATAGAGCCGATATTTGCCCTTTGATGGTGCTAAGGGCTAAATTCATATCCACTCCTAACTGGCAAAAAGCAAGAATCCTACTTATTTCATATTTCTGAGGATTCCAACATCTGGATTCACACCAGGAAACGTATGCTCTCCAGACTCTCTGATAGATGAGTCTGGAGGCTGGCTTTCTAGCATTAATGAGCGTAGAAAGAGCCGGACCAGAGACCCCTCTCTTTTTCAAAATGTGGGTCTCAGCAGCCAGGCCGTCAACTTTAGCCTTTGTAAGGAAGGGTGGAATACTGGACCCTGTGACAGCAGGTCGTGTCGAAGTGGAAACTTCCAGGGCCTTCCTATCGCCATTTTTACAATCTCGGCGTACCAAGGCCTCCTGGGCCAGTTTGGGGCCACTAGGATTACTGGTATTCCCTCCTCCTTGATCCTGCGAAGCAGTCTTTGTAGAAGAGGGATCGGAGGGAATGCATAGATCAGTGAGAACTGATTCCATGGAGTTATTAGAGCGTCTGTATTATTAGAGCGTCTGTCCCGTAGGCTAGAGGATCTCTCGTTCTGGACACAAAGTTGTCCAATTTCTTGTTGAACCTGGCAGCTAGCAGGTCTACATCTGGGTTTCCCCATCTCAGACATATGGCCTGAAAGATCTCGGGGTGAAGAGACCACTCTCCTGGTAGCAGCTGCTGACGACTCAGGTAGTCTGCTTGCCAATTTTCTATCCCTGGAATGAAGATTGCAGAAAGGCAAGGTACATGCTCTTCTGCCCATGCCAGGATCCGGTTCACCTCTCTTTGGGCTGCCCGACTGCGGGTGCCTCCTTGGTGATTGATGTAAGCTACTGCAGTAGCATTGGTCGGATTGAACCCGAACTGGGTAGCCCTGTAACCTGTATGTCCAGGTTTTGAGGGCTAGATATACCGCCCGGATCTCTAGCACATTGATGGGCAGGATCCCCTGAGTCTTGGCCCAGGTTCCCTGGGTAGAAGCCTCCTCGAATACTGCACCCCAGCCCGATAGGCTGGCATCCCTAGATACCACCTTCCAGGCCACTGGGAGGAAGGACTTTCCCTTCCGTAAATTCCTGGCTTCTAGCCACCAATCGAAGCTGTGGCGTACTTGTGAGGACAGGCGCATGGGTATATCCAGAGCTTGGCTCTTCCTGTTCCAGGAAGCTAAAATATTGCCTTGAAGTAGTCTCGAATGAAACTGGGCGTAAGGGACCGCCTCGAAGGAGGCTACCATCTTTCCCAATAGTCTCATGCAAAGGCGAATAGACGGCCTCTTGTTTGCTTTGACCTTGTGGATCAGGTCTTTCAGAGACTGTATCTTCGGTTCTGGCAGGTATACCCCGTTTTGGGCTGTATCTATGATCATGCCCAGGTACACTATCCTTCTTTGGGCCTGGAGAGAGGATTTTTGTAAATTTATAATCCATCCTAAATGCTCCAGGTATCCTACTGTAGTGTGTACAGCGTGACCCAATCCCTCCTTTGACTGATCTATTACTAGTAGATCGTCCAGATAGGCTGTTACCGCAATGCCCCGTGTTCTTAGGTTTGCTAACAGAGGAGCTAGCACCTTTGTGAATACTATGGGCGCGGTGGCTACACCAAACGGCAGAGCCACAAATTGAAAGTGGCGATCTTCTACCGCAAACCTTAGGAATCTTTGGTGAGCGGGGAGGATGGGTATGTGTAAATGTGCGTCCTTGATATCTATGGGCGCCATGAATTTTCCGCCCTTTAAAGTGGCGGCCACGGATCGGATCGTTTCCATTCGAAAATGGCGATCGTTCAGGAACCGATTTAGGGATTTTAGATCCAGGATGGGTCTGACATCTCCATTTGGCTTTGGAATCACAAAGAGGTTTGAGTAAAAACCTGCACCTCGCTCTTTTTGGGGTACGTCTGTAACTACCCCTTGAGCCATTAAGTGATTCAAACCTTTGAAGAAGGATTCTCTTTTTTGTGGATCCTTGGAGAGTCTTGAACCTCGGAATTGAGAAGGTGGGATCTCTCGAAATTCCAGTTTGTACCCTGAGGATATTGTGGATACTACCCAATTGTCCTGGATTTCTGACCCCCAAGTCGCTCAGAACTGATAAAGCCTTCCTCCCACTCGGCCGAGCGGGGGCGCCCCTTCACTGAGAGGCTTTGGGGGCTTGCTTATTAGCTCTTGCACCCCACGGCTTCTTGTTCTTCTGAGCTTGCCCCTTGGCTTTTGTGGGCGGCTAAAACAGGCCGCCGCCACTGGTTGGAGTCAGATTTCCCGGGAGCTGGGGAGAGAGAGCGTTTAAAACAAGATCTCTTGTTTTTCTTTCTCTCAGGTAAAAGTCGTTTTACCACTTGATATCTTCTGTATATATTTTTCTAAATCTTCCCCAAATAGGCGTTCGCCATGGTACGGGAACTTGCCAACAGCTTTTTGCATGGGGTTTCCGCTGACCAATGCTTAAGCCAAAGTACTCTGCGCATCTGTACCAGCTGGAGTGTAAGGCGTGATGCCTGTATGATAGAATCTCTCATGGCATCCACTGTGAAGCATAAGGCTTTAGGCAAATTTTCCCAATTTCTAGCCTGCTCTGAAGGCAGTTCCTTCAGCCCCTGCTTTACCTGTTGGCTGATGACCTGACACATACCGACTGCTGCTACTGCAGGTTGGGTAATTGAGCCGGCCAAAAGGAAGGAGGATTTCAACTTCCTCTCAGAAGGATCTTTTAAACCCTTGTACATTATCCACCGGACATGTCAGGTTTTTATTTACACAAGAAATAGCCGCAACTACCGCAGGCAGGCTCCATTTCTTTAAAAAAATTTCCCCCATAGGATAAAGAATGTTAAACCTTTTTGGAGGTGAGAAACGCTTATCTGGATGTTGCCAGTTTGCGTATATTAGATCCTCTAGTAACTGATGAACCGGGAAGGAGCATGCACCTTGCAGGGATCTTAATGACCCTAGGGAGGAGACAGGTAATTCCGTTACCTCCGCAGAGGTTAACTTAAATGCACTGCTATAGCATTGTACCTGTGACCTTAAAATCTGGCTCCTCATCCTCTGCTGATGTAGCCTCCTCCTCCTCATCCTCCTCCCTCAGGTACTTCTGAAGGGAGGTCCAATACTGGAAGAGACCTGCTTCGCTTATTGTCCTTTTTAGAGGACTTAGCGATTAAGGTAGCAATTTTTTCCTCCAGATTATTTAGGGCAGCTGATAAAGTGTCCTCAGTGACATATACAGGCCCAGGCTTCACTGGGGAAGCCGCCATACCTGACAGAGGTAATGGCTCATCCTGTACAGGTGCATTTGGCAACACAGGAGAGGAAGGTACCGAGTCAGCACAGCTAGAGCCTCCTCTCAGGCGGTGGTGCTTTCTTATCTCTTTTTGTCCGTATTACTTCCCCTGGAAGGCTTACTGTTTAGACAAAATACAAGGTACCTAAATGCATATACTACCGTGTTCAGTTTAGCAAATACATTAAGTATGCAACTTTTAACACATAACTATGCATAACATGGATGTCTTCTAGGAAGTACCCAATCCAACCACATGGAGTCTTACGTCCCTGTATAGCTGCTGTGTTTCTCTGCCAGGAACAAGAGAACTAACGAGCTTGCTTGCTGCTGCAGTGCTTCTCACACTGACAGTCTTTTAAATTTGGCGCCGTTTCTGTGCCTGCGCGCGCCACGTGCCCGCGCACGCCTTCGCCCCCCCCCCCCCTCCGATAAAGCGCGCTCCCGGCCCTTAGCGCTATGGCGGTGGCCATAGTGAGAGAGGACTCTCATCAGCCCTTGTTCCCACTTACCTGCATCTGCAGGTGTCTGGTCGGCCACCGAAAGGAGGATCGGGGTGCCCCAGCAAGCTCAGCAGCGGAGGTGACGAGCAGTGTACTTCGCCGAAGCCGACACTGAACAGAGTGAGGTGAGTATATTCAGCTCTTTACTCCCCCCAGTGGTGGAAAAAAAGAAGACATCCATTTTTTGAAAAAGGTCCCAACCTAGTTATGGACCTTCTAATCTCACCTTATCCATGCCGCAGGTTTTTCTGCTGAAAGATTTCAGACAGATACCAAACTTCACCCTTCACGGTGGGCTATGTGTGCCAACCTTCAGGGATATGGGTTCCTATTTAAAGGATACCTCTCCCCTGGGCCTTGTACAAGACTCTTACCAGGACTTTATAGCGAAATAGCGAAAGTGCTGGATCTTAGAGCCCAGTCCTCCGAAGAGAGACATTACAGGCGACGCCTCATGGATGAGGCCCGGATCCCATCCAGATTCAGCTCATTTGTAGGCGTCTTGGATGGATCCGAAAGCATAGCTCTTTTACCCCCAGAGGGTCTCTTTGGTAGAGCTTTCCTTTAGCACCTCCTAACGCGTCCAACACCTTTCGACACTGGCGAAAAAACTGAGGTACTTCCCTGATGGGAGGGGTTATATGGAGGGGAACTGTCTTCCATTGGTTGTGCCAGTGTCCAATCACCGCTGGTGACCCTTAACCCATTATGTAATGACTAGCTCTGTGTCCCGTGGTGTACGATAAAGAAAAAAAATGTTTTATTCTACTCGGAGTTGGGCTTTAACCATACAAGTAAAATTTTAAATAATTGAAATAGTGGTAGTAAAGTCTGGGTTCTAAAAAAAAATAAAACAAACATTCTTCTGCAAGTTAAGAGCATAATGTGATAGTATGCATTACATACCAGCACATTATGAAAGGCTTACATTGAAACAAAGCCCTCCCAGCAGTTCTCTGTCACCGCTGCAGAGGCTTTCATCTTCACCCGGTCTTCCTTCCAGGTTGGCGGGCTTTGGCCACTCATGGGTGTGGGAGTCTCGGCTGTGGCACGCAGCTCTGAAGGAATGGCACAGGTATGCCGTTCCGTCAAGAGCGCATGCGCCGTTGATGTCATTGGCTGCGGTTCACAGGAATATCTCCTAAACAGTGCACGTTTAGGAGATAATCATTTTACCTACAGGTAAGCTTTATTATAAGCTTACCTGTAGGTAAAAATCACATTCAGGCGTTCACCAACACTTTAATGAACTGATAAAAGGTGTAGTTCATATACACTACATATGTACTAAAAGAACACAAAATATAAAAAACCTACATTGTGATCCAGTGGGTGTCATAACTGCTCCCGAACTGCTGAAAGGTCCCAAATAATTTAGGTAAAAGTCTTAGAGACACAACAACAGACCTAAAAACGACAAAAGGAGAAAAAAAAAAATTACTGGGGGATTCTTCGCTCACATATCTCTAATGTATGAAGTATTAAGACATGTGGGACAAACATCACTCAGATCGTTGCGCTACTCAAAAGGTCAATTAAAACAGCCAGTTCCATGAAAACTAATATATTATCATTTAGCTGAGCACCAGCTTCATAAATGGTTTCTGGGACCCTGTGTATATGTTCAGTTGAGCCTCTAGCGCTGCCTGCCTGCCTACCCAGACAATTATAGGTAGTCTAAGTCACTTTACATTCTGGAGGACTACAAAGTCAAGATGAAGATTACATTCTGGGAGGTGGCAGGCTCAAGAACTCAGCAGTGAGGATTTTGCAGTCGGAGTCACTAGGACTTAAGCCAGTGTTTCTCAACTCCAGTCCTCAAGACGCCCCAACAGGTCATGTTTTCAGGCTTTCCATTATTTTGCACAGGTGATTTGATCAGTTTCACTGCCTTAGTAATTACCACAGCCATTTCATCTGAGGGAAATCCTAAAAACATGACCTGTTGGGGCACCCTGAGGACTGGAGTTGAGAAACACTGACTTAAGCACAGCCAGTATAGGACTCTCCGAGAAATCACCCATTACTAAAATATCAGTTTTGGTAGAATGATCTTTAAAACATACTCTAGACCCAAGACCAAAACTATTGCAGCTTACCAGTCCTTGGATGTAGTGGCTACATTCGTTTTTTTGTTTCAGGTTTTTGCCTTTAACTTTCACCTGGTGATGTGGCCAGTAAACACACTCCCTATCCTTGTGTGAAGGCGCTTACTTAAGTACTGCATCTACGGACAGATTATAACGCCGTAAGCTGGCCATAGATGGGTTGAATATCGAACTAAAAAATTGTTCAGAACAGTCTTCGGAAAAGCGTACAAAGATTCTCAGAACATTCGAATGTCGTTCAAAATACTTTCTTTGCTTTTAACATTTGATATCAGAACAAATGGACGTTACTGAAAACCACACTGCTAGAAATTAGTTTGAGAAAAATTGTCCATCCTGCTACTTCAAATTTTCTCGTCATTGCGGTTAAAAACGAATGTCGATTTGACCCATTATTGATTAGTGGTGAGTGATGAGTGGCGATTAGAACAAAACAGGATGGTAAATCCATCCTTGAAAAAGATGATCCAAACAATCTCACAGAGCCAACAGCACATCTGCATCTACTCCAAGAACAAGCCTTAGGAGACAAGCAAGCTCTGACGCAATGCGAACCACTCTGGGCCTGGAAAATGCAGCCAATTAGGTAGTTATTACCTGGTGTCTTGGAGAGCACATTATGCGGAACCCAGTACCCAAATGTCATATCCAGGCTGGTGCCACAATGCCCAGTGCAGTAGGGTCAGGTTGCAGCACTCCAATGGCCAATCTTCCTGCAGGCATCAACTTAAACAAGGTTAAAGTAGAACTAAAGGCAAGAACTCTTTTTGATCTGGATAGAGTTTGTAATTAGAATGCCTGTCAGGTTTACATTGCCATCTGTTGCCCTGTTAGGTAGATTCACCCTCTGTTGTGTTTACCATAATCACCAAGAGCGCAAGTGGAAAAAAAAAAATCCTAAATTAAAGGTAGTCCCCAGAACAGGAATGGAGGGGAAATCTTCCAATGGGGACACCAATTTTGGTGGCAACAAAAGATTTGTGGGATTTCCTCCCACTTCGTTATGTGACAGGAAGTGAAGGGAAACCTCCCCAATGGGACACAAAAGGACAAAAAAAATTGACACCTTTACTCAATCAAAAATTAAATCAAAGGTCAAGCATGTTACTGAAAACCAGAGTAGCATAAGTTTATGCTGTAGGTACATTGTACAACTTATTCCAAAGAGATCAATTATACCTTTATTGCTGCATTTAAATTAACTACTTCGCGCCCGGGCTATAAGAAAAAGACGTCCGCAAAGCGGTCGTCAATTGCTGATAGGACGTCTATGGACGTCCTCTCATTTACTTCCGCGATGCGCGCCACCGCGGGCGCGCATCGGGGAAAAGCTGTGCCCGCTGTGTCAGGCGAGTGCCGATGCGCGTGCCTGGCGGCCGCGATGTCCGCCAGGTACGAGTGATCGGCTGTCACAGAGCCAGGGACGTGGATCTGTGTGTAAACACAGAGATCCACGTCCTGTCAGGGAGAGGAGATGGATGGTGTGTCCCTTGTACATAGGGACAACCATCAGTCACCTCCACCAGTCAGTCCCCTCCCCCCACAGTAAGAACATCTAGCAGGGAACATATTAACCCCTTGATCGCCCCCTAGTGGTTAACCCCTTCCCTGCCAGTCACATTTATACAGTAATCAGTGCATATTTTTAGCACTGTTCGCTGTATAAATGTAAATGGTCCCCAAAATGTGTCAAAAGTGTCCGCCATAATGTCAGTGTCACAAAAAAAATAAAAAAAAATAATCGCAGATCAACGCCATTACTAGTAAAAAAATAAATAAAAAAATAATTTAAAAAAAAATCATAATTCTATTCCCTATTTTGTAGGCGCTATAACTTTTGCGCAAACCAATCACTATACGCTTATTGCGATTTTTTTTTTTTACCTAAAATATGTAGAATACGTATCGGCCTAAACTGAGGAAAAAAATAGTTTTTAAAAAAAATAAAATGGGATATTAGTTATAGCAAAAATTAAAAAATAGTTTTTTTTTCAAAATTGTCGCTCTATTTTTGTTTATAGCGCAAAAAATAAAAACCGCAGAAATGATCAAAGACCACCAAAAGAAAGCTCTATTTGTGGGAAAAAAAGGACGTCAGTTTTGTTTGGGAGCCACGTCGCACGACCGCGCAATTGTCATTCAAAGCGTGATGGCGCTGAAACCTGAAATTTCGCCTGGGCAGGAAGGGGGTTATGTGCCCAGTTGTCAAGTGGTTAAGGGTAACCTTGATAAATGTGAAATATTTACGTTTCACCTACCTGTTATTAGCAAGGTTTTCCAAGCAGCCTTCAATGAAACGCATTCTAATCTGCCTGTCCGTAAACCAGCAAACCAAGGAACAAAGAAGCTTCTCCGCTTCATTAATTAAACCCTCAGACAGGTGAACCTACAGAATACAAACAGAGCTGGTTACATGCCATGTCTGAGCATTTAGGGCTCTCTGACTGCTTCTATCACATGAACTCACAGCATCCTCATCTTGAACAAGATCCCAAAGGAGAGTATTTCCCTTCTTGCAAACATTGTCCAAGTTGATGTCCATCACTGCATTACTGCTGTACTGGTGTTTATGTACAGAGGGACCTGAACAACCAATAAGGAAAGTAAATATGTTGCCAGAAAAAAAAAAAGAAAAAAAAAAAAGAAAATCTATACAAGAGTGCATTGCTACATTGTACTTTACAATTGGAGAATGTTGTTTACAATTACTTTCCTTGCAAAACTGCAGCAAGCATTATGGAAAATAGTTTATTACCTGGGAATTTTTAAACCTATTAATAGGAAACTTAAGTTATTGTAAGGGAAGCACATTAAAAATGGTGCAGCAGTCAGGACTAATTACCTAGCTTGTGTTCTTAAAAGAATAATAAAAAATATATATATAAAAATTTCAATTGGAGCCTGTCAAAAGATTTATACCAACTAAGGCACAGATCTAGCCCTGTATTTACTCAATGCAACCCCATTTTATATTTTACCATAAAATTTGTATATTACATAGTGTTTGTGTGCTCTAAAATTAATTATATTTTTGATAAATGGTTGCACAAATACTGTGCAAAAAAAAAAAGAAAGAAAAGAAAAGCAGGGACTTGGGCTACTGCTGCTGTCAATTAGATATGGGCTCATGTGTGTTCAGGGTCCCAACCCACCTGCCCGATCCAGCCAGGAAGCCGACACTGCACACTTCTAATCACAGGCAGTGAGACATTTCCCGATCTGTGCAGCTGCGGACCAGGAAAGGTCTCAATGCCGGCTTCCTAGCAGGATCGGGCAGGTGGGTTGGGACTAGGATCCCGAACACGCCTAAGTCCAGCTCTCCAGTCAATCAGATGCACACAGCTGGGAAACAAGCATTCACGTGCCCCCAAAGCAAGCGGCTTGCTAGCGGGCACACAGAGAAGAGGAGAAGCCAGAGGTGCACCGAATGGAAATTTTGGTACTACAAATGCAGGATGCACTTTGCTGAAAACCAAAAATAAAAAATATATTATATATATTATTTTTTTTTGAGTCACATGACCTATGAAAAAACACATCAAAGCATGGAAAAATTGCCGCAAAATCGTGGCAAAAATCACATGTGTCTAGGTATCATTATTGGCAAAATGCCAAAAACATTTTCAGCCAATCCATTTCAACCGCCGAAATTTTGGTACATCTCTAGCCAAGATTGCTAGCAAGGGAATTCAAGAACTAAAAGGTTCAGGGATATACACTGTTTATTAATTTATTTATTTTTTAATTGCTTTTAGTGACCCTTTAAACTTAAATCAAACTAGTGTAAATACCAAATATAATTAGCAGTTCCCTATACTTTTTTTTATTATTATTTATTTTATCAAACACCAAGGAAAACAACATACAAATATATAAAAACAGTCCACCCAAATCCCTATTACTTCTAAGTTCTTCAATAACCCCCCCCCCCCCTCACAAAATCCACTTTCTTTATCGTACACCACGGGACACAGAGCTAGTCATTACATAATGGGTTAAGGGTCACCAGCGGTGATTGGACACTGGCACAACCAATGGAAGACAGTTCCCCTCCATATAACCCCTCCCATCAGGGAAGTACCTCAGTTTTTTCGCCAGTGTCGAAAGGTGTTGGACGCGTTAGGAGGTGCTAAAGGAAAGCTCTACCAAAGAGACCCTCTGGGGGTAAAAGAGCTATGCTTTCGGATCCATCCAAGACGCCTACAAATGAGCTGAATCTGGATGGGATCCGGGCCTCATCCATGAGGCGTCGCCTGTAATGTCTCTCTTCGGAGGACTGGGCTCTAAGATCCAGCACTTTCGCTATTTCGCTATAAAGTCCTGGTAAGAGTCTTGTACAAGGCCCAGGGGAGAGGTATCCTTTAAATAGGAACCCATATCCCTGAAGGTTGGCACACATAGCCCACCGTGAAGGGTGAAGTTTGGTATCTGTCTGAAATCTTTCAGCAGAAAAACCTGCGGCATGGATAAGGTGAGATTAGAAGGTCCATAACTAGGTTGGGACCTTTTTCAAAAAATGGATGTCTTCTTTTTTTCCACCACTGGGGGGAGTAAAGAGCTGAATATACTCACCTCACTCTGTTCAGTGTCGGCTTCGGCGAAGTACACTGCTCGTCACCTCCGCTGCTGAGCTTGCTGGGGCACCCCGATCCTCCTTTCGGTGGCCGACCAGACACCTGCAGATGCAGGTAAGTGGGAACAAGGGCTGATGAGAGTCCTCTCTCACTATGGCCACCGCCATAGCGCTAAGGGCCGGGAGCGCGCTTTATCGGAGGGGGGGGCGAAGGCGTGCGCGGGCACGTGGCGCGCGCAGGCACAGAAACGGTGCCAAATTTAAAAGACTGTCAGTGTGAGAAGCACTGCAGCAGCAAGCAAGCTCGTTAGTTCTCTTGTTCCTGGCAGAGAAACACAGCAGCTATACAGGGACGTAAGACTCCATGTGGTTGGATTGGGTACTTCCTAGAAGACATCCATGTTATGCATAGTTATGTGTTAAAAGTTGCATACTTAATGTATTTGCTAAACTGAACACGGTAGTATATGCATTTAGGTACCTTGTATTTTGTCTAAACAGTAAGCCTTCCAGGGGAAGTAATACGGACAAAAAGAGATAAGAAAGCACCACCGCCTGAGAGGAGGCTCTAGCTGTGCTGACTCGGTACCTTCCTCTCCTGTGTTGCCAAATGCACCTGTACAGGATGAGCCATTACCTCTGTCAGGTATGGCGGCTTCCCCAGTGAAGCCTGGGCCTGTATATGTCACTGAGGACACTTTATCAGCTGCCCTAAATAATCTGGAGGAAAAAATTGCTACCTTAATCGCTAAGTCCTCTAAAAAGGACAATAAGCGAAGCAGGTCTCTTCCAGTATTGGACCTCCCTTCAGAAGTACCTGAGGGAGGAGGATGAGGAGGAGGAGGCTACATCAGCAGAGGATGAGGAGCCAGATTTTAAGGTCACAGGTACAATGCTATAGCAGTGCATTTAAGTTAACCTCTGCGGAGGTAACGGAATTACCTGTCTCCTCCCTAGGGTCATTAAGATCCCTGCAAGGTGCATGCTCCTTCCCGGTTCATCAGTTACTAGAGGATCTAATATACGCAAACTGGCAACATCCAGATAAGCGTTTCTCACCTCCAAAAAGGTTTAACATTCTTTATCCTATGGGGGAAAATTTTTTAAAGAAATGGAGCCTGCCTGCGGTAGTTGCGGCTATTTCTTGTGTAAATAAAAACCTGACATGTCCGGTGGATAATGTACAAGGGTTTAAAAGATCCTTCTGAGAGGAAGTTGAAATCCTCCTTCCTTTTGGCCGGCTCAATTACCCAACCTGCAGTAGCAGCAGTCGGTATGTGTCAGGTCATCAGCCAACAGGTAAAGCAGGGGCTGAAGGAACTGCCTTCAGAGCAGGCTAGAAATTGGGAAAATTTGCCTAAAGCCTTATGCTTCACAGTGGATGCCATGAGAGATTCTATCATACAGGCATCACGCCTTACACTCCAGCTGGTACAGATGCGCAGAGTACTTTGGCTTAAGCATTGGTCAGCGGAAACCCCATGCAAAAAGCTGTTGGCAAGTTCCCGTACCATGGCGAACGCCTATTTGGGGAAGATTTAGAAAAATATATACAGAAGATATCAAGTGGTAAAACGACTTTTACCTGAGAGAAAGAAAAACAAGAGATCTTGTTTTAAACGCTCTCTCTCCCCAGCTCCCGGGAAATCTGACTCCAACCAGTGGCGGCGGCCTGTTTTAGCCGCCCACAAAAGCCAAGGGGCAAGCTCAGAAGAACAAGAAGCCGTGGGGTGCAAGAGCTAATAAGCAAGCCCCCAAAGCCTCTCAGTGAAGGGGCGCCCCCGCTCGGCCGAGTGGGAGGAAGGCTTTATCAGTTCTGAGCGACTTGGGGGTCAGAAATCCAGGACAATTGGGTAGTATCCACAATATCCTCAGGGTACAAACTGGAATTTCGAGAGATCCCACCTTCTCAATTCCGAGGTTCAAGACTCTCCAAGGATCCACAAAAAAGAGAATCCTTCTTCAAAGGTTTGAATCACTTAATGGCTCAAGGGGTAGTTACAGACGTACCCCAAAAAGAGCGAGGTGCAGGTTTTTACTCAAACCTCTTTGTGATTCCAAAGCCAAATGGAGATGTCAGACCCATCCTGGATCTAAAATCCCTAAATCGGTTCCTGAACGATCGCCATTTTCGAATGGAAACGATCCGATCCGTGGCCGCCACTTTAAAGGGCGGAAAATTCATGGCGCCCATAGATATCAAGGACGCACATTTACACATACCCATCCTCCCCGCTCACCAAAGATTCCTAAGGTTTGCGGTAGAAGATCGCCACTTTCAATTTGTGGCTCTGCCGTTTGGTGTAGCCACCGCGCCCATAGTATTCACAAAGGTGCTAGCTCCTCTGTTAGCAAACCTAAGAACACGGGGCATTGCGGTAACAGCCTATCTGGACGATCTACTAGTAATAGATCAGTCAAAGGAGGGATTGGGTCACGCTGTACACACTACAGTAGGATACCTGGAGCATTTAGGATGGATTATAAATTTACAAAAATCCTCTCTCCAGGCCCAAAGAAGGATAGTGTACCTGGGCATGATCATAGATACAGCCCAAAACGGGGTATACCTGCCAGAACCGAAGATACAGTCTCTGAAAGACCTGATCCACAAGGTCAAAGCAAACAAGAGGCCGTCTATTCGCCTTTGCATGAGACTATTGGGAAAGATGGTAGCCTCCTTCGAGGCGGTCCCTTACGCCCAGTTTCATTCGAGACTACTTCAAGGCAATATTTTAGCTTCCTGGAACAGGAAGAGCCAAGCTCTGGATATACCCATGCGCCTGTCCTCACAAGTACGCCACAGCTTCGATTGGTGGCTAGAAGCCAGGAATTTACGGAAGGGAAAGTCCTTCCTCCCAGTGGCCTGGAAGGTGGTATCTAGGGATGCCAGCCTATCGGGCTGGGGTGCAGTATTCGAGGAGGCTTCTACCCAGGGAACCTGGGCCAAGACTCAGGGGATCCTGCCCATCAATGTGCTAGAGATCCGGGCGGTATATCTAGCCCTCAAAACCTGGACATACAGGTTACAGGGCTACCCAGTTCGGGTTCAATCCGACAATGCTACTGCAGTAGCTTACATCAATCACCAAGGAGGCACCCGCAGTCGGGCAGCCCAAAGAGAGGTGAACCGGATCCTGGCATGGGCAGAAGAGCATGTACCTTGCCTTTCTGCAATCTTCATTCCAGGGATAGAAAATTGGCAAGCAGACTACCTGAGTCGTCAGCAGCTGCTACCAGGAGAGTGGTCTCTTCACCCCGAGATCTTTCAGGCCATATGTCTGAGATGGGGAAACCCAGATGTAGACCTGCTAGCTGCCAGGTTCAACAAGAAATTGGACAACTTTGTGTCCAGAACGAGAGATCCTCTAGCCTACGGGACAGACGCTCTAATAATACAGACGCTCTAATAACTCCATGGAATCAGTTCTCACTGATCTATGCATTCCCTCCGATCCCTCTTCTACAAAAGACTGCTTCGCAGGATCAAGGAGGAGGGAATACCAGTAATCCTAGTGGCCCCAAACTGGCCCAGGAGGCCTTGGTACGCCGAGATTGTAAAAATGGCGATAGGAAGGCCCTGGAAGTTTCCACTTCGACACGACCTGCTGTCACAGGGTCCAGTATTCCACCCTTCCTTACAAAGGCTAAAGTTGACGGCCTGGCTGCTGAGACCCACATTTTGAAAAAGAGAGGGGTCTCTGGTCCGGCTCTTTCTACGCTCATTAATGCTAGAAAGCCAGCCTCCAGACTCATCTATCAGAGAGTCTGGAGAGCATACGTTTCCTGGTGTGAATCCAGATGTTGGAATCCTCAGAAATATGAAATAAGTAGGATTCTTGCTTTTTGCCAGTTAGGAGTGGATATGAATTTAGCCCTTAGCACCATCAAAGGGCAAATATCGGCTCTATCAGTCTTCTTTGAGAGACCATTTGCATCTCACTCCCTAGTTCAGACATTCATTAAGGGGGTACTGAGGATAAATCCTCCAGTTAGGACTCCCTTGTGTCCATGGGATTTGAATTTGGTATTGTCAGTGTTGCAAAAGCAACCTTTTGAACCTATTCGCCATATTCCTTTAATTATATTGAGTAGGAAGTTGGCCTTTCTGATTGCTATAGCTTCTGCTAGGAGAGTATCAGAGCTAGCAGCTCTTTCTTGTAAAGAGCCTTATCTAATTTGTCACAAGGACAAAATCGTACTACGACCCCATCCGGCTTTTCTACCTAAGGTGGTGTCGGCTTTTCACTTGAATCAAGACATTGTTCTGCCTTCCTTTTTTCCAAACCCGCGGACGGCGGGGGAAAAATTATTACACTCTCTAGATCTAGTGAGAGCGGTAAGGGTGTATCTGCAAGCAACCGCTCAGATACGTAAAACAGATGTTTTGTTTATTTTACCAGATGGGCCCAAGAAGGGCCAAGCGGTATCAAAATCCACCATTTCCAGGTGGATTAGACAAGTAATTGTTCAAGCTTATGGTTTAAAGAACAGGACTCCTCCTTTTCCTGTTAAGGTGCACTCTACCAGGGCGATAAGTGCTTCATGGGCAGTGCACCACCAGGCTTCGATGGCTCAGATCTGTAAAGCTGCAACTTGGTCTTCAGTCCATACATTTTCCAAATTCTATCAAATAGATGTGAAAGGACATGAGGATTCCGCCTTTGGGCGAAGTGTGCTGCAGGCAGCAGTATAGGGCTTCTGGTCCGCAAGCGGCCTGTTTTGATCTGTGTCTCCCCCCCTTCATATGAGCATTGCTCTGGGACGTCCCATTATGTAATGACTAGCTCTGTGTCCCGTGGTGTACGATAAAGAAAATAGGATTTTTATAACAGCTTACCTGTAAAATCCTTTTCTTGGAGTACACCACGGGACACAGAGGTCCCCCCCTTCTTATGGGAACCTTACTGCTTTGCTACAAAACTGAGGTACTTCCCTGATGGGAGGGGTTATATGGAGGGGAACTGTCTTCCATTGGTTGTGCCAGTGTCCAATCACCGCTGGTGACCCTTAACCCATTATGTAATGACTAGCTCTGTGTCCCGTGGTGTACTCCAAGAAAAGGATTTTACAGGTAAGCTGTTATAAAAATCCTATTTCCCTAACCCTGCCAGGCCCTCCCTTCCGCCCACCTCTTAACTTGTAGCATCTATCATTTATCATTTGCCCCTGTTGCAGAAGTGTTCTCTCAGTCTAGGCTCTTATTTCCTCCGCATCACTCCATGTTTTTTTAACTCTTTCCAACTCTCCCATTAATCTATTGACCCCACACTTATTTCCTCCACACTCTGCCTCAGACATTCCATGTTGTATGTTTCTTCTACAATGTTTATCCACTCCTGTATTGTATGACTTTCTATCGCTTGCCACTTTTTAGGGATAAGACTTTTCGCAGCTTTAAGTAGATGTGAGATTACTGAATCTTTGTATTGTTTAACCGATCCTTCCACTCTGTGTAGCAAAACTATCCACGGGTCCTCTGGTATTTCTTTTTAACTTATTACCTTTATTAAATGTAAGATCTTTTTCCAAATTTTTTTAATTTTAGGGCAATCCCACCACAAATGTGCCATCGTTCCTACTGCCTTGCATCCTCGCCAGCATTCCGCAGATTTTCCCGGTTGATATTTACTAGTTTTGTCGGGGGTTGCATACCACCTTGTCAGGCATTTATAGTTCATTTCCGACGTTTTTGTATCTACAGCGGAGCTATGGGTTAATTTCAAAATCTATCCGATAGTGTTTCTATCCCTATGTGATCCCAATTCCCTTTCCCATTTTTTTATGAATGGCAGTATCTCTAGTTCATCTGTTAATATTTTATATATCCAAGATATATTATATTTTCGGCTGTACATAGCCGTTCCAGTGGTGTTCCAGTGGTGTTAAATCATCTCCTGTTCTTATTGGTTGGGGTAATTGCTCTACAAAGTGACTCAACTGGGGAGGTACCGCCATTTATTTATCACCATTAAATCAGTGTTGTGCTTCAACGCTTGAAATTAGATAATTTTCCCCTTTTTAATTATATATCTCTTAATTGTGCATGGTCTCTTTTTATCCAATTTCCTCCAATTATCTTTTTCCCCGGAGTAAAATAATCGATTTCTTTTTAAATTAAAGGTGAATTATATTACCCCTTGCTTAATTTATGCGTCGCATCCCATATTTTAAGTGTCTTTCGGGTCAGTGCGTGAGTATTCGCATCTAGGTGTTCTAAACTGTGGGGGGATTCCAGACTATACTTCTTAATTGTGCATTACACATTGAGTTCTCTAAGTTAACCCACCTTTTAATTGTTTTCCTTCACCCATCCCACTACTCGTGATAGCACCACTGCATTATAATATTTTTTGATATCTGGGACCGCTAACCCCCCTTGTAGTCCTCTATACTTCATCACTCATACAGGAATTTAGTGGAGGGGAACTGGAAACCAATCAGGGGTGCTTCATGCAAGTCTGTCCAGTCAGAAGGCTGCCAATGGAGGAGGGGAGAACACTATTTCTCAACCACCTGATTGTGATGTGTGATTGGGCTGTGAAAATCTAAGGAAAAGTTGGACAGAAATACATATCTTTGGGCACGTAAAACAAATACCATACATGCATTTCATCTCTGTATTTAGCAGCATTCCTGCTTTAAAAATGGATCACATGCATGTGTAATGATACAATATAAACACTACACTAGTAATGCAGTACAGAACAACTCTTACCTTGACTCAGATGCTCATGGTAAATAGAAGCCAAATTGGGTAGGTGCTGCTGAAGGTGTGAGGTCAGCTCAGCATGGGAATTAATCTGTACAAGTTCTTCCTCACAACCAGACTCCTCACCATCAAAGTCTGCCATGTTTTTCTCAGACTTTGCACTTACTTGTGAGCTACTACAACTCACATCATCCGCACTCAACATGTCATCTACCATGTGCCTGGAAAAAAGGAGAAATGGTGCAATGCTTACTTGATAAGGTAAGTTGGGAAGATATAACAGTAATAACAAAGCTCTGATCAAGCAAGCCAACAATGATTAGTACATAAAGAATAAGGCCTCATTCACATGGGTGTATGGAACTCTACACCCTTGCAGAAGGCCATGTTTATCCACCCAAGGAGCACAGGTGCTCTGCGCAGCTACATGCAACAACTCAAATCAAAAACAGAGTGGATTTTCACTTGCATTCCTTGGTATATATCCATGCAGGACCGATGCCCAACACAAAAGGCAACCAGTCGCAGGTGTACAGTACATTCAGGGATACATTTAACTTTGGAACAAGCTACATGATCCACCTGTAGTTCGGGTGGAATATGCAACATATGCCAACTCCTGCCTCCTCTCCTCCTACCTGTGGCAATGGGCAGGGGGGTCATTTCCCCTCATGAGCCATCAGAATTTAAAAACAGGCTCTGCCCAAAAGGCAAAGTCATTCATTCACAGAGTTCTGTGAATGAATGAACTACATCTACTGGCTTGAAGTTCTCAATTAGCTGCAAGGGTACTAGTGAGCGCTCTCCTAGTCCATTGATTCTTCCTGCCATTCAGTAACTGCCGCCCATATTGGAGGTATGGGCAAATAGTGTACTGAGAGTCTGCAAGATCCAGGCTGCAGAGTAAAAAAAAAAAATAAAAAAAAACATTTTTTAATTACCTGCAAAAAGATTAGCATTTATTATTATTTTTTTAAAAGGTGAACTCCTTTAACCACATGAAGACCAAGTCTTTTCTGGCACTTTTTGTTTAACCACTTGCCAACCAGCCGCCGTCATACTGCGGCAGGTCGGCTCTCATGTGCAAACCGCCATAGGTGTTTGTCGGTCTGTGCAGGGAGGCTAGCGGGCCCGCCCGCGGACTATGTCTGCCGGCGCCCAGCGATCGCGGTGTACAGAGGCAGAACGGGGAAATATAAACAAGGCGATTCCCTGTTCTGCCTAGTGACATGTCAGAGTTCTTCGGTTCCCAGTCATCGGGAAGAGCGATCTCTGTCATGTCCTAGGTAGCCCACCCCCCCCCTACAGTTAGAACACACCCAGGGAACACAGTTAACCACTTCCCTGCCAGTGACATTTATACAGTAATCAGTGGCTATTTTTAGCTCCGATCACTGTATAAATGTCACTGGTCCCAAAAAAAAGTGTAAAATCTGTTCGCCGCAATGTCGCAGTCCCTCTAAAAATTGCAGATCACAGACATTACTAGTAAAAAAAAAAAGCCATAAATCCATTTCCTATTTTGTAGACGCAATAACTTTTGCGCAAACCAATCAATTCATGCTTATTGTGATTTTTTTTTTAACCAAAAGTATGTAGAAGTATACATATTGGCCTAAACTAATAGACATTTTATTTATTTTTTATGGATATTTATCATAGCAAAAGTGTAATATAAAAAAAAAAAAAAAAAACTTTCCCCTAAACTGTCGGTCTCTTTTTTTTTTGTTTAAAGCGCAAAAAATTTAAACCGCAGAGGTGATCAAATACCACCAAAAATAGGATTTTTATAACAGCTTACCTGTAAAATCCTTTTCTTGGAGTACATCACGGGACACAGAGCGGCATAGTCATTACTATGTGGGTTATATAGTTTACCTTCAGGTGCTGGCACTGGCAACTTCCAAACCGATAGTACCCTCCCCTATATAAGCCCCTCCCATCCGGGAGCACCTCAGTTTTGTAGCAAAGCAATAAGTGTCCCCAAAAGAGGGGTGGGAGCTCTGTGTCCCGTGATGTACTCCAAGAAAAGGATTTTACAGGTAAGCTGTTATAAAAATCCTATTTTCTTTCTCGTACATCACGGGACACAGAGCGGCATAGTCATTACTATGTGGGATGTCCTAAAGCAATGCCCAATGAGGGGGGGATACACCATACATAAGCTGAGCGCTATCAGACATGAAGATCTTTTGCGGCCTGCAACACACTGCGCCCAAAGGCGACATCCTCCTGACTTCTAACGTCCACCTGGTAGAACCTAGTAAACGTGTGTACTGAAGACCATGTTGCGGCCTTACAGATTTGAGCCAGGGAGGCCTGGTGATGCACTGCCCATGAAGTTCCAACTGCTCTCGTGGAGTGCGCCCTAACTTTGAACGGAGGCGGTCTCCTTCTCAAGCCATAGGCTTGCATAATGACCTGTCGAATCCACTTGGCTAAAGTAGATTTTGACACTGCCTGACCCTTTCTGGGGCCTTCCGGCAGAATAAACAAAGTATCCGTTCTGCGAATCTGAGCAGTGGCTTTTAGATAAGCTTTAACTGCTCTTACTACATCCAAAGATTGTAATAATTTTTCCTCTACTGAACTAGGTTTGGGGAAAAAAGAAGGAAGAACCACATCTTGGTTCAAATGAAACCTCGATACCACCTTAGGAAGAAAGGCTGGGTGAGGACGTAACACTACTCTGTCCTTATGGATAACCAGATATGGCTCTTTACAGGACATAGCGGCTAATTCCGACACTCTTTTAGCCGAACAAATGGCTACTAGAAAAATCAATTTCCTGGTGAGAAGAACCAGGGGAATATGCTGTAATGGTTCAAATGGTTGTTTCTGTAGAACCGACAGAACCAGGTTTAAGTCCCATGGACATATGGGAATATTAACCGGAGGGCTAATACGCATCACTCCTTGTATAAAGGCTTTGACTAGTGAATGCGAAGCCAAGGGCCTCTGAAAAAATATAGACAAGGCCGAAATTTGACCCTTGATAGTACTCAAGGCAAGCTTCCTATCTACAGCCCACTGTAGGAAGTCCAGAATCCTACCTATTACGTACTTACGTGGATGCCATTTCTTGGCCTCACACCAGGCGATGTACGCCTTCCAGATTCTATAGTAGATCTGCCTGGATACCGGCTTCCTGGCATTGATCATGGTAGATACCACAGGATTAGAGAGACCTCTCTTTTTTAGAATGTGGGCTTCAATAGCCAGGCCGTCAAACCTAGGGCTGGTAAGGAAGGGTGTTATATCGGTCCTTGCGAAAGCAGGTCCGGACGATGTGGGAGGGTCCAAGGACTCCCCACAGACATTTTTACAATCCCTGCGTACCATGCTCTTCGGGGCCATGCTGGAGCCACTAGAATCACTGGTTTCTTTTCTACCCTGATTCTGCGGAGTAATCGAGGTAACAATTGTGGCGGTGGGAATGCATATATCAGCTTGAACTGATCCCAAGGGAACACTAGGGCATCCGAGCCGCAAGCTAGGGGATCCCTTGTCCAAGAGACAAACCTGTCCACCTTTGCGTTGAATCTGGATGCTAGCAGATCTACATCCGGTGTTCCCCACCGCTGACATATTGTCCGGAAAACCTCGGGATGAAGGGACCATTCCCCTGGGCATAATTGTTGGCGACTTAGAAAGTCCGCCTTCCAATTCTCCACTCCTGGAATGAATACCGCGGATATGGCTGGGACATATCTTTCTGCCCATTTCAGGATGCAATTTACTTCCCTCTGGGCTGCCCGACTCCTGGTGCCACCCTGATGATTGATATATGCCACTGCCGTGGCATTGTCCGATTGAATTCTGACAGGGGACCCTTGGAGTTTGGATGTCCATGCTACTAGGGCATACCGGGCTGCTCGTATCTCTAAGAGATTGATGGGCAGGGCCTTTTCTGCATCCGACCATCTGCCCTGGAGAGACCATTGCTCCAGTACTGCTCCCCAGCCTATAAGGATGGCATCTGTAGTGACCACCTTCCAAGAAATCGGACTGAAGGATTTCCCTTTTTCCAGATTCTGGGGAACCAACCACCAACGGAGGCTCTTGCGAACGGAAGGGGACAAGGACATTGGTAAGTCTAGGGCCTGAACTCTTTTGTTCCAGGCTGACAGTATAGCCCTTTGCAAATTCCTTGAATGGAATTGACCGTAGGGTACTGCTTCGAATGATGCCACCATTTTTCCCCAGCAGCCTCATGCAGAGGCGTATGGGATGGCTGTCTTTTTGTACCCACTAGGTGGATCAAATCTCTCAAAGACGACACCTTTTCTTGAGGCAAGAAAATTTTTCTCTGGTCTGAATCCAGCCTTAGCCCCAAGTATTCCAGACTTTTGACTGGTTTTAGGGCTGACTTGTCTCGGTTGATAATCCAACCGTGAGATTCCAGATACTCGATTGTCTCGTGAACAACCACTTCTAGTTTTTCCACTGAGTGGTCTATCAGCAACAAGTCGTCTAGATATGCCATTATCGTTACACCTCATGTTCTTAGATTGGCCAATAATGGGGCCAGAATTTTTGTGAACACTCGTGGTGCTGTGGCCAGACCGAAGGGTAAGGCTCTGAACTGGAAATGGCGACCTTCTACTGCAAAGCGTAGAAATTTTTGGTGGACTGGAAAGATGGGAATGTGCAAATAAGCATCTTTGATGTCGATCGAGGCTAACCATTCCTCCCCTTGTAGGGCAGTGGCCACCGATCGGATCGACTCCATCCGGAAAGTCCTGATATGTAGGAATTTGTTTAGCCCTTTTAGATTTAATATGGGCCTCACGTCCCCGTTTGGCTTCGGGACTGTAAAGAGGTTTGAGTAAAACCCGAACCCCCATTCTTCCAGGGGAACCTCTATAATTACTGCTTGGAGCAATAATTGTTCTAGTGCCAACAGGAGGGATCCTCTCTTCTGGGGATCCCTTGGCACGTTTGACCTTATAAAATGGGAAGGAGGGGAGTCTTTTAACTCCAATTTGTATCCCAGACTTACTGCGGAGAGCACCCATCTGTCTCTGATCGTGTCCCGCCAGGTCTCTGCGAACAACTGAAGTCTTCCCCCCCACCCGATTGAGTGGGGGCAACCCTTCATGCATTTGACTTTGGGGGAGGTTTTGTACCTCTCCTGACCCAGGGTTTGTTACCCTGCGATTGTCCCTGATTTTTACCCCCGGGATTTGACCGAGGAGGCCGTCGGAACCGTTTCACAGCCGATGTCCTAGGGACTGGAGAAGCAGGCCTCTTAAAAGAGGGACCTCTAACTCGGTTTTTAACCGGCAAGAGTGTACTTTTACCGCTGGAAATTTTCTGGATATATTTGTCCAGGTCTTCCCCGAATAAGCGTTCACCTCGAAATGGGAAGCTGACCAGCAATTTTTTACAGGGAGCTTCAGCAGACCAGTTTTTGAGCCACAGAAGCCTGCGCATATGTACTACAGACAGCGTAAGGCGGGAGGCCTGATGGATTGAATCCTTTATAGCGTCAACCGCAAAGCATAAGGCTCTAGGGTAGATCAGCTAGGGCAAGAGCCTGCTGATCTGGCAAGTCCCTTAAGACCTGTTTCAACTGATCCTTCACTGCTTGGCAGACCCCAATAGCTCCCACTGCTGGTTGTGTCACCAAGCCTGCTGTAGCAAAAGCAGATTTTAATAAGGACTCCAATTTTTTATCTATTGGGTCCTTGAACATTTGGACATTATCTACTGGACATGTCAGTGATTTATTCACACAAGAGATGGCTGCGTCCACTGTAGGGACCTTCCATTTTTTGATGAACTTATCCTCCATGGGATAGACCACCTGAAATCTCTTGGGAGGAGTAAATATTTTATCAGGATGTTCCCAATCCTGGTAAATGAGCCCTTCCAGTAAAGGATGGATTGGAAAGGAACAAACAGTCTAGGGGGCTTTTAGCGACCCCAACGAGGAGACAGAAGTGGATGATGGCTCCGCAAGGGGCATTTTAAATGCTGATCGGACCATGTTAGTCAGGGACTGAGCCCATAATCTTTCAGCATGTGATGCTGAGAATGGTTCTTCCACTGTTGATTCCTCTACAACAGAATCAACCTCGTCCTGATCCCCTTCAGGTAGGTCGATCCCTGTATGGGACTGTTGCTCCGCTAACAGGTACTCTGAGGGAGGAGACGGAGATCGGGCGCGCTTTCCCTCTGACAGGGAAGCAGCGATCAATGTTGTCAATCTCTCTCTAATCCTCCCAGAGCTGAGGAAAAAACCTCCTCTGTTACATACACAGGAGCAGGTGAACTGAGGACAGCCACAGTACCAGGTACTCCTGAGGGTGCTCTACGGTCACTAACCTCTGATTCTTCAGGGGTTGATTGGTGCAGCCGAAACATGCCCAAGATCCTCAGAGCCCGATGGAGACCCCCTATGCTTCCTGGGATTCTTAGTCCCGGAGTTTTTAGACGGCATATTCCTAAGCCCAAAGCTGAGGTATTCCAGCCGAAATACACCACTTACTGACAATAGTCTAGCACAAATGCTGCTATATAAACAGTTGGTGTCTACTAATGTGCCTTTCTATGGGGATGCCTGCATCAACCGCTTGCTGTATGCCTTTTTTTAATGTTGCCAGCTCTGTCTCTGCACTCCATAGCCAGCTCACAACACATAATTGTGCCTTTTAACATGCTGGGACGCCCGCACATGCGCAGAAGCGCTGCGGCGCGCACAGAGCGTCATCCACCAAGCTCCGCCCCCTTTTCCACTCACCTCTATATAGAGGCGCGTGCGTGGGCACGTGCGCCTTCGGCGCTCTTTTTTGAAAAGGGAAACTAAGGACAGGAGACAGGGCCATGTTTGCCGCAGGCCGGGGGGATGGATGTACATTGCAACATGGCAGAGGAAGCAGTTTCCCACAAGAGAACTCACCATCTGCCTGGACTTGCTCTGATGAAAAGAAAAAAGTCCACATGACAAGAAACGTTCCACAGCGGCCTCTAGTGGATTAACACAGGTACCGCAGTCTATATATATATATATATTTTTTTTTTCTTGACCACTATTAAAATTATTACATTTTTTAGTAGTTACAGGCATGCACAGATATTTAGCGGGAATACCGTTAGGTAACAGGCAGAAAGACATATTAGGCTTGGGGGTCCCCTCAATAGAACCAAGTTCCTGAGGGGCCCCCACTTACCTTTTCCCCGCCGCAGGACTCTGTTTGGTCCACAGAAGCCCAAACTTCACCTATCACGGCAGGCATTGTAATCAAACCTTCAGGGACCGGGTTCCCAAGGATTCCACTCCCCTGGACCTGTATAGCACCCTGCACAGAAAACATCTTGGTCGTGGGTATGACCAGAGCTCTGGATCCCAGGGTCCAGCTCTCCTAAGAGAAGCATTACAGGCAAAACCTTGCTCTTCTCTGCAAGGCCCGGGTACCGACCGTTTAGCTATGAAGCTTTTTTGGTCGGATCCGGAATAGCTTACTGAGGCCCAAAAGAACCTGTACGCAAGCTCAGTGAAAAACACATGTTACTTCTTGGCCAACACCTTAGACACTGGCAAAAAACTGAGGTGCTCCCGGATGGGAGGGGCTTATATAGGGGAGGGTACTTCCGGTTTGGAAGTTGTCAGTGCCAGCACCTGAAGGTAAACTATATAACCCACATAGTAATGACTATGCCGCTCTGTGTCCCGTGATGTACGAGAAAGAAAGAAAGCTCTTCGTGTGTGTGTGTGTGGGGGGGGGGGGGGGGGACATAAATTTTTTGCACCGATGAACGTCATTGGCTGCATGCACGTTTAGGATATATTTACAGTACCTACAGGCAAGCCTTATTATAGGTACAAGTGGGGACAAAAAAGAAATTTGGATCTTCACTTGGAACGTCGCTCCAGCCCGCCACCTGTACCTCTTTGAGAAGTAAACGCAGCTCTCTTCACGGGTATATGGGTCTATGTGAATGAGGCCTGAAAGTATGAACTGGTCCCATTTATTACAATGCTTGTGAAAGAACTGAGAGAAATGTTCTGTTAAATGATCACAAAATGCAGCATTTTAATCTTTGCAAGCTATTTTTTTTTAAATCACATTTTATCATCAGGAGAGATATTTGTGTATGCCTGTCCTGGTGACAAGTTTGAAACTATCAAAGTAAAAGTTACATAAAAAATTAAATAAAAATTATACTGCAGTTAACAATAAATCTGGCTCAAGATATCAATCCATTATAATTATTGTCATAATAAAACAGATACTTAAACAGTAACCAATAACCATCACTAAGATACAAATTAAATTGCAAATTATGTGCCTCAAAGATCTGCCTGATTTGGATTGTATAGAAAATAAGTTTTAATTATTAGAAAAAAACAAAAACTACATACCCTTCATGGTGGTGGTGATGGTGATGATGATGGTGGTGGTGGTGATGCTGAGGACCAATAAATCGGCGGCAGTTGAACAGCTCATTCCCGATAGCCTCTCCCAAGAAGTCTCCACTACGGGCGATGCAGGTGTCGTGCGAGCTTTGCATGTGGCCACCACTCATCTCCCCCGTCATGTTGTGCTCAGGCTCTTCGGAATGGGAGCAGGCATCCAAGATGCGAATGCGACTATCACCTGGTTGAACAGACTCTGAATTAAAAACCAGGTCCTTGCATGTGCCATTGCTTGTTGCACCTATATCCGCTGTCCCCTGGGGATCCCCCAAACAAATACCCGCTTGAGACTCCAATTTTCTCTTATGTAGGTCAACTGCTCTGCTGTTTTTTGAAGGGTTGTGAGAATGCTCCTCCTCTTCTTCCTCCTCCTCCTCCTCTTCCTCTTCCTCCTCCTCCTCCTCCTCCTCCTCTTTTAAGGCTTCCATATCTGCTATGTCCTCTGAGTGAACCTCGCTGCCCGGGCTGCCTGCAGACTGACTGGCATGACTGGAATTGACCTCATTGCTTGAGCCATCACTGTGCCCACTGCTACTCCCTGGTCCACTGCTGGCATCTTCACCACTGTTTGCGGTTTCATCTGAACTCCCTTGCATAGATTCCTGAATAGATAAAAAAACAAAACTTGTCAGGGACTGTGCCAAAAACAGGAGACATTTCAGAATGTGGCCTTTAGGTTGCTCTGGGGACCCTACAAGGGTAGGGTGGGAGTTCTAATAGGGAAAACTCCTGGATAGTACCAAGAATGGTGCAGCAGAAAGCTCATTTCAGACTTTTAGTAACCCCAGAAAACAGAGGCACTTCAAATACAAGAATGACTATAATATAAATTCATGTACACACACACACACACACACACACACACACACACACATCTTAGAATATCATAAATCTATGATACCAAAACAAAATGTAACTGGCTAGCAGGGTAACATTTTATTGTAAGAGTATATTTTCCTTTGATATGAAGGGGGTATGTTTAAGATTTGCGTCAAAAACACACAGGCAACTATTGGGCACAGGATGCTAAAATATATAAGCCCTATACCAAAAACTCTAGAGTACTAGCAGAACAAGAAGAAATGTTTTCTGGACAGCCGCACGCCAAAAAATCGTTGCCTTTATTTTTTTAAAACAGGAAAAGCACCACAAGCCACAGCAAACTGAACTGACGCGTTTCACACTACACTTAGTGTTTTATCATAGCAATGATTAAACACTAAGTGTGGTGTGAAATGCGTCAACTGTTCAGTTTGCTGTGGCTTGTGGTGCTTTTCCTGTTTTTACAAATAAAGCCAACGATTTTTTGGAGTGCGGCTGTCCAGAAAACATTTCTTCTTGTTCCGCTATATGCATTGCTTGCACCTGTGAGGAGGACTATCACAATTCAGATCTGCCTGGAGTGGTAACTTCCCTTTTCCCCTCTAGAGTACTAGCAATTAAAAGAAAACCTGCATATTTAATAGATGGAAAATTCTCCCTCCAGTCTGTCTTTATTTTAAAAAGAAAAAAACAAACAAACAAACAAAAACACACACACACACACACACACACACACACACACCCTTAAATTCTGAAGCAGAACCTGCTGTACACAGCCTAGCAACTCCGCAATTAGGTTTCCATAGAAAACGCAGTGACGAGATGTCCTCTTCAAGTACCTGTGCACTGTAACCCTAAAGGCAGGAATTGGATTCCTGTCAACCTTTAAGTTGATGGCAAAGGCACAAATCAATCACAGCCTATGCTGCTGCAAGGCATGTGCCAAGTTGAAGAGGATGTGTCAGCCCTCACATTTGTATGGAGCCCAGTTTCTGATGTGTGGTATGTGGTACAGTTACATAGTCAGTCAGGTTGAAAAAAGACAAAGTCCATCCAGTTCAACCATAAAAAAATAAAATAAAATAAAAAATTATTGTACAATCCCATATACCCAATTCTATACCCACAGTGTTTGTGTGTCAGAAGGTGCATATTTTTACTCCGATACAGACAGCAAAAAGAGAAAAAAACAAAAAAAGGACTTTTGACCTACAGTTGTGTTCAAAATAGCAGTCCAACATCACTTACCAGATCAATCACTGTTTTTGGTATAAATTAGATTTCTACATGGCAAATAATTTACCAGTAGGTGTAGTAGAGTAATAGAAAACCAACAGACCCCAACAGTCATGACATGCATGCTGCTGATTGTTTAATGGATTCATTAATTGAAAGGGGCGAGTTCCAATCTAATCCAGAAGGATCCGGTGGGTTTCATTCCCTTACGTCAGGCAGCGGATAACATCCGGCGCACAATTCTTCTTACCCATTATGCACGTCAAAGATCGCAACAGCTTATGTTGCCTTTTTTGGACCTTCGCAAAGCCTTTGACACTCTCTCCGGAACCTATTTGCGAGCAGTGTTACACCATAGAGGGCTGGGCGACAGGTTCATCTTGGTTTGACTCCCTTTATAGCTCCCCCCTCAGACTCTGTAAAATATATGGGTTATGAGTCTGCCACTTTTTCTCTCGCTAGAGGCACGAGGCAAGGCTGTCCCTTGTCCCCACTTTTGTTTATTATGGCACTAGAATATACTGCTAACCCAAACATACAGGGTGTGGAGTTGGCATAACTCATAAGTTAGGGATGTTTGCAGATCTGCTTATATACGCCTCCTCTCCACACACTACTTTAGCTAAATTTTCTCTCCCTCATGTGTAACTTTGCGGCCATATCGGGTCTCCATATTAATCCGTCCAAATCCCAGGCCTTGAACATTTCCTTACCCGATTCTCCCTGCAATTCTTTGAGAGCGAAATTTCCATCTCAATGGACGTCCTCGCTTCCATATCTGGGGGTTCATCTTGCCTCATCTTTCCAGTCTCTATATGCCGCCAACTACCGCCCTCATATCTTCTTTGAAACGCCTGCTAGACACCTGGGATATCCCTCAAATCTCATGGATGGGTTGTACCCATGCTATCAAAATGTATTTTTTTCCTAAGCTATTAGACCGATTTAGGGTTCTCCCTATCCCTGTTCCCCCTCATATTTCAGAGTCCCATCTTAAATTTCTTTTGGGGTAGGATCAGACCACGGCTTAATAGATCCCTTCTGTATATTCTGAAAGTTAGGGATGGGGTGGGAGTCCCCAAAATAGCCCAGATCACTCCCATAATCCAAATGCGGGCAGGTAACTTGGCACCTTTATGGACCTATATAGGTGTCTTGGATGTTGACCCAATTCCCCTCTCTTCGGTACCATGGATTCCTCCCGTGCGCCGTCCTAAAAACGTATAAACCCGATTTTGGTCCATACTCTCATGGTCTGGGATTCCGTCAAATACTCCACTCGCTTGATATCCCCTCACCTCCCTCTCTTACCTTTGCTCAACTGGCCTCTGTTCCCACCTGGGTTGGGGGATCCAGGTCGTTTCCAATATGGTTTGTTCTTTGCTTTTGGGAATCTGTTCTTTACAACACTAAAGCGACTCACATGAAATCCCTGAATCGAAACGTTTTCGATATCTACAAATTCACCACTTTTTAGAGTCCATTACCAAACATCATGAACACCCACTATTGCCCAATGCCTTTGAGACCAGATGTCGAAACAAACACCATGAATCAGGGTTTGATTTATTTGAACCGCAAATCCCTTTGTACAGTGACAAATAAGCAAATGATTTTAGTTCTGTGCCACAGCTAGGAGACTGGTGTAAAATTTGGGAGGCCCCGTTTAAATCTTCACGCAATGGTTTTGTCTCGTTGGTACTTTACCCCAGCTAGGATCGCGAAATGTCTACCGTAATATCCGTCAAACTGCTTCTGAGGTTGCTTAAATTCGGGCGACGGGAAACATATATGGTGGACCTGTCCCAAGGTATGGAGGTTATGGATTAGGGTATACACATGGTCCACAGTTCATGTAAATTTAGGGAAAGAGCCATGAGAAGCACTATTACATAAACCTATCGCTGATGTTACCCGTCCGGAACACACTCCAATTATTCAAATTTTTATGGCGACAAAGCAAACCATAGCGCGGCCCTGGAAAATGCCACTTCTTGGCTGCAAAGAGGTTAAAAATCGGGTTCATGGCATGCTCATTAATGAAAGATTGACAGCAATCCTTGAGGACAAATATGACAAATTCCAATGGACTTGGCAACCCTGGATAGACCAGTTCCCACCTTCTCAAATGACCTCGCGATTTCAAGAATTGTGTGGTTTTAAGTGGTTCAGCCTCAAACCCCTGGGGTCCCCAATGCCCTCCTTCTCTACTCCCTTTTCCTCTTCCTTTCATCTCTGTTTCTGTGCTTTCTCCACATTTTGTTTTGCTCCAGTAGGCTCTGGCTGAACAGTAAAGGCCGTGGCTTTTTTTTTTTGCGACAGGCCTCCTGCTCATATCCGCCATCTAGACTACAGAGGCGTAGGACACCAAAGGTATGGAGTGCATGATATTGTGCGTGATTACCCGGATGGTAACTCTGCAAAGTCCAGGCTTCGGATATCAGTGAGTATCTCTCCGAAAGGGTCTTTTCAGGGACTGAAATTCATAGCAATGGACCATGGCCCTAGACCTGTATAGCACCCTGCGGTTAAATACGAGTTTCACCAAGTACCAAGGTAAGCACCCATGCAAGATCCAGTGCCTGAAGCAAAATAACAGGCTGTCCCCACAGTGTGAGGGGCCTGGGTTCAGCTCCCAAGGTTAACCAAATTAGTGCAGATTCAGCTGCACTGCTTCTATTTGTGGTATTAGAAGGCAGTGAGGAGTCGATTGAAAAAACAAAATAATTGGTGATAACAAAAAATAAAGTATACAAATGGTTAAAGTGGTTGTAAACCCTTACATAAAACCCCGTGAAGCGACTAGCCTCAAGAAAGAGAAAGATTTAAAAAATCCTCCTATACACGTTGCACCTGTTTATCTGCAGCAATTTCCTCTGTAGATCAATCTAAAAAAAACACACAGATCAAATGATTTTTTTTCTCAGCACAGAATACAGAGCTCCCCAATATTGAACAGCCAATTGTAGGAAAGAAACTCCCCCCCCCCCCCCCCCCCACAGGTTCATAGAAAAATACACACAGCTGTGGCTATAAATAACCTGCTGTGTGCTGGAGGAAGTCTCTGGGAAGGCTGTTAGGTCAGGAAAAAATTGTAAGAAATGACTGATGCAGACAGAAGAAAGATCAGAGAGGAGCCACACTTGGCACTTTGGATTCAGGCTAGTGCACACTATAGTGGGAGGTGGTTTTTACACTTTTCATGTCTGAGGTTTTCAACGACTTTAATCCAAGAATAATTTAAGCCAAGAATGAGAGGTCCATTATCTTTAGACGCTAAAAAAATAAATAAGGAATCACAGATTGGGTAGCTTTATAGGGGAGGCCCCCAGAAGGGCATGTCTTTGAAAGCTTTGTCAGTGCCCAATCATCTGAAGGTACAAGCCTATAACCCAGGGTCTATGAATACTTTGCCTGTGATTAGAATATAGGCCCTTACTGTCCGGACACGAACAAAAGAATAAAATACTACCAGCATTTTTCAGTTTTGTAGCAAAGTAGTACCAAACCATGAACAGAGGGGTGGGACCTGTGGACTCCAAAAAAAGGATTATACAGCGAGTAAAAAAAAAAAATAACCCATTTTCTTTCTCATCCGCTGAGGGGGACAAAAGTTTTAACCTCTAGGATGTCTAAAGGCAGTCCAACTGAGGGATGGGCAACACTGCAAACAAATGCAACATGAAGAACTGCTCAAGTGTGGTCTGAAGGAAGGTACACCCGAAACTGGTACCGTGAGGCCACAACTCCCAGTAACAAAAAGACCAGGTGGTAGCCTAGCGTGCCTGATAACAGAGGTTCAAGAAACCCTTATATAGCCAGTATAGTATTCTTGACGAGTAGAAAGTAAAAAACAACGATGTGCTGCCACAAATTAACTTTAGGATGTGAAGACTCAAAAATTTAAATTAAATCATAAATTGGTAGAACAAAGGGATTTTTAGGGTGCCCAAGAAAAATTACTAGTCAAAAATATTTTGTATTCATAAATTCAATATATCTAGAAAAAAAAACACAACATCGCAGTATCATCATAAAGTAACCATAATATGGGTAACCAGTAGCTTCTTGCTCTACATGTTTCGCCATGCAATGGCTCCCTCAGGAGACTTCCAACAAGCACTGCATAACATGGTAACTGAACTGTGGAACATGTCCTATCTATGAAGGTCATGACCCGGATGTCTCAAGAACATTGAAAGATGCAGAGAAATCGGGTGTATCACAGAGAAGCACATACAGGCCCCATGAAGTAGAGTACCATCTCAGAATAAGAATTTCGGAACTAGTCAGTCAGTGGTGGATGATATCATAGCAAATGGTGCTCCCAGATGGTTAACTTGAAGGCAGACTTTTCCAGAAAGGAATTCCAAGCAGTCAAATATCCTTTCACGGACTTGAAGCATCACATACCACTTGACCCACGACTCTGCCGGCAGACTACTAGGTCTATGGCTACCAGGAACATTGTGTGCGTGTACCATGTTTTTGAAGTCTTCAGAGTGTATTTTCAACCAGACAGAACTAGCCTGGTAAAACTAAGAGATAGAGTAGCAGAGAAGCACATTCACTATGCATCACTACTAAACAGAATTCTGAGCTAGCATATGTAGGGGTCAAGAATGGCTGAGACTATTTGCAAATATAATGGTGAAATGGAAACTTGTGGAAATAGATACGAAAGTCCATTCAAATGTAAATAAAAGCAATATTAAAGGATCTAGTACCTCTGTATCTGAAAGTCGCTGTTGTACATGCTTAGATCGGTTTAACATTTGTTCATCCATTTCTATGTCACTTCCGCCACTGTGGTGAGTGTCACTGTTGTCGCTGCTCTGAGGGCTAGCTGCTGGTGAACCTAAAAACATTTTTGTCAAGGTTCATTATTTTATTTGCAGATATCTGAACTTCATATCTTATATCTGAATGTTACTCAACTGATACAATTATGCATACAAAATCATTATCTACTGACTTGCAAAAAAAATAAAAATTAAAGAAGAAATTGTGGCAGTTTCTATGGACTCACCTTTCTTGTTGCCCATTGGTAGATTAGTATTCAGTAATGATGCAAAGGAGCTCTGTTTAGAAAGCTGGGCCTTAGCTGCTAGTGCATTGTTCCACAGGGCTTTAATCAACATTGAAGCCAAATACAAGGTCTATAAAAAGAAACAACTTCCTTTTAGCACAATACTAGTGGGCTCATGATCAAAAGACACTTGAGCATTGCCCTAACTACATGGAGGATTCCAGTTCTATGCATGCCAAAGACCCGAACTAGTATTAAAAGGAAGCAATTCACTAGGCAATCTAACTAAGCCTTTTCAATCGCATTTTAAAATGCAGTTGAAACACAAAACAGAACAAAGATATGCAGTACAAGAATGCATGCAACAGGTCCCAGCCAGTTCCTCTCCATACTCCAGCCTTTAATTACAAAAAGGCTGTGGGTCCAATACTAGACCGCAAGCAAGGAGAAACTTTCAGAGTACAGAGGAGAACAGGTTGAACTGTGGCCTAGAAAGCACTGCCTGACACTGGCATAAACCAAGCAAGTCGAGGTAAAATTTTGAACAGAAACTAAAATTGATATAAAAAAAGCAGGAGGGGCTGTTCACTTAGGCCCCATTCACACCTGCACGATTTTCTGCTTGAAGCCCGGTTCACACTGGTATAACATATGCTCCGACTTGGAGAGCACATATCGCATGACCTGTATAAAACAACGATTCCCCGTGAGAGTCCGACTTTGGAAAAGGTTCCTCCACTACTTTGGTCCGATTTCAGCCCATTAAACATCACTGAAGTCGTATCCAACTCGGATCACCATCTTAACGATCCGACTTGTGACATCCGTCATGGATAACAGCAGCAGGAAAAGGAATTTATGTCACACCGGGATTGTTTTGCTTGGTCAAAGGACACGTCAAACTATCTCAAAGTCGGATCAAAATCGTATCCCATTGAATAAAGTCAGGATGGAAGTCTGATTGGTTCATCAAAGTTGCAGGGCAAAGTTGGATTGACAGTCGTACGACTGCCGTGTCGCACCAGTGTGAACCAGGCCTCAAGCTTGTGGCGCTAAAACACTCAACAAGCCGAATCCTATTCATTTCAATGGCCCCTGCTCACATCTAAAAATGTTATTTCGCCTGAAGCGAAATGCCGGAAGCTCAAAAAAGTACAGGAGCTTTTTTTTGGCAAATTACAAGCGTTTTTGGCCCCATAATAAAAGTGTTTTCTGCTCAAATTGCAGTTCTCCGCCCCTAATGCTTTCTATTGGCTAAACAAAAATGCCTGAATGTGTAAAACGCTTGTAATACACTTCTAAAAAGCTTTAAAAAAAGCTTGTAAAAAAAAAAAAAAAAAATGCCCAAAACACACCAGTAAATCGATACACTCAGGTGTGAATAGAGCCTTAGTAAAGTGAATAATAACGTTAAAAACTATTATAAATTAGGGTAAACTTTTGTTCACATTGAATACCCAATCATATACTATAAAAGTAACAGTATTGATCGATTAAAATGAACACAGCTCAGTGAAAATTCACTTCTTCCATCTCTTAAACAAAAACTAAAAAAAAACTGCAAAAGCTACATAGTCAGAACATCAGGGGTTCTAACCATCCCCTAATTTATTCAAATCTTAAAAAAAAAAAAAAAAAATGTAGTTATAAATATACCTTAAAGTTCACGCCACTTAAATAGAATAGTATTCTATACGCATTTTCTCACTATTACTTCCAGAACTAAATGCATTTTAAAATCTCTTTAGCCAATGCAGTGTTCTGAGAATACTTGGTCATATTCCTTGGACAGATGCTTGTTACATTTGTTCAATTTTTTTTTTTCTAAACAGACCCCAAAACCTTTTTTTTTTTGTTTACATTTAAAAAACAAAAAAACAAAACAAGTTTAAAAGTGAATAAGATTAAAAACAGAATTGCGGAAATGAAACCAAAATACCTATTTCAGTGAAACTTGTGCTTTAAAAAACAAAAATAAAGTGGACTCATACTGGTCCCCTGTAAAACATGCAATTACGTTTTTCCAAGATTGTTGGACTCCTATATCCCTAGGGACTGCAGCAAAAATAAATTCACCATAAATGCCCAATTTCACTAGACGTGCCCAACTGAATCAGCAATTACAAGTGTCATAGGATCTAAAAGAAACATCACGTTTTGGAGAAGTTGGCCTCCAAGGGCATAAGCCAGGACTGTTCGGGGAAAAAAAAAACATTTTCCGTCTCCACTTACCTGTTCTGTATGTGCACTGGGATGTAGGCCTGATACTAAATTCAGAAGATGTCTCAGAGGCACAGGATCCAAGTTTTTAATCAGTGAGGGAAAAAGATCATGAATATAGCGACTACAATGTTTCAACTGTAATACAGAAAACGAAAGTTTCAGCATTTTAAGACAGGCAGGTGATGGAATAATCCAAATATTTCTATCAAATACAGGTACATCTTAATATTCTATAAAATAAAACTTTTGTACTTATTGTAAAATAATTTTCTAAAGTCCATTGATGGATACAGAAATGTAGTAATTCTTGGACCAGTGGGCTATACTGCTGCTTACAGGAGGTTTGGACTCTGGCAAACAAACATTAAGCCAGTCCCTGTATAACCCCACCTCCAACAGTCATGACACAGTTTTGTGAGCAAGCAGGTTACAAGGTCCAAAAATGCAAGGCGCAAGACCCGCGTCCCTCAATGGACTTTGAGAAGATAATTTTATGGTAAGTATAAAAAGCTGCCTTTCCTATAAATTTCATATCTTGAAGTACAGTGCACGACACAGGCAGGATATTCATGGACCTTGGGTTATAGGTCACTATTTTCAATTGGCTGGACACTGGCAACAGCTTTACTGGGAGGATACTGCATCTAATAAAAGACAAAAAATTTTTTTTTTTTACAAAAGTCCGAAACTGTCAAACAAATCAGATTTCTTCTCATGGGGAGGTAACCAAAAGCTTAGACAAAAAGGAGTGGCTGTGGACAGGGCCGCTGCTAGAAATAAGTCCCAGCACAGACCCCTGATGTCTCACTTTTGAGACAGAGAAAGCGATTGCAGATACAATCCTCAATCTTTATCTCTGCAGCCTCAGCTGCACAGAATAAATGAACAGGAATAGCTCTGTACAGAGCTTCCTGTTCATTCGCAAACTGAAGCATAGTAAACACAGTTTAATATACTTGAACTCTGCAAAAGTGTTTGACACACATGGCTAATTTGTAAGTTAAAGTCTACAGGCTAAGATAATTCAGTTTGTAAATGGGAAGAAAACTGGTTAAAAGACTGTATTCAGGGAGTAGTGGTTAAAGGGGTTGTAAAGGTTCGTTTTTTTTAACACCTTAATGCATCCTATGTATTAAGGTGAAAAAAAACCTGGCAATGACGGCCCCCCCAACTCCCCATCCCCCCGTTTTACTTACCTGAGCCCCGAATCTGCTGTGCGCGTCCCCCAGCGTCGATTGGCTAGATTTGCTTGATTGATAGCAGCGCAGCCATTGGCTCGCGCTGCTGTCAATCACATGCAAGAACGCGCCACACCGGGGGGCGAGGCCGTGTAATACAGTCAGCGGCTATGGCCGCCGGCTGCATCACGGGAGAGCGCCCGCAAGCTAACCCCATTGGGAGAGCGCTTGCCACGAAGGGGGTTAGCTGAAGCGCGGAGGAGCCGAGACAGCCGCCGAGGGACCCCAGAAGACCAGGATCGGGGCCACTGTGTGCAAAACGAGCTGCACAGTGGAGGCAAGTATAACATGTTTGTTTGTTTTTTTTGTTTTGTTTTTTTAAACGGGAACCTTTAGTGTCCCTTTAACAATTCATAATCTGAAAGGTCTAAGGTTATTAGTAGAGTACCCAAAGTTTCAGTGTTGGGACAATTACTTTTTAACCCAATTACCATTCATATAGAGTTTGAGATTAAAAGTACCATTTCAGTGTTTTCAGATGACACCAAGGTATGTAGTGCAATAACATCCTTACAGTACGTCTCCAACTGTCAAGACAACCTCAATGCAATGTATAATTCGGCAACCAAGTCCAAACTCACAGGACACTAGCAATAAAAACTGAGGCATATCAGATAGAGACAGGGTCCAACAGAGGTTGGTTTAATGTTTAGGTTTCCAGTGGGCAAACCTCCTGTAGGCAGAAGTATAACCCAGATGTTCAAGAATTATCTGTGTCCCTTAAAAGGACCAAAAAAAAAAAAGAAGAAAGAAAGTAGAGGAAAGAGAAGTGTAAAATAACATACCTGTGCAGCTGCCCAGATACAGTCAATGTGCTGAGTGCTCAGCCGGCCTTCTGCAGCCAGAAAGTTTAAGATAACTTGGCA
Source organism: Rana muscosa (assembly GCA_029206835.1). Lineage (NCBI taxonomy): Eukaryota > Metazoa > Chordata > Amphibia > Anura > Ranidae > Rana > Rana muscosa. The sequence continues at coordinate 141,021,137 of CM055121.1, read as the reverse complement.
CTGTTTGATGATCTAGAAAACAAAAAAACAAAAATGCTTATATAGTAAATAAATAATTTGAAGTACGAGTGAAAAGAAATGGAATAAATCAATATACCAACCTCAATGTGTAGGTTTGGTCCAAAAATATGTTCCACCACATTATTGCTGATGAGCCAATCTGCCAGCTCCTTTGCTATAGATCTGAAACAAGAGATTAATAATTGTTCCTGGCATTGTCCCAGGCAAACAAGGGGCCGATTTAAGACAAATAAAGCAAACATATAACTGCAGCTGTCATACACAGCCGAATCCCCTTGCTGCATTCGGCTTTTGCTCCTAGTTTCATAAATCAGTCCTAGAGAAAATATCAATTTTCTAAAATGATGGATCCAATCATCCTTGAAGGGTCAGTTTTCCTCAGACCAATGTTACAATATAGCTGAAAATGCTGTAGGCAAAATTATCCATAGCTTAATGCAGAACACATACATTGTATGTATATATATATGCACACACACATATACACATATATATATATATATATATATATATACACACACACACATACACATATATACACACACATATATATATATATCTATATCTATACACACACACACACGCACACATATATATCTACATCTATACACACATATATATCTACATCTATACACACGCACACGCGCGCGCGGTTATATGCTGATTTCACCGATAAGATGTTGACGCTTTATTGGTACCTTAGTGCAAGTCCTAAAAGGGGGGGGGGGATGCTTTGGAATTTAATAAAATTTTTATACATGGAATTACGCAATGGAGTTTTCTTTTTTCACTCTAGAATGAGCTCATTGGCGTATGATCCATCTTCCTATCTGCAATAAATTCTGTGGTGAAATCCATCCAGAGAGATTATCCAAGACTGGTGTTTTAATGCTCATTTTCCAGTGCTGTCTGGTAAAAGTTCATAAGGGGGTCTATCCACCCCCCCACCCCCACTCTTCTCATGTGTGGAGGTGATGGTGACAGCTCACTAATGCAGTTTTTAACTGAGAACTATTTTAAAACACCACGCTGGATTTTCTCACTACTGTATATGAAATGTGGAATAACCTATATGTGCAAAAGATATTGAACTTTTATATATGTATGCACTTTTTATGACCGCACACCTGAAACAGCTGGACTGTTTATTGCTATGTAGCGCTGCCTTTTTGTTTGTTTTATATATTAGTGACACTTGCAGATCAGCAGGTGTGAGTGGTAGCAGCTTCAGCCTTAATTGGCCCCACTCATTTACCCATTGTTGATTTATATGTTTTACTTTCTCCCCAAGCACTTGTTATGTGCAGAAAGGGGTTCGTTTTGTACTCATACACACACACACACACACACACACACACACACAGCCAATGCCGTATACGCTTCCTAACCCTACATAGAAAATCCTTTTCTTGAAGTATATTATGGAATACAGAGCATCTTCATATTCATGACAGTAGGGTTATATGCTGCCACCTTCAGGTGATTGGACACTTGCAAACACTTTGCCAGGGTGAGCCCAGCCTGTGTATACAAAACATCCTTTAAATGAGGATCAAAGCAGTCCAAGATGACAAGTATTTAGAAAAGTTGCTACTGTACTCCAGCGATAGTAGATGACAATTCCCCCTTATCAAGGAAGTAGCAGTGATACCAAATGGGTAAAGGGAGTCAGAGCTGCATGGAAAATATTGACCCAGAGGGGATACAATTACGGGAAAGGGTGCGTCCAGGTTCCTCACTACCTAAATGTATTTGGGACACCTCACCTCCCACATCCCCTCTAAATAAATGAGACCACAAGGAAGGCACTGCTGTGCCTTGTAGTCCCACAAGAAAAGCTCTGCTGCAACCCGTAGTCCCATAAGGAAGACTCTGCTGCAACCTGTAGTCTCACCAACAATCGGTCTGCTGCCACCTCTAACCCAAAAGGCACCGCTACTGCTGCAACCTGTAGTGCCACTGAAGCACAGTCCTGAAGCAACTATTAGTCCACGAGTGCCCGTACTGCCACTCGGATGTGGTGATCCAAGATGGCAGCTTCCAGAATGCAACCCCCAACCGTGACGTCACCAATCACACTGTGCTTGCAACCTAATCAGTCCTGCGTGAATGCATTGGGCAGAAATCAACTCTGCCTCCTGCATTTGGCACCCAGAGCCTTCTGGAATTCCCCTAAGATCTGCCACAACTATGTAGTGCCTGTGTTAGCATAAAAAACAAAATATCAGTATGGCAATAGTAACATGAAAATGGACAGAAAATTCCTTTTCCACCCAGTTAGGGTTGGAGTGATGGGAGTCTCCATAAGAGGGTATCAGGTGCGCGTGGTCTCGGTATGGCGGCGTGAGGACACATCCTAACAGAGCTCCCGGCCGGCGGTTTCCCTTCAGCTAACTACCGCTCACTTACCCCACCTAACCGGCACCCACCAGATCCCTCGGATGTCCAAGAAGCAAGACAGACCATCCACGGCCTCAGTCACCACCCTCGATCGGTACCTGCGATCGCAAAAGCCCGCGGCCTCCACGCCGGCAGCTTCCAAGATGGCGCCGGCCCGCTCTGCAGCCTCGTTCACTACAGGGGATTCCACAGTGCCCGATCTCCCACAGCAGCGGCCAGACGACCACATGATGCCGCCCTTCTCGCCCCCATGTGATCTCTCTCCCTGCCTACCCAGATCGCTGACGGTCTCAGCAGATATAGAGGAGGAACTGCTCAGCCTGGAACACGCTGCCTCTCCATCAGCTCCTGCATCACTCGGCACCATGTGCTTCAGCCCAGAGCACCCCGCAGGAGCATGGAATGCCACCTCCACACCAGGTCACAGTGAGTACCCTCGGTGGCCCACCTCAGTCCCCTGTACTCCCTCTTACAGCCAACTCTGAGCAGAGGCTATGGGAATTTCTCCAGCAGCTCCCCACTAGAGCAGATTTTGAGTCCCTTGCACAGAGGATGGAGACTGCAATGAAGGGTGAAGTGCAGGCTCTCAAACAGGAAGTGTCTGTGCTGGACACCCGAGTGGCTGCGGTGGAGCAAGAACAGGGTGCCATATCTCAGTCTGTGCAGACCTTACAGTCCTCTAACTCTGATCTCAATGACCAAGTTGTTCAACTGCACTTACTCCTTGACGACCTGGAGAACCGCAGTCGCCGACAGAATATACGGTTAAGGGGGTCCCAGAATCTATCCCACAATCAGAGCTGCGCTCAACAGTGGCCAATATTTTTAATCGCTATCTGGACCGCACGCTAGACTCTGAGGTCGTCATTGACAGAGTTCACAGAACCCTGGGCCCAAGATCAGACTCATCAGACCGACCTAGGGATGTCCTTTGCTGCCTACACTCTTTTATCCTCAAGGAAGACATTCTACAGCGGGCCTGGAGGGTGGGAGTTCTGGGGTTTGATGACGCAGCCGTCCACCTTTTACCGGATGTTTCCAGAAAAACTCTTCTCATGCGGCGGTCCCTCAAACCACTCCTGGATGCTCTGAACGAAAAGGGTCTTGCCTACAAGGGGGCCATCCATTTCATCTCATCGTCCGGAAAGGAACAGACGCCTTCCCTTTGCGTCACCCTTCGGAACTACCAGACCTGTTTATCTTTGCTGAGATAGATCCGATTCCAATACCCAACTGGCTTATAGTGCTTGTCTCTGGTGATCCCCGACGCCAGGCCCCCCTAGGCGGACCACAGAGGGCACGTTACCATCGGCGTGGTCGGGGTGGCTTTTCCCAAGCCAGAGTACCCCCGATCCCTGCGCCTGAATGAAGAGGCAGCCGGCTGAACATTCCACCACAGACTGTCAGTCTATACGCAGCTTTATCCCTCGTTTTTTTTTTTTTTTTTTGCTGAACAGACAGGAACTACTAACCACTAATATATAACTTTTTTTTTTTTTTTTTTTTTTTTTTTTTTTTTGAGGTAAACCGATGGTCTTTCTGAGACGGCCAATGCTACGCCTAAAATCACTGAAAAGCAGAGTCCTTCCTAACGCTATAAAGGGTTAACTAGTTCCCCTTTTTACTTTCACGTTGCTCATTACACTGTGTTTTCTGCACATGGGTAGTACATTTTATTGTCTGTTTCCCCAGATATGTACCCTGAGTGTTTTAGGGTTGGAGTGAGTACATTACAGCCACACACAGGAGTTGGGGCTCTGCCTTGGGACGAGTTCGGTGGCCAGGTAACCCTGATATTCTGGGGGCGGTTCATCGATCTGTCCCAGGACTTGAGCATTGGACCACTGATGGTCCCATTTTTCCCTCTACAGGGGGCTTTACATTTGGATTTTCAGTGATATGATAAGATGCCTGGCTCCACTGCACGGCGAGGGCCTCCCATGTTCTATAAAGAGTCACCATAGCTCCCCTTTTGACCTCCACGTTGCTTGTTGCACTGAAGCTAATACCCATGGTTCTGACACTTTACCGTCTTCTGCTATCCTAATTAGGTTCCCTGACCATTATGGGTTAAACCGTGACTTTAAAAGCCACACGTGGGAGACGCGGCTCCGGCTTGGGGTGGGGCCGATGGCTGGATGACCCTAGAGTTTGGGGGTGGGCCCATCGACCTGTCCTGGGCTCAGAGCACTAGACCAGTGATGATTTCACCCTTCCCTTTGCAGAGGGTTAAAAGTTAGCAGTTTCAGTAATGTGATAGATTGCCTTGGTCAGCTGAACATACAGTGTTAATATAGTCCTCCTTTTTGACTTATACGTCATTTGTTGCACTGCCGTTTATGCCTATTAATATCACATTTCTCTGCCTGCTGCGTTCCTAATTGTGTACCCTGGGCTTCATGGGTTAGACTGTGGAGTTCCGGGCCGCACTAGAGAGTAACAGCTCTGCCTTGGGACGGGCATGGGGGCTGGTTGCCCCTGGGGTCCTGGGTTGATCGGTCAGCCTGTCCCAAGCTTAGAGCATTAGGCCAGTGCAGATTCTACCCTTTCCATTGCAGGGAGTTTCCTAATGTGGGCTTCAGAGGTGGGATGGCATGTTTTAGGTCACAGGTTGGGGAGGGTCTCCCCTATGCGTTTAAAAAGTTACTATAGATCCCCCTTTGTTTCTTTTTTTTATTTTTTTTTATGGTTTATTACATTGCATTTTAGGTTCCTTGATGTTCAATTTCACTGACTAATGTCCTCATGGCTGTATTCCCTGAGTGAGTAAAGTTGGATTGTGGATTTTACAGTCACAACCGGCCCGTGCACTATCTCAGGACAGATCCAGCGGTTGCACATCCTCATATTTGGGGGTCTGTCCTGTTGCACTGCCCTAGGCTTGGAGCACTGCCCAGTGCCGACTTCACCCTCTGTTTTGGGAGGGTACTTTCTCAATACTCACCTTGTTACCAATGTATTTAAGCCGTGGTTTGTTTGATGGTTTGTCGATCTGCATGTATTACCTCACTTTTGGGCACTGCCGGTGCTCCAACACTGGTCGATGCTGGCTGCGGGGACGCCAATGGCTGGGGCTCTGTGCCTATCCGTGCCTTACTACTCCCCACGCTAGGTATACTCTGCCCTGGTGGCAGTAGCTTTACTCTGCGGAGTTTCTATCTCTCTCTAGACTCTTCCTTTTTCTTTTTCTCTCATTTTCTAAACTTCCCTCCCCCTTACCTTTTTTTTTTCCCTCTCCTACATTCCACGCCCCAGGGGAGGGCACCAGCGGAGGCGGAATCTTTAGCAGTATGTCGGTCAAGATCCTCTCTTGGAACGTGAAGGGGCTGAATTCGCCGGAGAAGCGCACTAGCTGTCTAGCCGAGCTTTAGAGACACAGAGTGCACATTGCATTTCTCCAAGAGACTCATTTCAGGGCGGATAAGATACCCAGGCTATCCAGCAAACACTTTCCGACGTCCTACCATAGTCCGTCCTCAACCTCAAAATCTAAGGGGACGAGTATCCTCATATCTAAATCCCTACCATGGCAACTCTGCGATGTACACCATGATCAGGAGGGTAGATTCTTGCTTCTGAAGGGAAAGATCTTCTCTCAGACTTTCACTCTCGAACATATACCTCCCCAACTCCAATCCACTCCCAACCCTTGAGATCTTTTTATCCACCCTTGACACTTTTCTCGAAGGAATCCTGGTCTTGGGAGGGGACTTCAACTTGACCTTGGACCCACAGAGACTCCTCCTGAAGCTTGTCCTCTCTACCCCGACTTCACCTCAAGAACCTTTTGCACTCACATCAATTGATTGATATATGGAGAATATTTCATCCGCAGGAGCGGGATTGCACCTTTTATTCAAATGTACACGGCTCTTATTACAGAATAGATTTCTTCTTTTTAAAACACTCGGCGATACCCCTGGTCACCAAGACAGATATTGGTCACATCGCACTCTCAGACCATGCCCCAATCACTCTGGAGCTTACACTCTCCCAAGCGTCCCCCAAGACTTCCACGTGGCGACTCAATGAGGCCCTCTTAAATGACCCCAATATTGCGGCGGATATCCGTAAAGAACTTGCCTTATATTTCTCCACTAATGTAGGCTCTGTGGAAAATCCGATCTCTGTGTGGTCCACACACAAATATTATATAAGGGGAAGCATACTTAAACACGGCCATGCAGCCAAGAAACGTCGTCTCAAAACCTTGTCCGACCTTCTAGCTAGACTTCACTCCTTAGAATGTCAACACAAGGCCAGACCAGACCAGACCGTACGATTGAATCGGAGCCGACTAGGCTCCGAGAAGCCATAAGGGAGCATTCCCTATACGAAGCAAAACATGCTCTGTTGAAGGCCCGCCGCTCTTTTTATGAATATGGAGATAAATGCGGCCGCTTACTGGCCAATGCCCTACGTACTAGGCGATCACAGACATATATACCAGCTTTACTTTCGTCATCTGGGTCTAAAGTCCACTCTTCTCCGGAACTGGCGGAGAGCTTCCGAGACTTTTACTCTAAAAACTGTACAACTTAGACCAACCTTCCCCCTCTGATTTGTTGCCCCGGAGCCCCTCGGACATCTGCGACTATCTTAGGGAAGCCAATCTCCCTACACTGAATACGGAAGAGCGTGAGGATCTTTCTAAGCCCATTACAGTAGAAGAACTTGCAGCGGCAATAGCAGACACTCAGTCTGGTAAGGCTCCCGGTCCCGACGGATTCACCCTCCTTTACCATAAGCAGTACCAGGATTCCTTGGCACCTCACTTTATCACGGCTTTTAACGCAGTCTTAGACGGACATGGATTCCCTGCAGACATGCAACGTGCATCCATTTCAGTGATCCCTAAACCGGGTAAAGACCCGTTACTCTGTGCCAGCTATAGGCCCATTTCCCTTCTAAACTGTGACATGAAACTATTCACCAAAATCTTGTCTTCCAGAATGAACGTCTTGTTGCAACGTTTAATTGCACCAGATCAAGTTGGTTTTATTCAAAATAGGGAGGCTAGGGACAACACTATCCGGACATTGAACATCATAGACACAGCAAAACGCTCCCATATTCCACTCTTACTACTGTCCACAGATGCCGAGAAGGCCTTTGACAGGGTGGACTGGACCTTTCTTCAACAGACACTCAAATTTGTGGGAATACCGGACACCATCCTGTCATGGATTTCAGCCATATATAAGAACCCCACCGCCACAGTACGAGTAAATGGCTATGATTCCAGTCCCTTCTCCATATCCAATGGCACCAGACAGGGCTGTCCCCTGTCCCCACTACTATTCGTTCTCTCTCTAGAACCTTTCTTACAACATATTAGAGGTAACCCGTCTATACGAGGCATCACAGCCAGCAACTACCAACACAAGGTGGCGGCGTATGCCGACGACCTCTTATTTTATATCTCTGAGCCTCTTACCTCCTTACCCTCCTTTCTACAGGAGTTGAAACGCTATGGTAGTTTGTCTAAGTTTAAGGTCAATTTACAAAAAATCAGAGACATTAAATATCTCCTTAACAGATGCTACCAGAGCAAGCTTACGCCGCTATTTTCCATTCAAATGGGCTACCCGCTCGATTCAGTATCTAGGAACGAAAATTCCGGCAAACCTAAATGACATACTCTCCCTCAACTACCAACCTTTTTTGTCAACGCTAACCGCTGATCTCAAAAAGTGGGACCCTTTCGCCCTTTCCTGGTTTGGCCGTTGCAACGTACTTAAGATGAAGGCGATGCCCAGACTGCTGTACTTATTGCAGGCACTACCGGTGAGAATACCTCAGACCTTTTTTTATGCGGTTCGGTCGGTATTTATCAAATTCATATGGCGAGGTAAACATCCACGCCTTGGTAGATCATTACTGTTACGACCTAAGCTGAAGGGCAGAGTGGGTTTCCCGGACCCGGCCCTATACTATACTGCGGTACATATGGCCAGGGTTGTGGACTGGTGCCGACACAGTGCCTTGAAACTCTGGGTATCGCTGGAACAAGAGGCAGCCCAGGCTCCGCTCCCTGGCCTGCCCTGGGCGGGGAAAACCCACGTTACACGCTTAACTACTCATCCGTTGATTGGCCCCACTTTAACGGAAATGGACAGGTTTTTCCAACTTTCTACACTAAGCAGTTTCCCTTCCCCAATGACGCCGATTGTAGGGCACCCTGGGTTTTTGCCCGGTCTCACCGATCCGGCTTTATCATCGCAAAGCTCAAGGGGACTTCTGAGGGCCTCGCAACTATTGCGACCATCCTGTTGGATGTCTCCAGAGACATTGCTCTCTGGACAGGCCCCTCTTAAACTACATCACTGGAGGACCTTGCAGTTATCGCACTTTTTTAGATCATTGCCTAGCCCGGCGCTCTTTACACGTAGTCTCCACTCTTTCGAGGAGCTCTGTCTGGGAGAGGGCCCGATCAGGAGATCTTTATCAACCTCATACAAATCTCTGTTGGATCTCCATGCCACAGAAGACCCCCCGTTCCTAGCCAAATGGGAGAGAGACCTACAAGTTACCTTTACCAAACCTCAAAAGGAGAGAATACTTTTTTTTGCTCAGAAATCCTCCCTATGCAGTAGGTATCAGGAAACCACGTACAAAATTTTGACACGTTGGTACAGAACCCCATCAGTTTTGGCAAAAATATTCCCTCTGCAGACAGACCGTTGCTGGCGTTGTGGCCTCCATTTGGGTACCCTTCTACATATTTTCTGGGAGTGTCCTACACTTGCTACTTTCTGGCAACCAGTGCTTAAGCTTATACATAAGCTCACAGACATCTCGCTGCAAGATAACCCAGCTGCGGTCCTGCTTAACCTCACTCCATTGTCAAGGAAACGATACCACAAATCCCTTCTCAAACACCTCCTTAATGCTGCACGGGCTTGTATTCCGCCTTTGTGGAAACAACAGTCTGCACCAACGGTGGCTCAGTGGTTCACGAGAGTGAAAGACATAGGGCAGATGGAAGATCTGACAGCGGCATTGCAGGATAAGTCTGAGGAATACAAGTCCAAATGGATACATTGGGACCTCTTCAGCTTCTCGGATGAATTCCTCCAATATACATGATTAAGACCCTTTATCTGAGGTTTCTGCTGCCTGACTGACACTGATGGTGCCTTCTCCTGGATGGCAACCCCTCCCCCCCCTTTTTTTTTTTTTCCCCTACCTCTTCACCCTTTTTTTTTTTCTCTTTCCTGTTTCTTTTCTAATACTTTTCAAATAATTAAATCAAAATATGGTGTGTACAGGATAGCATTCTCTACCCCATTTTAGACTTCCCTCTATGATGTGATGGATTTCCATAGCAATCTAGAGATTCCCCCCCTCGGACGGGCTTGCCTTCGGTATGACCTGCCTGAGGGGTTTTCTACATGAAGATAAGAATGTTTTGTATTTCTTATTGCCTTTATTTGTTTTGATATTTCATACTATAGTACGAAGTAATGGTTGTACTTAAAAAGTTTTGCATTAATTGCTTGTTCTGAGAAGTTGCCTTTTTATTGTACCTGTGACACATCTTTAAATAAAGAATAAAAAAAAAAAAAAAAAAAAAAAAAAAAAGAGGGCATCAGCAGGGCCCACTCAAGAGCACCCACAAGCCTGCTGCAGGACCCCCTAGTGGGTGTAATCTTCAGTCACCACAGCGAGAGATGTCACAAGTATAGCACCCTACAGGTATTAAAGGCAATATATCATTGCCCAAGGTACTTTTTCGCAGCGTTAAGTGCTGACCATCAATGTAGCAGGCCATTCTGGCATGTCCAGGGTGGGGTCTGGGTACCATTCCTCTGAGCAAAGATGAGATTTAAGAAAATGGATCCTGAAAAAGCAGGTCTCCTAACCCAGATGTAACCAATAATAAGCTAGCTACTTTGTAGAGACTGCACAGACATAAACATCCCCTAAAACACTAGTAGCCTCGCCTAGCTAGGAGGAGTTAAGCCTAGGAGATGTCTTTTTTTTTTTGCCAGTGTCCAATCACCTGAAGGTGGCAGTATAACCCTATTGTCATGGATATGAAGGTGCTCCGAGTCCCAGGATGAAAACTAAAAATACAAGATTTTTAAAACATTAACAAAAGATAAAATTTATGTACCTTAACCACTTCAATACAAGGCAGTTTCACCCCCTTCCTGCCCTGGCCAAATTTCAGTTTTCAGTGCGGTCGCACTTTGAGAGACAATTGCGCAGTCATGAAACACTGTACCCAAATACATTTTTTATCATTTTATTCACACAAATAGAGCTTTCTTTTGGTGGTATTTAATCACTGCAGGTTTTTTTTATTTTTTGCTAAAAAAATAAATGAAAATGTATTTCTTGATGAGGCGGCACCAACGTGCAGCACTGATTGCATAATGGATGGGCACAGGCTGGTGTCCCTGACGGTCACAGACTGGTGTAATTGATGAGCACAAAGTGGCATCACTGATGGGCACTGTTGGCGCTGCATTGTGATCAGTGCCCTGATTACCTTTAAACATCTTCCCTGTGACGAAATGCCGCTGATCGTCTCTCCTTACCTAACACTGTGTCAGAAGAGCCGATAAACCGCACTTCCTTTTTTTACATGTGATCGGCTGCGATTGAACACAGCCGATCACATGGGTAAAGAGCCGCAGTCACGGCTCTTTGCTGAGATCGGGGTCGCGCCGTGTCCCAGAACAAGAGCTGCACCGATTCACTGTCAGTTTACTATAAGGCGGGCGGGGAAGTGGTTAAAGTGGTCGCAAACCCTTACATATACCCAGTAAAGTGAATGGCCTCAGGTGATACACAGATGAAACAAATCCTCCTATACAAGTTGTACCTATTTGCAGCCCTTATTCTGTACATCTGTTCAAAGTGCTGAATTTTAAACTTGTCCGAGTGTGAAAAGAAAAAACAAAAAAAAAACAAAAAGGGGGCGGAGAGCTGAAAATTACATTCTGCAGACCTCAGTGAGGAGAGTTCTGACCGCTGATTGGAGGAAAGAGACACACCCCCCTTCACACAGCACACAGGAATAGAGCTGAGGCGGTCAATCAGCTAGACGTCCTTCCTGTCACCATTTTTCTCTTGGCATCAGGAAAACTTGTGGGAAGCGATTCATGCTGACAGCAGAGAAACGAAGCAGACAGGATTGCCACTTAGGGGGTTATTTACGAAAGGCAAATCCACTTTGCACTACAAGTGCAAACTACAAGTGCAAAGTGCACTGAATGTGCACTTGGAAGTGCAGTCGCTGTAAATCTGAGGGGTAGATCTGAAATGAGGGGGAGCTCTGCTGATTTTATTATCCAAATATGTGCAAGCTAAAATGCTGTTTTTTAATTTTTCTTGCATGTCCCCCTCGGATCTACAGCAACTGCACTTCCAAGTGCACTCTGCACTTGTAGTGCAAAGTGGATTTGCCTTTCGTAAATAACCCCCTTAGTGCTCTTAATTGAGACAAGTGCACAGCACACTAAAGAATATGCTTTGTTCATATTTCATATTTGAAAGTTCACTTGCGAATAAGGTAAATAGCATGACAGAAAACGTTTAATAAACTTTTTGGAAGAAAAAAACTTGATAGAAAAAAAACTTTCATTATTTCTGTAATTGGGGAACAAATGCATATTAGATAACCTTGAAATTCTTAAAAACTCATGAAGCACATAGTCCAAAGTACTTAAAAAGAAATACTCACGTCTCTGTGTCAGATACCAAGGACTCGTTGTTGCAGACATCATTAAAAGTATGAAGTTGGTTCTATATTAAAGAAAACCACCATTAAATTAAAGTAAAAGGAAAACAAAATGAAAACAGCCAACACACGATCTAAAGAAAGATGAAAATTATTTGCAAAAGTACACAGTATATTAGCTTAACAAAATCTATGAAAATGATAAAACAACTGGATCATGAAGTATCAGAAAAAATATCTACCTACTGTATATCACACATAGAAGTTAAAAAGGGAACATATCAGAATGGTTGCCAAGAGGAATATACGGTAAGTGAAAAGCTGATAAATTGCTACAGAAAATACAGCCAGTTCTCTGGCGATCAGGTCTAAATAAATGGCTTGAACAATATGCAAAAAAGGAAAAAGCAAGTTCAATGTCTTAAGGTAACCAGTCCAAAATCACAGATTTTCTCTGATCAGGTGTCATGGGCACCTGCCAATCTCTGAGCCTTGCCATATTAGAATACATTTCTATAATATGCATATTTTAGAAATGGAAAAAAGTAAAAAATAAAAAACAAAAACAGAACACATACATAGGTCTCTTAACTGAACTTTAAAAGCAAAATTTTCAATCCTGTCTAATCAATAAACACCAGATCTGTTTTTACTAAGAGGTTACCATAGCGATATGGCAAACACCTACCGTTATCTGACTCAAGCCAGCAAGCCTCATTGTTAGTGTGGGTGACATAAAATATTTGAAAGCCAAGTCAAGGCTCTCTTTATCAAAGCACAAAGCTGTGTCCAGAGGCTCTTTCACAGTGCTCCACATGAGGTCAGCCATGTTCCTAGCCGCACTCTGACGCAGCTCCTGGTCAGACAGCTTACACAAATACCTGGAAAATAGCAGATAGAATTAGAAAATAGCATTTGTAGAACGAAAAACACCACATCAGTCTAGGAAAAGCCCTTCATCCTGTGGCTTGACTGCCACTTGTATCAATATACTCTGATGTAGCACATGACCAATTAAAAAATAAAATAAAATTAGGTTGTTCTAAACTCAATCCTAAAAGTACAGGAACTTTTACGGCTTTCCTAGACTCTGTTTGAGAGCTTATTTCTTATGTCAGCAATACACCTACAAAAACCTCTTGATCACCCCCTGCCAACAGGACCCACAGTTGCTACATACCCGAGCAGTGACTACATCTCGTTGGATACAATCAATGTACAGCCAACAATTTTTCACCCAGCTCCTTACATCCAAAGTCAAAGGCAGTCATAAAATAACTTTATCAGAGGAACTCACATGAAGTGCTGGGCTACATTTCTATAGTTAGCATGTTTTAGCCCTACATACTGATTTGAACTGAATCTAGATATAGTGTCAAAAGACAAACTCTTAAAGTGGAAGTAAACCCTGATGGGTTTCACTTCCTCTTTATTTCCCTGCAAAGGTAAAGCATAATGTATTTCCCTGCAAAGCTAAAGCATAATGGGCTACTAATGTGTCACTTACCTGAAACCGAAGTCTGCGATGTTACCGCTGTCCCCACCGGCACGAAGCGTCCATCTTCAGCCTTCTTCCTTCCGGGGCCTCAACTCCGGCTCTGTGACTGGCATGATTCCTTTAGAAATGGCACTATCGTGCCCTTTATAAAGTGCACATGCGCCGATTAGATCAGCACACTCGTACATTGTAAATATCTCCTAAACCATGCAGGTTTAGGAGTTATTTCCAGCACCTACAGTTAAGCCTTAAAGCGGAGGTTACACGGTCCATACTCTTTTTTTTTATTTTTATGTCTACTACATATGGTTACAGATGACTAATAAGTACTCGCTTGTCCTGCGCTTTCAATCGTCCCACGTCCGTTTTCGGTAAAAAGATTTATAAAAAGTGTTCCTGTCTTTTCCATTTTGCTTGTGGGCATCGAGAAGTCCACAAGCACAGACTTCCGGGTAGCGGTGAATGCACGTACGAGACCGGGTATATGAGTCACGTGATTTCGCTGGACGGTGTCTCCTGGGAAGCATGACACTTTGCTCCCAGGAGACATTGCACCGACATCCCAGCACACTTAGCGCCGCCGGGGGAAACAGAAAGACCCGCCTACTCCCGCGGGAGGAAGACCAGGAAGTGGAACGGAACACAGCTGCTTATCTACAATTAGAGCCTCCGAAATTAAAAAAGGTTGGTGACATACTAATGTAAATAGTGTTAAGATAATGGAAATATAAAGTTTCAATGTAAGGTGAACCTCCGCTTTAATATAGGCATACCTGTAGATAAAAGTGGTTGTACTGAGTTTAACCACTTAAGGACCGCCTCCTGTATATATACGTCCTGACTTTGAAGAGGGATATCTCGGTAACGACAGCAGCTGCTGCCACAACCAAGATATCCATCTCTTCAGGTGGCGGTCCTGTAAACAATAATGGTGGTCTCCGTGAGATCACCGTTATCGGCGGCGGGAGAGGGGCCTCCGACGCTTACCGGAGCCGTCGGTAGCGGCGGAGGCGATCGGGTCCTCTTCCTAGCTGGGTATGGAGATGAGTGAGGGGAAGATGGCCCCCACCCGTCTCCATACCATAGCAGGGCGGAAGCGACGTCAAAACATCACTACCGCCCATACGTCTTAAAAGGCAATTTTTTTTGTCATTTTGTCAAATGACAAAATATTTATTTATTTTTTTATTGCATTTTA